>CM064865.1:22513344-23155844 GCA_032719365.1 Prinsepia uniflora | reverse complement strand
AGGTTTCCCATGTTGGTATGGCCGGACATAAAAGATTTTGAAGTTAGGTCAAAAAGAAGAGGTAGAGAGGGAGAACAGAACGGAACCGAAAGCCCCTAATTATGTCGGGGCAAGAGAAAGAAAAGAAAAGTAAGACCTCTAGTTTTCCGCATACGCATATAGGCTGTGAAAAAGAAGTCCACTTTTCTAATAGAGAAAGAGAGTTCTTCGTCTACTTTGTTAATAAGGTAACGGAACGAACTTCAAGTACTTCGTAGGACGCCGCCGTTTGCTAAGATGTGCTTCCGCATCGTGAGCTTTAGTGCAAAAGTTGTCGAATCCCTGGGGTCGACGACAAGTCGTGCCTGAAGTTGTTCATGCACATCTTGAGGAGCTCTTGCGGAGTCAACTTCTGGGGACAGGCAAAAGTAGGGGCTCGCCACCTTGCAATGAACTCCGTGACAGGTTCATGCTTGGTCTTGAGTTGTTCTGGCACTCCCACCCTTCTTTGTGTGTTGCTGAACTGCTTCCGGAACTCCGAGACCCTTGCTTCTCAAGTCGGGATCGACTCTTCAGAGAGGTGGGCGTACCATGTAAAGGCGGGCCCCTCCAATGATTGTACGAAAAGCCTAAGGCACAGTGCCCCCTTCTGCGCTACCGGAACACATCTTACCAGGAAATGCGCTAGATGCTGGTGCGGGTCTCCCCGTTCCGTCGAACTTTAGTCTGGCTGAGAAAACCCACCCTGGCGTATACGGCACGGAATCTATCCAAGCCGGATAAGGTTTGGTGATCATGCGGTTATCCTCCCCCTTTTCCTTGGCCTCTTTTACTCTTTTCTTGACCAACTCATTCATTGTTGCGAGGAGGGTTGTCAAGCTTCTATAAAAAAAGACGTATAAAAAATCGTTGATTGCTGCTATTCTTGAACCTCTTCACCATGTTAATAAGATTAAGGAATTCTCCAACAGAATGGGTTTCCACTTTTCATTGGCAAATCCAGAGGCAGATGATAAAATATGGCTCTGTTGGAATCATGAAGTGAATGTAGTGCTTGTCGACGCGTTTGAACAGTATATCACAGTCGGCATCAGCTTCCTTAATTCAGATCTGGTAAGGCTTACCATTGTTTATGAAAAGTGCTCCATTCAGGAGAGACGGCTTCTTTGGGAAAAACAAAAATGACTGTCCTAAGACATACAAGGTCCATGGATGGTTGCGGGTGATTTTAACGCAATTTCATATGTGTCTGAAAAACTTGGTGGCAGACCTCCTAATCTTTATCTTTAGAGGAATTCAATGCAATGATTAATGATTGTGGCATCATTGACTGCGGTTATGAGGGCAGCAAGTATACCAGGTCTAATAACAAAGAGGGTGGGGCTTTGTTTGGGCGAGGCTTGACAGAGTTTTCACTAATCCGGCTTGGGCTGATGTTTTCTCCTCTATCTACTATGGTGAAACACTTACCGCGTTCAACATCAGATCATTCTCCTATGCTTATCCAGATTGACGAAGGCGTGTCTTTTCATCCATCTTCATTCAAATGTCAGAACATGTAGATTCCCCGACTTCTTACAAATTTGAGAGTATTCGTGGGCTTGGGGTTCTCCTTTTGACATCTTTTTTCAGAGACTTAAGAGCGTAAAACAGCATCTGAAAATCTGGAATAAGGATATCTTTGGCAACATCTTTGATAATGTGGAAGAAAGCCGAAGACAAACTGCTACAAGCTCAAATTGCTTTGGAACATTGTTGGACTGATGGGAATTATACTGCTTTTAATGACGCCAAAGAGGATCTGAACCATACTCTTCTCATGGAAGATACCTTTCTTTTGGCGTCAGAAATCCGGTATTCAATGGCTTAAAGAAGGTGACAAGAAGACTCTTATTTTCCATGCGGTTTCGAGCATGAAATTTAAAAGAAGCCTAATTAGGAGAATCAAGGATTCAAACAATACAATACTTGGGTGGAAGATCAATCTACTATTGGTGCTTTAGCTAAAACCTATTTATAAAATATTCTTTCTTCGAAGGAACACTATATTGATGAAGAAATTTGTCTCCATGAATCTAGGAACTTTTGCTTGCATTGTATCATTTGGTCTACGTACCGGAACTGATAACATTCGAGATTATGCAGGATTATACACAAAAGATCCTTTTTTGGCTCTCTCTTTAGCCCTATGTCTCTTATCCTTAGGAGGTCTTCCTCCACTAGCAGGTTTTTTCGGAAAACTTCATTTATTCTGGTGTGGATGGCAGGCAGGCCTATATTTCTTGGTTTCAATAGGACTCCTTACGAGCGTTGTTTCTATCTACTATTATCTAAAAATAATCAAGTTATTAATGACTGGACGAAACCAAGAAATAACCCCTCACTTGCGAAATTATAGAAGATCCCCTTTAAGATCAAACAATTCCATCGAATTGAGTATGATTGTATGTGTGATAGCATCTACTATACCAGGAATATCAATGAACCCGATTATTGAAATTGCTCAGGATACCCTTTTTTAGCTTCTAGAATCTATTTCTTAGTTCAAGATCCCTCTTACTAACTGGAATCAAAGAATTAGTAGACCTGTTCCGCCCAAAATGGGAATGGGCTAGGGTTATGAACTTATAATCTGATGATCGAGTCGATTCCATGATTATAAGTTCATTCCATACCGGACCAGACCGGAATAGGGTTATATACATTCGAATTATGAGAAGGGGAATAAGGTGTATAAACAGAACTTCTGTTTATACACCTTATTTTGCTTATTCGGACGGACTCACTAGTAGACTAGTTACGATATCACATTGATAGCCTCTCGTGTCCTAGCTCGTCTGAGAGCTAAATTTGCTTCAATTGTTTGTCTCTTGCCTTCAGCTTTGCTCAAGTTAGCTTCCGCTATTTCAAGAGTTTCTTGAGCTTCCAATAAACACGATATTCAAATACAAAGAGAAAACTACGGGGTTAAGGGGTTGAGTTACACTTTGAATCCTTAGGAATACGCCTTATAGATGCTAGGTGGTTCGATACTCTTGGTGACACTCAGGATACGCCTTATATGTCAAAGGAGGATGGTGAATTATGGAGGATGGTGTAGTTTACTTTTGCACAAGAAATCTCGAATTTATTGAAAAGGGAAAATTGGTTTAAGCAAAGTTTTGGTGTAAATAATGAGCGACCCCTACAAATAATCTAAGACTCTCTATTTATAGGAGAAAATTAATCCTCAAATAAATAGGAGTTTACAATTTAAATTCTAAAAGAAAAAGGATTAAACTAATTAAATTAAAGTCTTAAAGGAAAAAGGTTTCCTTTAGGAAAAAGAAAACAAATCCTAACTTGAATTGGACAAATTATTCCACAAGAAAGAAGGAAAATGTTGCTAGAATTGAACACGAAAGATTTTCGGTGGAAACCCACTGAAATGTGGCTGAATTTCGGTGGTCAATGGGCCTAGTCAACATGGTATGATGGGTCTGAATGGCTTCGGTTAACGCGCACCGAACTGGCTACTAGAAATCAGAATACACGTGCAGAAAGTCACACCTGCGAATCGGTATGCGCCTGCCGAATACACTTTTGGGTTGGTTATATGGGTTCGGTAGCCCCCTACCAAATTCCTAAGTGGTTTTTGGTGACTTCCTTTTATTCGATCATAACTTCTTTGTTACAACTCCGATTAAGGTAATTCTTTCGTCTAAATTCTCGTAATTCCGTGATCTATCCAATTCTGCACATTACTCACAAAATATAATTATTTTCTCCAATTTTTTGGTATTTAAACATTTAAAGATAAGCATAAAGGGTATAAAATGATACTTAATTCAAGGCTTATCAATTTCACAGAGTGAATGCTTGGATCAACCACTCCAACTGCAAGTAGTGGGATATGAAATGTTCCTAAGACAATAATGGGAGTCGGCCATTGTGTCCTAATGGGTGCCATGTTTTTCACGTAGGGGGATGACTTTGAAACTCTTTTGGATTCATAATGTATGCTCCACTCATAGTATGAGTTGTAGAGGATGAAACACTAGTTTCAAATGATTGAACGGATCATCATGTCCTAACCATGTTGATTCACGAGGATTGAATGAAAAGTTTTGATGAACGATGAATAGAATTCAAGAACTTCGAATAATGTCGATGAACGACAGGCGAAGTATGATAAACGATGAACAAGGTTGATGAACAATGAACAACGTACAACGTTGATGAACAATGAATGAGCTAGAAAGCTTCTCTTGAGTGTTTCTCAATTCGGCTCTCAATGAAAACACCAATTGTTAAAGCATAAATTGTACTCGCTTGAAAAAATCTTCACAATCCCTACAAACATGAAACAAGAGGCAACAAAAGTTAAGGTTAAAGCTCGAGAGTTTGTTTAACCAAGAACACTTCAACGATAAAATAAGGTTTGAGAGAGGAATAGGAAATACTTCAAATGCGAAGAATGATTTAGCTTGAAAGTGAAATGAGCTCTACTATTTATTAGGAGGTCTTGGGAGTCACAGAGCACTCTGATTGGTCGGTTGATTTTATAATTAATAAATAATATTTTTTTATTAATAAATAATATTTTTTTAATAAAAGATATTATTAAATGATTATAATAGTTATAAGAGTTGTTCATTTTTAAGGATAATAATGATAATTATAATAATTCAATATTAATAATAATTATTCATTACTAAGAAGAATGACAATTAATCTTCGAAGTAAATATTAATATGATTGAGATTTTAACCCGATTAAATAATATATTAAGCTGGTAAATATATTATGTAATGTGCGGGTGTCTGTGAACCGTTAATTTCATTACTAGGGGAAATTTGGACATTATGTAAGTGCCAACTAATATAAATTTTTTCTGTTTATATATTTGGGAAGTGGTAATTTAGAATTTTGTTTCCTTTTAGGAAGTGGTTATTTGGTTGAGTTTATAGGAAGTGGTTATTTAGGATTTTCTTTTCTTTTAATAGGAAAGGATCTCCTAATTAATAAATAAATTGAAACAGATGATTGTGCAAGTGTAATGACCCGGATCTTTGAGGAAAGAGAATTTTGAAAAAATTGAGTAATAAGACGATTTCCCCCCTATAAAATCAAATAGTTGATTTTTTGATATGGGCGGTATTTGGAGATTTCGAGAAGATGGTTACGAATGTCTCGGGATCCTGAGTCCGTAGACAGGCGACACACAAGGATCAGAGACGTGTTAGGTTGAATTGGGTGAATAATCCTTAAGGTATTTTCATAATTTACGCTTAAAGGGAATTTTGGTCTTTTTGCAATAAGTACCTATTGGATGCTGCCATGTATCAAGCACTAGAAGGGTCTAATATTTTTCTCCTTCCACTGACTTACTTTTCTATTTATTAGTGTGTGTGTGTGTGTGTGTGTGTGTGTGTGTGTGTGTGTGTGTGTGTGTGTGTGTGTGTGTGTGTGTGTGTGTGTGTGTGTGTGTGTGTGTGTGTGTGTGTGTGTGTGTGTGTGTGTGTGTGTGTGTGTGTGTGTGTGTGTGTGTGTGTGTGTGTGTGTGTGTGTGTGTGTGTGTGTGTGTACTGGTATGTGAGTTTCGGTGGGACATGGCCGAACACCATGAATGGTGTTGGCCGAAGGCAAGAGATGCAGGGAGATGAGATAGTGAGGCTGGGGAAGAAAGAAAGGAATAAAAAGGGAAGAACGGAGAGAAATAGATAGGGTGAGGAGAGATACGAAGTAAAGAGGAAACAGGCCAGCCCTGGAAACCTGAAACCATGGTTTCATGGTTTGCTTTCGGATTTCTAGTAAGAATAAGGATGTTTGGAAAGTCAAGCCACTAGTCAATCCTGCGTGATCATACGACCTTAACAAACCTAGAATTCGAAGGTTTGTACTCAGAGACATGGCTAGAGAGGAAACTGGATAACTAGTCAAAGTTCATGGATTCGAACCAGGCTATAAAGGTGATTTTTCCCCAGTTTTAGGTTGTAGATCCCTTCCTGGTAGTATTTAGATGAATTCCGACGTTTAAAACACAAGAAAAGACGAGGAAATAGAGGTTTTCTACCTGGATCGTGGTCATCGGGTCGGGCAACTAGGTTTGTAGATAACCGAGTTGGCTGAAGGTTAGGGATGATGAACAGTGACCATGCGTGAGGCCCACGCGCATCCACTTCTGGTGGTGCTAAAGGGCACGTTCCACATCATCTCAAAATGCGACCTACATGAAACTTGTTTTCGATGTTACGAGTTCAAGGGTCCAATTTTCAAGACGATCAAACATCGTCTCGGGGCGTTTTTTACTGTCCGAAGGTTTATGTATTGTTTTTTATTCGTTTAAAAATCCCATAAAATTATATGATTAAAGTGTGAGTTAATTAGGATAGCTAGTAACCCTCATAAGTGATTTTTGACAGGAGGTGACATTGTCGGATTTTACAGAAAAACTTGCAATGCGGTTCGATGGCGTGTACAGTACGTGTAAGTAAACCCTTTCTTTTTTAAACTTATTATGCATGCATATTTTGTTTTTTTAAGTGATTTTTTATGTGAGTTTGATGATATTTGATTGGTTGGGATTTTATATGAATTTTGATGATTTATAGATTATTTTAATGACACATTTTATGAGGTTTGTGCTCGACTTGTGTTTTGGGCTTAGGGCGGGGTTTTGGATTGTGATTTTGGTTGGAATAGTCTTATGCGTTGTAAAGTGTGTTTTTTTCGATAATGATGATTTTGGACGGTTTTATGGAATGCACGTTTTACGAGAAATTCGTATATGTGGTATTTTGAATAATTTGGATTTGATTTTTGTATTATGGTGCATTTATAAGGATGTGTTCTTTGGTATTTGAGATGTGTTTCTGGATATATATATATATATATCTGTGTGTGTGTGTGTGTGTGTGTGTGTGTGTGTGTGTGTGTGTGTGTGTGTGTGTGTGTGTGTGTGTGTGTGTGTGTGTGTGTGTGTGTGTGTGTGTGTGTGTGTGTGTGTGTGTGTGTGTGTGTGTGTGTGTGTGTGTGTGTGTGTGTGTGTGTGTGTGTGTGTGTGTGTGATATGATATAATGTGAAAACCCTCCTCGAGATGCATGATTGATTAGACAGTCTCGGACGTCGAGGTAATGCTCCGTAGTTCCCGAGACCGGTATTGTGATGGATAGTCTCGGACGTCGGGATAATACTATATAGTTCCTAAGATTGATGAGTAGTCTTGTACGTCGAGGTAAAACTCCATAGTTCCGGACTAGGACTGTGACTCGGATGTCGAGCTGGGCTCCGTATTCCTGAGTTGGTCCCTACTCGGACATCAAGCTGGGCTCCGTAGTTCCCGAGTGGTTTGGCCTACCGGTAGTGCAGATATGATGTGATTATTTGGTTTACAAGCATCGAGGATGAGTTGGCTCGGTATGATTGGCTGGTACAATATGGTTAGTTTAGTGTGATCATTGTGGTTGTGCATTTGTAAGATTGTATCTGTATTGGTATTTGGTATGGTTTTTATGGTTGCCTTAGTTTATGTTATTACTGGATTTGCTACTATTGTACATATTTCGAGGTTTGTGTTTTATTGTCTATTTATTTGGATTTAAAGAATTTAGTTTCATCCATGTTTTACGATTCCATTTTTGATATTGTGTTTTAAGAATATTGTTTTAGGTCCACTCACACATTTTTCTTGTTTTTGAAACCCTATCGAACCGTTGCACGGAATTCGAGGCTACCTACGGAGCAGAGGCATGAACTCACGAGTGTACATGAACTCATCTGGGTATGGTTTACGAGGTGTTCCAAGTTGGGTCCTGTCAACTTGGTATAAGAGCTTGTGTTCTGATAAGTGCTTGGAATTGTCATGCCTTCGAGATGTGAGTGACGTGCACGGCTTGATAGTGAGACAAAGAATAGAAGCCCGAGATAGTTTTAAGGCTGGACTTGAATTGGTTGTATGTGATACGTGTTGTTCAGCAATTTACTTGAATTAGTTGAGGTGTTACATGTGTAGTACGACAATGTATTTTCTTGATATTCATGACGTTGGATTGTATTAGCGGTGTGACTAGTGGATGTCATGTACCGAGAAAGGGAAACAGTTGCATGACTCCAGACAATAAGTGAGCTCACTAGTGATAGCCAGTGTAATTGTCAGTATGTTGGACTCGAATGAGGCAATTGAATAAGTTTCCCAGTTAGAATAAGTGTTTAAGGATTGACGTGAGAAAAGGCCTTTTGTTGGATCTGACATGTGTAGTAATGTTTTGGTTAACAATGACATGTATTAGTACTTGGTTGGTTGTGAATATCAAATTTGAACTCCAATAGGAGACAGGATATCCGATTATGGTTTGGATGTGAGTTGTGTTGTTGGAGTAGGGTTTGAGAAGAGCCGAAAGACGGACATATTATACTTAAGTGAATAAGATGCGAGTGTTTAGTGACTTTGTGTGGTTTGATAAAGTGGTAGTACGGAAGAATCACCCCTGCCTTAAATAAGTGATATGTTTAAGTAGTTAAGAGAGGGTAGACAGTTTCTGATAACTGATTTGTGATTCATAAGTGGTATAAAGAAGGATAAGCTTCCTAAAATAGTCCTCAATGTGGGATAGGGCCATGGTAAGTTGGTAAGGATGTTTTTTGGATTAACTCGAACCCTTGCCATACTTAGGGATTTAGTAAGGGTATTTGGGCCATCCTCGACTTGGTTTGTGATAGGGATCATTACCCTAATGAAGGGATCTGTTGTATACATATTGGATGTGTTCATTTGCCTTGGTAATATAATTCTTTGGGATTGGTATGGAAAGGTTATACGATTATAACACAAGGTCCGTTGAGAGGGATATTTAAAATAAGAAAAAAAAAAGTTCTAGATATAGAGAACATTGAAGGAAACAGAATCTAGAAGTTAGTAGGTTCATGAGTGGGATAATGGGCCATAAGATGCATTGCCTCATGTTTTTGGGCTCACAACTATATAGGTGTGTTTATTGGTATATGATTTGAAAATGGTGTAATCGTTGTTGAAGGTGCCCATAAGGTAGATACTTAGATTTCTGGATACTAGGGGCCATAGAGAATTACTTTTAAACTGTGTGATGGTTGTTATGGTCTCCTGATCCGTAATTTTTGTGACATGGAAATTGATTGTTGTTTTTTCGTTGTATGGTTCTGCTTGTGCCTTGTGAAATAGACTCTCCCATTTATAATTTGGAACCAATAATAATGGGTAAAGGTGCAAGGTACGATCCTTTAGATGAAGATATAAGGCTTCACAAACCATAAGAGATTAAAGTACATCGTCACCCAACAAACCTAAAAGAATTAAGTTAAGAAGCCAAAGTTTAGGTGACGAAGTTGGTAATTTAAGTTTTATGTCGCATCTATATGGTGCTAGTTAGAGCTCCTTCATGAAGACTGTTATTGGTAAGGTGTCCTGATGCAATGGGTGATAGAGTTGGAATAGATATTGTGTTAAGCCAATAATCAAGAGATGTCGTAGTGGAAACAATATGGGTATAGTAATTGCCTTCGAGTCATAGGAAGTTTTGGGATTCATTTAGTAGTGAAATTGATACTCCAGTTTCTAAAAACCTAGAGGAATTGTGGTAAGGGTTGAGAATTGTTGGTTAGTGGGTTAGCTACATGAAGCTGTAAAATGGAATGTATTTAGTTAGAATTCAAAGAAGTATATGAACAGCCTAACGAGACTTACCAGTTTTTAGGAAAGCATAAGGAGGGTAGTACATGGAGTCCATGTTAATATAGGACCTTATAAAATTATTGGCAGGATAGGGTGACTGGATATAGTTTATATTACCTTCAGAGCCCCTCCCTAGAGAGGTACGATGATATAGAAACCTCAGATGTAATAAAACACCTGTGTTGAAATGGCAGTTGGGTGTTTATCAAAGGACTCGAGATTCGAATAACTACTTGTACTGTAATGGAGAAGGAAACAAAAAATAAGATCCAAGAAAAGGAAGAAGAAAGAGAAGTGTTACGTGATTAACTAGATATATAAAAGGAAAGATAAAAAGTGAAGGAGAATTGAAGAAGTTGTAGGCTTCTACTTCTAAGTGTTGGTTATAAGCATTGAAATTAAGGAAACAAATAGTGACAATGATCTTATATGTTTGAAAGAGGCAATGGTGTAGTGATTTGGAGATTGATTTAGGATCATGGAATTGCAACTTGAAAGACGTCCTAAATAAAAGCCTGGATAGAAAGTTAATGAGTGAACTTGTTGGTTAAGGTTCCATATAATGAATGGGAGTTCGAAAGGAACTCAGGTTATGGTTTCTTGGTGTTAAGTCAAGCCTTAGTATTAAATAGAATTTTCCTGGTTCGAATACAATTAGTTCGTGGAACCTTGTGGTGGTGATCTATTAGTTAATTTCAGTTCGGTATCGCCTTGACTTGCAATGTAAATAAAGGTTTGAGTGAATCGTGATGTTTATATGATTTAACCTATAAATTGATTTCTCTATTATCATGCTATATTTTCACAGACATTAGGATATACGGAAGTTTCCCACGGTAAATAATTGGATATTAGCACATGTGAAGCATTGTTGCATATCGTGAATGGTATTGAGTTGAGATTTGGTTCTACCGGATCTTGCGGTTGATGTGATTTAATGGGTTTTGTTGTGGTATGCACTTGAATGTGATTTGGACCATGGTTAGTACAATCTCTAGAGTGCTTTATGTAGTTTGGCTATTAAGATTAGTAATTGAGAAACCCGGAGTAGATGGTTCACATATGGATTTTAAATTTTTATTCCCGATATCAGTGTTTTAATGAATTGTGTTGATTGATGTGCTGGACTTGGAAAATGTGGGGCCTAGTTTGATTGAGGTAGGTTTGTGATTAATTCGATTCCAAGTTCTACAGTCTATGGTTATAAGAACCAAAATGTGAGTGATGGTTTCTTATAGCCACTTTGGGCTATAACTAAATTACTGAGATTTTGAGGAATGAGAAGTGAAGGGTAAGTTGACATAGGTTATTGATGGGCATTGTAACTAGTGTCTTATGGATGATCCGTTCTGTCTGGCTAGTAGGAACCAGCCCCTGGAAGGCTTTAGACTTGTTCAGATGTAATTAAGTGTGGTTCCTAAACATAGCTTGAGTAATGTCGAGTTAGTACCCTAGTTACTTGTGTGGATTAGGTCATACTACCCCTATTAAAGAGTGTGATCTCATAATTTTCATATTTCGGTGTTATTGTTATTTCAATTTCGAGGACGAAATTTCCTTAAGGGGGTTGGTTGTAATGACCCGGATCTTTGAGGAAAGACATTTGGAGAATTTTGAGTAAAAAAAAGACAATTTTGCCCCTATAAAGTCAAATAGTTGACTTTTGATATGGACGGTATTTGGGGATTCCGAGAAAAAGATTACGAAGGTCTCTGGATCCTGAATCTATGGACAGGCGGCACGCCAAAATCAGAGAACGTATGAGGTTGAATTGGGTAAAAAATCCTTAAGTATATTTGGGTAATTTATACTTAAAGGGCATTTTGATCATTTTGTAATAATGACCTATTGGATGCTGCCATGTGTGAAGCTCCAAGAGGGTATGATATTTTGCCCTTTAACCCACTTATTTCTCTATTTATCAATGTGTGCGTGTGTGTGTGTGTGTGTGTGTGTGTGTGTGTGTGTGTGTGTGTGTGTGTGTGTGTGTGTGTGTGTGTGTGCTAGTGTGTGAGTTTAGATGGGACATAGCCGAACACCATGAATGGTGTTGGCCGAAGGCGATAGATGCAGGGAGATGAGAGAGTGAGGCTGGGGAAGAAAGAAAAGAATAAAAAGGGAAGAACGAAGAGAAGCAGAAAGGATGAGGAGAGCTGGGAAGTAAGGAGGAAACATGCTAGCCTTGGGAACCCAAAACCATGGTTTCATAGAATGCTTTCGAATTTCCAGTAAGAATAAGGAAGTTTGTAAACCAAGGCCACTGGTCAGTATTGCGTGATAATATGACCTCAACAAGCCCAAAATTCGAAGGGTTGGACTTTGAGACATGGCTGGTGAGGAAACCGGAAAACTGGCCAAAGTTCATGGATTCGAACTAAGCTATCAAGGTGAGTCTTCCCTAGTTATAGGTTGTAGATCCCTTCCAGGTAGTATTTAGATGAATTTTGACATTTAAACAGGAGAAAAGAAGATGAAATAGATGTTTTCTACTCGGGTCATGGTCGCCAGGTCAGGTGACTCGATTTGCAGATAACCGGGTTGGCTGAAGGTCAGGGATGATGAACAGTGGTTGCACGTAAGGCCCACGTGCAGCCACTTTTGGTGTCACGTGGGGGCGCGTGCCACATCATCAAGAAATGCAACCAACATGAAACTTTAAGTTTTTGATGTTACGAGTTCAACGGTACAATTTTCGAGGGGATCATATATTATCTCTGGGCATTTTTGACTGTCCGAAAGTTTATGTATCATTTTTTATTCGTTTAAAAATCCTAAAAAATTATTGGATCAAAGTGTGAGTTAATTAGGATAGCTAGTAACCCTTAGAAGTGATTTTTGACAGGAGGTGACATTCTCAAATTTTTTTTAAAAGCGTATAATGTAGTTTGACGGCATGTATAATACGTGTGAGTAGACCTTTTTTTCTTAAACTTATTACGCTTGCATAATTAATTTTTTAAAAAATCTTTTCTATATGATTTTTGTTAGGACCCGTCCCAAATCCCCCCCCGGGATTAACGAGAGACGCGCCTGATCTCGTATGACACGAAGTGTCAGACAAGGGATAGTTCCGACTTTAGCCCCAACAGGGCTTCCAGAGTGCGCCAAGATCCGGAGTAGGAGTGTGATGTCTTGGTCTCCGCTACAACCCGCATCCGCGATCAACCTGAAGGGCATTAAAACCACGAAAAGTTGTGAGTGGACAAAACCAATAATTTAATAAAACATTTCACGAAAAGAAGATATTTATGCCCTTCACTAAAAAGCATGCATGCATTCGAAAACCTTTTAGAAAAATGAAACCATTAGGGCCTTAGCCCAAACCGTGAATCAAACCAATCATACAGGCCACTTCCTAAAATAAAATCAGTAGGGACTCAGCCCAAATCAAATCAAGTGGGTCTCAACCCAAATCCAATACATGTGGGACTCAGCCCAAAACCAATACCAAAGGGTCTCAGCCCCAAAAACCAATCTTTGACATCCCTGATGCCTGACATCCGAGATGTTACAACCAACACAACTGTCATGGTACAAGCTACGCGTGCTACCCGGGGTCTCAAATCCCAAGTCTCCCCAGGGTCCACCTAGGTCAATGACCCGCAGATCAATTACCCACAGATCAATGACCCTCCATGGGGGGAGGTTTTAACCTCTGGAAATCCTGCTCCTGAGTCACTATACAGACAGGTCGCTCCATGCAATGACCCCTCGCAGGCAATGCCCCGTGACTACTCCAGGATACTACGAAACGTCTGGAGGAGACAACCCGCCACTCCAGGATACTACGGGACGTCTGGAGGGAATCTGTTCATGAAGATGGTATACGAAAAACCATTTTCATATTTCATTTCCAAAATCATTCAAAGGGCCACGCCCGGGTTTTCCATAAACCATCGTAAATCCAAATATGGGTCCTTGACCCGAAATCATGTTTATAAACCATAACGGGGCCTCATGCCCGATATCATAACCAACTGGGCCTCAAGTCCGAATTTGTAGACCAATAGGGCCCCCAGCCTGATCGTATAATTCAAATGGGCCTCCAACCCGATTTCTCATTAAATCAAATGGACTCCAAGTCCGATAGTTTCCAATCAAATGGGTCTCATGCCCGGTTCCATGTTTTCAAATCCAAAACCTTTCCATCAACTCACCACAAAAAAACACAGCACGTATAAGCACGACGTAAAACCGTAAATCTTGAATCGCGTGCAAACACGTAAATACTAAACTACCACAACCAAATGCACGCATGGAATTCCAAACATGTATTGAAAAAATATAAAACATTTATGCATGCATCAAAATTTAGAAAGAAAGTTCCACTCACAGACCCTCCAAAGCCGCGCCTCGATACACGTGCCATAAGCCCTTCCCGGGCCAATCACCGTCTCCGGGGTTCCTGAACCTATCCAAATCGTGATAGAGGGTTACTAACTACTTAAATACCCCTCATTAAAGCCCCGTAATTTTATGGAATTTTTAACTATTTTTAATTTCGATCCTAAACCTTCGGACACCCCGGACCATATCGAAACGATGTCCGATCGACACGAAACCAGTCCCAAAATGTTTGTTACATTGAATAGATAATTTCACATGTTGAGTACATCCCCAAAAATGGGCCACGCGCCCATAAACACCCCCTGAAGTCCCTGCGCGTGGGAGCCACATGCTGGGAACAGTGCATCCCTGACCTCCAGCAGACTGGCGGATCCGGTCTGGTCTCTGCAACCCGGTCCAACCGAACCGGCGGAACCAGTTCGGTTCCATATCTTCTTCATTTTTCGTCCTTTTTCGTCCATTCCAACTCCTATGGCTTCCTAACATCATTTCCTATCATCTTATGTCATTAAATCCCAGAAACCAATCCCAAAACCCATTGGTTCTGAAACCCATTTGAACTAAACCTTCCATTCTATGTTCAGTATAATGACCCGTCCCGGGAGCCGGGATTAGCAGAGTCATTAGTGAGCTGAATTGGTGTTTAGTTGGTTACTTTTGGCCCGTTAGCGTAGAATGACGATTTTGCCCCTAGTTCGGGAAAAAATGTTGACTTTTAGTTCGGGCGGTCAATTGGGTATTGACCGATGACCGTGATGTATTTGGGGACGTCACGAGTCCGTAGATAGGTGGCACGCCCGATTCCGACATCCGATAAAGAAATTTTGATGTTCGGAAGGTTGAGGGCACTTTCGTCATTTGGTGAAAATAGGGGGAAAAGTTGACTTTTCGTACGACAGGGTTTTTGTACGTAGACCTAGGACCGTTAGGTAGATCTCGTCATCCTGAATTTAACGCCAGGCGACATGTCTTCATCTGATAGTGGACGAGTGAGATACGAGTCTAGAACGGTGAAGGGGAAAATGGTAATTTTGAGTCATAGGGGCAATTTGGTCTTTTTACACATTGGGATTTGTGTAAATAGGATGAGGACAAGTGTGCAGTGCTAATTGGGATATTTTGAGATGGGCCATGGGATGGTGGACACGTGCAATGTGTCTAGTGGGTTCTAGGCCGTGCACGGTGTGTGTTTTAAAATTGTGCAGAGTGTGTGTATCGTGTTGGTTCGAAGAGAGAAAACAGAGTGAGGTTTGAGAGGGAAATCGATCAGGTGAAGGGAGTGTGTGTGTGTGTGCTGGTCAGTGAAGAATAGAGAGCAGAGAGAGTGTAAGACTTGTTGAGTGAGTTTGGCGTGGAACTGTGGGTAGAACGGTGGTGTGTGCGGGGTGTAAGTTCACGGGAAAAACAGAGGAGTGTTGAGGGAACTTGGTTGTGGTGTTGTCGTGTGTTGATCCGTTTGGACTCGAGGGAAGGCTAGGACGACCCTATGAACCCTGCAGAACGCGGCGGCGAGTACGGCGGCGATCGACAGGCAAGTAATTTCCCCATTCCTTTTCGATGCTCTGTTTTACCGTGAATTTCAAATTGATAGTTGTGAAGGTAGGGGCTGAGTCGAGGTGTCTGGTGAGGTCTAGTGGACTCAGTAGGGTCCTAGGAAGCTGCTGGTTGTGCAGCCGTGAGGGGGAAGTGTACGGGTGGTCAGATTGTGGAATAGGGGTTTGTGTTGGTCACAGTTTGGGACGATGGTTTAGAGGCCCTGTTGGAGTGTTTTGAGTAGGGGAATGGATTCCTAGGATCAGGACGAAGCTTTTGTTGGAAAGAGGGACTGTTTTGGTTGCAGGTTGACAGAGAACCGGTCACGCAGGTTCGGTTTGGCTGAACCGGTCTAGACCGCTTGGATGAAGGTTGACGACGATGAACAGTACATGCGCGTGAGGCCCATGCACATCCACTTTGGGCGGCGCGTGAGGCCCACGCAGAGCCACTTTGGGCGGCGCGTGGGGGCGCGTGAGGCATTTTCTGGGGAAACTTCCAACTAGGTTTTTGGTCTAAATGTTATAACGAATCTTTTGGGATAGGTTTCGGGTTAATCGGACGTCGTTTGAGGTTAGTTCTACAAGGTTGAAGGTTTAGGGTCTCGGCTCGTTACGTTTAGAAGTTCGGGAAAATTGGGCAAATTAAGAGGACCTTGTTGGACGTGTTAGTGACGTGTTTTGGTGACTATTGACAGGATCGGGAATCCCCGAGGCGGACGAGGAACGTGCGGAACGTACGGGACGCGAGTGACGTGCCCAGTATCTGTGAGTGGACCCCTTCTCTATAATTGAGCATGCATAACTGTTTTTCTATAATTTTTTTATGGTTTTACATGTGATTTCATGATTATCGAATATGTTATAACTGTTTTATATAATTCCACATTTTACTAGAAAGCTACGGTTTTCAGCACGTTTTACGAGGAAGCGTTGATTTACGATTATGATGCCATGATTTTGGGATTTCAAACGATAAGTGATTTTCAATGATTATAAGTGGATTTTGATACATGATGTGATGATCAAGGTTTTTGGCTTTAGAATCGGATTTCGGAAAGCGGAATTTAGTTTTAAAGTTGAAAAGTGGAATTCCGGATTTGGGTTCGGAATGACGGTTCTGGATGCCGGAAGGGCTTCAGGCTAGTGATTTTGGATTCGGGTTTGGATATGGATTTAGAAATGATTTTTCAAATGGTTTTGATTGGATTTGTTGGATCTGATTATTGGGTTTAAAGACCCAGATATTGTGATTGACGGGGGACGGGCCCGGATTGGGTTTAAAGATCCAGATTGAGTTTAAAGACTCGTGAGTTTAAAGACTCGAATATGCTGATATTTCCCCTGTAGGCCTGTTGAGTTTAAATACTCGGAGTTTAAAGACTTGAATTATTGAGGCCTGGATTGAGTTTAAAGACTCGGGAGTTTAAAGACTCAAATAGGTCCAGCAGGTTTGATCGGATAATGATGACTTGGATTTGTGCTTTATCGTACTGTTTTCATGATGCCTATGTTGTGAATTATAAATGTTTTTATGATGATTACTGTGTGGTTTATAGCTGTGTTTAAATAAATGGGTTGTGCATGCGTGTTTTTCAAAACGCAGGGCCAAACCCTGGTTTGTTATAAACTGGTTTTTAAAACTTTTATTCTTTATGGTCCACTCACACTTTCTGGTTTTTATTTTCCCTTCAGATCGTTGAGCTAGCGCGGGGGTTGACGTTGAGGCAGCGTCGGAGGCATAGAGTACTCAAGAGTTTTTCCAGAGGGTTTCATTTTACCGTTGTGCGTGTGCTCTGTGTATCGGTTTTGTTTTACTTTGTTTTGGGTACTATGCTCTGTATAACCGTTGACTTTTGGTTGGGTTAAATTCTCCTGCGTCTGGCAGTGAAATTGTGGTTTTCGTGAGGTTGTTTCGGCCATTTCATTTTTGGGTTGTCAGACGGGAGCAGGGTTTAGTCCCTAATCCTGGGCGATTAAGGGTGGTCCCTGACATTCAGGGCATAATCAAGGGCCCAAAATCAAACCTAAGGGTCCCAATAGGTTCCTAGGATCCCTAAAAACATACTAGGGGTGTCGATTTTAGTTAACTTGGCCGGGAAGAGGGGCTGCTCGCGATCGGGAGTGTAGGTGTGGATGATACCCCCAGGGAGGGTCAATGATCTGTGGGTCATTGACCTGGGTGGACCCTGGGGGGACTTGGGTTTTGAGACCCCGGGTGGCATGCGTAGCCTTAGGACCGTAAAAAGATTTGGGCATCGGGGATGCCAGACATCAGGAATGCCAGACATCAGGGATATCAGAGTTAGGTTGTACAATGCACTATATTATGATGATTTCCTTATGCTGGCTATATGATTTTATGATCCTATGTTTTGACTAAATGCATGCAAGTTTCTAAATGGAGGGGTAAAACCTTATGATTATTATATTATTATTAAACTGGATTTGGAATTATTGTTTATTTTTTGCTCACTCACTCTTTACTGTTTTATTGACCCCTACAGGCCATGCAGCCTAGTTAGAGGAGGAGGACCCGGAGTCCGAGGCATAGTTTCCTTGTTGAGCACCTGTACACCTTATTTGGGTAGGTTAAGCACCGTTTTGTAACCCGAATTTGTGCTCGCTTTTTGTATTGTACTATCCCTGGTCTGACATTGTAAAACTCTAGGGTTGCATCTTTAACCTTATTTAATTAATTTGAAAGACTTTATGCCCGTTAAGGGTATTTCTGGTATTTTAAAGTCAAAGTCATATGGGAGCAGGGCACATCCCCGGTAGGTCCCACAGGGGATCGGGACGGGTCCTGTCAATTTTGATGTTATTTGATTAGTTATGATTGTATATGACGATTTTATAGATTATTTTAATGGCACATTTTACGAGGTTTGTGCTCGACTTGTGTTTTGAGCATAGGCCCGTGATTTTGGGTGGAAAAGTCTTATGCATGTTATAAAGTGTGTTTTCTTGGTAATGATGATTTTGGAGGTTTTACGGAAATTTTGTAATGCATGTTTTATGAGAATTCGTATATGCGGTATTTTGAATATTTTAGATTTGATTTTTGAATATGTGTGTGTGTGTGTGTGTGTGTGTGTGTGTGTGTGTGTGTGTGTGTGTGTGTGTGTGTGTGTGTGTGTGTGTGTGTGTGTGTGTGTGTGTGTGTGTGTGTGTGTGTGTGTGTGTGTGTGTGTGTGTGTGTGTGTGTGTGTGTGTGTGTGTGTGTGTGTGTGTGTGTGTGTGTGTGTGTGTGTGTGTGTGTGTGTGTGTGTGTGTGTGTGTGTGTGTGTGTGTGTGTGTGTGTGTGTGTGTGTGTGTGTGTGTGTGTGTGTGTGTGTGAGAGAGAGAGAGAGATATGATATGATGTGAAAGCCCTCCTCGAGATGCCGAAGGGGTAATGCTCCGTAATTCTAGAGGTCGGTATTATGATGGGTAGTCTCGGACGCCGAGATAATACTTCATAGTTCCCGAGACTAGTGAGTATCCTCATACGTCAAGTTAAAGCTCCGTAGTTCCTGAGACTAGGACCATGACTCAGACGTCGAGTTAGGCTCCGTAATTTTTGATTGGCTTGGCCTACCGGTAGTGCATATATGATTTGATTATTTGTCTTGCAAGCATCGAGGATGGGTTGGCCCGGTATGATTGACTAGTACAATATGGTTGGTTTAGTGTGATCGTTGATGTTGTGCATTGGTATGATCGTATTTGTATTGGTATTTGGTATGGTTTTTATGGTTGCCTTAGTTTATGTTATTATTGGATTTGGTATTATTGCACGTACTTTGAGGTTTGTGTTTTATTGTCTATTTATTTGGATTTAAAGAATTTCACTTTATGCATGCATAGTTTTTTCCAAAACAGAGGGTAACGATTATGTTTTACGATTCCATTTTTGAAACTATATACTTTCATGAAGTAGATAATAATAGCCTGGTCAAAGTAACCTCTGATGGTCAGCTATTCAAACTGTGTGCAAATTATGCTATGAATACTAAATGTATCCCTATGTATATGAAAAAGGAGGTGGTGATGAGATCCAATGTCCAGGGCATGTGGAGACTGAATATAAGACTGTGGATATGAGGAAGATGGGAGCAAGAAGAAGTTGGCCAAAGAAACCATTTCAGTCTTCTACTGATTGTGATTCAGAGACTAATGATGTTAAAGATGATGATGATCTTAATTGGGTTGATGTTGATTATATACAAATGATGTTAACATGAAAAATTATGATGATAATCTATTTGTAGCATATGTGGATAATGAAAATTTTGATTATGTGCCAAATAAAGGTGGTGGTGAGGCAGACCATGAAGATGAAGGACCTAATTCTTCAAAGTTGAATGTATTTGAGTCAGAAACAAATAGTAATGAGGAAGATGAGCCTTCTAAAAAGATGTCAAGGAGGAGGAAATCTGTTGGGACATTTAGAGAGTTTAACTCTGAGATTAATATGAAAATCTATAATTTGGTCTTGGAATGAAATTTTCAACAGTTGCAGTTTTCAGAGAAGCTGTGAGAAGATATTCAATTTGACAAGACTTAACACGAAATTCTTACATAGCATGCTTGGTCCTGCTCGCATCTGACAATTTAACCTAAAGTTCCCAAAGTACCCTTAAACATGTTTCAGACTAGGGATAACAATAAAGTGAGGGTACAGCTCTAACCCGTACTCACCAAGAGAGCACACATACATAGATAATGCCTCATCCTCCGAAGTAGCCCTAACGCCCAAACCACAGCCTGACAGGACCCACCCTGATTATCACCTAGATAACCGGGACGAACCCTGCTCCCGTCTGACAAACACACTCAAAAGACCAAAATAACCTCAACAACCACAAAGTATACATTGTCAGATCAAGGAGAAGTTATAATACAACTAGTCAACAGTAATACAGAGCATAGTAACAGTACAAGATAAGAACAAGAGTCCTACTATGAGCTGACAAAAACACGCAACGGAAAACACGATGCCTCTGCCTCTACGTTAGCCCCGACGCTTGCACCACGACCTGGAGGGTATTAAAAACCAGAAAAGTGTGAGTGGACTAAAAATAAATAAGAGTTTCAAAAACAGTTTTTATAAACAAACCAGAATTTTACCCTCCGTTTTAAAAACATGCATGCATAACTAAGTATCTGAAAACAACTATATAAACCGTATCATAGTCGTTATGGAAATATCATGATAAAAACATGAAATACAAAATATCATCATCCAATCGAACCTGCTGGATCTATCCGAGTCTTTAAACTCAATCCAGGCCTCA
Source organism: Prinsepia uniflora (assembly GCA_032719365.1). Classification (NCBI taxonomy): domain Eukaryota; kingdom Viridiplantae; phylum Streptophyta; class Magnoliopsida; order Rosales; family Rosaceae; genus Prinsepia; species Prinsepia uniflora. The sequence goes on along the minus strand of CM064865.1, from coordinate 23,135,018 downwards.
GTATAATCTGAGTCTTTAAAATCAATAGGCCTACGGGGGAAAATCATAATATCCGAGTCTTTAAACTCCCGAGTGTTTAAACTCAGTCCGAGTCTTTAAACCCAATCCGGGCCCGCCCCCGTCATATCATATCCAGGTCTTTAAACCTAATAGCCAGATCCAAAAAATCCAATCCAAACCGTTTTTAAATCATTTCTAAATCCATGTCCAAACCCGAATTCAAAATCACTATTCTGAAGCCATGCCGGCGTTCAGAACCATCATTCCGAATCCAAATCCGGAAATCTCTCTTTCAAGCTTTAAAACCAAATCTCGAATTCTGAAATCCGATTCTAAAACCGAAAACCTTGATTATCGAATCATGTTTTAAAACTCATTTATAATCATTGAAAACCAGTTATATATTTAGATCTCAAAATCATAGCATCGGAATCATAATCAAATCATATCTTGTAAAACGTGTCGAAATGCGTATAAATCGAAGAAACGCCTCAAAAAATGTGCAATTATGTAAAACAGATATAGAATAATCAATAACATAAAATCATATTTAAAAACATGGAACAAGTATATAAAAAAGTTATGCATGCTCGGTTAGAAAATAAAAGTCCACTCACTAGGTCCGAACGCGTCAATCGCGCTCCGTACGCTCCTCGACTGCCTCAGGAATATCCCGACCTGTCAAATACCACAATTCCGGGTCACAAACACTTCATTAAAGCTCACAATAATTTCCCCCAATTTTTCAGAATTTTTAAACGTAATTAAATTAACCCCTAAACCTTCGGACATGCAAAACTAACCTGAGACGGTGTCCGATCGACTCGAAACTTGTCCTAAAATGTTCGTTACATCGATTAGAGTGAAAACCATGTTGGACACTTCCCCAAAAACATGCCCTACGTGCCCTCACGTGCCGCCTAAAGGGGCTGCGCGTAGGAGCCATGCGCCTGCTACAGTGTCATCGTCAACCTCCAGCCAACCCGATCCAGACCGGTCTGGTCCAATTGAGTCAACGAGGCCGGTTTTCACCCATTTTCAATCCATTTCCAGTCCTTTGTTCACCACTAGGTTTGTCCTTGAATTTATGATTGATTACCTTACCAAAATCACAAAATAAAACTCTAAACCTTACCTTCCAAACTTCGAACCAAACTCAGAAAATTCCAGTTGCTGTTCCCAGCCACCAACCGTCTTCTCAGTGCACGGGTTCGAATCCTTAGCTCAATAATAACTTCCTACAACTGTTAGGACCAATATAACGATTTAACAACGCTCCAAAACCCACGACTTTTGATTTGAACCAAAACTGGAAAAATAGGGGAAACCGAACCTCACCTGTTTTCTGGCCTCCGCTGTGGCCTCCGCCGTGATTCTTTGGGTCCAATAAGTGATCCTCGGCCTTCTAAACAGTCCCTCAGACCAAGTTAGATCACTTTGATCTATTAAGGTTGAACCACGACCCACGACTCCCTCTCTGTTTTCACTGATTTCCTCACCTCTCACACACACAACCACACTTAAGTTCCTCTCAACACGATCACACAACCTCTGGCACTCACTCAAGCACAAAGGAATCACACGACGCTCACACACTTACTGGAAATGGGTCGATGATATCTCAGTCTCTGTTTTCTCATTTGTTCGATTAACAAGTCAATTTTAAAACATGTAACCGTGTAGAATTAGGCTAGAAGCCTCTAGGAAGTAGCCAGGTGTCAATCACCCTGTGGACTCAGCCCAAAAATATCCAATCCAAGCTTCCCAAATGTCCTTATCCGGTTGGACACATTTCTCCAGGTGTTAAAAGACCAAACTGCCCCTGAAAGTCCAAATTACCATTTTACCCCTCACCTATCTAGACCCATAACTTAATCGTCCGACGTCCGATGATGGCGTGCCGCCTGTCGTTGTACTCAGGACATCGAGACCTATCTAACAGTCCTTGATTCGAGTGAAAATTAATGGTCAAACAAAAAGTCAAAAATTTCCCTCTTTTTAACCAAATTACGAAAATGCCCTCGACCTTCCGAACACCATAACTTCTTCCTCGGATGTCGGAATCGGACGTGCCACCTGTCTACGGACTCGTGACGTCTCGACTACGTCACGGTCATCGGCCAACGTCTGTTCGACTTGCCAATCAAAAAGTCAACATTTGACCACACTATTCACTAGGGTAAAATCGTCATTTTTATACAAATCTTTTCCAAATTTACATTTTTACCCTTTTTGAAAGTCCGGGTCGTTACACAGCCTGCATGGGTTTCAAAAACTGACAAAACTTTGAGTGGACGAAAATAACATTGAAAACATAGTTTTCGAGAAAAATATATACCACCTTCCAATGATAAACAAGCATGCATATAAAAGAATATCTGAAATCAAAGTATCAAATCATAAGAATTTCAAATATAAAACTAAAGTTATAAACTGCGGACCCACAAAATATAAAAGAATATAACAAGTACGAAATACATGTGGTCCACGTATCCCTGAAATTCCCGTATATAAATCCATCTGGAAAACTGAACACAAACACCTGTAATCCCACCCTACTAATCTTCATCTCCCCGTATTTTCCACACGTAAGCTGTGCTGATCGACTGGGAACAATCCTCCAAGTCGTAGTTTCGAACTACTGGGATGGGAACCTCGTACTACGCATAGACAACCCCTAGGAGCTAGCAGAGACACTCCAAAAGCTAGTCCAGGAAAAGTGATCACCGTATGCCGATGATAGTCAACAGTGGAAAAACAGCTCGAATGGTGAAACCCAAAACATTACTTTAAAATAAATCTTTGACTCCAAATCCAATTCAAAATAGTCTAACTAGGCTGGAGCCCAAAACATTGTTTCCACAAAAGTTCATAAAGCATGTGTTAGAAGAACCAACCGAACAATTATTACAAAAACCATAAAGCCGCATAAAATATGCCAAAATATGTAGAATAATAATTCAAACCATTTTAAGCCAGATAATATTATCAAATATGTAAAACAGTTAAAAATGCATGCATCTTGTTTAAGTAAAGCAAAGTCCACTCACAGTATGTCAGGACCCACCCCCAATCCCCTGGGATTAAAGGCTAATCCTGCTCTCGTCTAACTTACACATGACACAAAGGTTAAACCGATGTCCAACCTCCATGTGACACGTAAGTCGAACAAGGGATTCTCGATCCGACCGACCGTCCTAAAAGTGTCCGAACTTCCCAGAATGTGCCGGTTCTACTGTGGATTACGGTATGATGTCTCCGTCTCTGTATCGACTAACAGCCCGCACCGCAACAACCTGGAGGATATCGAAAATATGAAAAGACTGTGAGTGGACAAAAATAAAGTATAATTTAGAAAACAGTTTAATAAACACACAAGTACATTTTTACCCTCCACGCAAAAACAAATGCATGCATATCAATCTCACGTTATGAAACGATTTCACATCAAAAACCATCAACGGAAACCATTATGGAAAACCCGAATCAAATTCGTCATTCACATACAGGCCTCAGCCTCAGCCTCAAATCACAAATCGATCTCAAAGTACGGGAACTCAGTCCCAAAACTCATCAAATCCAATTCATCCTGGCCACTATCCTGGCCACTGCCCAAAACATCAAAAAACCAGTGAAAAACCAGTGAAAAACATCAATCATACAAGTTTACTGGATCTCAAGTGCGCCCGAGTCTTTAAACTCAAAACCATGCGCAATAACCAGGCCTTCCTAGGATATCAACGAGTCTTTAAACTCAAAACACAATCACAGGCCTCGGGGGGTATCATATCGAGTCTTTAAACTCAAAACATATACCAAGTCTTTAAACTCAAAACATATCAATCCAGGGCCCTCCCCCCGTCAATCAATCCGAGTATTTAAACTTAAAACCAGATCCAGCGGTTTTTCTTTTCTTTTTCGGCTCTTTAAACCCAAAACCATTTATCAATCAACAGTGAAAATCATAGAAAATCCTTCTCCGAATTCGCAACAATGATTCCATAAGCTAGCGTCCGGAACCCAAATCCAGACTTCCCTTTCCAAGTCTCAAAACCAAATTCGAAATATCATTTCCGAAATCCAGTTTCAAAACCGAAAGCTTGTTTATCGAAATCTCATGAACAGGGCTCCAAGCCCGAAATCACTTTTTCGAAATCCATTTCAAATCCTTGAAATCAAATCATCAAAATAATGATCAAATCACAAGATCAATCGAAATTTCGTAAAACGTGCAAATACGATAATTTCTTGAAATACGTGCAAACCCGTAAATCATCAAAATCATAAACCAAATCATAGAATCACGTATAGAAAACATATAAAACATATATGCATGCATCAAGAGTTATAAAGCAAAGTCCACTCACAGACCATTCCGACGTCGCCTCGATACGCGCACACTTATACTGTTCCCGACCATTCCGCTATCCTCAGCTTTCTCGAACCTGTCTAAATCCCATACTAAGGTCACTAACTACTTCATAAAGGTCATACTAAAGCCCCATAATTTTCTCGTATTTTTAACTATTTTTAACCGAGGCCTAAAACCTTCAGACATCCCGAAACATCTCGAGACGATGTCCGATTGACTCAAAACTAGCGCCAAAATGTTCGTTACAACGAATTCTTTAAAAGTCATGTTGAAACCTCCCTCAAATACTATGCCACGCGCCCACACATGCCACCCAAAGGGGCTGCGCGTGGGAGCCACGCACCCAGCACAATGTCATCCCCTACCTCTGGTGAACCGGCCCGGTCTGGTTCACTGTAATCCAGTCCAGCCCTGAACCAGCGTGGGCGGTTTTTGTCCAATTTTGGTCCGTTTTCATTCCTTGTTTGTCTATTAGGTTCGTTCAGACATGTATAATCAAGTTATATAGTTAAATCGTGGATTTAGGGTCGGTTTAATACCTTCCAAATTGGCTCACGATCAGATTTTCTCCAGGTTCCCGTGTCCACGTCTCCGATCACCATTCTCTTTACTTCCAAGCTCTTTAGCTTCGTCTTAACTTCCAAAAGAGATTCTTTCCTTTGTAGACCTTAAAACCATGCTCAAAGGCTTCCTGACGATCTCAACGGTACAACCCAATTAATCAATTCGATCCTTAGCCCAAAAATTCAACTTCCTCATGTGCAAACACGAACAGAGGCCTCTCGGGTTTCCTCAGCTACCACTGTCGTCCTCCACCGTCAAACCTCACCGTGGCCACCAGTCATCTTGTCTAGGCTCCCTCTCTCATTTCCTTTCAAACAGTAAGGGTTATAGAAGAAAGATTTAGGGACTTGTCTGAGTGAATTCTCACGGTCTCAACTATGCTCTGTTTTCTCATTTGTTCGATTAACAATCCCATTTAAACTTGGCTTAACCGTGAGAGAAGGCTGGAAGCCTCTAGGAAACGGCCAGGTGTCACTCACCCTGTGGAATCAACCCAAAAATATCCAATTAACTCAGCCCAAGTGTCCTTATCCGGTTACACAAATCCCAAGGTATTAAAAGACTGATTTTCCCCTAAAAGTCCAAATTACCATTTTACCCTTCATTTTCTAGACCCATATCTTAACCGTCTGACGTCCGACGACAGTGTGCCACCTGTTGTTGTACTCAAGACGTCGAGACCTACCTAACGGTCCTCGGTTTACGTGAAGAAAACTTGTCGTGCAAAAAGTCAACAAATTCCCCCTTTTTAACCTAATTACAAAAATGCCCTCGATCTTCTGAACATCATAACTTCCTCCTCGGATGTCGGAATCGGACGTGCCACCTGTATACTGACTCGTGACATCCCGAACTATGTCACGGTCATTGGTCAAAGTTCATTTGACCGCCCGAACTAAAGTCAACACTTTGCCCATTCTATGGGCAAAATCGTCATTCTGCACCGTCCGTCCAAAAGTATCCAACTAATCACCGATTATCTTCACTAATCCGTCATTAACCACGAATTTAATCCCGACTTCCGGGACGGGTCGTTACACAGTATGTTTCGATCGAGCTTAGTCCCAAACTGGACGCTCTTCCAAGGTTTCTGGAGATACCTATCCTATCAACAATCACACATGAAGGTCACTATTGTCCCAAATAGCCTTCCATTTAAATTCCTTAATTTTTGGGATTGTACATGTGCCATGAACATGCAATTCGAGGCTAAAAATGTCCAAAACTACCCCTAAATGAACTCCGATCAGTCTAAAACCATCACCATTGGATTCAGGACGTCGCAAAATTTAGGACAAACGTTGCCCTGTCTCAGGAATCGAGCCCAAACACCGCTATGCTCTAAGGAAAGGTCGGCCACCCTCCCCACACGCCTCCCCACTTTCCAACGTGGTTGTTGACATCAGCTTGCCACGTGGTGCTAACATCAGCCTGCCACATGGCACTGACCACTAACGTGTAGTAATAGGATGATGTGGCACTAACATGATGACATCATTTTTGACATCACTGATGATTTCATCGCTGACGTCACTACTGACGTCATCACTAACGGCATCCATGATGTCATCACCCACTGCTGGAGGTGGTAGCCGAAAACTACCATTGAAGCTGAAATCTTCAAAGCTTCATAACTTACTCTATTCTTAACCAAATTATTCTAATAGTCTAAATCCATCTACTCGAGCCAAGAAATCTAAATCTAAACCCAGATTTGAGAGAATTTGCCTATATGTTCCTAAATCAAGATTGAAAGATTCTGGTTTCTTTCATTCTCAAATTTGACCTTTCTCGCATCAACCTCCTTAGAATTTTTTATGATTATGATTCTAAGAGTGCTAGAAACTCAAAAAGGAGCTTGGTTTGAGGATTAAACATGAAGAAATAGAAGTGGAATTGTTGTTTTTGGGTTTTGGGTTTCATGGGTACAAGAAAGAAAAATGAGGGGAAAAAGGAGAGAAATGGTAGTGTATGGTGAAATGGATAAGGAAGATAAATTATGGATATGGATAATCCTTATCCATTTCATAAAAATATCTCATGTGCCCAAATGACCAAAATTCCCCTAAGTGCTTAAAGAACCGTAAATCCTCCAACAAACCCCGATTCACACATGTCGCGTGTCTATGGACTCGTGAGTCCGAGCTCTATCTATTAGCTTAAGAAATAACCTCAATAGTGATCTGGAACGAAAAGTGACTAGTAGGCCCACTAAAAGGGTAAAAAGGTAATTTCACAAATTATTTTACGAAAAAATTGATAAATGAAGGTCGGGTCGTTACAGTGTCAATGCTTAGAGGCAAATTGTTTTAAAGGTGAATAAATCAAATAAAATCAAGGCCAAGTGTGTCCAAGCAGAATGATGTCCTTTTGTGATATATGCCTCTAAGAAGATGTATGCCTCTAAGCTAAATAGGAAGCAGTACCTGCAAGTCAAAACTCACAATGGAGTACATGTATTTGGCCAGGGTACAAGCAATTATCACTAAATTCCAAGTGGATAAATGTGAAATACATGAGGCAACTTACAAGGAAAAGTGGGATGTCAGTAAATTTCAAGATATGGTTAATCAAGAAACTGGATATAGGCCTTATAGGACTCAATGTTGTTGGGCAAGAAGGATGGCCTTTTAGATTCTTGGAGGGGCTTACTTGTCCCAATATGAGAAACTCATGATCTACTGTTAAGAGCTGGTTTAAGTTAATAGTGGGAGCACATTGAAAATTAAGGTTGAAATGAAAGGTGATGGACAATTTAGATTCCAAAGGGTATATGTCTAGTTGGGTGCTTCCAAAGAGAGTTGGCTGAATAGTTGTAGGTCTTTCATTTGGTTGAATGGTGCTCAAGTAGAAAGTCCCTATAGTGGCCAAATATTGAGTGATATCTCAGTTGATGTAAATAATGGTATGTTCCTAGTGGCTTATGGAATTGTTGAAAAGGAAGTTGCCCATTTTTCGAGGTCTAGAAGGGGCATGAAACCACATAAGAACTTTTGAATGGAAAAAAGATGTACTATTGTTTTATGTAATTGGAATAAAAAGGTTCAAAATAGTGAAGGATATCTTTTCATCACAGATAAGAAGAAGTGATTACTTGAGGTTGTGGGGCAGTTGTTTCCAAGAGCAGAACGTAGGCATTGTACTAGACATATGTATGCAAACTTTAATGCCTTTCACAAGGGTTTAGCACTGAAAAAGTAATTTGAAAAGATTTCAAGATGCATCATTGTGGTCTGGTACCACTATGAGATGAAGAAAATAGCCGAGTTGAGTCCTGCTGCCCATGATTAGTTAAGTAAGATGGATCCAAGGCAGTGGACAAAGTCTTATTTCAACATAGCTATCAAGTATGATATTTTTCTCAACAACCTTAATGAGGCATTCAACAAGTCAATATTAACAGCTAGGAATAAGCCTATAATAACCTTGCTCGAGAGAATCAGAGCATATTTAATGATGTTGTACTCTACAAGGAAGCATGCATAAGTGAATTGGATGGGGCATCAAATTGGTCCAAGGATAAGGCACATTTTGGAGAAGAACCAGAAAGAGGCTCAGTGGTATGCTGCAATGCATGTAGGGAATGAAGAGTTTGAAGTCACTTATCAAAGTGGGTGGTAGTTTAGAGTGGAATTAAAATCCAAGAAGTGTTCATGAAGAGAATGGGACCTAAGTAGAATCTCATGCCCATAAGCTTGTAGAGTAATAGTAAGAATACATAGGAAACCAAAGGCTTATGTGCATGAATGCTACAACAAAGATTCTTATTTGAGTTGCTATGACAAGAACATTGAGCCAATGACAAGTGAACATTAACGACAATCCTTGGGTTTACCTCCTTTGAAGCTCCCAACATACCATAACAACTAGGTAGACCAAGAAAAAATAGGAAAAACCTACATCAAAATCCAACAAAGCTTGGAAGGTTCCACACTGAGATGAAATGAAGCAACTGTGGTCAATTTGGGAATAGGCTTAGAAAGTGTAAGGTATAAATCACTTTAATTAAATTGATGCTTGTTTGGTGTTGAAAATTGAATTTGACAGATTTGGATGCCTGTTTGCTGCTTGTTTTAATTTCACATAAGCCTGTCACAGTCAGGAAGAAAGCTTGAGAAGGAAAAAAATATAAACTAAATAAAGAAGGGCACAAGCTAAGGTAAGTGGAACAAGTGAAAATCTGGCGCAAACAAGAAGTGCAAATGAACCGAGGACTGCAAATCAGCAATCACAACCCCAACCACAAGCCCAACCCCAACCCCAACCATAAGCCCCACCCCAACCCCAACCAACCCCCCAACCCCAACCCCAAGCTCACCTACAACCCTAACTCTAACCTCAATCACAAGCCCAACCCTGTTTAGCAAGTTCGTCATAATCACCTCTAATTCATCAACAACCTTGTCCCAATCACCTCCAGTTGTGCCAGACTTGTCTCATATCGTTAGAACTCCTTAGTCACAAGCACAACCTTTACCAATTCCTCCTTCATTGACTTAAGCATCTCTCTCTAAGAAACTCATATTTAAATCTCTAGCAAAGAGAAAAAAAGTATAATCGAGAATATTGGGCTTAGTTTAGTAGCTGGGATTAGTTTTTGGGAGAATACCTTAATTTTGTGTATGCTTGTTTAGTATATAGTTTGTGTGTTTATGTCGGGTGTATGCTAAGGTTGAGTTTAAGTACACCTTGTACTCACATTGTTGTCACATTTGACCTGCGAGCTTGACCCGGCCATATCTTTCTCATTTCCTAACCATTTCTCACACTCTAATAATCAATATTCATCTAATCTACCTAAGGAAATGATCTATGATGTCAAAATAAGGAAAAACTTACCCAAATTTGCTGTTTAATCCTCCGAAGTTTCGGCCAAAACTTTAAGCTAGGGTTCCAAGCTTCCTCACATCTAACCTTCGGTTTTTCTCACCCAAAACCATCCTAGGAAGTCAACTAGGAGTTGAGATTGCTTGGTTGCAAGCTTAGAGGCTTTACACAGCTCACACGTTGAAATTACGATTTTTCAGACTTTCAGTTTTTCAATTTTTCTTGCCCCTTCTCTTCCGATTTTTCTTCCCTCTTTTCTCTCGGTTTTTCTACCCCATCTTTATCTCTTCCACTTTGTTTCTTTATCTTCTTCTTCTTCTTCTCTCTTCCTTCCCTGATTCTCCTCTTCTCTCCTCCCTCATGTTTTGCTCATGGGTTGGTTTTTCTTTTCCAAGCTTGGTTGCAAACTTAGAGGTTTTACACAACTCACACGTTGAAATTACGGTTTTTTGGATTATCGGTTTTTCAGTTTTTCTTCCCCCTTCTTTTCGGTTTTCTTCCCTTCTTTCTCTTTTCCTCTTTCTTTCATTTTCAGCTTCTTCTTCTCTCTTCCTTCCCTGGTTCTCCCCTTCTCTCCTCCCTAGCGGTTTGCTCACAGTTTGGTTTTTCTTTTTCCAAAAGCACACCAAAAAAATATAAACACAACCCACTAACTCGGTGCAACAAATCCAAAAGGATAAGGAGGAAGGAAAAGGGAAGGGGAAGGGGAAGGGAAGGGGAGGGGGGGGGGGGGGGGGGGGATGATAAATATGGACACTTGCCACTTTCACAAAATAGATCCCTTGTGAAATTATCAAAATGGCCCTAGTTAATTTTGATCAATATCGAATTCATTCGATCTCTGATTCTAGCATACAATTTGTCTATGGATTTAGAGTTATGAAATCTACTTAACAGTTATCTTGAAAAATCCAAAAAGTGCCGGAGAGAAAAATCAACTTTTGACTTTATAAAGGTAAAAGTGCCCGAGATAAATATGGACACTTGCCACTTTCACAAAATAGATCCCTTGTGAAATTATCAAAATGGCCCGTATGCCAAAATTATCAAAATGCCCTAGTTAATTTTGATCAATATCGAATTCATTCGATCTCTGATTCTAGCATACAATTTGTCTATGGATTTAGAGTTATGAAATCTACTTAACAGTTATCTTGAAAAGTCCAAAAAGTGCCCGAGAGAAAAATCAACTTTTGACTTTATAAAGGTAAAATCGTCCATTTACAAATCAACTTTTCGAAATTATATTTCTCGAATTTTCGAGTCGTTACAAAGAACTTATATAACTAAATATATATAAGGATGTACGTGCAAATCTACCTAGACGCTTAGTCATTATACATGACGGTTTCTCACCTTCGAGCACCTAGGCGTACAAGGGTATGAATAACTAATATAGAGTATAAAATATGACTTCGGAGTTCAGATTACATTTAAGGTAAAAAGCCATAAGTCTTCTTGGCAATAGATATAATCATAACCCCTAGGCGTAGGTGGGGTGGCATGGGGACTTATCTGGCTATGCGTAATTGCCTCTGGTCTAGCGTTCGATCCCTCACCACAACCGTCGAGTCTTGATTAAATCGTTTGCATCGTTGTGGGTTCGGTGGTGCAGGCCCCAGTTTAAAATCGTCCATTTACAAATCAACTTTTTGAAATTATATTTCTCAAATTTTCGAGTCGTTACAAAGAACTTATATAACTAAATATATATCAGGATGTACGTGCAAATCTACCTAGACACTTAGTCATTATACATGACGATTTCTCACATTCGAGCACCTAGGTGTACTAGGGTATGAATAACTAATATAGAGTATAAAATATGACTTCGAAGTTCAGATTACATTTAAAGTAAAAAGCCATAAGTCTTCTTGGAAATAGATATAATCATAACCACTAGGCGTAGATGGGGTGGCAGGGGGACTTACCTGGCTATGCGTAATTGCCTCTGGTCTAGCGTTCGATCCCTCACCACAACCGTCGAGTCTTGATTAAATTGTTTTGTATCGTTGTGGGTTCGGTGGTGGAGGCCCCAGTTTACCTGTTAGGGTTGAGTCCAAAATGTTTGACTTTGGGTGGGTTCTGGATACCATATATATATATATATAGGGTAAAATATAAGGGTGGACACAATACGGTTCGATATGGATATTGGCAATATCTAAATCCAAACCGTTAAAATCTTAACGGTTCGATACAGTTTGGATTTTTCTAAAATTAAAAATAAAACTATTTCGATCCAAACCGTTACTAACGGTTCGGTTTGGATCGAAACGGTTTAAAACCGTTAAGGAATAAAAAAAATGAGGATATAGAAAAAATAAGAATACAAAAAAAAATACTCAATACTCAAAATGTTATATATTAAGCTTGTTAAGTATTGAATTGCAAGCATTATCATTATACTAAGATTTATCAAACAAACAAACTATTTAGTAATATTTTATTATACTCTTATATGAGTATATGTACATATACTTATATGGGTAAATCTAGGTATCCTTTTATTTTTATTAATTTTACTTTGTATTAATAATAGATTTAAACATTAATAAAAATTAATATATTCCTTAACGGTTCAATTTGGATTTAACGGATTTCCAAAATGAAAATCCAAATCCAAACCGTTACTAACGGAAGGTTTAGATTCTTAAACCGTTTGACTTTTATCCGGTTAAACTTAAACCATTGGATAAATAATAGTTTGAAGCGAATCGGTTAGCGATTTTAACGGATTCGTAGCCAATCCTAATAAAATATGACTTCGGAGTTCAGATTACATTTAAGGTAAAAAGCCATAAGTCTTCTCGGCAATGGATATAATCAGAACACTAGTTACAAACAAAACAGGGATGAGATATTTGAAGGAAAAGCAACAAAGAAAGAGTGACCAGGTTACCCAATTGCCTCTCCAGTACCACCACCCATCTGTATTCTGGTTCCTCCTTCTTCTTTGCTTTTTCCGTTATCTAGCATTTCTGGGTTAGGAATTTGGGCTTCTCTTGGACTTGGTGTATCTATGTGTTGAATTTAAAACGCTGGAGTGGGGTGAGTGTGTTCTTCTGCGGTTTATGCTTCATTTTGTTTTCTATATATTGGGCTTCTTTCTGATCTGGATTTTCTCTGATTTTGAATCTGGGTCTTACTTCTCTGAAATTGATTGTAAATCTAGGAGAGGCTTATCCCTCCAGTATCTGTCTCAGTCTCCCAGTCCCTCCCAGACAGGAAAATGGAGGTGTCGTCGGTACACGGCGTCGGTGTTCAACCTGTCCTCTTCGGACCCTCCCCCATTTCTCCTCTGTCTATTCTGTCTATGACTCCGTGGAGGACCACAAGAGCTAAGCATTCTCATCTCCCTTGTGCCGCAACTCTTGTCAAAGAACACCTCACTGAGCCTCCCAACAATGGCTCTAAGAGGGTCCCAAATCGTCACTCCAAGCAATACTTGGCTAGACAGTCTGCAATTCGTGAAGTCCAAGAGTCCTCTCACTTGGGCTCGGCTCTTACAAGGTCCTTTTCCTGTTTTCTTTTATTTAGTTTTATCTTCATTCTTGACCCATGTTCTTAGTCTTGTATTTACTTGATTCCTCCACTCTTCAAGTAATCATTTTTAAGTGTGAAACTACTATTTTGGTCGTATAGGTGTGTAACCCACAACAAATTTTCCTCTTCAGATTAGGTGACAGTTTGAAGGTTCAAGACTTGAATGCCCTGATACGCCATTTTGGGATGCTGAAAAGGTGGCATGATCTTTCCCAGGTACTATGACTTTGGAGTATTCTTAATGCTGTTTTTATTTCTTCTGCTCTGAAAAAGTTATTCATGGTTATGCCTGCTTCAATTTTTTTTTTCGTACACGTACACGATTTAACTCGTATGCTCTTCCCGATTATATTCAATTTTCACTAATTGTGCTAAGTAAGACCATGTAGGCAATCTCCCTCTCTCTATATCTCTATCTTCCTCTGTGTTCGCCCACGTGCTGCTGTGAAATAAACATAATATGTTGCTATTCTTCCTTTTCCCATGTTTTGGAATGGTCTACCTAACATTATTTAATTTCCCTTTCCGGTTGTTAACATTATAATATGTTTGCAATTGTTCCAGCTGTTTGAGTGGATGCAACAGAACGGAAAAGTTAGTGCATCATCCTACAGCAGCTATATAAAATTCATGGGAAAGAGCCTCAATCCTGTGAAGGCACTAGAGATATACAATAACACTCGAGATGAATCAACAAAAAAGAATGTTTACATCTGCAATGCTGTTCTCGGTAGTCTGATTAGGAGTGGGAAATTTGATAGCAGCATCAAGTTATTTCACCAGATGAAGCAGGATGGTTTAATACCAGATGCCGTCACATATAGTACGGTATGCATCACAATGAATCATGCAATATTAATTTCCTTTAGCCTTTCGAAAATAAGTTGCTTCTCCTTGAAAACCGATAACAAAGTCAAATGTAGTTGATGGCTCAGCTTTAATGAAAAGCTAAAGACAAAAAAAAATTACCAAATAGGAGGGCAAATGATTGTAAATCATTATTAGTTCTTTCTTTTGTAGAAATGACACACAATATTATTAAAGAATTAAAGCGTAAAAGCTATATACAAATTGTGGATCAGGAATCCAAATGCAAAGTTACATGAGCAAAATGTAAGATCTACAAGAAATGACTAATAACATTTAGGAATTCGAAAATGATTGTGAATCCTTATAACTCGAAACAAATAATTATTGGTCATCATAAATCAATGGAAATATCTAGACCAACTATTAGAATAGATGTCAATTTTTGAATATCTCATTTCCTTCACGTGATATTGTTCTTTACTGATTCACTATTTTTGGTGTAAAAACAAAAAGGATAACAACTTTCCAGCTGTAAACTCTATGCAGTATGCAGATAAAGTTTGTTTTGAAAAGAAAAATATTTTGTTTCAGTAGAGAAACTGGGCAACAAAGTGGACAAGCAAGCAATCCTAAAATAAGTTACATCTATCCTAAAATCCACAATGAGAAACCGCAACTTTCCAATCTAATCGGAGTTACCCAAACTTGGCCTTCTGGCACACCTCCTCCACTTCCAACCCCCTATCATCTTCAAAACCACGCTGATTCCTTTCTAACCAAATACCCCAGACAATTGGCAGCACCATACAATAAATAATTGTGGCCTTTATCTATCACCCATCACTTTAACCTTCTCACTGAACAGAGAGAAGCCATCTGTTAGGGGTCACCCAACTGGTATTGATTTCCTTAAATACTAAAGCAATAACTTCCAACTAAAAGAGCAGGATAAGAAGAGGAGATAATGTCTATCGGCACTAAAATGAACCTCTAGCCGCCATATTAGTATCCCACCAGTTCTCCAATAACCCGTACTTGCTTCTAATTACAGCATACCATGGAGAACTTGAAATCTCCAAATCCACTTCCCAAGAAAAGCTTCATTCCACTTTACTAAGTTGCATATCCCTAATCCTCCCTTTTCTTTAGTTTAAGACACGACCTCCCATCTCACTAAATGGTTCTCTTCCCTTTAACCACTCCACCCATACATTGACGTAGGACAGAAAACTAGGTAATAGCAAATTAGCGGAAGCAAACTTTAGGAAAACAAACATAAAACTTAAAAGGTAGGTCTAGATTCACTCCAGGGGCTTCACACCCGAAATTGGCTTCATACTAAAATTTGGTTTCGCACCAAAATAGTCTGGATTCACTTCAGGGCTTCACACCTGAAATTGGCTTCACACCAAAATAATCCTTTCGCAGGAAAATATACTCAAACTTTTATTCATCAACTCATCTCCCCTCCATTGAATTACAATGGGGAATGGGAATTAAACAAACTTGAAATCCTAATTAAAACTAGAATTGAAAGGACATCCTAATCCTAGTAGAACATGGGAACATGCCTACCCCTAATTAAAACAAAAAACAGAAAACAAACTAATCCTTATAGAGCATGAAAACATGTCTACCCTTAATCAAAACAGAAAATAAATAAAGCTGTAAATCCGGAAAGTTCTAATTCAACCATAGAGATAAGGTTGAATTAGGAAGTCTTTTCTTTCCTCTCTTCCGTTGGTAAACCCTATAGGGTTTGGCAATGATGTCATCATCATACATGCCCTAAGAAATTTCTCATTAACCCCTCCGACCTCCTTGTTATATTAGAAGGAGTTTTAAAGAAAGAAAGAAAGTAGATTGATAGGCTGCTCAACACTGACTGGATTAAAGTCAGCCTCCCCTCTTGACAGAAAAGCCTTACTCCACCCCTCTAGCCTTCTTTTCACCTTTTCCATTACCGGGCTCCAAAAATGGGCTATCCTTGGATTCCCTTCAAGGGGCATCTGCCTGTGAGATTTCTCCTACCGATGTATTCTTGCAGAATCTTACCTTAACCCTTTTTCCAACTACCAATTTCCTGCGCTTCTCAAAAGCTTGCTATGAGAAATATATTTCCAAGGGTTCCTAGACACACCCCGCCCATTTGTTATATTTGCACCCTAACCATTTTCTGATAGCCCTTGTTTATTTGCATAGCATGGAAAGATATGCAGATTAAGAAATCATCAACAGAACGTCAAAAAGTTTAAAGGGCTAGTTCTCATACTTAACATTAAAGTGGTAGACCAACTTGGGTAGAGCAACTTGCTCTCGAAATACATCAATTTCATCAATGAAATAAGAAACATCAACCACCAGCTAGCAGCAATAGATGTGAATTCGCAGTTTGTTGTTTCTTGGATAAGTAAATTTATTCTATACTAATTTTCTTATTCCCATATTCTACCTTCATTACAATAATCTACTATCATCCTAGCTGCTTGCAGGTTGCATCAAAGTCAAACATGGTTATTCTAAAGCATTAGAACTAGTTCAAGAATTGCAGCATAATGAGCTGCAGATGGACAGTGTACTTTATGGTACACTTTTAGCTGTCTGTGCTTCTAATAATAAATTGGAGGAAGCAGAAGGTTATTTTAAGAAGATGAAAGATGAAGGTCATTTTCCAAATGAATTCCACTATAGCTCTTTGCTCAATGCTTACTCTATAGGTGGAAACTACAAAGAGGCTGATGGTTTGGTTCAAGATATGAAATCTGCTGGGTTAGCACCTAATAAGGTCTGTTCATGTTATTTTATCAATGGGCGGCCTTGTTGATGTTTCATTTTGTTACTACTAATTATCCTGACCGACTTAGAATATTCACTTATTTATCACTTTTTCAAGTATTTAGTGATAAAAGTCTTCTTTTCCTATTTTGTACATGCTTGCAGGTTATTTTGACAACATTATTGAAAGTTTATGTCAGAGGGGGACTTTTTGAAAAGTCAAGAGAACTATTAGTTGAACTGGAAGCTTTAGGCTATGCCGAAGATGAGGTACATGGAGATCTTTCCACCTAAATTTTTAGTTTTTATTAAAAACAAATTTCATCTATTTTTTCACTGTTATGGTATTCTTTTTGGAAAGAGTGCTTTAGAGGCAAATGCTTATGAAATATCCAAGGCATTTAGATTGCATGCCATCATACTTGTAGGTTAAATAAGAAACTAAGATAAAAAATTCATGCCAACCATTTTTTTAAAATACCATGAATAGTATCTCTTGTAGATGCCCTTGTTAGTGTTTGATTTCATTTCCTTGGGAAGCCTTTTGCTTGCATAGGTAGTATTAATTTTCTCATTGCCTACAACTTTGTTCCCTTGAGTCATTCACTATAATAGCTCATAAAATTACATGATTTAAAATGCTTTCTCCTGTTCTCGTGAATGATCTTTCTGTGTCTTAACTTTCTAGCATCTTCTGCTTTCTGAATTAGTAAACTACCCAAGTTATATAAATTTTGTTTACAAGAATGCGATGTGTCATTTTCAAATACCAAAAGCCCCATAATTTGACAATGCAGCTATCATGTGTAGGTTCTTTGAACCTCATTTATTTGTTTTTTGATCTTGCGATTTTTGCACCTTTGGCTTACCTTGATGTCACCCCACCCAACTAAATTGAGCTTGCTCAGTGAAAAAGTTTCTAAGAATTCCTTACATGTGTATGTGCGTATATATATATATATATATATATATATATATATCTTTGGGCTTTGTACGTCTGTATTTTTCTTGGAAAATTGATTCAAGTTTTTTTTTCCCTATGTTAGCTGCATTTTTTTAGGTCCCATCAGCTGTTTTATATGTGTTTCTGTAGCTCATCGAATTTAGTATATTTGTAGATGCCATACTGTTTATTGATGGATGCCCTTGCTAAGGCTGGACATATACATGAAGCTAAGTTGGTTTTTGAGGAAATGAAAGAGAAATCCATCCGCTCAGGTAAGTTTTGTTCAAGACAAATGTGACACACAGTACACCAAAAGCATCAATGCAAGCTGAATTGTACGTGTCTCTGTATAGTTCCATTCACAATTTGAACGAGAAATCTTTGTATTCGAATGCAAGGGTGTTTACAAATTTTGTTGTACAAAATTGTAGTTACATGCCCTTATTAACATATAATTTGTGCGTGGATCCTTCCCTCTTCCAGAAAGTAAGCAGTATAAATCTTTTTGAGAGTTTCGGTAGATACTTCGATTGAAAGTCTATTTCTTGCAGGATTATTTTTACTAGGAGAAGTTCAAATTTGTGTTTACATATGAAGTTTTATGATACTCTTCCCTCTTGCAGATGGCTATTCATATAGTATCATGATTTCAGCTTTTTGCCGAGGTGGGCTTCTGGAAGATGCAAAGCAGTTGGCTAAGGATTTTGAAGGAACTCATAACAGATATGATTTGGTTATGTTGAATACAATGATCTGTGCCTATTGCAGAGTAGGTGAAATGGATAGTGTAATGGAAATGATGAGAAAAATGGATGAATTAAAAATCACTCCTGATTACAATACCTTTCATATCCTGATTAAATATTTCTGCAAGGAGAAGTTATACCTGCTTGCTTATCAGACCATGGAGGACATGCACAACAAAGGCCACCAACCAGCTGAGGTATGACCATTCTTCCAAGATATCCTGATTATGCTTGTTGAACTTAGCCATATTACTTTCATTCTCTTGATTAAAGGAAATAAAACAAAAAAAAAATCTTATAAATTTGAACCTATGACTGGGAATTCCTTGTGGTCTTTTGTGAATTCACTTGCCTCTATTGAAGAGTGAAGGGGAATTTTTTTTGTCAAAAATTATATTTTATTGTATAATTATATGTGTCCGTGTGTGTATATATTAATATTATAATATTATTACAGTGATATATTTTTTTTATTTTTACAAACCAAATTGCAATTCTTATCAGGAGTGGAGAATTTTGCTACTAGCAGTTGTTTCATTATAACTACCATCCATCATCAACTGGATTGGGAAGTTATAGGTTGCATGTATGGATTACCTATCAACATACTGTTTCACTGAGATTGAACTTAAAAAGTTTAAGTCGCTGTTTAAGGATTGGCTCTTGGATTTTGGACCTTAGTGTTCTATTATCACTTTTCTCGGTTTTTCTTAGGAATTATTGTTCTGATCCTTGTTCATTAGTATCACACACACACATTCTAAATTGTAATTGGTTTAGAGAGTAAAACTTCAGAATGGTCATGGTGCAAAGATGATGCAACTTTTAGTTTTGAAGCAGTGATGGTGGTGAGCGAGAACTGGTAACCTGACTCCAAATAATACAATGTTTTATTGCAGGAACTTTGTTCCTCCTTGATGTTTCTTCTTGGTAAGATACGGGCATATTCAGAAGCATATTCTGTTTACACTATGCTGAGATATAGCAAGCGTACAATGTGCAAGGCTCTTCATGAGAAGATTCTGCACATTCTAGTAGCTGGACAACTTCTCAAAGATGCTTACCTTGTAGTCAAGGTTAGACATATAATTATATTTTCAAGATACAGTTTTTCTGCAACTTACAACTGTTGTAAACTATTTTTTTTTTTTTCTTGTCAGGACAATATGGGGTTGATTTCTAAGCCTGCTGTTAAAAAGTTTGCAACTTCATTTATGAAGTTAGGAAACATTAACTTGATAAATGATGTTTTGAAGGCAATTGATGCTTCTGGCTGCAAGATTGATCAGGTAAATGCTTATTGGAGTCGATAAGTTGCTTAAAAAGTTGACATTTTTTTCTAAAAGAAACTTGCTTCTTTCGTTCCAATATTAGTTACGGATATTTAGTAGAATGATAATATATCAATACATTTGTGGTTATGTGGGTGAGCCATGCTTTGCTTGTAAAAAGCCCTCTAGACAGGTGGGTAGTGGTGTTTGTGTGTGGACATGATGGAGGATGTGTAGTAATGGCGAAATCTAATTAAGCAGCGAAATCCTCAGTTGATATAGAATTCTGAATGATATAAAATTCTTGATGGAAGCTTTTATCCACTTCTGTTTCAGCTTTTGACTCATCAAAATCATACTCAGTTTCCTTCCTGCATTCACAGGGACTATTTCAGATGGCAATATCACGCTACATTGCACTTCCTGAGAAGAAGGAGCTTATTTTTCAAATGCTACAGTGGATGCCAGGACAAGGTTACGTTGCTGATTCAGCTACAAGAAACCTAATACTGAAAAACTCACACTTATTTGGTCGCCAACAGATTGCGGAGATACTATCAAAGCAGCATACAATTTCAAAATCTCGTAAGAAAGAAAACTGAATTTGAAACTGTGGATTTCCAGTTATCTTCCATCGTAGCTCAAGACTTCATGCAAAAAATAGTGTCATTGCTTGGATGAGGCAGTTACATGGTGTAGCACCCATATGGTTCTTTGACTAGTTTTGGCTGACTCTCTATACAGAACAAGATTTGAATTATTTTTATCATGTAACCTTCCATGCATGTAATTAGATACTACATTTAGTCAGTATTCTTATGACAGTGCTTTTGGTCATTTTTCCATTATTGAAAAATCTGTTAGCTGCTTTATTTTTTCTTGGGGAGTACTTATGGTTACAACACATTAGATTTCAAAGGGTTCTTTTGGGTTTTCATCAATAAGATGCAGGTTAAAGTGTCCGCTACAGAGAAACTCCTGCATTCCCTGGTTCATCAGGTTGCTGGATAACAGATCGGTATGCTTGACCGTCTGAATCAGTGTGCATTTCTTGCTTCCTGTTCGATCAAAGAAGAGAAGTTCCCCGCTTATGTAACAAAATGTTGTGAAGTAGCACTTCTTTCTCTGCCCTTATAAGCATTAGGAGTTGCAGCTTCCATGCCGACAACTTAAGCCAAGGAATTATTTTGAAGTTTAGATCTCTAGCAAACTTATCGACCAGAGCCTCCATTCTGGAGGGTGAAGTCGATGAGGTAAATACTTTTGTGTCTAAATAGAAAATAGAGAAGAGGAATGATCTAAACAGTGGCAGCTAGAAAAGGCTCAGCTTGGATTTTGTTGTGGTTTTTTCTTCCATTTTTTGTTTGTTTATATAATATAAGCAGGCAATGAGGAAGCTTATACATGTTTGTATGGTTTCACATGTTTCTAATTTTAAATCCATTTTCATCAGTTAGAAGTTCTGTAAGCAACATTTTTCACTCTGAGAGTTCATTTGAGTCAAAAAAAGACGAGAACAGCATTTGTATTTAATCAATTTCACTAACAAGGAATGTTACCTGCCTTTCTCTCGATTGAATTTGAATCACACTTGTTTAGCTACAATGAATGCAGAAAAAGAAATTAAGGGTGGTGACTGGTGAGTGACTGGTGAGAAGAACTGCTCTAAAAAGATGAGAACAACATTTGTATTTAATCATTTTCACTAACAAGGAATGTTACCTGCTGTTCATACCATATCGGCCTAGACCGAACTTGAAGCCCATGCTGACTACAGGCCCAGCCCATTGCCGAAATAGCACCAGTTCAGACCAATCTTGGAGGCCCAGCCCTCTACCTGGCTCCACGTGTCGGCCCAGACCGACCTAGAGGCCCAACCCTCTTCCAACACCATGCCACCGGCCGACTCCAGAGGACCAGCTCCTGTCGGTCGGTGCGTCGGCCCAGACCGACCGGTTGGCCCAGTACCACCGCCTAGCACAAGCCCAAGGGGTCCAGGCCCACTCACGCGAACAAGTCCTAGTCGGGTCTGGATGACACCTCTACGTGTCAGTCCCACAGCGAATTGACATTTGTCCCACAACGGGAAAATACAAATATTATATTCGCCGCATCCGTACAAAGGGGTCCATTTGTCGTACAAAGGTAAGCAAGCAATTTACTGTTTACTACTACTTTTACAGTATACTTTCCGCTACCCTCTAAACCTCAGACCGACCGCTGACTTGAGCGTCGGAGTACCTTTGGGCCGGTACCACACCGGTGCCTATACTCTCACCGACCGATCAGTTTCCTTCCATTTCAGGTTTACACAGGGCACGTGGCAGAGCAGCATTCGCTCCCTAAGTTGGCACATTTTGTGCATCAACACCTGCCTTCTCTTGATTGAATTTGAATCACACTTGTTCAGCTACAATGAATGCAGAAAAAGAAATTAAGGGTGGTGACTGGTGAGTGACTGGTGAGAAGAACTGCTCTGATAGGTTTGGGGTTCCTTCTCTGATATGTTTATGAAGCTTCAAGGGAGAAGCATTGGCATTTTTACAGTCCATATATTGTTGTCTTATGTGAAGTTTAATTGTCAAAAACAAGGAATCTTTTCATTCGATTTTTGTCTTCCAAAGCGACATCTGCATGTTTACAAATTGAAAGAAGACAAATAAATAGAACACAAAACCTTTGTGGCGGAAAAAGAGAGAAAAGAAAAGACAATTAGGCACCTCTATGCATATGCATTATATTTCTTATGTTTCTCAAAACTCAAGAGTCTCAGTTAACCCTGCCTTCCTTTTGAGGAGGCAACCAATTGCCACTTGCAGTTCTGATCCGGCCAGAACGAGTGAACGACTGCAGTAGCAATGGGTAAGAGGACAGCCCATGAAGCCTTTTCTACGCCCTCCTCCTCAAAACATTGGATGTATGATGTGTTCTTGAGCTTCAGAGGTGAAGACACGCGCAAAAACTTCACCGGCCACTTGTACATGGCATTAAAGGAGGCTGGAATCAATGCATTTATTGATGACAATGAAGTAGCAAGAGGGAAAGATATAAAAGCTGAACTGGTGCAGGCAATTAAAGAGTCGAGGATATCTGTGGTTGACTTCTCAAGGAGATATGCGGATTCCAGTTGGTGTCTTGAGGAGCTGGTGAAGATTATGGAGTGTAGAACCAAACTGGGGCAATTGGTTATACCAATATTCTACGATGTTGATCCCTCAGATGTCAGGAAACAGAACGGTACTTTAGCACAAGCATTTGAGAAACTTGAAGAGCGCTACTGGTTAGATCTTGATAAGTTGGCCAAATGGAGAGCTGCTCTTGTTGAAGCTGTAACTTTGTCTAGCTGGGTTCTCAAAGACACCGAGGACGGGTAACTATTATTATTTTGTTTCTTATTTTATGTAGTTACTGTAAAACTTTAGTTTTGAGTAGTTAGTTGCATTCAAATTTTAGTTCCTCATCCAACGTAACTAATATTATCCATATATTGTCACTCAAGAAATGAATAAGCTATTAATTCATCAATAAATATTATTTGCAGCAACGAAGCAAAGTTCATTAGAAAACTTATTGAAGAGATTAGTAGACAGCTGCTGACACACAACACAAACTTACGCATAGTTGACCACGAAGTTGGATTAAATTCTCGGGTGGAAGATCTGAGTTGTCACATAGGTATTGGATCAGATGATGTTCGCATAGTTGGAATTTTGGGAATGGGGGGAGTAGGCAAAACAATGCTTGCCAGAGCCATCTACAGCCAATTTTATCATTACTTTGAAGGTAAAAGTTTCCTGTCAAAGGTGAGAGAATCCGCAAAGCAACCTAATGGGCTGGAGCATTTGCAAGAACAACTTCTTTCTGATATACTACAGCGAACACAAATAAAGGTAGGTAATGTTCATCAAGGGACCGACGTGATCCAGAAAAGACTTGTATGCAGAAAGGTACTTGTCATAATTGATGATGTAGATCATATGGACCAACTGAATGCATTAGCTATGAAGCGAGACTCGTTTGGTCCAGGAAGTAGAATTATCATAACAACGAGAAATGAACATTTGCTGAAGCAAGCTGAAGTGGATACAATATATCCGGCTCAAGAACTGGATGAAGAGGAAGCTCTTGAGCTCTTTAGTTGGCATGCCTTTAAAAATTGTTGCCCTAATGATGAATACAT
Organism: Prinsepia uniflora; assembly: GCA_032719365.1. Classification (NCBI taxonomy): domain Eukaryota; kingdom Viridiplantae; phylum Streptophyta; class Magnoliopsida; order Rosales; family Rosaceae; genus Prinsepia; species Prinsepia uniflora. Next base: position 23,110,981 of record CM064865.1, on the reverse strand, counting down.
TGAACTCTCAGAATGTGTTGTTGCTCATTGTGGTGGTTTTCCATTGGCCCTTAAAGTTTTAGGTTCCTTTTTGTTCAAAAGGGAAAGAGATGATTGGAAGAACACATTGGAGAAATTGAAAAGAATACCTATGGGAGAAATTCAAGAACCAGCTCAAAATAAGCTTTAATGGGCTAAATGATGATAATGAGAGAGACATATTCCTTGATATATCGTGTTTCTTTATTGGAATGGATAAGAACTACATGAAGCTGATGTTGAATGGTTGTGGCCTTTTTGCGAATATAGGAATCAGTGTCCTTCTTGAACGCTGCCTCGTCACTGTTCGCAAAGGAAGCAAGCTGATGATGCATGATTTGGTCCGAGACATGGGTAGAGAAATTGTCCGTGCAAGATCCCCTGACTACCTCAGAAGACGTTGTAGATTGTGGCATCCTGAAGATGTAACTACTGTATTGACAGACGAATGTGTAAGTGCGTTGCTCTCAAATTTATGTTTAAGCATGTTATCTACTGAGTTTGATGCATCCCATATGTATATGCAAGTACATTAAGGAGATAGTGCATTTCTACATATGACTGAAACTTGTACTTGGATGTATCCAAAAATTTAAGATGGCTCAGCTGGCATGGGTTCCCTACAGAGTACATACCGAACGAATTTAATCAACAAAACATAGTTGCTATGGACATGCAGTATAGCAGCCTCATAGTTGATATTCCAAGGTACATGCAGTATAGTTTCTATGGATATGATCATGCTTGTTTCTCTTTTCGGATTTTGATTTCAGTTTTTTTTTTTTTTTCTCTTTTGTTATTGGTAATACCCAGCAATTGCTTGATATGTTGAAGATTCTTAATCATAGTCACTCCCTGTACCTGACAGAGTCACCAGACTTTTCAAAACTCCCAAATTTAGAGCAATTGATACTCAAAGACTGTGAGAGCTTGTTGATGGTTCACAAGTCCGTTGGAGATCTTAAAAGACTTACTATGGTAGATTTGGAAGACTGCAAAGTTCTTAATCGTCTTCCGCGGAGTTTTTACAACTTGACATCCTTAGAGACTCTTGTTCTTTCTGGCTGTGTGCAATTTAGAAAATTGAGTAAGGACTTGGGGAAGATGGTATCATTGACAAGTCTGGTTTTAGATTACACAGCCATAACAAATATACCATCTTCAATAGTCCAACTGCAGGAGCTGACATATTTATCCCTTTGTGGCCTTAGACGACAGTCATCACCTAACTCTTCACCCTCTTGTTTCTGGTCCTTACAATGCCAGCCAAGCCTATTACCTCGTTCTTTGCGTGGCTTACACTCTTTAAGAACATTATCCCTTAAAGACTGCAAGTTAGTTGACAATGTCCCCGAGGATTTGGGGAGTCTTCATTCTCTAGAAAAATTAAATTTGGGAGGCAGTAGCTTTCTTAGGCTTCCAAGCCTCAGTGGGCTTTCCAACCTTCAGTATCTAGGATTGGATAAATGCAAGTTAACTGATGAATCAATTGGTCCCATGGATATTGGGAGTCTATCTTCGTTGTTAGCTTTGAATCTAAAGTAGAATTCATAGCCTTCCAAGCGTCAATGGCGTGTGCAAGCTTGACGGCCTATTTTGAATAGTTGTAAAAAGCTTCATGAAATGCCAGACTTACCAACAAGTTTGACGCAGCTGGAAGCAAATGGTTGCGTTGCATTGAAGAGAATGCCAAAATTTTCAAAAATGTCAAATATGAAAAGATTGCATCTAAAAGATGCCCTCAATCTCATTGAGTTTCCAGGCTTGGATATCGAGTCATTAATATGCATGAGATTGATTCATATGCAAGGCTGCACCAATATCAACAGTACTGTCAAGGACAGCATCCTAAAGGTATGTGCTCTTCCTTTCTCATTAATTAGTAAATGCTCATTAGTGTGTATGTTTGGTTAAAATATGTCTAGAAATGCTGTGTTTTTGTGTATACATAGGGAAACGGTGGTGTTTTTCTCCCTGGAAATGATTCCAGAGTGGTTCACGTATGCCACTAACGGTGACGCGCTCTATTTTGAAGTGCCTGATGAAATGGTTGGTTCTACGCTAAAAGCATTGACTGTGTGTGCGGTTTACTCTTCTTGTCCAGAATATATCCTCATTGGGCATGAACTCATTTCTATTTCAATCATTAATCATACCCAGCATACCATCTTTTTCGTTCAGCCATCATCTCCGTACAAAAGAAGTTGGCATGAGGTTATTTGGCAAGATCATTTATCAAACAGATTGTTCAATATGGAAGGAGGCAATTTCATTCAGGTTTATGTAACAATTGGATCTGATATCAGGGTAATGAAAGTAGGGATGAATCTAGTAACAGACAGAGTTATTAATGAATATGCTCTTCCATGTCTTTCGATTCCATATGAACCGTTTGTAATTACTAACGTGGATAATGGAACTGAGGACAAGGCAGGACCAAGTCATGCCCTTTTGAGTGAAGAAGATGATGGTGGCGATGATCATTCGATGACTTAGAATTAATTACACATTAAATAATCTATTTACCAGTTAAATACGTTATTTAATCGGGTTAAAAGTCTCCGTAATATTAATATTCTCCCCGAGAGTTAATTGTCATTATTCTTAATAACGGACAATTAAATATTGATATTAAATCACAATAATTATCATTATTGTCATAATGAGCCATTATTATAATAATATATTTTATTATAAATATATTATTTATTAATATCAAATTCAACCGACCAATCAGAACGCTCCGAGACTCCCAAGGTTTTCCTATAAATAGCGGAGCACATTTCATTTCCAAGGTACGTCGATTCTTCTCTTCGAAGTATATCATTTTCCTCTCTTAAAGCTAACTTAGGCATCATAGTGTTCTTGGTCGAACAACTCCCCGGATAATCGATCGAGGCAACGATAGCTAATTGTTTGCTGTTTACAGGAATTGTGAGGACTTTTCGCAGCGGGTTCGATTTTTGATTCAACAATTGGTGCTTTCATTGAGAGCAATTGAGGAATACTCAGAAGAAACTCTTTCGGTTGTTCATCGTTCTTCAGGAAATTGTTCATCGTTCATCTTTCTTCGTTCATCGTTCATTGACATTGTTCGAAGATTTTGAACGTTGCTCAAATCATTCATCAATAACTTTCTTGTTCAAGATTCTTTGATTCCGCATGGCTAGGGTTCGTCGATCCGTTTGATCAGCTAGAGAAGGTGTTTTTGCCTCAATCGCTTAGACGAGGAATGAGGACTCCGGAGGAGCGGCCAATTCGACCCAGGCGTGTGTCCATCGAAGCGCCCATGGAGACACTCGGAGGGAGGCCAACCTTCAGCTTCGGAGCATTCCTCTCTCCAGCTAACCAAGTGCCAGCGCTAGGGGAAGGAACTTCGGCTTTACAACAAGCAAGTGGACGGTTGATGGGAGGTGCATCGCGACACGATCAGCCCACAACAAACATGGATCTAAGGGTCTTTCTGGATGGGCCTCACGACCTCTCAGGCAGAAGTCACCACCAACCCCCTCAGGACAACTTGGCGCAATAAGTTGAAAAGTTGAGCAGCCAAGTTCAACTTCAGACAGAACTCTTGCAGCGACTCTTGACAGAAAGAACAGTCCAAGAGCTAGACAGACGTTCCACGTAGCATGGAAGACAAGAGAATGCTCCAAGGCGACCTGGGAAAGAACCGGTCCGCTGTCGGACAATGTCACGAGACACCTCTCTAAGCGACTCAGGTGAGGAAAATCACCCCCGTAAGGAAAGGATCCCTCAACTCCCAAGGCCATCAGTACATGAAAGGTTTGGAAGTAGGATCAGGGCAACTTCACGGGTAGTGCATTCACACGGAAGCAGGGGGCAACAGACAACACATAAAGCCCCAAGACGATCTGCCCAAGGTCGCGAGAGAGAGGATGAAGCCTATTCCACTGCGCAAACCCAGAGATCAAGGGGAGAGGCTCAAGGAGGTTTTCAGCGGTTAGCACGAAATGACTCACCGCCTCAGCAAAGTGCGCTGCAAGCTAATGATGTACAAAGGATGTTGGACATGCACCTTCGTGTTCAACGAGATGGCGATCTAGAGGACGATCTACATCGCCTGATACAACTATCCACGCCTTTTGTAAGGGATATTGAGGAGGAGCCATTCCCTCAAAGGTTTGCAACGCCAAACTTCACACCATTCAAAGGAGCTTCCGATCCGGTATAACACATAGATTACTACCGGGGAGTCATGGTCCTCCACAGACATAATGATGCGCTCATGTGCAAAGTTTTCCAAGCTTCTCTTCAGGGCCAAGCCATAACTTGGTTCAATCATCTCCCCCAGAGGTCGATTGCGTCCTTTGAAGAGTTGGCCCTGGCATTTGTGAAGGAGTACGCACAACTTCGGAAAATCTAGGTGAAGGATGACTATCTTTTCTCTGTCCGAAAAAGAGCAAAAGAGACTCTGCGACAATACATACGAAGATTTTGCGAGGAAAAGTCTCGAATTGTCGGATGTAGCAACCTTGATGCAGCGACGACATTTAAACAAGGACTCCCTCGGGATAGCCTGCTCTGCGGAGACATTGTCATGGGCAATGCGAGAAGTCTCACGAAGTTGCTCTCTCTAGCTGAGCGACATGCATGCTGGAAGGATGAAAAAGGTGCTGCACATGCGCTAGATAACGCTGAGACGAGCAAGAAAACCTCTGCATCGCACCACAACGCAAAGAGGACGTTAGTGGCAAATTTTCACATGGGGGGTTCAACAAGTGCAAGGCGAACCAAACTTCTAATGACTCAACCATCGAGAAGCCTAAAATGCAATTCTCAATACCAGTCCACCAGATTCATAATGAGATCAAGGACAAGACTTGGTTCAAAAAACCAGGATCCGTCAAGGGCGATCAGGAGAAAGCTGGTAAAACAAAATGGTGCGCCTATCATGAATGTTATGGGCACAATATCACCACATGTATATCTTTCGAAAGATATCTCCAAAATATCATGAAGGAGGGGCATTGCACAGACTACATCAAGAAGAAGACTGCAGATCACATGGAGAACAAAGATCCTAAGGAGCCAGTGTCAAAAGTGATCCGCATCAACTAGATGCATGTCAAAATTAGTGAGACATAGAAATTTATGAAGCATTCAATTTTTCTTTTCAATTTGCCTTCTAAATTCAAGTATCGTGCATTTGAATTATTAATAAGATTGAAAAATTATTCTGAATTCATACCAACAAGTTTGTACAATTTTCAAAACTTATACCTACGAGCATCAAAGCCTTCGCCATCGACGTATCCAAGCTTTCGCCCTACGAAGCATCTAAGCCTTCGCCCTGCGAAGCATCCAAGTGCCATGCGAAGCACCCATGCCTTCTCCATGCGAAGCATACAAGTGTTCGCTTTGTGAAGCACTCAAAGCCTTCCTCCGGGAAGCATCCAAAGCCTTCTTCTGAGAAGCACTCAAGCCTTCCTCTCGGAAGCATCCAAAGCCTTCCTCTCGGAAGCACTCAAAGCCTTCCACCTAGAAGCGCCCAAAGCCTTCCACCAGGAAGCACACAAAGCCTTCCACTAGGAAGCACCCAAAGCCTTCCGCCAGGAAGCACTTGAAGCCTTCCTTCAGGAAGCACCCCAAGCCTTCCTCTTGGAAGCACCCCAAGTCTTCCTCATGGAAGCACTTCAAGCCTTCTCTTCAAGAAGCACAAGCCCTTCCTTGAAGGCAACACCAATGCAGCTACTAAAAAAGTTAGTTAAACCCCAACGTTGGATGCTCATGGCTACAACAGGGGGCATTTGATGAACAAATAAATTTGGGATACAACAAATAGTGGGAAGAATTTGACAAAGAACCGGGAGAACAAAAATTTTCATAAATATTTTTTTCATTTATTCATTTGAAGAATGATTGGCTAATCACATCTCGATTGCTCAAACCAGTTATTCAATACAAAAATGAAAATGCAATAGTCAACATACACATGTAAAAAAACTATGGATGCAAGTCTTCACAGCCTATGGTTCTTCGAAACTCTGCCCACTCTTCTGCGGAAAGTAGGGAAATGTCGTCAAAAAGTGACTTGTCGGTTTCAGGAACATCTGTTTTCTTAGCCTCGTCTTCAGGCTCAGGTTCAGCCTCGGGCTCCACCTCTAGTTTAAGTTCTTGCTCTTTGGTAGTGATCCTGTTCCGGCTCTCCTAACTTTTACACTTCACTTTCCTTGAAGTGCAAAGTTGTGGGGGCATGTGGTGGTAACGAGCAATTAGCTTTCAGATTTTCTATTTCAGCTTCCAGGAGTTTGACTTTCTCTTCCGACTCATGCAAACGCCCACGCAGAAAAACAAACTCCTTAAGGACAGTGTCGCGTTCACTCTCTACCAATAACTTTTTTGCGTGACTTGTCTCTAGCTCGAGCATTTTGTTCTATAATGAACGAATTTTCCCCACCAAGACATGTTGTCTGGAATGGTTGCGATCCTCTCGAAGGAGGATGCACTCTGATTTCATTTGCTTATTCTCCTATTCCAGCCCCGCTTGTCCACGAAGTATGTCAACCAGCTTGTGGGCCCCCGCCTTTGCGATCCTGAGGTCTCTAGTAACTTTATCATACGCAGCCTGTGGCATTACCTTCACGATTTCTGCAATCTCAGGGGCAGCCTCTGTAACCACAGCCCTAGAAGTTGGTTGTGCTCTTTCCACTAGACGTTCCGAACCATCATCCCGAAGAGCTTCAATCATTTTAGGGGAAGTATAGACAACATTCAGCTTCTTGGAAGGATCCGCCACTTGCTCTGAAGGACTACCTGAGGCTCTACGCTAGCTTGATAGGGTGTGGAGTCCGGGACATTTTGTGAATGCATTTCAGGACCTGATTTCCTTTTTGGGGGTGCATCAGGTCCTTCTCTATGGTTCTTCTTCTGGATGACAGCTCTCTTCATACGTAGCGGAGCACTTAACCACTCCTTGACTATGCTAGCAGGAGGTATTCCGTCATCAGTATCTCTGGATGGGCAAAGCAGCTAGATCATCTTGCAAAACTCAGGAGGAATCTCCAAGGCTCTGTCAATCTTCGTAAGGTCAGGATGGCTCTCGAAATCTGAGTACAGTTCATCGCGAGTACGGAAGTGAGATGCAATCCTCACATTTCCACTGCAGTTGAGATCCCATATGCCACCTACCTCAAAGCAGCTCTGCCTGTATGCCCCGTCGGTGAATATAGTGTTGACGAACAACTCAGCTTTGGGGATGACCTACGTGAGACTTCCACCAGAGAGCCCATCGTGTGGTGTAGCAGTACCAGAATTCCTAGTCAGTAAACTCTAGTTTAAAAAATTCGTTCAGCTTCTCAAAACACATGACGTGACTGTAAGAGTCAACGTCCAGCTAAGCAGGCGAGCAACCCATCTGACTAAGAATCCCAGAGAAAAACTTCGAAAACGGGAATTTGAATCCCCAGCTGACGATCAAAGGGTGGAATTTGGTCCATCTGTTGGACTTTAGATTTATTCCTCTGCTATTCTTGGGAGCTTTCTGGGAGGAACATCTGTCGCAAAGCTCTGCAAGTACCCCTTCTGGAAACGCATGTTTGTAGTGGATCTTCCACGCCTGTAAATTTTCGGGTCCTTCAAAGTCCTTGTCCTTCCCTCGAAATGGAATCTGACTACGCGAGCCACCCTGCTGCCACAATGCGAGCCTGCTAGGTCTCTCCACCGTGACGCATCTTGAAATTACTGCTTCGAACAAATCAAAAGTTCACCGCTTGAATCGTGGCCAACGGATGTCTTGGACTCCTGGAATGAGCAAAAACGTCCACCTACAATAAAGGAACGAAACTATTAGTTCCTGAAAAAAAAAATATATGCCAAGTATACACACAAATAATTATTTGAAATACGAATGCTATTATCAAACACATCAATAATATTAATATATTAAATACATATTTGAATATATTAATAAATTAATGTACGTATTAAATGCGCAAATAAGTATACCTGCAAAAAAAAAGCATATATTTGAGTTATGTAAACAACAGTTATTTATATATTAAATACACCTTTTAATATATAAATATATTTATATTAAATATGTATACAAATACTCCTACAAAAAGAAAAAACAAAGCAGTAATAACATATTTATTATTTAAATATACGTTGAGTGACGCTAGCCATGTGCCAAAATAATAGTGGCGGTGCAAAAGTATACAAGCTTATCATCACCTGCCAGTCAATCAAGCAAGGTGACAGCCCAGTCAATGCGAGCCACTTGTCCACGCCAAGAACTCCAGCCTCACCGCCAGTAGCAGCACGCCGCGTGGCAGTTAGAGATGGGCAGGTTTGAAATGGGGTAGCCTATCCTCACACGTTGGTCATCCAAGAAATGTGATAGCCCGTTTGATTCGCGCCACGTCGCCCACTCACCCACCAGATGCAGAAGCCGCCAATTGACGACGCACGCGTGGCGCTTTCTGCGGCGTCTCTCTACCAAAGCTTCGATCGATGCGCACCTGTCGGCGCTTGCAATCCAAGCGCCTAGCACGCCACACGAACGATTGGAACACGTCATCCATCACGGAAACCACAAGCTAGTGGGTTCCACTACTTGCCGCATGTCTCGTCAAGCCAAATGTCAAGCCACAAGTTGGCGGGTCCCTTTCTAATCAGCCTTACTACTCACCTCAAGTCATCTACAGTAGTTTTCAAAGCAAAAATTATAAAAAATACAAAATCTTACCCTCAAATTTTCTTGAAAGGGGACCTGCAATTCCTCTTCCTTCAGCAGCCAATCTTTTTTCTTCTCACTCAAACACACAGCGACTTGGAGGCAATTTTTTCCTTTGACTCTCCCAACTGACACAAACACCATAAGTAAGGAAAAACAAGCAAAACGGTGGAAAAACAATTAATCTCTTTTTAAGGGATATTAAATGTCATTGATGATGCTTAAATTCCTCAAAGGAGTTTTATTTTTTTATGACCCATATCAGGTGCTCAAGTCAAAGTAAGAAAAAAAAACAATACTTCCCTTTTTTGATCCACCTCAACCTTTAGCAGATCAGCCTATTCTTGAGCTCAGAAATTTATTCTCGGACACCAAACAAAAATCCAAATGCAAAGCCCAAGATTTTTCGAACACCAAGCCCAATGAAACTTCTTGAGCATATTCCAAAGTTTGTACATCCCTTAGGACTCCTTGAGCTCCTAAGCGATGTGGGGACATTTGTGGAACCCAAGATCACCCGAAAATTGTGGAGCTACCACGTGGCCCATAATTCCTGAAATGACCAAATTGCCCCTGGTAAATAATCTATTTACCAGCTAAATACGTTATTTAATCGGGATTAAAAGTTTCCGTAATTTTAATATTCTCCCCGATAGTTAATTGTCATTATTCTTAATAACGGACAATTAAATATTGATATTAAATCACAATAATTATCGTTATTGTCATAATGAGCCATTATTATAATTATTAAATAATATATTTTATTATAAATATATTATTTATTAATTACAAATTCAACCGACCAATCAGAACGCTCCGAGATTCCCAAGGTTTTCCTATAAATAGCGAAGCACATTTCATTTCCAAGGTACGTCGATTCTTCGCTTCGAAGTATATCATTTTCCTCTCTCAAAGCTAACTTAGGCATCAGAGTGTTCTTGGTCGAACAACCTCCGGGTAATCGATCGAGGCAACAATAGCTAATTGTTTGTTGTTTGCAGGAATTGTAAGGACTTTTCGCGCCGGGTTCGATTTTTAATTCAACACATCGAATGGGATGAATTTTCTGTGGAAAAAAATAAAAAAATTGCAGCAAAAATCTAAGCAAACCAGAACCTTCGTTCATTATCTATCCAAAGAAGCAACAGTATGAGCCCACCATTTGAGATTATGTTTTATGTTAATTTCATTACCCAAAGAAGGAAACCTCCAATTCATCAATGGCTTCCCTCTCTTTCTTCGCTCCCTCACCTCCATGCTTCAAATGTAAGGCCTATGAATTAAAAACGCATCAAAGCCTTCAACTTGGTCATCATTCTTTTTCCCCAATCTCTGCAACCCAGGAATAATTGAAGCCAAGTTTGAATCTTTATCTTCCTTTGAGAAAACAAAACCCATATCCATAAACCCTTTTAGCTCCTCAAATTGAAGGTCTGTCAAGCTCTTGCTCTGGCCTTTCTTCTTGCTTTGCGTTCTTGAAATTCTCTTCAGCGATTCTTGAACGTCTCTCTATTTCAGAGCTTCCATTTCCTTGGCTTCCTTCCATTTCACAGGGAGCTTTTCGGCTGCTCTATGAAACGTTGGGAGATGGGTGCTGCCCGCGGGGACATTTCTCTGCAGTTTGGAGACTCAGTTTGCTCACATGTTTGCTTCTCTTCCATGACCAAAGAATTAAGACCCATGATTTGGGGTTAATTTGGCCACATATGTGGAGGCCACCTAGTTTAAATTTTAATTTCAGATGCTTAGCAGTATAAAATGACTAATTTAACCTTGATTTTAACCCTCAGACCGAAAATTACCAAATTGGAATGAAAATGGGAGTTTTGGGGTGTATTTTGACACAAAAATAGATTCGGAGTGCATTTTAAGACAAAGATAATAATCCAGGGTGCATTTTGGGTAAAAAGCAAATTGAAAATGCTCTTAAAAAATACATACTCGTTTGGACTTTTGGCTGCCCTGCTAACTTCTCTTCAAAAAGACTTATCTAATTAACAACTCACCTATACAATGCCTTCTCTTCAAAAAATTTCTCCAAAAAAACCCCATCTCTTTAAATTCATTGCAGTTGATAGCTCCAAATACACAAAACTTGTAAGTGCACGTATTCTTTTTCTTTCATCTTCATATGTGAAATGTGATTAACAATTTTAATTTCTATATTTTGTATTTTATTTCTTTTTAAAATGAAAAAAGAAATAGGGAAAATTTATAATATATGTAGGTCTAAGAAGCACCGAAACCCCCGAGGACCAGTATCGCGTTTCAGATATCGAGATCGGTCCGATAAGCATCTGATACGCCTGCTGACACGCGTATGATGGTTTTGGATTGGAGAATTCCCTTGTTGAGCTCGTTGAAGTAGAAATGGCCAAGCTGAGTCAGGTACTTGAGCTGCCATCGTCTCTGAGCTTCGATGATGGAGAACGGACAGGAGCCAAAGTTGACGTTGTTGATTCGGGCAATATTGGGGTCAAGTGTAGAATTCAGAGGCGATTTCAGAAGCCGTGATGAAAGCAGGGGAGAATTTGAGCTTTTTTGGTATGTACGTTTTACTGTCCCCATTGTGGGTGTGGTTGTGGTGGTAATTCAAAGAGGAGACCATTGAGAATTTAGGGTTTGGAGGGTTAGGGTTTGATTGGGTTGATGATGATGAAGCTGAAGATGGGCATGAAATGAGGAAAGGTAAGAGAAAAGGGTGTACTCTGTGTGCGTGAGTGTGGTACGATTGGCTTGAACTTTTGGGGAGAGAGAGAGAACCAAAAAAGAAAATATTAATTATTTAATTAATTTTATTAAATTGGCTATTATTTTAGAGATTTAATCAGTGTACAAGAGTGCACCAGTGGTTTGAAATCTCAACATTGAGATATTCATTTTTTGATATTTTAGCATCTTTTTTTTTTAATAGGCTAGAAATGGTGAATGGTTAGATGTGGTGTACAAATTAATTTTGTGGTGAAATGAAGACTGAAGAAGGACACGTGGGGTCCATTGGATTTTTTTTTTATTTTTTTTGTATCCTTCTAGTATCGTATATTTTGATTTTTTGATTTTGACGTATCGAGTATCATGTCATATCGTATCTCCGTATCCTTATCCGTTTAAGGGTCGTGGGCCTTGCACCTTGTGGTGTCCTACAATGTTCTCATCTGTAGTAATACTTGAGGTGGTCCACGTTCCACGGGTGTGGGAGTGTCTTTCTAGCTGAGGTTTGAAGTTCGTGAGTGCCCTCTCGACATACCCTTGAAACTGTGTACGAGCTTTCCCAGTTTGGGGCGAAGGTTCCAGTTGATTTGTCCCTGGTGCCAAGGTTGACCTTACGAAGGACCAAGTCCCCCACTCTGAAACTTCAATGGCGAACCTTGGAGTCATAGTATCTGGCCACCCTTTGTTTGTAGGCCATGTTCTTCAGATTAGCTTGTTCCCGTCGCTCCTCCAGATGGTCGAGGTTGAGTGTGATCTGTTGATTATTGGTGTCGGGGTCATAATAGATGACACGGTAGGAGGTTTCTCCAACTTCCACTGGGACGATGGCTTTGGTGCCAAACGTCAAAGCGAAGGGCGTCTCATTTGTGGCTGTCTTGTATGAGGTCCCGTGAGACCAGAGGACATCACTGATGATGTCTGCCCATTTTCCCTTGTCTTCGTCGAGGCACTTTTTTAGGTTGTACTTGATGTTCTTATTGACGGCTTCGACCTGTCCGTTGGATTGAGGGTGGGCCGGAGATTCAAAGAGTAGTTTGATGTCGTAGGTCTGGCAAAATTCCCTAACGCGATTACAGTCAAATTTCTTCCCATTATCGATTACAATAGTGACAGGACCCGCCCCGATCCCCCGGGGACCACAAGGGGACGTGCCCTGCTCCCGTCTAACACCCGAACCAACATTCCAAATTTAACCTTAAAAAGTTCAAATGCATAAATATCCGAAAATAAGGTTACACAACAATCCGAATTCAAAAGATGTCAGACCAGGGATACAGTCCAGAATACAAAATTCTGAGCACGACTCTAAGCTATCATGCGGGTAACCTACCCAACAGGGGTTCAGGTGCGCAGTGCAGATCTATACCTCAGCCTCAGGATCCTCTTCTACCTCAGTAGCACGGCCTGGAGGGGTCACCAAAACATTAAGGGTGAGTGGGCCGAAACTTAAGTTTATAAAATAATTTAATATTTAAAATATATAATTTTACCCCTCCGTTTTCCAAACATGCATGCATAGTATTTAAAACCATAAAATCATATAAGATATCACACGTCATATAATGAAACCATAAATATAACCACAGTCGCTACACTATACACTCCAATCTTGACATCCCAGATGTCCGACGTTCCTGACGTCCGATAAGGTCACAGTCCTAAGGCTACGCGTGCCACTCGGGGTCTCAATTCCCGAGTCCGATCCCCGAACCCAGTCCGGGTACGGCATCCCAGATGCCTGGCGTCCCAGACGCACGATGTCCCAGACGTCCAATCATAGCAATCCTACTCCTGAGTCATCCTACGGTCCAGTACCTCCGTAGAATGACCCCTCGCAGGCAATGCGCCGTGACCACTCCGGGGTACCACATCCGGAGGATGTAGTATCACATGGGTGGATCTATACAGTGCAGTACCAAAGATAGTTATAGATATCCACATGCATATATATATATATATATGTATATATAAAATCCAAAACAATACTTAAATTCGACCAAACGGGTCTCAAGCCCAAACATCGTAAATCGTGCCACAACCATAATTTCAGGATAATCAAAACCATTACTTAATTCCAGCATGTATATATATATAAAAGTGAAAACAGTTATGCATGCAAGGGTTTAATGAAATCGGGCCCACTCACGGTACAATCCCGCTACGAAACTGCACGTAAAACCTTGTCCCGAAACTACTGTACGATTCATGTCAGTCCAATCATACACAAGGGTCACAACAAGTCCTTAACATTCATCCACGAAGTCTTAAACTAAAATCGGCCCGAGATAACCGACCCTATTCTGACTAACATAACGATCCCCGATTGACTTGATTATTAAACCCAAAATGTTCAAAATACAGAAAGGATGAAAACCCAAGTTGACCGTGATCGGAGATGAGGCTTCACGCGCCGCCCAAAGTGGCTGCGCGTGAAAGCCATGTGCTTGACACTGTAGCTACATTGTCGTCTCCTTCACCCGTACGTCAGCTAAACGGGTCCTCAACCCGCGACTTGACCAGGCCAATTAACCTTCAATTCCCGCTCGATTTCCTTCGTTTTTTATCCTAACATCTTCCCTAACATGTTAATTTAAGGTCTGAGTCATTAATTCATGTCAACAAGTTCTAAAACAACCCTTCGACCCGTGATCAACCAAACGGGTCGACCACCAAAACTCACTGGTTTCCATCCCATTTTCAAATTAACCTCACCAGGAGCTTACTAGGACCAATACGAACCAAAACACACAAACAATTGAACCAGCACTCACCTTGAATTGGTCGTCCTTAGCTCTGAAATTCCTCAGAATCAGGGGCTTCAGTACCAGCCCAATCTGTGCTTGGTTTCCTTCGAACTCGACGTGGTTAAGTTCCAAATAATCCCAGAAGCCTAACACAGTCCTTGGTTTCGTCCTATAAGCCTCAGGAATTAAAACCCGATTTTCCTTCCAATTTTCCAGAAATTCAGTTCTTTGGTTTTCTCTCCTGCTCTCAGCTCTCTCTTGTTCAAAATGGCCCTCACTCAAAACTCAACTCAGATAATCGAACGGTGCCACCCAAAAGCCTGTGGGAATCCCTCTGATTTCTCTGTAATCTGCTTCTCACAACAGCCCCAAAACCATTAAACAATGGTGCCCGTGCCTGTGGATTGAATCAACCCACACTCCATTGCCTCAAAGGCCATAAACAAGTCCCCTGTCCCGTCCACTAATCGTTTAAACTAATAGGTTGCTCAGAACCACCAAGCACGGCATGCAGACTGTGCTTCCCACAGCTATGAACAGTAACCAGCCCTATAAAATGACCAAAATGCCCTCCTATTCAAAAATTACCAAAATGCCCTTCACTTTCCAGACCCGTAACTTGGTCGTTTGATGTCTATTTGACGCGTGCCGCCTATCGTTGTACTCGGGGCATCGAGACCTACCTAACGGTCTTCGAGTCGTGTGGAAATCAGTTGTCAAACAAAAAGTCAACATTTTCCCCACTTTCGTCCAAATTACGAAAGTGCCCTTGGACTTCCGAACGTCATAACTTTTTCCCCTATTGCCGGAATTGGACATACCACCTGTCTATGGACTCGTGACGTCCCGAACTACGTCACGGTCATGGGCCAACATCCGTTTGACCTAAAAGTCAACAAATCAACCATACTATTCACAGGGGTAAAAACGGCATTTCATTCATTATTTTACAATTTTACATTTTCTCGAATTTCCGGGGCGTTACAAATAGTGTGCGGAATCCCAAACTGGCAGATGATGTTTTGATACATGAAGGTTTCTATCTGAGCTACTATGATGGATGCTAGGGGCTTTGCCTCTGCCCATTTGGTAAAGTAGTCCACAGCCACTACGACAAAGTTTACCTTCCCCTTACCCGTAGACATCTATCCTATCAGGTCGAGTCCCCATTGTGAAAATGGCAGGGGCTCATCATGGAGGTGAGGTGTTCAGCTAGAAGGTGAGGGATCTGGGCATGCCCTTAACACTTATCGCACTTCTGGGTAAGTGTAGTGGTATCAGTGAGCATGGTTGGCCAAAAGTAGAAGCTTGCCCGGCGAAACCTGCGCCGGGCCAAAGTCTAATCTGCATTTAGTGTAGAACGGTTTCATTTCTACATCTTCTTCCTCATTCCTCATTAATTTTCTCATTATTCTCTCTCTCATTTAATCTCGAAACCCCTATATAATATCATCATCACTTCATCATCATTTCATCATTATTTCATCATCAATACTTCACCTAAGGTAAAATTAATGATTTTAATGATTTTGTTTTTTGTTTTTGTGATCTTAATTTGTATTATAAGCTAAAATTATTTTTTGTTTTAGGTAATTCGTGGTTTATTTGCATCATTACTTATAACAGGTATGTGTATTTACTTCTCAATTTAATTATGTTAAAAAAACTTGTATGTAATTATGTTTGAAAATTTTGATATATTGTAGAAAATGCTTAGAAATCTGGATATTATTGTGTAAGGGAATTGTGGTTTATCCATTAATGTAAAGTTAATCAACCCGATTAACTTTGTATATCGAAATTCGATTGAAAACTTTAGACCCGTTTGAGAGTCAGTGAATCAGATTGATTGTTTAACTCTTGAATTGTCCATTTATCGGGATAGTTTGGGAGTGCACAACTATGTGTTGTATAATTTTCTGGCTATGTGGTTAGGTTTGGATCGTGTGAAATTCGATTTATATCCCCTTATTGTTCTCTGAATGCATAGTAGATATTAGCTTGAAATATCTACGTCGTGTATTTGGAGAACTGTAGGGTGATGCTGCCGAAATTTCACTCGGTCTTAATTTCTCCTCGTAGGTCACAAACTATACAACACAGGACGTGCACTCTCGAATGGGATAGGGCCAAATCGTCGGAGGCATAAGAAGACGAGCTGGTTTTGGATGGGATAGAGTCCCAAACATTATAATTATATACTTACATTGGTTCTATTTTGTGGAAGCAGGCACAATGGACAGATGCTGGATGCAAATGTTGGATAGATCTTTTGATCAGTATCTGGATGGGATTGATAGCTTCATCGCTTTTGCACGTACTCACTGTAGTGATGCAAGGTGCATAGTATGTATGTGTCGTAAATGTAACAACTGTTGTTGGATGTCGCTGAGTGATGTCCATTTGCATCTGGGACGGAACGGGATCATACATAGCTTCGCTAATTGGATGTCTCAGCCTCCCAAGTGGCCTTAGCCCCATATATAGACCAAATAAACCAGCTTCCATAATATCGCCTTGGCCCAAATATGCAGCAAACCCTTTAACTCAATCACCATCATGATTTCTTAGGAATCTATCTACATTAATTTTACTAAGATGGTTTTTGATGCTGCCATCAATATTCAATTTGCATCAATCGTGTAGAAGAAGAGACCAGTGAATGAGGATAGTTTGTCTCAACAACCTATGGTTAGACCATGCAGCCATCTCCCAACCGTGAAACAAGTTAGTTGGTCATCTTTCTCCTTTCTATTTCTTTACTCTTTTCCTTAATCATTATTTGTATGGGTTGAGTTTGTAGGTTTTTGTTTAATTATGTGGCATGGTCGTGGCCAATTTTCTTGGGGTTCTTGTTCAATTTTATGGGAATCCGAAGCATGAAAAGGGTCATAAGGGTTAAACATGTTGGTCCATTCTCCTTCATCCATCTTATTCTTCTCTCTATGCCGAAGCCCAAAGAGTGGAAATCAAAAACTAAAATATGATGGTTATCAAATGGGCCAATAGTATTTTCTAATTTATTTACATTTGGTTTGAATTTGTTAATTAGTACATTGGTAATTTAATAACCTAAAGCAACTTGTTAGCAACCCTTGGCGTTGGGCTGGGCTAGGCAAGTTCGGCCCATTATTTTTGAGCTTGGGCTGTGCCGGGTTGAGCTTATTAAATAATTTTAGAAGTTTCAAATCAAGCCGAGCGAGTTTAGTTACATATATTAAAGTTCAAATCCTTTGTCGGGTCTGATTTTTATCGGCCTTTTTGGGTCGGGCCTAATAAGTCCACTTGAGACGGGCTCAAGTGGCCTTTTATAAATAACCTATTTTTTAAAATTTTAAAGTTTCAAAATAAAAAAATTATGAATAAGAAAGAAAAATAATAATAATGAAAAAAAGAGGATATATACTCAAGGGTGAAAAAACGTGGCCTCGTTAAAACCTTACCTTACAACCCCTTTTAAGGGAAAAATCAAGTAAAGAAAAAGAGTACCACATGCGCCTTTCAAGATCAAGATTATGCCTCATATTAGTTTAATGTTCATATTACAAATTTGTTGGGTAAAAAATATATTACAATTTTATCATGAAAGTGACTCACTTTCACTCTCAACCACCTCAACATCATCATCACTAACATCCATCCAATCTGGTCTTGAAGCTTTGACATTCATTAATTCTCCGACCGATTTCTCTTGTAGAAGAGCATCTTGCATTCTTGAACTAGCTAGCATCCAATCCTTCAAGCAAATTAATGCTTCTAAAACACATAATGAGAACACTATCAATATGTAAAGCAAATTAATGCTTCTAAAACGCATAATGAGAACGCCATCAATATGTAAATTCCATAATTAGAGTACCATCAACATCTAAAATGCACAATCAAAACCCAGATCAAGGAAGCAACAAAATTTAAACAACCATGTCATCTATAACAAATCAGATGTAGCTTTCAATGAAGGGAGAGGGAGAAGAATAATTATCACCTAGAATTGTTCGTGAGGAAAGTAGGGATGACAACGTGAAGGAAGAACTGATTTTTAGGAGATGCCTCAGACTATAGAGGCGGAAGAGTAGGCCTCATACTAGAGTGCAAATTGACAACACTTGAAACGTCAGAGAGAACATGCAGATGATGAGAGTGGTAGAGACAAAACCAGATAAGCTGGAACAGGTGTGCGAACCTAAGGAATTGGCTGAGCAAACACAGAGGGGTTGGAACGCTGGTGGGTTTATGTTTGTGTGACTGTGTGTTGAGAGAAAAAAGTAATGTGAGGTTGAGAGAAGAGATTCTTGAGAGTTGAGCTTCAGGGTGAAAGTGAAAATGGACAGGAATTCTGAACTCTGAAGAGAGGAAGAAGCAGCGGTGGGTGAGGAGTGAAAATGAGTGTGTTAAGGGTTTCTAAATTTGTGAGAAATTTCATTTAAATAGGTAGAGCTAAACTTGCTAGGGTTTGTATACTATTGGGGCTTTGGTCTTCTTAAAGTGAGATATATTGAGTTTGGGTGGGTTTAGGGTCTTTGGGTTGAAATAAAATTATTTGGGCTATTAATAAAAATTGGATGATATTAAATACTTAATTAATAATAGGTTTATATCTTCGGCCTTACAGGCTGGACTTATATGGACGGGTCGTATTGGACTTATCGAACACGAGCCTATCGAATTTGAACACCCTAAACCTAAGTCCAGCTCGCTAATCTTCGAATCGGGCCAGCCCACGACCCATAGAGGGCCAAGCTGGGCTTTTGTCCACCAGACCTATCGGACCTCTACAAGCCTATGGGCTTTTGGGCCAAATAGTGAGGGCTACTTGTTAGTACCACAGTAGTCGAATGACCTGCTTGAATATATAGAGCGTAGGTGATTAAGGTTAACCCAATTGACAGAAATATTGCTAGTCAAATTTACGAATATCTCGATGGATATATTGATATTATTTACAATCAACAACAATGACAGAAATTTAGTTTAGAAGTTGGAAATTCTTAATGAAATTTCGGGAAAAACTTAAGTACCAAATAATGGTTATATAAGACTAATAAAAATTATAAAATGATTTTGATATAATAACTATATGATGAATAATATGATACAGTTTGAGTGTGATGATGACTAACATGTATAAAACTTTAAAGATAAAATTAAATTAAAATATAATTTTATTGATAATATTGCACTAAGAATACTTTACATAATGAACTTCATTAAAAAAAGTAGAGTGTCTACCAGATTGAAAATTAGATTAGGCTTCATCTACCAAGACACAAAATTTTTGTCAAGTGATGCTACTTGACCAAGTGGAAATGTATTGTTGGACATAGTATTCATATATCTCTTTTGAGTTCCCTACTCTTCCTCTATAGATGGGGTAGTTAAGATTTATCCAACTAATTTCTCCATAACCTTTATTGATATGGGGATCTTCATTGCCTCCATAACCATGTGACATTTGAGGGAGAGGGTTATCTAATTGGTGGTAATTATATTGACCATAAGCATATGATTCATTTGAGTTGTAACTAGAATCAGTTCTACTTAAATATGCCACCCAAGGATTGAAATATCGATATCGACGGATATATCGCTAGTCAAATTTACGGATATCTCATCCCAAATATCGATATCGATATCGTTTACGGTAAACAAAAATGACGGAAATTCGATCCAAAAGTTGAAAATTTGGAATAAAACTTTGGAAAAAACTAAGTACCCAATGATGGTTATATAAAACTAATAAAAACTATAAAATGACTTTGATATAATAAATATATGATGAATAATATGATACAATAGGGTTCTGCCGATGACTAGTAATATAAACATAAACATAAATTAAAGTGAATTACTATAATTGAATGCTAATATAATTAAAAACATTACAATAAGCATAAAAAAATTTGAATGGAAGAAAAATTATAAAATGAGTAAATATATTTAAAATTGGAAAAAATGATAAAAAAAAATAGAGTCCATCTTTTTTCAAAAATTGGAAATGATTGATATATTTAAAATTGGAAAAAATGATAAATTTAATTCAAAATAAGGAATAAATGAAAAATATAGTTCAATATAAGGAATAAATGAACAATATAGTTCAATATAAGGAATAAATGAACAATATAGTACAATATAAGGAATAAATGAAAAAAAAAAGGAAAGGAATAAATGGAAAAAAAAAAAAAAAGAGGAAGCAGCCGCACGCAAATGGGGTTGAACCCATGAACAATATAGTACAATATAAGGAATGAATGAAAAAAAAAAGTAAAGGAATAAATGGAAAAAAAGGAAAGGAATCAATGGGAAAAAAGGAAAGGAATCAATGGAAAAAAAGGAAAGGAATCAATGGAAAAAAAATAAATCAAAGGAAGCAGTCGCACGCAAGGGGGGTCGAACCCAAGCGCAGAGCTTCAATGAAAGAAGCCAAACCAACTCAACTGACAAGTCCAATTGCAAATTTAAGTAAACACATAATATATAAAGCATACGTACTAACATAAAAACTGTCTTCTTCCTCCTCGCGGGTCTGCAATTCGGGCTTTTTGACCCGCGCGGCATGACCCGACTGTAACTTAATCGTTTTATGTTCGATTTTCATGAAATTTGTTACTATCTCGATTTTCATCACTGGCCACACCTAATATATGCCTCTCAAAAAAAGGCCTATTTACATGAAATGAAGCTCTCCGGCCCCCTTGTTGCGAAGTTCAAACAACACAAACATCTCCTTCTGCCTTGATATAATCATATCCAAATCCTATATATACATGCCATCAAGCCATCAAATTAAGGTTGTTAAAAGAGAGAAAAAAAAAAGGAAGAAAAAAAAGGAAGGGATTTGATTTTTTATTTTTGGCCTAAATTACCCCCAAAAATTTGTAAGGAGAAAGAGAAAGGTTGTTTTTAAAATAACCTTATAACCTATTACCTATCAACATAGCTTACCAATTTATCCTTTTGAATAGCACTTTTTATCGCGGGTGAGAGTAATTTAGCATATATATAGATGGATAAATTAAGCAAAGAGAGGACAAAACCTGAAATTTTATGCCAATCAATGGAGAAAAAGAATAGCAGGTTGGAGCAGATCCACATACCCGAAGACAGCATAGTTCAAATACTCTCCAAGTCATCAGTCCAATCATTGTACCGATTTATGTGCGCTTCAAAACAGTGGCTTTCTATCATCTCGGATCCAGGATTCGCCAAATGTCACTTGAAACAAGGGAGACTCAAACTCCTAGTCTTCAACCGCAGCCCCCAAGTTGAATCGCTAGAGTTGCATCGCCGTTCATTCGGAAAAAATTCTCTTCAACGCAGAAAGCTTCCCTTGCAAATCAGGGACAATGCCTGCCGGATCAGGCCAATGGGCTCATGCAATGGTTTGGTATGTCTTGCAATTTGTCCACCTGATAAGCTCTGCAAAAGTTTTTATATCTGGAATCCGTCGACAGGATTTTTGAAGCAATTAGCTGACCAAGAGTATGGATTGTTTGTGGGTGCAAATTATGGTTTTGGATATTCATCTCTTTCGGATGATTACAAAATATTCTCTGAAGCACTGGGAGATAAATGTGCTGATATTTTGTCATTGAAAAGCAACTGTTGGAGAAGGATCAAAGCCCCATTCCCCCACCAGTACTCGCGCCAAGAGGGGGTTTCGAATGAAGCACTTCATTGGCACCGTGTGTTCAAACGTGTAGGGGCTGTTTTAGGAGGATGCCTATCAGGAATTAACGTGCATCCTTTTTGGCCACAACTACAAGATACTGATATTTGGGTGATGAAACAATATGGCGTGGTGAAATCTTGGACTAAATTCATTAAGTTTAAGCCTCGGCCTCTTCCTCGGGCCCTTCTCAAATTTCGTTTCAAGTACTACACAGAAAGTGGTAGAGTTGTTGCAAATTGTGCGAACCCAGAACAAAAATTTGTCCCTGAGTTGTTATGTTATGATCTGACATCGATTAAACAAGGTGGGGTTAATGTCAACAATTTCGCTTGCAGCGGTCAATTTAGTATCAAATCTTACTCTCGTTTCATTGTATATCATGAAACTCTAATTTCGATTCATGATTATGGCAATGATGATGGGGTTCAACTTCAAAGTACTGGGAAAAAAGAGGGACGTGATTACAATTCCACCGCTGCTTAATTTGTTGCTCCTACAACTACAAGAGGATTTGTGCGTTTTTTTTATTTAGTTATATCGCATTGCTTTTTTTTGTTTTTATTTTGGTTAAAATTATATCTCATTGTTATTATATATAGACTTTTTACTCAAAATGCCCCCTAAATATTAAGCGTAGTTTCAAAATGCACCATGAACATGATTCTGACGCAAGTTGCCCCCTGAACACGTTTTCAGTTTCAAAATGCCCTATGGTCGTCAAATTTCACACTGTTTCGTTATTTGAAGGGGCATAATTGTTCTAACCAAAGAGCACTTTCAGGTCTCATGTCAATTGCATCGAAGGATTGAAATCTAGTAGTGGGGTTGAGTCTGAGAGCCCAAATATTGAGACCCACCATTTTTGCGGAGCTCAAGTGGATGATAAGGTGGCAGTTAAACGATTTGGGGTTGTACAGTGTGGTTATGATTCGTTGAGAAAAAGGGTGTTGAAATAGCAATTGCGAGCAAAGCAGTCGGCTTTAGCTCGTGGTTTTGGTGCTAATGAGAGTGATATGGACATGGGTTGCATTGGTGAGAATCAAAAGGATGAATCTTTTGAACCTCCAATTATAGATTTAGTCCCTCAAGATAGCAGAGATTTGTTGGGAAACAGGGTAGGGAGTAATTGTGTTAATAATCTAGCTCAGTTTATAGTGTCGCGTCCTAATCCATTGAATCCCAGATATGGGAATTTGCGTGTGGAAACCAAGTGTTATAAGCAGTGATGTTCAGAGAGGCCAGGTGAGGTTTTGTGCGATGTGGTTGGTGTATCTAGCCAATCCGTTTCAACAACACAGTGTGTGAAATCATCCCCTGCTTGTAATGGTTGTTGTGATGGCAACCAGCATTTGGGAAACACTGAAATGGCTCGGATTAGTTATACAAATAGAGAGAACGTTATGCCTTGGAAAGCCAATTTGAATTTTGTGAAGAATGGTTCTGATTGTCATTCTTCTCATGATCTCTTGGATGCGACCGACTGTAGGTTGTGTGGTGGCTTCAATAGCAGTATCCGCAACCATAGATTTGGTGTGAATGATAGTAGAAATCACCGGTGTTATTCATACGTACCATATCATTTGCGCAACTATCATGGGACCAACATAGCTGAAATGGAGAACCATCGGAAAAAGCATAGGGTTTCAATAAGGAAATGCTACCTGGGCCCTAGGCCGAAATTTGAACATTGCAAAACAGGGGCAGCCTATGAGAGTATTTCATCCGAATTCATGGAGGCATTTTTATGGTTTTTCTGAGCATGCAATGGAAGATAGGGCGAGAATGATGGATTCTTGTTCAATGACAGACAGTTGCTTGATTGATGTCCTATATGGTAATAAGAAACTAAGTAAACAGAATGGCCCTGCACCTACACAACATATTGATTTTACTCCTAAGGAGTCCTATATTGATTATTGTGGTGCATTCATTGGTGTGGGGGATACAATCTCTCCTGAATTCTAATCCCACTAAGAGTTCTCCCCTATCTTCGAGGAACATGAATATTCTAGAAGATCTCTTAACTGGTTTTGATTTTGGGAGGTGTGAAGGTCCAAATCAATTTTCATATGAAAATTTTCATTGAGTGCTAGGAAATTGTCAGCTTGAGAAGCAAATGAGCCTTATGGAGTCTCAAAAGGTTGTTAACACCTCTGTCTTTCCTCCTGAAGTAGGATGTAGCTTGGCAATCCGAATGAGTGATGATAATAAGTTGTCTAATGAAGAATTATTCATCAACACGATAAGCAATTGTGAAATTATCACTGATGACATACAAGGTTGATCTAGCGGAGTAACATCATTAGTGAGTGTTTCTTTGCATAATCTTTCATTTTCATCATCCAAAGAAGTGGAAACTCCTCAACTCTCTTTGCATGCTAGCAGTTCTGTGTCTTCTGATTTCTTGCGATGAATCAATCAAAGCATGCAGATCTTATGGATGAAGGACTGTTTACCCCAGGCCACCAAGTTGATGATAAGAGCATAGTTGCATTTAATTTTTTGTCCCAAAATTTGGCTAAGAAAGAGAAAGATATTGTGCATGATGAGGAGGTTCAACATGGGGCTTTATCCCATTTTGAGAAGGACCTCGCCCGCTCGTTTTTCTCTCTGCTCCGCCCGTTCAATTATGCCCCTTCAATTATCCCATTTTGAGACTTGCAAGTGCTCTTTGGTCAGGACAATTATGCCCCTGCAAATCACAGACCAGCGTGAAATTTGACGACCAGGGGGCATTTTGAAACTGAAAACGTGTTTAGGAGGCAACTTGGGTCAGAATCATGTTCATGGTGCATCTTGAGACTACGCACAATGTGCATGTTCTGGGTGCATCTTGAGACTACGCTCCATGTTTAGAGGGCATTTTGAGTAAAAAGCCTTATATATATATATATATGTTACTTTGATGCTATTGGAATAAACTAGACCATCTAAGAGAGATAAATTTTGGTCATTACAAGAAATTTTCATGTTATTTCAAATTTTGAACTCCCCCCCTTTATTTCTGTTTTTTTCTTTCATTTTATTATTTAAAATTTGTCGATTGTTTTCTCTACATTTTGGCGGCTGATGTACTTCTTATTCACCATAAAGTGCGATATTAGTCTTAATTTCAGTGGCTATTTATAAGAAACGATAGGTTCTGATTTTCTGTCGTCGTGGTTTCTCATTTGTTCAAAAAAAAAATTTAGTTTGGAATTTTAGTTTTGTTTATTCAGTACATTGACGTGGTCTCCCAACTAATAAAGATAGCTCAAACCGAGCTTGTAGATTATGATTAAGAGATTATCTTCGCAAAAAATTAATGAAATTAGAGATTATTTACGCATTCATATATATATATATATATATATCAACTAATTAAGTAGATAGTTCGTTATGAGAATTTAATTGTTATCAAAATTATTGATTTATTTGATACATATGAATGATTAAACGACCTCTTATCTTGTTGATTTTTTACGAATATAATTTAGAAATTATTTTGTAAAGAATAAACAGTTCCTAATATGATATATGTATAATAAAAACTGATAAATCAAAAAAGGTCATATGAAGAGGAACCATTATCGTAGGATGCAAATAGTATTTACACGGTTACATCACTAAACGTTATATTGAAAATAGGATATGAGAGGCGCAAACGGTCTTAAATATGATGTTTTTATGTATTTTTTATATGTACAAACTTTTTTACCTATTAGAACTTACTAACTATTGAACCCGCGCGATGCTGCGGTATATTTCAACTGTGTCCTCTATCTAAAAACAATTAGTATGAGTACGATTCATAATCAACATCACTATCATTGCTTTGTGCATACAATTACACATTATAAAAATAACTACATTATCAAAGATACATAAAATGAAAACAGAACCTAAAAGTCATGAATGAAACAATAAGGCATTTTACAATGAGCCTAAATTGAAACAATTTGTGAGACGGAAGACAGAACCTAAAAGTTATGAATGAAAAATATTCAAAATCATCAAAAGAAAAAACTCATACCTTGAAAATGGGGGTGCTGGCAAGTCATCAATAAATACAAAGATGAGCGTGTTGCATTTATCTATACATTTACTGGTCACACAGCAGAGAAAAGCAGGTCAGAGTGTTGCAATTAACAACCGGAAGGTCAGAGTATTGCATTCACATATCAACAACGTAATCTGCAATGAAACATACAATTAAAAGAATTCAACAACTGGCAGCAAATAGTGAGGACAATAAAATTGTGCAATAAAATAAAAACCAATAAATAACAAACTACAAACAGGAGTATGAACCTGAAGCCTCATAATATATTCAAACATTAAAATTTGAACCCACATACAAAAGTACCACCTAAATGAGCCACCATAGCTCTAAGGCATAGAAAACACGATGGTTTTCCTAATTGAACCCACATCGAGAAGAACACGGAATGGCCTTCAGCTCTCAGTTGGCTGTCCAAAATAGTCCTCACCAATTTCCTGGAATAGAAAAAAAAAACATCTATATATTTTTAAAGAGACCAAAAAGAGGCATCTTAAACGAATTGCCTCTAGATCAACAACTGAGAATCAAGATAATGAATCAAAAAGAATATATTTAGGGACAATACATGCTGCATAGTTCGCAAGACCAACTTCAAGGCCATATTGTAATTGAAATTGGACACCATTAATCGTGCGATTTGTCTAAAATGTAACCAAATATTTACTTTTAAATCATGGACCATCACGAACTTGAATTCCTCCACCTCACACTCAGCTTACAAATAACATTGTAGTAAAAACCCAAAGCCCATAATCACTTTCAAGTGGAAAATAATAAAATTCCCAAACTTTTGCAACTAGCCTAGGTTAACAGATAATAGAACTATTTCATCTACAACTGAAGTCATGAAAGGGATGTCTCGTACGTATATGCCAACAATTACATTCCTCGTACATAAAACACAACATACACCAAACTCACACAATTTCTTTCATACATAAAGCAAAAGCTATCATTCAACAATTCCTTCAATTTTGCACGATCTATCCCTTCATTCAGGAGATAAGAAAAACTGAGACAGGAAGTAAAACTGAAATTTTATTCCCAAAATTCAAGCATGAAGGTTAGCTCATGAACCCATAACTCAATTTACAAAAATTATAGAAAAAATCAAGAACCCAGAATCGAAATCACAAAACCCATACAAAAATTAGTAAGGTAGCATATGGGGACAGCAACCAAGCAAACCGAGATGCAAAGATTAGAACATGGTTTGCTCAGAAACATAATAAGCAGACCCAAAAACCATTGAACAAACAGAAAATGAATATGTCATATTCATAGAAATGGATTAAAGTTTTAGGCTCAGAAAAAAAAAATAAGAAACAAAATTTTCTAAGAATTCCTTTAATAGTGACCATTGACTTTCCTAGCTGTTATTCATTTCACTTTCTCGGAAAATAAATACGTGGTATTCTAAGATATGCCGAATAACCAATGACCATTGAAATCACTTTAATCAGCAGCTGTTTTTCATTTGAGTTTCTCATCCTTCATTTTACTATTGATAGTTCTTCGACCTTTTTGGTGTTGTGCTCATCTTTTTGTCTTCCTGAATCCATTTCTCTCAGGCATCAGTTTATTATTATAGTTGTATATAGCTAGCAAATTGCAGCAACAAAAAATGAAAGTATACCTACAAATGAACTGAACAAACAGACCCATATCTCAAATCACACAAATTGCAGTGACAGTCAAGAAAGCAAAAATAAAAATGAATGAGATACCATAAAAATAATGAACAAACCTACAAACCTAGAAATAACAGCAACGAACAATGAAAATCAACCCATATTTCAATTCGAAAACGAAGCCATATCTCAATTCCAAAACCCATATCTCAAATCAAAAAATTAGTAAACCTAGAAATAAACCCATATCTCAAATCAGGGAATTACTAAACCTAGAAATAAAAATAGTGATCAACCCAATTTTCAAATCAGGAAAGTACTAAAAAAAATCACATAGTTGAACCTAATCCACAGAGCTTAATGGAAGCGAATAAAGCTAGAAATTGTACTTGGAAATAAGAGAACATAAAGATATCTAGATATAATCATAAAGTAGCATATGTACATATAACTAATATGAGTGTTTATAGCTACATGATAAAGATGTGAGAACATCATATACCAACACAGTTAGACAACCAAAATGAGTGTTGGTTCTCAAAAAGATGGATTCTCAAAAAGGTGGCAAAAACGGCTTGATCAGCTTTCAGTGCATGTGGTATACTCTTCTTTTTAGCCCATGTAATTTATTCTGCAATTTCTTTTGCTTTTCTGCTAAAATATATAAGTTAGTAAAGAATAATTAAGGTTAAACTTGTGAAATACAATGAATAATGATCAATATGAATGAGAATTGTATGAATATAAGAGGAATAAGATAATACTTACTCATGCTCTGCTTTAAAATATAAAAACTACTGTGAAGAAGGACAATTTTTTTTTCCTTTTTTGTAAAGCAATATTAGTTAGTAAAGGTACAGCCCACATCAAGTTTACGGGACAACCACAGCAGAAATTGGACACTTTAGTTATGGTTATAGATAGAATTGTTTGTAAGCTAATGGGATCCATCAAGTTTACAAAATTCATACATCAAGTCCACTACTTTAGTTAGCAGAATTACTGAATATATATGTAGTGCTTAATCTAATTTCTTAGCGGTTCTGAGTTGTATAGTGAACTGTCCTGATGTTAATGGATTTGTTACGTATAAATATACTACTTAAAAGAGCAACACATGAATAGGATAAAATGACCTGGGGCCAGGTAACCATATGTTCCGGCAATCACAGTGGTGGTGGAATCATTGCTTCCTCTTGCTTGTAAAACCTTGGCGATGCCAAAATCTGCAACCTTGGGTTGATTATTGACATCGAGCAGGATATTGGTAGACTTAATATCTCTGTGAATGATTGGAGGCATGAGATCATGATGAAGATATGCCAAACCCTGCGCAATCCCAAGTGCAATCTGATGGCGAGTGGGCCAATCCAAATGAATCCAACCTTTCTGAAGAGCATCCCTCTGTGGCCTATAATGTTCTTATCAACCATGGCCCCAATGAATTCGCGGTGGTTGAAGTTGATTCTGTGGAAGCTCTTCACATCATATGAAAAGAATAATGAGGAAAGTGTCTCATCATGTTCCACTTCTGCTCTTTCTTTCCCAAACAGGCGCTTTAGAAACAAAAGAGCTCCGATTAGGATGATGACAATTGAAACCATGATTACCCAGAAATTGTTACTGAGATCAATCTTCACCAAACTGACTGCTCCAGAGATTCCAGGTGGCAACACCTGAAATTCTGTTGCTTTGTATAAACAACTCTGACAAAGAGACACTGGGAAATTAATCAAACATATTAAAACGCAGGACCTAAATCAAACATCAACAAAGACATAAACTTATCTTCAATTTCTATTTCACTCTCATTTACCGCTATTATTCAAGTAAAAGTACTGATGCGTCAATTCATGATAGCAGGAATTGGACGAAATGAAAATTAACCAAACCATGCCTATCCTAGAGTAATCAACAACTTAGTGTACACAAAACAGTTAGCCTAGAGACATTGGTTACCGTTATCTTGTAAATGTACTGTCATGATGATAGAAATTATAATCAAACAGGATTCCCCCAAAATAAATTTAACCCTAAGAAAAATGGGGGATGTTGCGACACTCTCTTTGTTCATAGATTAGACATGAAATTAAATTAAATATAAAATATATTATGTACACAATCAAAGAACAACAAATTGCAGGAAAAAAATCAAATGTAGCAAGAGAACATTACTGAAATTGAAAGACAAACGTCTTGGCTCATAATTTGATAAAGCCCAATATCATCTTCTCTAAATCCAGCAACCAAACAATAGAAGAATTAAATAAATAGCCCACAAATCCCATAGAAACTCAAAAATCCATAAAAAAAAAAATGCAAAGCGAAATCAAATTTGAAGGAGAAAACTTTACCTTAATAATGCTCAATTGTCTTCCATAACCCTACCAAAGAACTAAAGTAGAGAAATTGACAAAGTGTTCATAGAACTGCATAAAAACAAACTCACATCACTATTCGCAATATTGAGAGTTGTGTGAAGAATTAAAACTAAACTCAATCTCAGAATAAAGAATTAAAAATCTCTGGAAGCATAATATGAAAAGGAAGTTGTGAGATCCTAAACTCAAAATTTTCAGTAACAACCCCTGACAAATGAAGAAGCCCTTAACAAAATTTAAATTTAAGCATGAGAACCATATCTCAAAAAGTCCAAAATATGATTAAAAAAGATATACAAACAAAGAAAGAGAGAGACAGATGAGATGAACAAAAAGACATGCCAAAAAGAAGAAATAAGTTAAATTAAAACTCTTACAAAAACTACTTTATGAACTCAAAATTTCCGAAGTTTGTTTTCAATCTAATTAATTGGCAGACATTAAATCAAAAAGAAAACTTCACACCAAATATGAATAAACATCTTAAACTGATAAATCTCATAAACACATTTCGTAAAAAATTCGGACAACATATTAATTAATAACCTAATTAATATAAAAAGTGAATGAACAACATTTTCTGTGCTTTTCCACATTGTGAACTAATAACCTAATATTCAAAATAATTTAAGATTCATACAAACCTTTTACTCCAAGCTTTTATACTCTAGAGATGACTACATTACATTTTCAGTTCATCTATGTGTGAGAAAACCAAATTTTGTATGGGAAAACCGTACTCCAACCATATGACCATAAACACATAAGAAATAACATCATTTCCATATTCATAACAGTAACATAACATAAAGGAAAAAACTTCCGACATCATATGAAATTCTCAAAGGTTAAAGAAGATGGACTATACCGTATAAACAATTGTTCTTCTTCGAAGAATGTACGCACCTTTCATGTTTTCATGTGGTAATACAATGAAGACTCCTCCAGCCACAATTCCAACCACTGCACCAACAGTATGCCACTTCCACTCATTGGTATGCCAGGTACATCTTCTACTGGTGGTACAAAGTCTATTAGAAGAAAAATAGCTTTATTAGAGTGTGTTGCTCTTTGGTTGTGGTAACTATTACGTGTTTCCTTAGGTGAAAAAAGAAAAATTCAAGGTTAATACCGAAAAAAAAGTCCTAAATGTTAAATGTAATTGCATTCAAATACATATATGTTCCCATAAACAATTGCATTGGTCAATTATATGATAGGAAAGTTGAATAGTGATTATTTCTTCTAAGGCTTGATTCAAACACAATGCATTTCTGTGGCATTTGACCGCAATCAAAGCTAGATTTCTTCATTGAGTTGAAAATTGATGCCTATAATGATACTATTTTACATATGAGAAACTCGTAATGTTCTAAAAATAGTAATGGCAAGAATATCCGTATGGTGTAAATTTATCTAAAGGTTCTACATTGATAGCAGATAAATAGGTTTAATCACGAATAAATATGACTTAAAAACATAAAACATAAAAGCCAATAATATCATAGCAGATGGATCATTAACAATCACGAACAAAACTCACCAATGAAAATAATGAAGGGTTAAGTTGCTCCCTCAGTTCTGCCTCTGCCCAAATTGAAAAAAAAAATAATAATAAATTAGAGAGCCACAATCCAAACTTGAATGTCATGTCCCATACCCGAATTTACAAAACTCATAACCCAGAACTGAGTTCAAATAACCCATACAATGTAAACATAAAGCTAGAGATTGAAAACCCAATATAAATTCGAAAAATTTCAACATGACCATTTATTTTTTTCCTCTGAAATCAAACTGGATAAGAAACCGAAAACCAAATATTACATCGAATCGAACAAAAAAACCAGCAGACGGCCTTATATATTAATATCTGAAGGACAGCCTCGCCGAACTTAGGCCAGTTTTGGCGCTCGATAGCTCGCTTACCAGTTACCTCACAAATCACCCAAACCCAACACCAACGGCTTTTTCTCCTTCAATCTTTCCAAAAACCCATCATGCAAAGCAATTAACCCGTCAAACCTAAGTCAACAATCTAACTGAATCATGTATTAATTAAATCAAAACCTAAAACCTTACAATATTAATTCACCCACCAATCGAAAACGAAGAGACGAAGCTTTGTTGAAACGAATGAGCTGGAGAAGAGATGGTTACAGATGGTGAAGACGACGATAACGATGGTGAAGACAGTCGGCTAAAGGGAGAAGAGAAGAAGAAGATGGAGGGGGAGCGGACTCGCGAAGTCTCGCGAAGAAGGAAGCAGAAAAGGAACAAAAAATCTTAGGAATAGTCTAAGGACGACTACCCAAAATCTGTCCAATAAGGGTAAATCCGTCAAATTACTATTCCCAACAAAGAGTTTGAAAAAAAAAGGGGCAGGATGGTCAGCACACTGTCCATAAACAGTGCAAGGCTGCTTGCCTTTTAGTGTATATAGAATACCTAGCTAACATCATCGTGGTTTAAATATTTAAACTATATCGTTTGAAGTAGCGTACATCAGGTCGAAGTATCTCTAGCATACGCGGAGTCGCTTTCAGTGAGGTCAGTTAATTTTAAAATGTTAATTATAGTTAGTTTAACAGACACATGACATCTATTTAATGAGGTGGTGAGCAAAAATGCGCCCTTCAATTGAGGCATATACACGAGAAATTATTAGGTTGTACAAAACTACCACATCAGCCCATGGTACTTCCATTCCAAATTTGACTTTGTGTCAATTCTTTTACATGTGGATTAATTTTTTTTTTTTTACATTTTGAAATTAAATTAAAAATCAAATAAAAAACTTAAACCCAAAAACAATATGCTTTCTCGTCCTCTTCACACCATGCCGTTGTTCTTTTCTCCTCTTGAGGTCATTCTCTTTTTTCCCTCCGCTTCTTTCAAGCTTCTCGGTACACGGATCTGCGGCCATAGCGGCAAAAAATCCGAGAGAGAAAAATGAAAACTAGAGAGAATTAGATGGAAGTTACATAGGAAAAAAGAGAGAGGAGAGCGCGCGACTCTACTTGAATTGTATGAATCCGTGTAAGAGAAGACTTTTAGGGAAAATTTACTTCCCAAGAATCAAAATAGTAGGTGATGGGAGAAGTATACAACCGAAGAAGTGGGTAATCATTCTCATTGGGTGGCTTCCTAACTATATATATTTAGAATATTAATGGAAATGAATTTCATTATTATTTACTAATTATTATCAATCAGAATAAAAATTAATTTATTATTAAAATGCCTTTACTTTTTTTCAGTTTTCTCAACATCTTGTTCTCTTCTTATCACTCTCTCAAAACCATTTACTGAAAGATTTGATTTATTAAAAAATAAATAAAGTAATCTTGTTCATATTCTAAAAGATGTTATACATTAAAAAATAATACACATCACTCTTCGATTTGAATTGACACACCCCGATCCAAAATGTCCACTAAGATGCCAAAATCGAGGCGTGTTGGTCGAAATCAAGATTGTGACATCCAGATAGCGAAACCCAAATAGATAAAACAATGTGTTTTAAGAGGGCCATGTGAAACGTAATTAGTAAAAACTAATTAGTATTTCATCATGACATCAGAAGTGTAGAGCATAGTACATTAATGATGATCATATAATTCAAGTAATACCTAGGTTATCCTGATTTCCTTCGCGTCACTCCAACTACTGGAGTGAATTTCAGAGCAACTATCGTGGACTCCTCCAAGTTCATGAGGTACCACCAGGACCTAAGGGGTACAAAAATTGAAAGGTGAGTAGACCTAGTTTTTATTTTAGTGTAAAACTGTAAATAAAAGAAAGATTGGTTGACCTCTCAGTTTTATTATAAACCCCCCCTAAAAAAAAATCCTTAACTTGCATGTAATAAGAAAAATAATATCAAAATAATCATAAATCACAACAATCAACCCAAAGTACGAATAATTATGCGTGAGCCACTAATTAATGCTCATGCATATGGCAGGATGTTAGTATTTGTAATAGCTCGAATACCACATCCATGTGAAGACTGGGTGCATCACACATGTCACCTTATGTCCCTTATATTCCGGGACAAATTAGCACCATTTAACTAGTATTATGTGTAGCACTAGGTGAACAATCACGTGGAAGTTAATCTGCAGTCGAACATACAGGGTATTGAGATACTGGCAGCTCCCAGGTGGTTATTCCATTATTTGTGACATCTAAGTACTTACCATCATAAATTCCAACCAAACATGCTAAGGAAATTTTTAAGCAGTATAATCATACTCGGGGAAATCAACAAGTAAACCATACACTAACAAACTCGAGTCGAAATCACCCAACAAATCAAGCCAGCACGAACGCCAAGCCGATTCAACCCTATAAAGACCATTCGTAAAGGTCACTAATCAATTTCTATGTCAAACTCTAAGAAAAATCCACTAGGATTGCCCAAAACAGTGCTTAAACAAAATTAACGTGTCTTGAATGTGCCTAAAGTGATTCTAAAAACCCTAAAACTAGGCCCACACACCACCGTGGATTAGAAAATAGCTATGCTTGCTGCCACGCACCGACAGAATGCTGAGAAATGGTCTCACGCACAAGCCAAAGGTCACACGCGCTGACCACAAGTCAGAATATTTTGTTGTCCTAGGAGAGTATTTCATTAACTCAGATGGAATATTCTCACATAATCATAATATTCTATTAACGTTCACAAAATTAGGAATCGTTAGTATTTAATGGAATATGCTAATTCGGTTAACATATTTCATCAAATATTGATAGTGTTAGTTAGGTTTAATGACTGATCCAGTCACTAGAGTCTCACCAGAGATGATGATCAGACTGCCACCTTCGCTATCGTCCACGACGGCCAGAATTCTGGGAGATCGTCGATTTTAACAAGAACTCCACCTATAGGATCAAAATCACATATAAAGTTTAGAAATAAACCTTTTGAAACTTGATTCTTAGTCCAACTCCTCGATTTGTCTGTGATTTTTCAATGAGTATCCAACCAGTCTCGCCCAGAACCTCTTCCTATGCTACATGCAAAGCAAAAGAAGTCATCTACACTGGATAGGGAGTCATACTATGTACAATTTAGGCAAAGATCAAACCTAGAAACTTCAATGGCTTGTGGGAACATCTTGTGTCGTCATTATTCCCTCCTTGATTTCTCGCGCTATGGTATTGGATGACAGTGGAGTACGAGATGGTTGAATTTGTCTTGCCGGGGCAAGTAAGACAAAGGCAATATAAATGGTGGTTTATTGGTTCCTAGATGGTGGTCATGGGTTGTCTTTTCGGTGGTCAAAAATGAGTTTTCTCCATCCTGTGTGTGTGTGTGTGTGTGTGTGTGTGTGTGTGTGTGTGTGTGTGTGTATGTGCGTGTTCATTGAGGGTAGGTTGAAGTGGAGTGTGGGGAGTGTGTGAGTATAGGGATTGTGTGTGTGTGGGTGTGTGTGGGCGCGCACACGCAGATAGTTGGACTTTTAAGTTTTGGGCTTCGACTACTTGGCCTATTCTATGGACCTTAACTATTATGGGGTTAAACCAAACACTCACTCACATTTAAAAAGTTCAATCCTTTGAAATAAACATAGCCCAACAAAACTTTTAGGGGCATTTTGGTAACTCCAAGTTTTCAATTGCTAGTTTCTAGTATGCGATGTATCAATTTGTCCCCCTTAATAAAATTTTATCCTTGAAATTTGCTCAATAGATCAGTCTAATTCTCTTGCGTCCCCACTGAAACAAACTCAACTTTCTTGCATAGACCCAATAGTTCATTGTGTCTCTCAAGCAAAACGTCAATTTCTAGATTCAAATTTCTTATGTGACTTTCTAAATGAAACTTTACCAACTCATTGTTTGTTGTCCTCAAATGACACAATGAATCAGGGTCTTCCTAAATGGTTTTCTGAATGTCAAAATGGGTTCCTTAGACAATTACAAAATTTTCAAATCAGCATAGACCTTTCCAAAAGTAAATTTCACCCCTTTTTTCCAAAAAATTCAAGTAGTTTAAATGATTAGCAAGACTCTCGTATACCCACTATCTCAAAATTTAACATGTGCCAAAGTTTTTATATTCCTCATCTAACCAACTTAAGCACATGTATCAAGGTAACAGTTATTACAAAACAAAAATCGATCTTGTTGGTCTCGAGCACTTGGTCTTATGAGGTGCTGACTAATCCTTCTAGCAACTTACAAACTCCTTGATTGTAATGAATAGCTTCGTCACTAAAGGTCACTTAGGGTTTTTACTCACTCAACCACTACAAATGACCTACGAGCTAGTTCTTTCTGATAATGGTCTAAGGTGTATTTTAGATATTTAAATAGTTAATTTCGCCCAAGCTAAAAAGTTTAGAAGTAATTGAGTACACCACTGCACTAGCATTTCTCTAACTGTACTCAAATTTGGAAGTAGAGTAGTAGAGATCGTTAGGTTACCAACTGTTAAGCCGCGAGAATGCAACCTTTTCAACAATTCTTCAAATTCTTCAATGAGCCATCAAGACTCGATAATTCTCTTACCAAGGAAGCATCGAATATTGTGAAGGTTTCACTTAACTCTTAAGTCCAAAACTGGTGTAAGACTTTCACCAACAACATCTCGAAATATAACTTAACTCTCGGAAGGTAATAAATGGCATAACAACACAACAATTCTTATTTCGCGATGACAGTACCCGTCCCAAATCCCCCGCGATTAACGCGGGACGTGCCTGCTCCCGTCTGACACAAAGTGTCATACAAGGGATGATTCCCACATTAGCCCCAAACAGGGCTTCCAAAGTGCTCCAGGATCGGAGGAGGAGTGTGATGTCTCGGTCTCTACTACAGCCAGCATCCACGATCAACCTGAAGGGCATTAAAACCATTGAAAGCTGTCAGTGGACGAAACAATAGTTTATAAAAAAATTTCAAGAAAAAAAGATTTAGAACCTTCACTAAAAAGCATGCATTTATTCGAAAAACATTTATCAAACCATTTAGCTAAATCAATCATCAAACCATTAGGGCCTTGACACAAAACCGTAAACCAAAGTATATGGGAACTCAACCTAAAACAGTAAATCAAACCATATGGGAATTCAGCCCAAATCAAATCCGTAGGGACTCCGTCCAAATCAAATCACGTGGATCTCAGCCCAAAATCGATACATGTGGGTCTCAGCCCAAAACCAGTCAAGTAGGTCTCAGCCCAAAACCAATCCTCGGCATCCCTGATGCCTGACATCCCAGATGTCACAATCCACACCATTTTCACGGTTCCAAGCTATGCGTGCTACCCGGGCTCTCAATCCCAAGTCTCCCTAGGGTACACCCAGGTCAATGACCCGCATATCAATGACCCTCCCTGGGGGGAGGTTTTAACCTCTGGCAATCCTTCTCCTGAGTCACTATACGGACTGGTCACTCCTTGCAATGACCTCTCGCAGGTAATGCCCCGTGACTACTCCAGGATAATACGAGACGTCTGGAGGAGACAATCCACCACTCCAGGATACTACGAGACGTTTGGAGGGCTACCGTTTGTGAAGATGGTATACGGAAAACCGTTTCAAAACCATTCAAAGGGATATGTCCGGGTTTTCCACAAAACCATCGTAAATCCAAATCCATTTGGCGTCCCTGACCCAAAATCACATTTATAAACCTGAACTGTGCCTTATGCCCGATATCATAACCAACTGGGCATCAAGCCCGAATCTGTAAACCAACACGGCCCTCGCCCTGATCACATAACTCAAATGGGCCTCTAGCCCGATTTCTCATTAAATCAACTGGACTCCAAGTCTGATAGTTTCCAATCAAATGGGTCATACGCCCAAAAGATATTTCCAAAACCCTTTTCAAATCGTCTTTCAATTGGGACTCGTGCCCGAATCTCGATTTCACGCATCCCCGTGAAATCCTCAAAACCATAAACCAGTTCCTCGATTTCACGCCTCTCCGTGAAACCGTCGAAATCACATATAAATCGTGTAAAACATATGCACGAAGTACACTTGGCCGAAGCCAAACATCATATAAAACAGAAATCTCGAACTACACGCACTAATGCATTTTCCTCCGAAAATGCCCAACAAATCATATTTAAATCATATGCACTCATGGCATCTCAAAACATGTTCATTAAAACATATAAAATATTTATGCATGCATCAATTTAGAAATCAAGGTGCACTCACAGACCGTCCTTGCTACGTCTCGATATGTGCACCATAAGCCCTCCTTAGGCCAATCACCATCTTCGGGGTTCCCGAACCTGTCCAAATCATACTAGAGGGTTACTAACAACTTTAATAACCTCTCATAAAAGCCCCTTAATTTTATGGGATTTTTAACACATTTTAAACTTGATTCTAAACCTTCGGACATCCCGAACTATATCGAAAAGATGACTGATCAACTCGAAACCTGTCCCAAAATGTTCGTTACATCAAATAGATGAAATTACATGTTGGACACTTCCCCAAAAGATAGCCCACGCGCCGCCTAAAGGCCCTGCGCTTGGGAGCCACACGCCACCACAGTTGTCTTCAACCTCGCGTGAATCGGGTCCGGTTCGATCCAACTGTTTCGGCCGTTCTTACTGAACCGGCGAAACCGGTTCAGGTTCATTCCTCCCTCATTTTCAGGTCGTTTTCTTTCATTCCAATTCCAATCTCTTTGTCCTTTCCTTAACAACCTATCTATATGATAAAAACTGAGAAAAACCACCTAAAACTCATTTGTTCAATCCCCCTCTCACATCCCTGTTTTCCCAGGCCCTTCCATGGGCTGCTCAGCCCTTCTCCACCATCCAAAACCCTTCCCACACACTCATATGAACCCAATAAACATCCCCTATCCTCAGACAACATTCTTAACGTCCCAATCGAAAATTTGAATTCAAAACAAAAACTGGGTTTTTGGTTTACCTTTCCTCTGCCGTCCACAACGATTCTGCCACTTCCTCTCCGTCCTCTGATTCCTCAGCCGTCCTCTGTCACTCTCTCAAGCAGCCCAGCTGGTGGTTTCAATCGCATGAAATTGGGTGGGGGGGGGGGGGGGGGGGGTGGGGAGGGGGGAGGATAGGTTTGTGGGTTTCGGGTTCGAGTGAATGAAGAAGATGAACGATGCATGTTTGTAAGGGGATAGGAAATGGATGAGTGACACTTGTCACTCATCCATTAGGTCTGTTCAAAATATATGGGGCCCACTAAGGACAAATGTCATCCGCCTCGTAATTCGTGCAATAGTTCCTCAAAACTTCCGTGAACCATATTTTTCCTGTCGAACATCCGATTTCGACGTGCCACCTATCTACGGACTCGTACCGACCCGATATGCGTAACGATCCTCGGCCCTCGGGCATCAGACCTCCCCGGTCAAAAGTCAACTTTTTGCCCTCGTTTAGGGGCAAAATCATAATTTCGCCCTGAACGTCCGATAATCATCGATTAGCCTTGCTAATCCGTAATTAACCTTAATTAATCCTTAAAATCAGGGACGGGTCGTTACACGGGACCTAGTGGCAATTCTCAAGATAAAGGTACCGACCAACTTCGTTTAATCCAGTTCACGGTAAAATCCTTCTAATTTATAACCTTAATGTTCACTTTACTCTCCAACTAGTTACTTAGAACTCAAATCTCATTCCTGAGTTCGACATCAGACATGATACGTCCCATTTTTGGTCCCTACAAGTTATAATGATAAGAAAGTTTTCATTGGTTTAGGGATGTCACTCCACTACCCAAGTGAAGTCTGGAAAACTTTAAGAAAGAAAACTTCTATAAGTAAGCTTAACCAATTTTTGGAAGGGGTTTAAATGACAAAGTGAAATCCAATAACTCAACAACAGAACATAGATTCAACACTCCCGATGGCCGAAAACCTAGACCAATCCTGAACAGTGATAACCAACTCATTCAGGGAGTGAAACTCACCCATTTACTCAATGATTCAATGTCCCTTCATAAAAGGTTAATGAAGTAATGAAGGCTAGTGGCTAGAACTAAGATCATTACTAACTAAGAAATTATCCTGGTCAATGATTCCAAATTTTACTTTAGAAGTTTGACTTAAAAACTGTTATCAAAAGTTAATAATCGATCGTCCAACTTATAACTTCTCAGAAAAACTCCAACTTGCAATGCACGCTTACCATGATAGTAGTACCATCAAAAGTTACAAGTTCATCAAACTTTTTCAACATATTTCTCCATGAGATCAAATACTTCATCACCAAGGACTTGGCTAACCCATTCCAACATCTAGCCTCGACAACTAGCTATCAATATGCCATTTTTTGTCTTAGATGACAGTGAAAAATTGTCATCTAATTGGAAAAAAAAAGTGTTGTCTATGTGAATGTCATCTATTTGAATCATATCATATGCCACTTATTAACTGTTGTCTATTAGGCTAATAGACAACAAGTTACAAAAAAACTGTTATCTGATGCACTATTAAACTACAGTTTTTCACACAAATTGTCATTTGAGAGCCTAATAAACAACAATTTTCAGAAAACCTATTGTCTTTGTGTGAAAAACTGTCATCTATTAGCCTAATAGACAACAGTTTTTCAATAATGTAGACAACAGTTTTTTTGTTTAAATGTTGTGTGATATACTTTTGTAGACAACAGTTTTTTTGTTTTGGGCAAAAGTAAGAAGAAAAATCTATTTGTAGTAACCTGACCTGTGATTCTGTGAACTTATCAGTGTATACATATATGTTTCCTATACAAGAATTATAAGAAGCAACTCCATTGAGTATACCAAAGATGGAACCATCAGGACTCCAAATAACATAATTTGCTGCTGCAGTGAATTCATTGGCCAAAGATGCCTATCACAAACATGAAAACAGACATTTATATTATGGTTGGACTAAGAATAAGTAAAATTAGTTGTCTATCAATCAGTGCTTCAAGGTTCGGGAGTATAACTCTTTTTACAGCATCATCTTTATCACCTAACTCATCATGAAGAGTCAACAGGTTCTCAACAAACTTCAGAACACAAGATGTAATAGCTTCAGATGCTGATGTGACTGTTAGAATTGAGAGCATATCAGGAACAATTTTTTGCTCCCTGTACAGTCGTGGTACAAGTTTTTGGCTTCTAGACAGAGCAAGAAAACAAGAGAAAAGCGAACTAGGTTTCTGGCTGCTGGACGCCTGCTGCTTGAAACCATCAATTAAAGGTTTCAATGAATCAAAGAAAAGATCCCAGAGCTTGTCATTAAAATCATGATCTTCATACTTGTTGAGAACAAACGAGACAATTTTCAGACACAAGGACCTCAAATCCTTCAACTTCCTCAAAGCTGTGAAGGTCTGCACATAGACCATAAATTGATCAGTAAATTACAAAGAATTTTCTCATTCAATTTACTGGATAAATGTATGTTTCATATGCCAAGTACCATAACATTAGGTTCCTAAAAAATGGTACAAAACTAACCTATTAGGCCAGCACAATTACAAGACATCTTACAAAAATACTACAGTAAGGTAAACCAGGTCGCCCTGGTACCACAAGAGAAAAGGAAAGGAAAAAATATATTTCTTTTTAGGTAAATATAAAGAATGGTTAAGTAATACACTCATGTACTATTGCTGGAAAATTTATAAGACTGAGCAAATGCAAGTACAAGTTTGAGCACACGAATATTTATCTATACTACAGGAAGAAGCATCGACTCCTAAAGGACAAATATACCTAAAATGCATTAAATGCATAGTAAAGAGTCAACAATTGAAAAACAGAACCAGATGTCTAGTAAATTACAAATATTAATCTTCCTACTTGAGACTCAGCTGTTGTTGCAATGAATGTATTGCCATTTTGTGCATCAGTGGACAACATTTAGTAGCAAAAAAATTGTTTTGTGAATCCTGCCACATCCAAACACATTGTAATTAACAAAGTTCTATTTAATAAAGTCTTTGTTTCTTCCAACAATAAATAGACAAATGAAGTATTACCAAAATATTGCTTTCCTCTGCATTGCCTTTACGAAGCAAAGTAAGGTTCGCATTTGGGTGATTTTCAACTGAAGGAGAATCACTGCCTTTAGCCACTTCAAGACTAACAGTGCAACTTCTTATCATCCGAACCACACAACCCATTAGAAAATCGAGAAAGGGACCAACACGCACTGCACCAAAAACTCTAAGGATATCATCAATGACGTGCAGAAAACCAGATCTTTTTTTTACGAGACGGGGCTGCTATATTGTCAAGGACAGGAAAAGAACATATTGAGTGTATATATATATATACATATATATGTATATAAATAAAGAATATAAACTGCAAGAATATAAGCAATAAACTTGTAGTCCCTTCAACCAATTGAGTGTATATATATATATAAATAAATACGAAGAAAGATAGAACTACAAAAGCCCACGAAAAAATGCATCTATCACTTTCACTTTCAGTTAAAATCAAGGGATTTCACATCAGAAAAGCATTTCTAAGTGCATTCCCATCAAACCTTTCCGTCAATACATGTAAAGAACCACTGTTGCAATCATACTCAAATGATGTTAGAAAGCAAGAATACCAGTTCCTTGCCATTGGGGAAACCATACTATCATAAAACTACTGACAACAACAATGAACAAAGGAGCAGCTATTACCTTCTCACAGTGTCTGGATCTTCACATGTGCTTATCGCAAATATGTAGTAATGCAACCGGATATCACTGAATAAGTAACACCTTGAACTGCTCTTTCGTAAACCATCACAACTTTATCAATGGAACCTCATGGTCGACATACTTTTTCCAATAACCATAACATAAAGGAAACTTTGCTAAAAAGTCATCATAATTTTTTTTGTATTTTCAATATGTCATCCTGCATATAAATGTACAGATCTCGCCAATTACCAACAAAAGTCAGGTAAATTAGGCACGAACATAACCAAGAACCTACAATAACAAAGTCCAAAATTGCCCACACAAAAACACAAACATGTTTTTGTCGACCATCATCAAGCA
This sequence comes from Prinsepia uniflora, assembly GCA_032719365.1. Lineage (NCBI taxonomy): Eukaryota > Viridiplantae > Streptophyta > Magnoliopsida > Rosales > Rosaceae > Prinsepia > Prinsepia uniflora. Next base: position 23,068,083 of record CM064865.1, on the reverse strand, counting down.
AACTCATAAAATAACGAAGATGAAACTCAACAAGGTTATATATTTCACTGCTTGTGCTAAAAAGTCAGTCAAAATTGGCCTCCCTTTGAATTTTGGAAACCTCCTAACAAACTTGCAAATTGATCAGAGTGAAATTCAAAATTGTATTCACAGAAATAAACACAATGATTCCAATCAGCAAATTGTTCAAAGGATTTTGAAACGATTAAGCAATGAAAGAATGACCAAATGATTGTCCATCTAAAGACCTAAGATTTCTACATAGCTCCACTGCGAATAGCCAACTAAATCATATAATCAAATCGCTAAACTTGTTCAAATAGCAAGATTGTTTGGCCAAATTATGAACTTAGAAGTAATTAGGATTGAGAGCGAGAAAGACACCGTGAGAGATACTGGAGCGTGAAGGAGATTTGCAGTAATCGCAAGAGCTTTTATTTTTACCAAAATCGACCAAGATTTGTTCTTCGGGGCATTCAGCAAGATCCAGAACTGAAAACAAAAATTAGAAATTAACCAACATTGCCATACGACCAAATCAGGGCTCGTAGAAGTTTCCAGCCCCAACCGTCTTTATATTCTCTCCTTTCCCAATTCCATAATCCGTTTGTGAGAAAAGAAAGGGTAAAACTTAATCATAAAAGGAATTGAAATAAAAAGCAAGAAATCATGAAAGAAAGATAGAATAATATCTTAACAGTTTGGAGATATACAGATGCGATAACACTAGTTGAAGAACAACCAAAACTGGAATTTGAGACCCTGACAATATTGTGAGCCTCATCAAACACCACAACAGACTCCTTCTGCATCTCCTTGGAAATAATCCCAGCCACTTTAGGATCAAGCATATACTGATAGCTATACACCACCACATTGGAGAACTGTACCATATGCCTTGCCAAAAATTAGGGACACCACCCTTTTTGCCACCGTGAGAGATACTGATAGCTATACACCAACACATTTATATGGTCATAGATGACACTTTTAACTAAATCTATCATCTTTTAAAATAAGATAATAATTTTAATCAAAACTGTCATCTAAATAGTATTATCTACGACTAAAAATGGCATAATGTATACTTAAAGGAGAATGTTATTCCTAACTTAAGGGTATAACTCGTTCAGGCCAAATACCAGTCCGTTTGTCAGCCCATTAATAGGTGAAAAGTGATGAGAGTATAACAAAATCCATGACTCCCAAGATGATTTTCTCCAAGTTGGGGTGACTTAAGGTTCTCTTGTAGAAATGTTTAAGTATCTTCTCCATGTAAAGTATTGTTCTATTCTTAAACATCCTAGTAGGTTCAAACTAGGGTAGACTCCTAGGCACTAATTAGAAGGTCGTTGGTCGAGCTCTCGGCTTATGATTAATCCAATAGATGCTATGTTTAGGATTGGGAGTGAAATCGCATGACACAACAACATGATAAAAACTTTACTGTTTGTGCTCAGATAAGAAGGCAATTAAGCGTATCATCGTGATTACTCAAAAATAGGAACAAAGAAAGGGTTGAATGCTTGAATCGTCATCACACATTAAGAAGGAGAAACACTCAACCAAATGTGAATTAAAATCCAAAGGTAATCTATTCCAAAAGTAATAATTTCTTGGTGTAGGTTCCAACATTATCCTTCCTTTGAAACTCCTGATTCTCGTTTAGTCAAGCAGACTGATTTAGATAAACATACACAAGGTACTAGTCCTTATTAACCTGAAGCTCATGATTAGTAGACAGGATTTGAAGATATGGTCCTCCCGTATGCGAACCTGCGATTCCCCTTAAACCTCATTTGCCACATTTTAAACGACAAGAGGCGGCACTCAATTGCAAAGTCTGAGTTGTTAACTACCTAATGCACCGACTAAGTCTTGGGTGCAAAACTTGGAAATATCTTTGGGCTTAAGAGTGGTAGGCTAACCAAAGTTGGATGAAATGAGATTGTCAAATCTAGTCCAAAAGGTGCTCCAACTCTAAGCTCCAGGTCAACAGTTAAATGAACCACAAGAATAAAGTCACTCGATAACAATTATGAGCACAATGCTATTAGACAAGACTTGAAAAAGGGAAGTTGCCAAAATCTCACCGGTCATTAACAATCGTGAACAACTTGCCACAAAGCTATATTGACACACTATGTAACGACCCAGACCTTCAACGAGAGTAAAATAAGAAAAAAAAAAATTGAAGGTTTACTTTTTTGGTCAAAGTCAAAATATTGTCGTTACAAAGGTCTCGGCTTCTCGAGTACGTCGACATGCGGCATGCCAAAAACGAAGATTGGATGGTTTTGCTCCAAGTCTTGATGGCATAGGGGCATTTTAGTAATTTTCTTAGAATGGCATTTTGGTAATTTCTTTGGGAAAATTTTCTTATGAATTGTTTGAGAAGGTGAAACAAGTGCCCCTTTATCATTTAGGGATGTGTGCACCGACCTGGCACGTTTGTGTGAGTTGGTGAGATTGTTTTTAAGTGTGTTTGTATGTTTTGATGGAAGAACCCAAAAAGGAAGAACCCTTCAAACATTGATCTTCATCCGAGAGTTATGGGAAATTCAAAGAGGAAATGAGTGAAGGAAAAAGAGAGAAAATGAAAAAAGAGGAAGACGAACTCAAACTCAAAACCCAGAAAAAACACCCAGAATACCTGAAACCCATAATTTGGGAATTTGAATTCCAGTTTTGGACTTCGACTGTTAAAATTAGGTTTGGATTAAGGTTTCTGGGATCTAAATAAGTCGAACCATCATTAAATTGAAAGGAATTGATGAGGATTGTGCCTTGAACAGAGCCTGCGACTAGCTTGAAATTTCGAACTGGAATTCGACTAGCTTAAGGTGAGAAGTCGTGAATTTGAGGCCTTGGATCTTCAATTGGAACTGATTAGATGCAATTAGGTGTTTGAAACAATAAAATTGGTGCAGAATTGGGAGAATTTGAACCGGTTCATGGGTTCATGAAACCGGGTCGAACGACCCGTTTTGTAGACAAAAGGGGTGAAGGAGATAAACAGTAACTGTTACTGTAGCAGGCGCTTAGTACCCATGCACAGCCACTTTGGGTGGCGTGTGGGTGCATGTGAGAGGGATTTTTGAGCTATAGCCAACATGTTTTTTTTTATCCTTTCGATGTTACGAACATTTTGGAGCAGGTTTCGAGTCGATCGCACACCCTTTTGGGGTAGTTTTAGGTGTTCAAAGGTTTAGGGTTCATTTTAAATCCGTTTAAAAATTCCAAAAAATTATGGGATTAAAATAGAGGATATTTGAGATGATTTGTGACCTTAAGGTGTGATTTTTGACAGGATCTAAAGTTCCTAGAAATTACGGAAAGGCATGCCAAGCGGGACTCGGTTATACGAACGGTGTGTAAGTGGACTTTCTTTTCCCTAAATTATTATGCATTCATACTTACATGATTTAAATGTGTTTTTATGTGTTTTGGTGACATTGGAATGATTGGAAAGTTTATCGAATTTTTGGTGATTTTATGAATATTTTATTAATATTGTTTTACTCGTTTCTCAAGGTTTTCGTAAATTATATTTCGAATATCATCTTGATTGTGGTTTTGAATTGAATATGATTTGGGCATGGAATAATGTGATTTTTGAATATTTACGATTTTCATATGTTGACTGGTCGATTTTTACGAAAGTTATGTAAATGGCACGATTTACGAGAATGATGTGGATTAGGGTTTGGGGCTTAGGCCTGAGGTTCTAATTGTGAATTTAACTTTTGATATTGACATGTGACATATGTATGTGTTATTGGTATAAATGGTATGATTTATGATGATGGTTGTGATGTGAACTTGAGTTGATGATGTGAACTCGGAGCTCTGAATCGTGAGAGTAGTACTGCATATAATTGTTATTGTATTGATTGGATGTGAGTCTCAGACGTCGATCTTGGAGCTTCGGTTCCTGAGACTTTGTTGTGATGGCTCGTACGTCGAGCCTAGGGCTCCGGTTCTTGAGCGAGTGTGTGGTAGCCTACTAGTAGTGCACTTGTAATATGATGATTGATATGATGGTTAATGTGGTGCATGTGATGATTGATGTTGTGTTACGCATCAAAAAAAGTGATTGTTTGTGAATTCTGTGGTAATGTTGATTATGGATGGATGGTGCATTACTGTTGTGTTTTGTGATGAGTAACTTCCTCGAGATGCGTGTTGATGGATTTAATAATATCGGAGTCAAGCTGGGCTTCGGCTCTTGAGTGAATTTGTAGTGGGACTACCAGTTGGGGAGTGGTCTAGTGTTGATATTGTGATTTGAGAATGGCTTGGATGTGCTATGTTTGTATGTAAGTGATGTGACAATTCCCATGTGATTGATGTATTGACTCGTGTATGATTGTGAGTTATGTAGACTGATTTCATGGTTTCAGTAGATTTCTAGATTTACGATTTTCACGTACTTCGAGATTTGGTTTTATTCAACATGCCAGAATTTTATGATTTCACATATGTATGTATGGTTTTGGAATACAGAGAGTATATGCTGGATATTTTCAAAATACGTTTTTAAAACATATCCTTTAGCCCACTCACATGTTTTCTTGGTTTTTGTGACACTCCCGGGGCATTGCACGAAAATTGAGGCTCATATGCATAGGTATTATCTAGAGAGACTTGTGTGTATTCCTGGTCTGACAAGATTTTATGCGTATTTTTTATTCTTTTTTTACGAAAGGAGCCCCTGAGTGTACGTTTTTGCATATTCAGGTGGGGTCATGTCAACATGATACCAGAGCTAAGGTTCTGAGTTGTGATTTTGATTTCAAGTGTTTGAGTTTCTAGCTTTGTGCACTGCCTCGTGATGAGACTAGTAGACGAGCCCTAGATAGTTGTAGGGTTATTAGTAGTTCTGGATTCTGAGATCGAATTGGGACTATTATATGTTGGTATGTATTATGTATGTTGGAAGATGTGTAAGCTTCAGGGTGATTGTTTCTTATGTGTTTTACATGAAATGATTTACTATGATTGACTATCGATGTGTATGATTCCTCGAGTTTGGTGCATTGTGTGTGAACCAAATGCGAACTATGTGCTCATATGCTTGATTTTGTTGTTTGATTAGAACCAGAGTTTAGATTTGACTTTATTGTAAATTTTTAGAATGAATTTTTTAAGAAGGGTAGTTTGTAACGACCCAGACCTTCAACAAGGGTAGAATTGGAAAAGTAGAACAAAATTTACTGTTTTGCCCTTGTAAGTCAAAGGTTGCCTTTTTTGGTCAAGTCAAAATATTGATTTTTTGACTGAGAAGGATTTTGGTGATTTCAAAAACGCCATTAGAAAGGTCTTGGCTTCTCGAGTATGTCGATACAGCATGCCAAAAACGGAGAGTGGATGGTTTCGCTCCGGGTCTTGATGGCATAAGGGCATTTTAGTAATTTTCTTAGAAGGGTATTTTGGTAATTTCTTTGGGATATTTTTCTTATGTATTGTTTGAGAAGGTGACAAGTGTCCCTTTTATCATTTAGGGATGTGTGCACCGACCTGGCATGTTTATGTGAGTTGGTGATATTGTTTTTAAGTGTGTTTGTATGTTTTGATGGAAGAACCCAAAAAAGAAGAACCCTTTAAACATTGATTTTCATCTGAGAGTTATGGGAAATCCAGAGAGGAAATAAGTGAAGGAAAAGGAGAGAAAAGGAAAACAGAAGAAAAGAAGAGGAACTAAAACTCGAAACCCAGATAAACACCCAGAAACCCGAAACTCAGAATTTAGGAATTTGAGAATTTGAATTCCAGTTTTGGACTTCGACTATTACAACTAGATTAAGCTTTATGGGATCCAAACTAGTCTAACCATCATTGAATTGAAAGGAATTAATGAAGATTGTGCCTTGAACATAGCCTGCGACTAGCTTGAAATTTCGAATTGAAAATCGACTAGCTTGAGGTAAGAATTCTTGAATTTGAGGCCTTGGATCTTCAATTGGAATTAATTGGATGCAATTAGGTGTTTAAAACGTGAAAATTGCTGTAGAATTGGGCGAATTTGAACAGGGTCATGAAAAGATAAACAATAACTATTACTATAGCAGGCGTGTGGCTCCTATGCACAACCACTTTGGGTGGTGCATGGGGACGCGTGAAAGGGATTATTGAGGTACGACCAATATGATTTTTTATCATTTTCATGTTAGGAACATTTTGGCACAGGTTTCAAGTCGATCGGACACCGTTTCAGGATATTTTTGAGTGTCCAAAAGTTTAGGTTCGTTTTAAATCTATTTTAAAATCCCGAAAAATTATGGGATGAAAAAAGAGGATATTTGAGATGATTTGTGACCTTAAGATGTGATTTTTGACAGGACCTAAGGTTTTCGAAAATTACGAAAAGGCATGCAAAGTGAGACTCGGTTATACGAACGGTGTGCGAGTGGAATTTTTTTCCCTAAATTATTATGCATGCATACTTACATGAGTAAATGTGTTTGTATGTGTTTTGGTGGCATTGGAATAATTGGGAATTTTATCAGTTTTTTAATGATTTTATGAACATTTTATTAATAGTTTATTATGTTTTTCTCGAGGTTTTTCGTAAACTGTATTTCAGATATCGTTTGGATTGTGGTTTTGAATTGAATATGATTTGTGGCATGGAATAATGTGATTTTGGAATATTTACGATTTTCATATGTTGGCCAGTTGGTTTTTACAAAAGTTATGTAAATGGCACGTTTTACGAGAATGATATGGATTACGGATTTGGGCTTAGGCCCGAGGTTCTGATTATGAATTTAACTTACTATATTGAGATGTGACATGTGTATGTGTTATTGGTATTGATGCTATGAGTTATAATAATGGTTGTGATGTGAACTTGAGTTGATTATGTGTGATGATGCTTGTTCATTGATTTGTCTCAGACATCGAACTCGGGACTCCAAATCTTGAGACTAGTATTATGTGTAATTGTGATCGTATTGATTGGATGTGAGTCTCAGACGTCGATCCTTGGGCTCCCATTCCTGAGATTGTGGTGCGATGACTTGGACGTCGAGCCTGGGGTTCTGGTTTTGAGCGAGTGGATGGTATGCCTACTGATAGTGCACTTGTGATATGATTATTGATATGATGGTTGATGCGGTGCATGTGTTGATTGATGTTGTGTTGTGCATCGATGTAAGTGATTATTTGTGAATTTTGTGGTAATGTTGATTATGGATGGATGGTGCGTTACTATTGTGTTTTGTGATAAGTGACTTCCTCGAGATGAGTGTTGATGGATTTGATAATCTCGAACGTCGACTTGGGCTCCGGTTCCCTTGAGAATTTGTAGTGTGCCTGCCAGTGGGGCATTGGTTTGGTGTTGATATTGTGATTTGAGAATGGCTTGGATGTGATATGATTGTATGTAAATGATGTGACGATTCCCATGTCATTGATGTATTGACTCATCTATGGTTGTGAGTTATGCATACTGATTTCATCGTTTCACTAGATTTCTGGATTTACGATTTTCACGTACTACAAGATTTGATTTTATTCTACATGCTGAAATTTAATGATTTTACATATGCATGCATGGTTTTGGAAATCAGAGGGTATATACTGGATGTAACGATCCAAACTTTCATCGAGGGTAAAATAGGAAAATTCGGATGGAATTTACCATTTTGCCCCTAACTAAATTTCTAGTCAAAGTCAAAGAGTTGACTTTGACTTATTAAGATAAAAAAAATTGACTTTTTTGATCGGGACGATTTTTGGTGATTCTGAAAACGCCGTAAGGAATGTCTCGATCTCCTGAGTACGTCAGAAGGCGGCATGCCGAAAACGGAGTTTGGATGCTTTCAATTCAAGTCTAGAATACATAGGGGCAATTTGGTAATTTTCTTAATGAGGGTATTTTGGTAATTGAACTTATGAGATATTTGTGTTGGATGAATTGGAGTGTGACAAGTGTCCCTATCTCTTTGGGAACTCCGCCACCGACTTTGTATATTGATCAAACACATATTTATGTGTTTGAGTTGAGTTTTGTGTAAGTGTGTTTTTGTGTGAGCATGATGCTTACCGTGAGGGAGTGTTGATGTTGGAAAAAATTAAAGAGGAAAAGGGAGTGAACCAGTTATCAAAGTGAGGGAAAATGAGATAGAAAACCAAAGAAATTAGTGTAGAACGACGATTAGAGCCCTGAGTTTCAAACCCAGAATTTTCCCGTAGAGCTTGAAATCTAGTTTCTCGATTTCGGGTTTAATTGAGCAAATTGAATTCATAAACCTCTTTTTGGGTTGGTTATGATTTGGTTAGTCGAAATTTCGAAGGGAACTATGTAGAATTGAACCCAGAACAAGGTTCAAAATTTGGAGTCATGAGGAAGGTTTGAAATTATGAATCAAGGTTCGTTTGATCTTCAAATTGGACTTAGTATCATGCTTGGGGGTTAATTCTGAGTAGGTTAGTAACTTGAATTGTGAAAAATGATGAAGAAATTGGGAAGAAACTGGAATGGGTCGCGAATCGGGTCAGGACCTGAGTTGTAGACCTGTCTCAAGGAGTTTCGAGGTGCGTGGGGGTGCGTGAGCAGGAATTTCGAGGTGCGGTCAACATGAAAATTCATCATTTAGTTGTTGCGAGTCCAATGGTATAATTCTCAAGGAAATCAGATATTGTCTTGGTATTGTTTTAGTTGTCCGAAGGTTTAGGGTTCGTTTTAAATAGGCTTAAAAATCTAGAAAAATTATGGGATTAAAACAGGAGTTATTTGCAATGATTTGTGACCCGTAAATGTGATTTGTGGCCCCTAAACACTTGTGCATGCATATTTACATGGTTTGAATGGTTTTCTATGTGATTTTGATGATATTGACGGCTTGGGAATTTTACAGGATTTTCGGTGATTTTATGAATAATTGATTATTATTTTAATGCAAGTTTTACGAGGAGTTCCAAAATTTTTTTTCGAAGAACTTCTTGATTTTAGTTTGAAATTGAACTTGGTTTAGTATTTTGGAACCTATATGATTTTCATGTGATTTCTTGACGATTTTTCCGAAAGTAGCCTCAATGGCACGTTTTACGAGAAAGTGTGATTAACCTGTGTTTGAGGCTTAGGCTCGAGATTCTGCTTGTGGATTTGGATTGTGATATGTGATGTGACGTATTGTGACATGACATGTTGTGATGAAGTGTGACATTGAATTTTGATGTGAATAAGTGTTCCTCGATATGTGTGATGTGACTTGCAATGGTGTGATGTTTGTGTTGTGTTGATTGAATGTGAGTCTAAGATGTCGAGCTAGGGGCTCCGGTTCCTGAGACTGTGTGTGATGAATCGGACGTCGAGCTTGGGGCTCTAATTCCTGAGCAAATGTGTGTGTGATGGCCTACTAGTAGAACACTTTTGATGTGATGATTGATATGATGATTGTTGTGGTGCATGTGATGATTGATGTTGTGCTTGTGCATTGGTAATGATTTGATTATGTGTGAATTCTATGGTAATGTTAGTTATGAATGGATGGTGTGTTACTGTTGTGCTTTGTGATGAGTTCTTTTCTCGAGATGCGTGTTGATGACATTGGTAATCTCGGACGCCGAACTGAGCTTCGGTTCCTGAGTGAGTTAGCGGATGATTTGGGTAAAATGACGATTTTACCCATAGAAAGGACAAAATATTAACTTTTAAGCCTAGAGGTCCAATGCGCGTTGACTAAGAACCATTACGTAGGTCGAGATAATATGAGTCTGTAGACGGGTGGCACGTCAAAATTAAACATCGTACGGAAAAGTTACGAGACAAGGATGATTTTGAGAACTATTCATGATTGCACGAATTACGAGAAGTTGACTTTTGGGATTTGAAATTGGGGCCCAAAATATCTTGGCCTGGACCAATGGATGAGTGACAAGTATCACCCATCCATTGATGGCCATCACACATACATGCACCCAAACCATTTTTCCCTTCCATTTCTTCATTCCAACCGTACCCACCACCCACACCCTTCCCATCTTCATTTTCTGGACCATAGAGAGAAAGAGAGACGGAGTGAGGAAGGATGAGAGATGGTGGTAGGGACGGCAGAGCCGCCGTGGACGGTGGAGGAAGCCACGGGAAAACCCATTTATGTTGAATTTTTGAAATTTGGGTTTTGGATGTTTGGGGTGTTTTCTAATGAATGGGTCGTGTTTATTGAGTCCTTGCGAGGCTGAGGAACCAAAAATGGAAGGCTGAGGCTACCGGAATCACACAGGAACAAGTTCGAAGGTTGGTCGTACAAATCGAGCTTGACCAGGTACATTCTAGACCTTTTCTGTTGGTTTTGGGGTCATGGATCTCTTCGTGGGAGAAAGAAGATCGCGTGGGTGAAAGAATGGCTGAAAATGGTGGCCAGAAGATGAAAATATGACCAGGCCGGGTTATGGGTCAAATCGACCCATTACAGAGATCCTAGTCGACACGACCATAGGTTGACAATAATGATGTGGCAGTCCATGTCATCATCTGTCAAACTTGTTAGGCCACGTGGCCGATTAATTGGTTCCACGTGGCAAGTTGTCAGAGGCTGTCAGGTCTAGTCAGCAGTGACGTGGTAGTGCCATGTCAAACATTGTCAAACCACGTGGACTAGTGTGGTGGTGCCACGTGGCAACATGTCAGAGGATGTCAGATGACGTGGCAGCTGACGTATTAGATCCATGTCAGCATTGCCAGACCACATGGACCAAACGAGTCAAGAACTTTGAATATAGTCGATGAAAGATGAATGAAGTATGATGAAGATGAAAAATCTGATGAACGATGAACATCGTTCAAGAACTTTGAAAATAGTCAATGAATGACGAACGGAGTATGATGAACGACGAATAATATAGTGAGCAATGAACAACGTTCAAGAACTTTGGACATAGACAAATTGAGTATAGTGAACGATGAACAATCTGATGAATGAACAACATTCAAGAACTTCAAACATAGTTGATGAGCGACTAACAAAGTATGATGAATGATGAACAACGTTCAAGAACTTCGAACTTAGTCGATGAACGACAAACGAGGTATGATGAAAGATGAACAATCTAGAGAGCTTCACTTGAGTATTTCGCAACTATACTCTTAATGAATGTACCAATTGTTGAAGCCGAAATCGTACACACTCACAAAAATCTCTTTGAACCCTGCAAATAGTAAACAAAAAACTATTGTTTGCCTCGATCGAAGCCGCGGTGGGTTGGTTGACCAAGAATACTTCGATGCTTAAGTTAACTTTTAGAGAAAAATCACAAGAGCTTAAGAAGCAATGAAATGACTTATCTCGAAAGTGAAATGAGCTTCACTATTTATAAAGAAATCTTGTGAGTGTCGAAGCATTCTGATTGGTCAATGAGATTTGAAATTAATAAATAATCTTTTTAAAATATATTATTTAATAATTGAGAGGTCTTCAAATAAGGATTATTTTATATTATTTTATACCCTTTATACTTGACTTTAAATATTAAAATATTAAACAATTGAAGAAAATAATATATTTTGTGAGATTTTTGTAGAAATAAATAAAGCTTGGAATTTGGTGTGTTTTGGAATTTATATTTGATACACAGCCCAGTCCATTTCTAGTCAGCCCATGAAGCCGCAACCCATATCTAATCGCATCCCAGCCCATCATTGCATGTGGCCCAGCTCGCGAATGTGACCCAAAGCCCAGCAACGCGCAGCCCACTCCCATCCCTTTAGCTTGGTCTTCGAGCAATGCTGACCACCGAAGCTCGCTTCGTCCTTTGACGCGCACTTTCCGATATCATGCCATGTTTTTGTCAGCAGATCGCACGCTTCAGCCCATGTCCGCCTGGCCCTTCAACCTGCAGTCCAGCCCACGTCGCTTACAGTCCTCCATGCCCTGCTCAACTGCATCAAACCTGCTCCCATTTGCCTGATTTTCTTGCAATTTCAGCTCAAAATCAGTCCCTAATATCATAATTAATCTTCATTTTATATTCTATATTTTATCTTTGTATTTTATTATTTGAATTTTGGCACTTCATCTATAAATAGGGAGTTCATTTCATTTGTTGAGGGTCCTCAACTTTAGTATTTTTTTTTCCCCTTTTAATTAGTTCATGTTTCTCTCTTATTTTATTTCTTCTTATTTTTATTTTGTAGATTTATTTTGGCACCATTTGTAACTTCTTTTAATTTTATTTTTTGTTTTCTTTTAATTTTTGTTCTTAGATTTTCCTTTTAACTTCTTTGACTTATTTTTTAGATACAATTTTATTCCTTATAAATGTTTGAGAATATGAATACAATTTCCATGTGTTTTACTTTCTAAATTTCATTTATTTCATAAGTTTTAGTGCTTCATACATCAAGTTGATGCTAAGTGTCGGCAGCTGTCGATGCACTTAACATTTGATTGAAAAGATTTTAATGTCGACCATTGTCGATGCATTTAATCAAAAACTTAAGGTGAATCATATTGTAAGTGTTTGACGCACATTAATAGTTGATGTATTTATAATAATAAAAAAGTATACATATACTTGAGATGATGAAGGTAGAATTTCTTGATTGGTCAATATGAGCAAAATGTAAAGTGTTGGTGAAAATTGTATTTGAAAGAAGTTTATTTTAGGAGTAGTTTAATTATTGTAGTTGTTAATTTGAATTTAATTCTTAGTTTGGTTAAAAAAAGTAGTTTAGATTATTATCCTTGTTTATATTCTTTATACTTGGTTATTTTATATTTGTTCTTATTATATCTATTTATTTTTATTTTTATACATGCACATATTATACTTTTTCATAATGTTTATCTTTATATATGTTCATATTATACTTGTATATTATTTTTATTTATTTTTATACTTGTTCATAACTTTTATTTTTATGTTTGTTCATAATTTTGATTCTTATAATTGTTCTTATTATCTTTGTTTATAATGTTCATACTTTACTTGTTCATAATTTCTAATTTATACTTGTTCATAAATGTTCATAATTATTTTATATACTTGTTCATATTATAATTGTTTATGTAAATTTAAATTCTTATTATACTTGTTTATGATCGTACATACTTGTTCATATTTTAATTGCTAATGATTGTAGATATTTGTTCATACTTGTACATAATGTTCATATTATATTTGTTCATATTATATTTGTTCACTTTTATTTTTTTTATTTATTAAAAAAATTCGAAAAAAATTCGAAAAACAATTATTGTTTTAAAATAAATAAAACGTTTTCATTACCTTTTTAATTAAAAAAATTCGTAAAAAAAAAATTAATTTCAAATTTTTCTAGTCTTAACTTTGTGATAGTGTACATATATACTTGTAAATAAATCTTGTGCATAATCAATATGTTAGTGTGAATATCCTTACTTGTGAATATCATTTTTTGTGCATAAAACCATATTTGTGAATAAATTGTTCATGCATGTATAAATTGCTCATATGTAAATTGTCATGTCATACTTGTAAATTGTGTATAAAAACAACATACTTGTAAATAATTCTTGCATTTATGCATTACTCTCAGTTATATGTAGATCACTTGTGCTTTTAAATTTTGATCTTTAATGGAATAGGTGAAATCTCGTTTGTTAACTTTCACCTGCGGTGATTGTTAACAGTTGAGTTATCTTATTTCATCTGGAGTAAGAAATTTTCAAGGGTGATATCTAGGACAAAAGACGGTACTCATAATGGGTTTTGGGTCTAAGAAAGGGATATCAATGAAGTTTAAGTCTCGGGATGTCTTGAAATTAGTCATGTCTCTTATGTTTATTCTTTCTAACCTGGTGACCTTTGAACTTGCCCAAACAGTTGAATAAATCTAAGATATTTACTTGAACCTCACGGACGTAAAAGTCTCCATCTAAACTTTGAAGCTATGTGAACCATATATATCTTTGATTTCCCCAACGTGTAAATACTGTTTCCTATTGCATTTGTAAATTGCATAACCACCCTAAGGTTTCATGATGCTCAGATTTCACATAACTTTTATATCTTGTGCAGGTTCTAATAATTTCTCTCATATGCATTCACATTATTCTTCATGTATATACCTATGTGTTGCATTAGTTTAGACGTTTTTGAAACTTGTGCATTGGCTTGATTTTATCTTGACTTTACTTTGTGCATTCCAAACTTGTTTGTACTTTGTTATTTCTTACTTGTATATATGTTATTTTGACAGGACCCATCCCAATCCCCCCGGGTTTATCGTGGAATGTGCCCTGCTCCCGTCCAACAAGGGGTGTCAGACAAGGGATAACCAACAGTCACTGCCCAAACGGGGCTTCCAGAGTGCGCAAGGATCGATGGAGGAGGCGTGCAATGTCCCAGTCTCTGCTGCACTCGCATCCGTGATCAACCTGAAGGGCATTAAAAACTAAAAGCTGTGAGTGGACGAAAATAATTAAGTTCATTAAACACAGTTATAAGACATTTATGCCCTCCAATAAAAACGTATGCATGCCACGAAAACTAGTAACCAAAACGTTTGTTCAACCAAGCCATTAGGGCCTTAGCCCAAAAACCGTTAACTTAAAACCAACTGTGGGAACTCAGCCCAAAACTGTGGAGTACCACTACCAGACATATTAAAACCATGTGGGCCACCGCCCAAAGCCATAAACATAAATTCATAAATCCAAAACCATTTAGGGTCCCCGACCCGAAATACCATAACATAACCAATAATCCATTTTTGCCACATAGCACAAATCCAACGGAAAGCCATTTCATAGATTCATTAATCCATATTTACCATTACCATCACCAGCATCCCAGATGCTTAGCGTCCCAGACGCTTGACGTCCCAGACGTCATATCTCACGGTATAATAAGCTACGCGTGCTACCCGGGGTCTCTCCGGGTCCATATCTCTAACATCACAGATGTCTGACGTCCCTGACGTCAATCATAGCAATCCTACTCCTGAATCATTATACGGTCAGGTAACTCCGTACAATGACCCCTCGCAGGCAATGTACCGTGACTTCCCCAGTGTCCCAGACACCTGGAGGATACCATCATATATCCTTGTATCCAGATGGTATATGGAAAATAGTTTTATTAAATCATTTCACAACATTACAAGGGGCCCTGCCCGAAATTGCCATAAAACATCACAATTCCATTTAGGATCCCTGACCCGAAATCACATTTATTAACATAGGGTCCTAGACCCGAAATCATATTTATAACCCAACTGGGCTTCATGCCCGATTTTGTAACCACTGGGCCCACGGCCCGATTTGTAAACTAACTGGGCCCACGACCCGAATTCGTAAATCAACAGGGCCTCTGGCCCGATAATATCACTCAAATGGGTCTCAGCCCGATTTCGTAACAACTGGGCCCCTAGCCTGATTACGTAACTCAATTGGACTCCAAGTCCGAGGTTTCCAAACAAGTGGGTCTCAAGCCCGAGTTTATCTTTCCAATTTTAAAACCATTTCATGAAATCATATCCAAGACCATAAACATGGAAAATCCGTGCAAAACCGGAAAAACCTCGATTTACGTGCAAGCACGTAAATCGCCTCGAAATACGTGAAACCATATAATTTACCAATATCCAAATCAACATCATACAATCACAATCATAATCCATATAAAACAGTTAAGCATGCATAGAATTTATAAAACCAAAGTCCACTCACAGACCGTTTAACGGTATGCCTCGATACGCGTGCCATCGGCCCTCCCGGGCCACACCACTATCACCGGGACTCCCATTCCTGTCCAAATCACATTAGAGGGTCACTAACCTCTTCATTAACATCCTATCAAAGTCCCGTAATTTTCCCGAATTTTTAACTATTTTTAAACTTGATTTAAAACCTTCGGACGTCCCGAACAATATCGAGACGGTGTCCGATCGACACGAAACCAATTCCAAAATGTTCGTTACATTAAATAAGACAGAAGTCATGTTGACCTCACCTCGATATTCGTGCCCACGCGCTGTCACGCGCCGCCGTGAGTGGCTGCGCGTGAAACCCACGCGCCTGCTACATTGTCATCGTCCTAACCCGTATGTCTGATAAACGGGTCCTTTTGCCCGCGAGATGACCCGGTTGGTTTCCTATCAATTCAGCCTTAATTCCTTCAATTGATCATTCAGTTAGTTTCGTATTAAGTCTAATTAAAGGTCTGCAACGTTGATTACACAAAACCTTACCTAAAATCCATCGATTCGACGATGATCAACGAAGAACTCCCGTCACTGTTCAATCTTCGAATTTCCACAATGGCTGCTGATTTCTTCCAATTGATGCACCCAGAAGCATCACTGGACCATGAGAAACATTTTCCCTTCATCAATTTCGTCGTTTGATCACTAAATGATCACGACTCAACCTCCTTTCATGCTCACTGTTACCCGGTCTGTTCAGAGCCAAAAGGGCACCAATTTCCTTCATTCTTTCGACAAAACTGATCATGGCACTCCCAGAAAGCTCGAATTGAGCTCCATTTCGATCCTCAGAGACTAACTCTCAGTATTCGAATTTTCCCCCCAAATTTTCTAATTTTCGATTTTTGATTTCATCCTCCCTCTCTCTGTCCCGTGTGTTTCTCTCAATTAAATCAGTCTCACTAATTTCTCAGTTTCTCAATCACGAGCTCAGTAATGGAAGAGGAATGGTGGACAATTTCAGACTCAGTTTGGTTGTACACGGTTAAGAAAACCCAAGGGAGATTAATGGAGGGTTAAGGGAAATTAAATATAATTAATAATTAATGGAACACAATGATCATGTCTCCCTAAAACATGGATCAGATGTTTGGGCATAAAACAAGGGATGGGTGACACTTGTCACTCATCCAGGAGTGCACAGTCCCCAGTTACTATTCATTATTTTATTATTATTTTAATCGGAGTCTCGGTTTGTTAATTCTTTCCCGTGACCATAACTTCATCGTCGAATCTCCGATTTTGGCATGCTGCCTGTTATTGGATTCGTATCGACGATACCTACGTAACGGTCCTTGGCCCTCGTCTATTGGACTTCCCGGTCAAAAAGTCAAGATTTGGCCCCTAATATGCCAAATTCCCAAAATGCCCCTCGACTTCCGAACATCACAACTTTCTCCTCGAATGTCGGAATCGAACGTGCCACCTGTCTATGAACTCGTGACGTCCCGAACTATGTCACGGTCATCGGTGAAAGTCCGTTTGACCGCCCGATCAAAAAGTTAACATTTTGCCCACGACGAGTGGCAAAACGGTCATTTTGCCCACGACCAGGGGCAAAACGGTCATTTTGCACATTTTGTTTGATTTCGCCCTACTAACCACCGATCAACCTCACTAATCAAGATTAGTCACTAATCCAATCCCGGAATTCGGGACGGGTCGTTACATATTTCCTACATGTATATATGTCGGTTACATTTGTTTATACATTTTCTTACATTACTTGACCGAACAACTTTAGCTTGCATTTTTAACTCTCTTGCATATTTAGTTTAACTTGCATTGCATCTTTCATTTTTAACTTAACTTGCATCCCTAACTCAAATTTGCATCTCTAACTTGCATTCTTGATAAATGTACATTTTTGATTAGCTAACTTGCATTTATGTCTAGGTTGGATGGGCATTAAACTTCAGGGGCTTATTAGGAGGTAACCCAATGTGTTTCCGAGATGTGAATGAGTCATCATCGAAGATTTTCTATCTTTTAACCCTTCACTCTCTTTTACTTTGTTTATTTAATGCTTTTCTTGTTTTATTTTCGTAAATCATCTTCCTTACTTTGATTATATGTTAAATTACTTTTTATTTTTCTACATTGAGGACAATGTAGAATTTAAGTCTCAGGACCTGTCCCAAATCCCCTGGGATTAACGTGGGACGTGCATGTTCCTGTTTGACACGAAGTGTTAGACCAGGGATAATTCCGACTTTAGCCCACTCGGGGCTTCCGAAGTGCTTCAGGATCTGGAAGAGGGGTGTGATGTCTCGATCTTTGCTACAGCCCGCATCCGCAATCAACTTGAAGGGCATTAAAATCCAGAAAAGATTGTGAGTGGATGAAACAAATAATTTATAAAACCAATTTCAGAAAAAGACGTTTATGCCCTTCACTAAAAAGCATGTATGCATTCAAAAACCATTTATCAAATCATTCACTAGGGCCTTGGCCCAAAACCGTAAATCAAATCCAAGTACGGGAACTCAGCCCAAAACCATTTCCATAACACCTCTTACAAACATATATATATATATATATATATATATATATATAACCCATCCTCGACATCTCATATGCCCAATCAATAATCGTCACGATATATCTAAGTATGCATACTATTCGGGGTCTCACTCCAAGTCTACCCCCAGGATCTATGACGTCTGGGAGGATATATCTAAAATCCAGGATCTACGACATCTGGAGGACTGTCACCGGACCCAGTCCGTGACTATAACATATCTCACACTCCTGGGCATGTGCTCCCTCTTAGAATCACTCATCCCAGGTAGTGGATTGTGACACTCCAGGATCTACGACGTCTGAAGGAGACCATTCATATGGGAGGGTATATACATTTCAGTGAAAACATTCAATTGGGTCTCAAACCCGAGTATCTCAACAGGATTCCTCGAATCTGATTCAAATCCAATTTCACAAGCCTCAGCCTAAATCCATATTTCAATAGGGTCTCAAACCCGAATTCTGATTTCATAAACCACAACTGGGACTCAAGCCCAATACCACAATAACAAGGCCTCAAGCCCGATATCACAACAAACTGGGCCTCAAGCCCGATACCATAAATCAACTGGGACTCAGGCCCGAAATCATAGCTCAACTGGGCCTCAAGCCCGAATTCGTAAACCAACGGGGCCCACGGTCCGATCGTATAACTCAAATGGGCCTCCAGCCCGATTCCTCATCAAATCAAATGGACTCCAAGTCCGATGGTTTTCCAATCAAATGAGTCTCATGCCCGATTTCATATTTCTAAATCTGAAATCATTTCATCAAACGATCATAGAAAGCATAGCACGTAAAAACGTCGTATAAAACTAAAAACCTCGAAATACGTGCAAATGTGTACATACTAAAATACACAATCAAATGCACTCATGGCATCAAAAAACATGTTCATTAAGCATATAAAACATTTATGCATGCATCAATTTAGAAAGTAAGGTCCACCGTCCGAACTGCCGCCTCGATATGTGTGTCATACGCCCTTCCCAAGCCAATCATCGTCTCTGGAGTTCCCAAACCTATCCAAATTGTAATAGAGGGTTACTAACTACTTAAATAACCCCTCATTAAAGCCCCGTAATTTTCTTGGATATTAAACTATTTTTAAACTCGGTCCTAAACCTTCGAACGTCCCGAACTATATCGAAACGGTGTCCGATCGACTCGAAGCCAGCCCCAAAATGTTCGTTATATTGATTAGATGATTTCATGTGTTGGAAGTCCCCCCCCTCCCCCCCCCCCCACAAGATGGCCCACCCGCCCCCACGCGCCGCCCAAAGCCTTTGCACGTGGGAGCCACGCGCCATGAACAATGTCATCTTCTTCCTTGCGACGGCTAGTCCGGCCAATTCAGCGGTTCGGCCGGTTCAACTGGACCGGCGTGACCGGTTCGGTCCATTTTCTATTCAATTTTTCATCCTTCTTCCATCATTTCAATCCTAATCTCTTTGTCTCATCATTATCATCTATTTACACGATTAGAATCAAGAAAAACGGTATAAAACTCGACTGTTCAACCCCCCTTTTCTGGGCCCTGTTTTCCAGTCACTCCCCTAGGCTGCTCCGCCATCCTCCATCGTCCAAAACCACCCCTATACTGTCATACTAACCCAATAAACACTCCTCAATCATCAGATAACAAACTAAACGTCTAAATCCAAAATTCGAATAATTGAATCAAAAAAGGAGTTATCGGGTTACCTTCCTCCCCCGTCCACGATGACTCAACCAATCCTGCCACCATCTCCATCGTCTCATTCCATTCTCTCTCTTTCATTCATGTTCTAAACATAGAGGGTGAGTTTTTGGGGGGAAGGTGGTATGTGTGGGTTTGTACAAAATGGGAATGGGTTTCGGGTTCAATGAAACAAACGAGAGGATGGGGAGGATGCATGTATGTGTGATGCTAGGTAATGGATGAGTGACACTTGTCACTCATCCATTACCAAATTTAAATTATCTGGGGCCCACTCAGGACAAAAGTCCCATTTTACCTCGTAAAATGTGTCGTCGTAAATAGTTCCTCGGAACTTCCGTGAATAGTAACTTTCTCGTCAAACGTCCGATTTCGACGTACCGCCTGTCTACGGACTCGTATCGTCCCGATCTACAAAACGGTCCTCAGCCCTCGTGCGTCGGACCTCCCTGGTCAAAAGTCAACTTTTTGCCCTCATTTAGGGGTAAAATCGTAATTTCGCCCTGAACGTCCGATAATCCTCGATTAGCCTCGCTAATCCATCATCAATTCTTAATTAATCCCGATAATTTTGGACGGGTCGTTACATTAAGTGTGGGGGAATGGTTTACAATTTTAATTGTCCAATAAAATTGTTTTATAAAAATTATTCAAAAAAAAATTATTGCTTTCTTGAGTCTTTTTCTTTTAACTTAGTGTTTTTACGAGTATTAAGTTGTCATTTAACTTGTTAATGATATAAATGAACGAAAATGAATATATTATGATTATAAAGATGATCACTACAACTTGAATATGTTTGTTAATATTTTGTGATTAAGTGTTATAACTTGTAGATAATGCATATAAATTGGTATACAAACAAGCATGTTAAGATAAGTATGAATCATTTGAACCTTATGTGAGCTATAGAACTTTATATACATCTTTGATGAGGGATTCATAAGTTCTTTGTTTAAATTGATATACATATACCTCATAACTACTTATCATAGTTTTTAATGAACTCTAGAGTTCTAGAACTTATTCTATGTGATTTTCAAAGCTTTTAAGTCAATAAACTCTCTGATTTTGGATGTGATTAAGACATTAGGGTTAACACCACAGATTCAACATCCTCGTTTCCTATTTGTGCGCACAAGCTACAACCCCCTTAGTTTTAACCCCTTTGAGCCTACATTAAGTCCTTCTTTCATCATGATTATCTAAACACTTGAGCTTAGTATAAACATTCTTTACCCTTGTTCCAAGGACTCAATTGAAGACATGAAGATCGTGTGAAGAGAAAATGATGATGTTGTAAAGAATTTTATGTGTATTATTTGGATTTACTTACTCAAATTTTGTTGTATTTTTGACACATGTTATTACCTTGGAATTTGAAAAAAAAAAAACAACAAAAAAAAAACAAATTTGTTTGAGTCTCTATCAAGGTAACAAGGTTTGATTATGTAATGTTTGAGTTAAATTCTTTACATTTGTAAATCTGACACAAAGAATGAATTCGAGGCCCAACATGATGAAACTTGGCCTATGTTCAAAGGGATGGATTACTGACAGCATTGCACTAAGGTCGGGAAGCTATATTACGTTTTGGGAGTCTATTGAGTCTTAGAACGAATTTGAGCATCATTTATCCTGTATTTTTCTTGCCTCTAAACTTAGCCCATTACAACCTTTATAAAGACCTTATGATCCTTAAGATGGTAAATTTTGATTAGTTGAGTTTATCACTTGAGTAAGCATATGGTTTTGGTTCATTTGTGCAAGTATGTTTTATTTTTATCTTGAGGTGTTTGTTTGAAATTTTGTAAAAGTACTTTATTTCTATTATGTGAGTATCTTTTCTCACATACCTTGAGTGAAAACACAAACCTTTACAATTGAGTGAATTTATGAGTGCATATCCTTGTGAGTTGATTCATACTTATTTTATGCCATGATAATAATGAAATTTTCAGACAAATGGTCAACGGCTTACTTGTTTTGAATTCTTAGTTTAATTTTAGTATTTGTTAGGGACTAGCAAAATTTAAGTGTGAGGGTATTTGATAGGTTTTCAAATAAGTATTGTTTTATATTATTTTATACCCTTTATACTTGACTTTTAGTATTAAAATAATAAACAATTGAAGAAAATAATATATTTTGTGGGATTTTGTAGAAATAAATAAAGCTTTGAATTTGGTGAGTTTTGGCGAAAGAATTGTCCCGATCAGAATTATGACGAAGAAATTATGGACGAAATTCGGTGGATATACCGAATTTATATTTGAAACTCAGCCCAGTCCATTTCTAGTTAGCCCATGAAGTCGCAGCCCAAATCTAATCGCATCCCAGGTCATCATTGCACGCGGCCCAACCCGCGAATGTGACCCAAAGCCCAGCAACGCGCGGCCCAATCCCAGCCCTTCAGCCTGGTCTTCGTGCAGCGCTGACCATCGAAGCTCACTTCGTCCTTTGGCGCTCACTTGCCAAAATCACGCCACATTTTTGTCAGAGGATCACACGCTTTAGCCCATGTCCGCCTGGCTCGTCAGCCTGAAGTCCAGCCCACGTCACCTGCAGTCCTCCATGCCCTGCTCAACTGCATCAAACCTGCTCCCATTTGCCTGATTTTCCTGCAACTTCAGCTCAAAATCAGTCCCTAATATCATCATTAATCATCATTGTTAATAATTTCATTTTTATATTTTATCTTTGTATTTTATTATTTGAATTTTGGCACTCTCTCTATAAATAGGGAGGTCATTCATTTGTTGAGGGTCCCCAATATTAGTCTCTTTTCCCCCTTTTAATTAGTTCATGTTTCTCTTTTCTTTTAGTTCTTCTTCCTTTTATTTTGTAGATTTATTTTGGGACCATTTGTAACTTCTTTTAATTTTATTCTTATGGTTTTTTTTTTAATTTTCGTTCTTAGATTTTCCTTTTAATTTATTTGACTTCTCTTTTAGATACAATTTTAGGCCTTCTAAATGTTTGAGAATATGAATACAATCTTCATGTGTTTTACTTTCCAAATTTCATTTATTTCATAAGTTTTAGTGTTTCATACTTCAATTTGATGCTAAGTGTCGGTCGTTGTCAGTGCACTTAGCATTTGATTGAAGAGATTTTAATGTCGGCCGCTGTCGATGCATTTAATCACAAACTTAAGGTGAATCATACTGTAAGTGTTTGCTGCATATTGATATTTGGCGCACATTAATGGTTGATGCATTTATAATAATGAAAAACGTATGAATGTACTTGAAATGATGAAGGCAGAATTTCGTGATTGGTTCAATATGAGAAAAATGTTAAGGGTTGGTGAAAATTGTAATTGCTAATTTGAATTTAATTCTTAGTTTGGTTTAAAAAGTAGTTTAGATTATAATCTTTGAACCCCCCCCCCCCCCCCCCGGAAAATTAATTCTTTTTTTTTTATTCTTTCGTTTTTTTATTCAATTATTTTTTCATTCATTATTTTTTTCATTATTCTTTCTCACTAAGACATTAATAATGTTCCCTAATTTCCTCGCTTATAGTACGCTCCATATTTACCAATACTACAACTTCACAAAAAGGGTTTAAATTGCATAATACTTAAATTACGTGTTTTAATTTAATGCGTAGTTTGAGCGTTATTAATAATTTAATATTAATATTAATTGATCATTATTAAAAATAATGATATGCATTATTCATTATTAAGAATAATAATATTAATTGTTTGTTATTAAGAATAATGATATTAATTGCTCATTATTTATAATAATGATGACAATTAATGCTTGAGAAGAATGTTAATATTATTAAAGTTTTAACCTGATTAAATCATATATTCAGCTAGTGAATATATTATTTAATGCGTGGGTGTTTGAGTCCTTAATGTCATTACCATAAGCAACTTAGACATTATATCATTTATGGGTCAAGTGACAGTTCCATAATTTTTCGATAATTTATAGTTTCACATAATAGTTCTAGTTAGCATTCTCCGCATTAAAGATGACTGAATTTTGTGTCATCTTTTTTCTTCTTGGGATAGAATATCACACAGAAACAAAATTTATTGAAGTTGTTGATGCAGAATCGTCCTTACTTGTAGAATTCTTTTAAAGTTGAAGTTTGGAGGCAGTGGTTCAACCAAGAACGCTTTGATATCTAAGTTAGTTTAATCAAGAAAATAAACATGGAAAATATTGGTATGAATGTTTTGAATTACCACTAGAAGTGCGGTGAGACACTTTATTTATAATAAAGCAAGAGTCATCAGAGCATCAAGTTGGTTGAAAGATATATTTTTTAATAGTTGATTCTACTGAGAGAAATTACTTATGATTAACCGTATAAATAATAACAATAAATAACTCGTGTTATTTATCATTCGTATTGATCTGATTAATTAATAAATTCAACTAGTAAATATATTAAATTAATGCGGAGACCGTGAGATATTATCATCGTCTATACCAAGGTAATATTGACATTAAGAGAATTATGTACCACGTGGCAGCTCCACAATTTTCAGGTGATTTATAGTTCCACAAATAACCCCACATCGCTTAGAAATTTATGGAATCCAAAGAGATGTAGGTTTTTTCGTGGTCCCAATAAATCACATTGGGGCAGGGTTTCGTCTTTTCTTGTGTGTTCTTTGCATCGGAGTTGGAATTTTGCTGGGCTTAGAATGCCGTTCCAAGTTGAAGTAAAAAGCTCTGACCATAAGGTCTTGGTCTGAGTTAAGATTGGAGGCATAATAGAAATTAGGGGGGTTTTATTTATTTATTATTTAAGATGGAGCATGAGCCTCCATTCTCCAAAAAAAAAAACCATAATCTTTTAATATCCTCCTCCTTTTGGTGCAGCTGGCAGATGGGAGAAGAAAAAAAAATTTCAACTTATTTTTCTAGTCTTGTAGGTTGAAAAGGTGAAAAGAAAAAAAAATATTTTTTATTTTTCTCTCTCTATTTTTTTTCCTTTTTCTCTTATTTTCAAGTGAGAAAAAAGTCGTGTCGAGCGACAAATGGAAAATATGGTGCGGCAGAGTGGTGAAAGTAGCATGTAGGATTGACTGCCTAACAATTGTGACATGTGCGCGTGACTGGGAGTGAGCTGTCAATGCGAGGATTTTGGAGGAACGCACGCGACATAAACCTTGTGGAGGCTAACAGAGGAGGAGATGGCATGCATTTATCTTGTGCTAGATCGGTTTCGCTTCTACGCTTCAGGAGCTTCCAGTACGCAAGGTTGGCAGTTGGCATATGCTTCAACTTGGCAGAAGAGGAGCAGTGCCTTAGCTAGTTGAGGTCTTGCGCACATGAGCCCTTGTTGAGGCCTTTTGTATATATTATTTGTTCCATTTTTTAGCTTCGTCATTTTAAAAGTTATGGGAATTCAGGGAAATTATTCAAATTGGTGCACTCTACTCTCTGTGACAATCATTTCAATATGAATAAAGGCAAGCTACTAGTAAAATCTTGAAGAACTCACTTTGTGTGAGCTTAGAAACATGCGGGAAAAAAAATCCATCTTGTGGCGTTCACCATATGTTGTTAGAGTTACTGATTTCAAGAGGTGGTAAAGCCAACATTGAGATACTACTCCTAACAACATGTACATGGTGCTTGGCATGATAAGAAAGCTCAAAGAATTGATATAGTTGCTATCTTCAAGAACTGGCAAAGTGGAAGACCGAGCTATTCTCCACAATGACTTGCACATGGGGCTTGATGGATATGAGAGCTAGGTGCATTGGTGGACTTTTTGTCTTCAATTACTAGGAGAATCATCATTGAGATGGTCTTCGTAATGCCAAGCACATTGTGCTTGGCGGATAGGAGAGCTAGGTGCATTGATGGACTTGTCGCCTTCAAGTACTGGTGGAGCCAACATCAAGGCATTCTTCCTAATTACTATGCATTTGGTGCTTGGCAGATATGAGAGCTTGATGCATTGATGGACTTGTCTTGGTAGTGGAGCCAACATCTAGACGCTCTTCCTAATGATCATGCACACGATGCTTGGAGGCTAGGAGACCTTAGTGTATTAATGGTCTTGTCTTCTTGAAGTTCTAATGGAGCCAACATTGAGACAATCTTCATTTGACCATGCATGGAGCACTTTGCAGTGGGAGATCTCAGTACGTATGGAGCAGGGTTTGCTATGACGCACCAAGACTTTCAACAATGGGAAAGAAAGGCATTCCATTACTTGAAGTGAGGCATGCCATAGTATAAGGCAAGGTGTGTTATAGTGCAAGGTAAGGCATGGGTGGAGCGCGAACGTGCCTTATGACAGGTAGCAAGGTATGCCACATCGCAAGGGATGGCATGCGATGACAAGACGAAAGCTGCGTGTGGTGTCATGGAGTGACATAAGCTTTTCAGGAAGTTTCTTTGGTCGTGGGAGACATTTCAGAGACTTGATCTCAAAAGCCTCGTTATTCTTGAAATAGGGTAGTACTATAGTGGATCACAAAAAAACGCTAATAGAGGATCGATCATGCTCTATGTAAAGTCAGTGTATCAGGCCTCCTTGTCCAGTCAAAGGAAATGGAGCTTGATATTGTCATCCAAGGAGACAAAGCAAACTTACCCTGTGAAGGTGTCGACTCCATCTCATTAATGAAAGTCGAGGAAATTGTTTATTGATCTCAAGGCGAATGGGGAGAAGATACAGAGTGCCCAAGCTGATGTTTTCGTCATAGAGTTGAAGTTTCTTTCGCATAGTCAAGCAGTGTTAGAGTGAGTGGCATTCAGGTGGTTGTCTCCATTGCTTGAAGGAGGTTATGGAAGATGTGCTGTCGAAAATCTGTGACAGAGTTGTCGAAGACCTCGAAGGTTAAAGTTCAAAGATTAATCGGGAGACTCTGAGGTCGTGTTAATCTTGATGAGGAGCTTCATAACTTTTCTTTTCTTGTAGCTAGATCTCAACGTTGAATAAATGGTTGAGCATTGGACTTGTAAATCGCCAGCTCCTTCAATTTTTCATTATTAGAAAATTTTTGTTTAATGTGTTTTGCAATTCTTGTCATATTTGACCTTCATATGCTAATTTCAATCTTTCAACGTTGTCTTAACTCAGAATTGAGTACCTTTGGTAAGTTGGAAAGCTGATTTCAATAATTTTCGTTGCCACCAAGCTCTACCCAATAGAACAAAAATTGAGCTTGGTAGGTCCGAAATGAATCTTAGTTTTGTGCACTCAAACTCATAGTTGACCTCTTTGCACTAATTTTGATCTTTTGACTTAATTTTAACTTGGAATTGAGTACCGTTAGTGAGATTGGAAAGCTGGCATCCCCAAATTTTGGTTCTTTCCAAGTTCTACCCAAGAGGACATAAATTGTGTTTTATAGGTTTGGATGAATCTCAATCTTGTGCGCTGCAATGAATAGCTGACCTCTATGCGCTAAAAACATTTGCTAGGATTTATTATTATTCAGACTTTGCCTCTATTGGTGGGGCTAGCTCTGTTTATTGGTGTTTCCAATGCCCCCAAGACCATTTATTGGGTGTGTTTGATAAATCCTTGGCTATGTTTGCAAGTTGTGTGTACTTCACTATAGGTTAGCTATCTCGAACTTAGACATGGAACAGATTTTTTTCTAAGCCACTTGGGGTATTAACTTAACCTTTTTTTCATAGCTTGTCGATTTATTTCTCCTTCACTAATGGGATTTTACTTCTTGGAAGAAAGGTTGGCGATGTGAAGGCTTAGACATTTCATAAGGAAAAGATGTTTTGATGCTTCTCGTGACAAAGGCATTGATCCTTCACGAGCAAATGTGTTAATGTTGTGTGGGCGAAGGCATTGATGCTTCATGAGGCAAAGAGTTTGATGCTTTGCGTAATGAAGGCATTTGTACTTTTCTGGGTGAAGGCATTGATGCTTTGTGAACGAAGGCGTTGATAACTCTGGGGTGAAAGAATTGTTGCTACGCGCAAGGCAAAGGCATTAATGCTCCATGAGGCGAAGGTTAGCAAAGGTTTTGTTGCTTCGTCAAGAAAATGCATTATTCCTTTGCAAGGTGAATACGTTGTTGCTTCGTGGGTAAAGCCACTGATACTTCACGAGACAAAGGAGCTAATTCTTCACGTTGTGAAGGCATTGAGTAGCCTCATGGTGAAATTATTTGAGTTGCTTTCTATCAAAGGCTTTGAGCTGCTTCATTGTGGAAGGCTTTAAGAGCTTTTGAGGGCTTCATATGATGAAGGTATTAATTCTTCGCCAGGCGAAGACATTGATGCTTTGCAGGGCAAGGTGTTGATTCTTTATCGTGCAATGGCATTGATGCATCACTGGACGAATGTGTTGCTACTTTGTTGGGAAAAGGCATTGATGCTTTTTAAGACATAGGCGTTGATGCTTTACGTGACAAAGACATTGATGCTTTATGTGACGAATACATTGGTGATTTGAAAGGGAATACATTGAATTGCTTCACAATGGAATGCTTTGAGTTTCTTCACTATGGAAGACTTTGAATGTTTCGCATTGCAAAGGCACTGGTGCTTCTCAAAAAAAGGCCTAGTGTACTTCGCAATCGAAGCTTAGATACTTCTTGGAAGAAGGCTTAGAATGTTTTGCAATGCAAGGCTTGGATGCTTCTCATCAGAGGGCGTAGGGCCCATTATTGAGCGAAGGTCTGGATGTTTCTCATGAGAAAGATTAGAGTGCTTCATATGGAAAAATTTTGGATGCCTCTTGTGTGAATGCTTATAGTGTTCTGCAAGGTGAAGGCTTGGATACTTCTTGCAAGAAGGCTTGGAGTTTCTAATGCCGTGTATAATTTCCTAAGTGAAATCTCAAGTTTCCTGATAACTTTGTTAAAGTGAAAAATACAATGGAAGCAAAATCTGATATGGGGCCTTATTCAAAAATAATTGCATTGATACTAATCACCTTTTACGTAGGCTAATTTTAGCCTTCGTATATAAGGTGTTCTGTAGATTTATGAGTGAGGTATTAGGTACAATACCACTTCCTTACAAGGTTCTGCATGTATCTATTGGAGGTCTTGCTTGTGCTGATGGTGTGACCATAACGGTTGCGAGTACTCCTTCACAAATGCAAGTGCAAGCTCTTTGAAAGAGGTTATGAATCTCATGGGAATATGGTTGAACCATCTCATGGCTCAGCCTGATAGGGAATCTTGAAAGACATTACACATGAAAGCATCATTATGCTTGTGGGGAACCATGATTCTATTGTAGTATTTGATATGCTTCACTGGGTTCGATGTTCCTTTCAATTGATTGAAGTTCAAAGTTGTGAACCGTTGTGGAAATGGTTCATTTTCAATGTCATGAACAATGGTGAAGTTAAGAGCGTTATGATCTGTCGTTGAAAGTCATCATCCAAGTCTATGTTGCGTCAAATTCCTTGAAGGTATCGACCTAAAGTTTTTCAGACATTGCTGATGTGTAATGTGCCATAATGAGGCGGGGAATCATAGTGACCGTTGTGGCATCAAATTCCTTGCATTTATGTCTTCTAAGCATGTGAATAAGATTCTAAGTACATCTCATCATCTTCAATGCAGTGGTTGGTTCATCTTGAACTCTCACATACTCGTCCATCGTAACGAGTGCATGTACTTTGAGCAAATTCTTGACCCAGTCGATTTTGTCTCTGGGTACTTGATGTGTGTCTTAGCTTTGATGTGCCCTCCAAGCTAATCATACAATGAAGATAGTTGGTAAAGCTAGATTCTTATTTTGTGGGTGTAAGTTTCCTTTTCGGAGACGCTTATAGAGATGTCATGGGACATGATCTGGCACCAAACTTTCTCCTTGCTGAGATGCTTGGGGATATCTTTCTAGATGCCGTGTGGCTCGCCGTGTATCCTAGTTGCACGAGATTCCCCTTGTATAAGTTTTTGTAGAAGTTCTGACTAGGCCTGGATTTGATTGCTTGGCTGCTTTACTTGCTGCTATAAGTCAACTTGAGATGATGAGTGCTATGTTGTATTGGATCTCAGACTCCGAGCTCCAATGTCGTGGTGCCATATTGCGTTCTTCATTGGCTTGAGTGTGCCCCCACACACTGTGTAAGCCATCTAGAAGCCTCTGAAGATGTGAGTTTGCGTGGAACCTAATTTGGTGTTGGGTTGGATGCCTATCCTACCAAGCACCTATTTGCATGCTACAAGATGGTCACCATTACGCTGAATACGGGAGGTCATCTAATGTCATGAAGTACATTAGCTTCGGGTGTCGTTAGCATGACATAGCTATCATGGTTGACAGGTAGAACCATCTCCCATGTAATGAAAAGTTCAAGTTGAAATATGAGTGGTGGTCACTGTTATAGGTGGTTATGTTGTGCCTCAGGGATTCCGGTGAGTGGGTTGCTCTCGTCGTGAGTTCAGCAGAATCGGTGGTCCTATCCACTCGTTATGATATTCATGTTCTATCCATGGGCAACAAATAATGAACAAAGATGAAGTTTTGTCTAGGCTCTTAATAAGTGCACCACTTGTTGATACAAATCGTCTAGGCTTGTAGAGTTTTGTCTCAATCCCTATACACAGTAATAAGAGACAAACGAAGTTAAGGTTGACGCCCGAAGAGAGTGGCTCAACCAAGAATGCTCTGATGCCTAATTAAATTTAATCGAAACAATAAACTGGAAAATCTATTCGTATAAGTGTTTTGAATTACCACTAGAAGTGAGGTGAAACCCTTTATTTATAATAAAGCCTTGAGAGTCGCCGGAGCGTCTGATTGATTGAAGGAGATAGTTTTCAATAGGTATTTTGGAGTCTACTAAGAGAAATCACTTATAATTATCTATATAAATAATATTAAATAACTCTTAGGGATATTATTTAATATTAACATTCATCTAATTAATTAATATATTCAACTGGTAATATATTAAATTAATATGGAGATCGTGATATGCCATCTTCTATTCTAGAGGTAATATCAATACTAAGAGAATTATGTGCCACATGACAGCTTCACAATTTTCAAGTGATTCATGGTTCCACATAAATCAATCTAGAAGTAGACAATCTTGTGACGGATCATTTCGTGATGATAGTTCAGGACACCCAATTTTGTGTAAAAAAATTAGTATAAGCATGTATATGGATTAGGATACTATTAAGAAAAGACACGAGTCCATTCCCTTCTCTATTAGGGTTCGGTTTTTTTGGGCAGCGTACTCAACTCCAGCTTGGTTTTCCTTCATCGACCAAGGCGACGATCTTGTTTAGGTTTATGCGTGCTCTCCAGTGGATGGTTCTTGCCTTTGTTCAATTCCTTAAGTTGTTGAATGGTTGGTTTGAGGAATGGAGTACCATGGATGACATTGAATGACAGGACCCGCCCCGATCCCCCTGGGATCACACAGGGACGTGCCCTGCTCCCGTCTGACACCCCAATAAAACATACCAATTTTACCCTTTAAAGTTCAAATGCAGAAATATCCAAAATACAGTCATACATAGAATCCGAATTCAAATGATGTCAGACAAGGGATAGTTTCCAAAATACAAGTTTTGAACACAACTCTAAGTTATTCTGTGTGCTAACCTACCCAACAATGGGGTTCAGGTGCGCAATGTAGATCTATGCCTCAGCCTCAAGATTTTCTTCTGCCTCAGTATCACAGCCTGGAAGGGTCAATAAAACATTAAGGGTGAGTGGGCCGAAACTCAGAGTTTATAAAACAGTTCAACAAAATAGAAACATATACTTTTACCCCTCTGTTTTCCAAACATGCATGCACCAGTATCAAAACCATAAGATTATATAAGATAAACAGGAGCAATATAATATAAACATAATCATAATCACAGTCACTGCACTATAGATCCGAAACCTGACATCCCAGATGTCCGACGTCCCAGACGTCCAATAAGGTCACTGTCACAAGGCTACGCGTGCCACTCGGGGTCTCAATCCCGAGTCCAATCCCCGAACCCAGTCTGGGTATGGCATCCCAGATGTCTGACGTCCCAGACATCCAATCATAGCAATCCTGCTCCTGAGTCACCCTACGGTCCGGTCCCTTCGTAGAATGACCCCTCGCAGGCATTGCGCCGTGACCACTCCGGGGTACCCACATCCGGAGGAGACAGTATCACACAGGTAGGTTTATACAATGCAGTACTAAAGATAGTCATCGATATCTATATATATATAACTCAAAACAATGCTTAAGTTAACCAAACGGGTCTCATGCCCAACATCGTAAATTGTGCCATAGT
This sequence comes from Prinsepia uniflora, assembly GCA_032719365.1. Taxonomy (NCBI): domain Eukaryota; kingdom Viridiplantae; phylum Streptophyta; class Magnoliopsida; order Rosales; family Rosaceae; genus Prinsepia; species Prinsepia uniflora. Next base: position 23,035,962 of record CM064865.1, on the reverse strand, counting down.
TATAAATCAACATAATCATATGTTTTTGCCTGAATCACATATATATATATATATATGTATCAAGAAATGAAAACGGTTATGCATGCAAGGGTTTAATGAAAACAAAGGCCCACTCACAGTACAATCCTGCTGTAATTCTGAACTTATAACCTTGTCCTGGCACTATTGTATGATCCCTGTCATGTCCAAAGTACACGCAAAGGTTACTACAAGTCCCTAAGATTCAACCATGAAACCCTAGACTGAAACCGGCCCAGGAAAGCCGCTCTAACACGCTTCCTGAGGTGATAAACCCTATTTTGACCAACTTAACGATCTCCGATTGACCCGAAACTACCGCCATTGGATCCGGATCGTTGAAACCTAAAGAATGGTGGTGGTCCCATAGAAAAAACTATTCACACGCTCCCCTACGTGCCAGTCAACGTTGGAACAGTACCTGCTGACGTCATCGCTAATGTCACTGCCCACGTCAGCATGACGTCATCTGACACTATCAGGTCTGAAATGTCAGACTCTGGCAGGTGCCACGTGTCATCGAGTGATTGGTCCATGTTACGGCTCTGTCAGTGCCACATGTCAACTCTAACAAGTGCCACATGTCAACACGGTACTGGTCCACGTTACTGACATGTCAGTGACACGTGGCAGCCCTTGATTAGGCCACGTCACTGACATGTCAGTGCTGACTGTGCACTAACATGTGACACATGTCGGATGCTGATTGGGCCACGTAGTCTTACAGATCTGACAGTCGTGACGTCATCGTCTCCTTCCTTGCGACGGGTCGACCCGTTTCTTTGAAACCGGGTCGTTCAGACCCGCGACTTGACCCGGTCGCCATTTTCTCATTTCTTAACCATTTTAGCCCTAGTTTATCCCTAGATGATCGTCTAACTCCCAGTAAGGGTTCTAGCTAAACAAAAACAACAAACACGGGCTAGATAAGCGGTTTTACCTCGATGAACAGTGGGCTGGTTTTCTGCCGCCGTTAACTCACAGCTCCGGTCACCACCGGCTTCGAAACCAGATCCTACGAACTCATCTCAGCCCCTAGAAGCCATTAAGAATAAAATAAAGGTTAAACGGACATGGAAAACATGAGTTCCATTTTCGGGTTCAAGAACACGGTTTCGGGTTTTCCGGAACTCACCCTCCGCCGCAGCTCCGTCGCAGCTCAGCCCTTCAGAGCCGTTGCCTTCCTTCCCTGGTTATTCTCTCCATTCAAACCTCTCAGCCACTCACGGTGGACGTGCAGTTTTGGTGGTTGGGTTCTCGGGTGGTTCACGGTTAAGGGCAGGGAAGATTTTTCTAGGTGGGGGAAACCGTTTGTTTTAAACGGACGAATGGGGTAAGGAGAGAGGGAGAGTTTAGAATTTATAGCCAATCACAAAAACCCTAAATCTAACCCTAGCTCATGGATGAGTGACATTTTTCGCTCATTCAAGTGCCCTTTAAATAATATCTCACCTAATCTGTCATTAAATAATTAGCACGGTTTTCGAGACGTAAACTTTCCCGATTTCACGTTTCAGACCATAACTTTCTCGTACGAAGTCCGATTTCCGCGTGCCCCCTGTCTATAGACTCGTGACATCCCGATCTAGGTCACGGTCATGGTTCCAAGTCCAAAATAGTCCCCGGGTCAAAAGTCAACTTTCCCCCCCTTAGGGGCAAAATAGTCATTTTGCAATAAAATAATATTTACAAACGTTCGGGTCGTTACAACCTACCCACCTTACAAAAATTTCGTCCTCAAAATCTACTCAAATAAATATGGGTACTGCTCCCTCATTAAGTCTTCAGGTTCCCACATTGCTTCCTAGACGTCATGGTTCCTCCACAGCACTTTCACCAATCGAATCGTCTTGTTTCTCAGAACCTTGTCCTTCCAATCCAGAATCTGTACTGGTTTCTCTTCAAAGCTCAAGTCAGTCAGCAATTCCAATGGTTGCTCCGGAAAGGCATGTGAATCGTCCCGCAGGTATTTCCGTAGCATAGACACATGGAAAACATCATGCACTCTGGCAAGTTCAGGGGGGAATGCTAACCAATAAGGCACAGACCCAATCCTCTCTATGATCTCGTATGGTCCAATATAACACGGACACAGCTTCCCCCGTCCATGGAGATAACTTTAGGAATACAAAATCTCCAACCTCAAATTCCAAGTCTCGAATCCGTCGGTCAGCATAACTCTTTTGGCGATCCTGCACCGCTTTCAATCTTTCCTTGATGATTCTGACTGTTTCCTGAGTCCTGTCCATCAAATCCAGCCCTACAGCCGCTCGCTCTCATACCTCCATCCAACAAATAGGTGTCCTGCACTGCCGACCATACAATGCCTCGTAGGGTGCCATCCTGATACTCGCCTGATAACTATTGTTGTATGCGAACTCCATCAAAGGAAAATGAGTATCCCACAAATCCTAAAATTGTATCACACAAGACCTCATCATGTCCTCCAGGGTCTGAATGGTCCTCTCTGACTGTCCATCGGTCTGTGGGTGGAAAGCTGTACTGAAATGTAGATTTGTACCCAAAGTATTCTGTAAACTCCGCTAGAACTTGGAAGTGAAACGCGGATCGCGATCAGACACTATCGACTTCGGCGTACCATGAAGTTGAATGATTTCCTTCACGAACAGGTGAGTTAGCCAGTTGGGCTTATATGTCTCCTGTATCAGCAAGAAATGAGCTGAATTGGTTAATCGATCTACAATCACCCACACTCCATCGAATCCATTTCGAGTCTTTGGCAATTTAAATACAAAATCCATGGTAATGTAGTCCCACTTCCACTCGGGAATCGGAAGTGGTTGCATAGCCCCATAAGGTATCTGCCGCTCTACCTTGACCTGCTGACAAGTCAAACATCTGCTCACAAACTCAACAATGTCATTTTTCATTCCTGCCCACCAATAATGGCTCTGGAGGGTACGGTACATCTTTGTACCTCCCGGATGCATGGCATAAGCCGAACTATGGGCTTCCTCCAAAATCTCGACATGTAATTCTGTCACTGCAGGTACACACAATCGGCCCAATTTCACTAGGGCTCCATCACCTCGGATGGTAAAATCCTGTCTTTCACCTGCTTCAACCTCAATCCTGTAGATACAAAGTGTCGGATCCTAAAATTGTGCTTCGATGATCCGATCGACTAACACCGGTCGTACATGGAAACTGACTAACAACGCTCCCTGCTCATCTGTCCCCAGAACAACTCCACCCCTTCGGAGTTCCACTAGCAAAGGAAGATACACCATCCTCAGGTGTGCAACTGATCCTGCTGATTTCCTGCTGAGCGCATCTGCCACCACATTTGCTTTTTCCAGGATGATACTCAATTGTACAGTCATAATCCTTTATTAGCTCCAACCATCTCCGTTGCCTCATGTTAAGCTCCTTCTGGGTGAATAAATGCTTTAGACTCTGGTGGTCGGTGTATATCCTGCACGTCACACCGAATAGGTAATGTCTCCAGATTTTTAAGGCATGAACCACCGGTGCCAGCTCCAAGTCATGGGTAGGGTAGTTCAATTCATAAGTCTTTAGTTGCCATGATGCGTAAGCGATAACTCTAGCATTTTGCATTAACACGCAACTCAAACCTTGTAGCGATGCATCATTATAGACCACGAACTCTCCACTGTTATCTAGCAATGCAAGGACGGGTGTAGTGGTTAATCGATACTTCAATTCTTGAAAACTCTGCTCACACTGCTCGTCCCAAACAAATTTCACCCCTTTTCGAGTCAGTCGAGTCAACGGAGCAGAAATTTTGGAGAATCCCTCCACGAATCTCCGATAGTAACCCGCTAGCCCGACAAAACTCCGTACCTCTGTCACAGTTGTCGGCCTGGCCCAGTTGGTCACCGCTTCCGTCTTCTGGGGTTCCACGCTAATCCCATCTGCCGATATCACATGTCCTAGAAAACTAATGCTGCTCAGCCAAAACTGGCACTTACTCAGCTTGGCGTACAACTGTTTCTGTCTCAGCTTCCCTAACACCAATCGTAGGTGCCTCTCATGTGCTCTGCAGTCCTCAAGTACACCAAGATATCACCAATGAACACGATCACAAATTTATCCAAATAAGATCGAAAGACCCTGTTCATCAGATCCATGAATGTTGTTGGAGCATTCGTCAAGCCGAAAGGCATCACTAGGAACTCGTAATGTCCGTATCGGGTTCGAAATGCCATCTTCGGAACATCCTCCTCAGCAATCCTCAACTGGTGATAACCAGATCGTAAATCAATTTTTGAGAAGTACCGGGCTCCCCGCAGTTGGTCGAATAGATCATCAATCCTGGGTAAAGGGTACTGGTTTCTTAGCGTCACCTTGTTGAGCTGTCGATAATCCACACAATCGGAGACTCCCCTCTTTCTTCTTTACGAATAACACCGGTGCTCCCCACGGCGTAGTACACGGTCGGATGAATCCCAAATCCACTAACTCCTGTAACTGAGTCTTGAGTTCCCGCAACTCGGCTGGCGCCATCCGATATGGTGCCTGGGATATAGGTCGGGTACCAGGGAGTAGTTCGATCGTGCACTCGATCTCCCGATGCGGTGGTAATCCAGGTAAATCTTCCGAGAACACATCCGGAAACTCTTGCACCACTGGTATCTCATCGACACTCGGAGTATCAACCTGCGTCGCTACGACATGTGCCAGATAACCCTGGCATCCTTTCCGTAGAAGCTTGGTAGCAGCAAGCGAAGAAATCACTTCAGGAAGTGAACCATCACGTTCTCCCTGAAAGGTAACCTCTGGCAAACCCGGACTTCGCAGAATCACTTGCCTACTACAACAATCAATGAGTGGCCCATGCTCCGACAACCAATCCATCCCTAAAATCACATCGAAGTCATGAATATCCAAAATGATTAGATCCGCTGCTAACTCCACATCCTCTACTCGCACTGGGAACCCTCGAATAACCTGATTCACTATGTATACAACTCTCATCGGTGTACCAACACCCATCTCACTATCCAAAACTGATACCTCACAATCTAGCATACCCGCACAACTCCTCGAAATAAAAGAGTGAGTAGCCCCAACATCCATCAATACAGGTACTATAAGGTTTGAGATATGAAGAGTACCTATAACCAAACCTAGGGCTGTCCTAGCCTGCTGCTGAGTCACTACGAATATGCGAACCCTGGGTCCTGCAGTCTGTCCACGCCCATGTGTGCCACGCTTAGTGCTGCGATCACCTCCTTGTCCTCGACCTCCGACAGTGTTGGAAGCCAAACTCTTCACTGCACTAGTGCCCCCTGCATCGTTGCTCCTAGACAATAGTTGGCAATCTCGAGCATAGTAGCCCGCACCTCCACAAGCAAAGCAGTTAACAGTCCTCGGCCTGTCCGAAGACCCACTGGATGCCTCACTCCAAGATGAATACTGTCCTGAGCTGGACCTCGATCCTGTCCTATGAGAGCCCCCATGTCGACCTGACTAGCCACGACCCCGTGAAGATAAAGGTGCTCCTCTGTAATTTCCTCCCTTGGTGCTCCACTAGCCCATAGGCCCAAGGTATGAACGATCCCGACGTCGTCCCTCGCCTGAAGGATGTCGTGCCTGGTGTGCCGCCAGACTGGCCTTGACACGAACCGCTGTGTCAACCATGTCTCTCAGAGTAGCATGACTGGCAGCTGTCACACTCGCCCGAATATCCCCTCGGAGTCCAAGTTCAAACCTCTAACATTTATCCTCCTCTGTGCTCACAAATGCTACCGTGAACCGAGAAAGTCTCACAAAGGTCTGCTCATAGTCCGTAACAGACATGTCTCCCTGCTCCAGCCGTAGGAATTCTGCCTCACGGGCCATGCGAAATGATCGTGGGTAGTACTGATCCAAGAATCTCGCACGGAAGACCTCCCAAGTGGTAGTGTTGACGGACCATCCTGACATCTCCAGGCCGTGCCACCCTGCTAGGGCCCGCCTTCTAGTAGGATGGTCACCAATGTCACACGCTCGCCCGGTGGGTAGTGCATCACCCTAAAGATTCTTTCCCACCTAGTTATCCACTCGTAAGCATCCTCGGGGTTTGCTCCCCCACTGAAATGTGTGGCTCCCAAACATTGAGCTCGTTCGATACTCGCGCATTCCATTTCTCTCATTATTTCCTCTTCGGTCCGTGCTTGAGGAATTCTCCTTGGAGGCATAACCAATTGTTAAGAGGAATAGATTAGATAACATCATCCTTAAACTTTAAAAGTACCAAGTACTGACCGTTAGTCAAGCATGCTAGCCACAACCTAGGGCACTGATACCAAGTTGACAGGACCCGCCCTGATCCCCCTGGGATCACACGGGGACGTGCCCTGCTCCCGTCTGACACCCCAATAAAACATACCAATTTTACCCTTTAAAGTTCAAATGCAGAAATATCCAAAATACAATCATACATAGAATCCGAATTCAAATGATGTAAGACAAGGGATAGTTTCCAAAATACAAGTTTTGAGCACAACTCTAAGTTATTCTGCGTTCCAACCTACCCAACAGTGGGGTTAAGGTGCGCAGTGTAGATCTATGCCTCAACCTCAGGATCTTTTTCTGCCTCAGTAGCACGGCCTGGAGGGGTCAATAAAACATTAAGGGTGAGTGGGCCGAAACTCAGAGTTTATAAAACAGTTCAACAAAATAGAAACATAAACTTTTACCCCTCCGTTTTCCAAACATGCATGCACCAGTATCAAAACCATAAGATTATATAAGATAAACATGAGCAACATAATAATAACATAATCATAATCTCAGTCACTGCACTATAGATCCGAACCCTGACATCCCAGATGTCCGACGTCCCAGACGTCCAATAAGGTCACAGTCCCAAGGCTAAACATGCCGCTTGGGGTCTCAATCCTGAGTCCAATCCCTGAACCCAGTCCGGGTATGGCATCCCAGATGCCTGACGTCCCAGACATCCAATCATAGCAATCCTGCTCCTGAGTCACCCTACGGTCCGGTCCCTCCGTAGAATGACCCCTCGCAGGCATTGCACCGTGACCACTCCGGGGTACCCACATCCGAAGGAGGCTGTATCACACAGGTAGGTCTATACAGTGCAATACTAAAGATAGTCATCGATATCCAAATATATAACTCAAAACAATGCTTAAGTTAACCAGACGGGTCTCATGCCCAACATCGTAAATAGAGCCGTAGTTATAAATCAACATAATCATATGCTTTTGCCTGAATCACATATATATATATGTATCAAGAAATGAAAATGGTTATGCATGCAAGGGTTTAATGAAAACAAATGCCCACTCACAGTACAATCCTACTGCAATTCCGAACTTATAACCTTGTCTTGGCACTATTGTATGATCCCTGTCATGTCCAAAGTACACGCATAGGTTACTACAAGTCCCTAAGATTCAACCATGAAACCCTAGACTGAAATCGGCCTGGGAAAGCTACCCGAACACGCTTCCCAAGGTAATAAACCCTATTTTGACCAACTTAACTATCTCCGATCGACCCAAAACCATCGCCAATGGATCCGGATCTTCGAATCCTAAAGAATGGTGGTGGTCCCACCAGAAACATTCTTCACGCACGCCCCCACGCGCCGGTCAATACTGGAACAGTACCTGCTGATGTCATCGCTGACGTCATCTGACACTGTCAGGTCTGACATGTCAGACTCTGATAGGTGCCACGGCTCTGTCAGTGCCACGTGTCAGCTCTGACAAGTACCACGTGTCAGCACAGTACTGGTCCACGTCACTGACATGTTAGTGACACGTGGCAGCCCCTGATTGGGCCACGTCACTGACATGTCAGTGCTGACTGTGCACTGACATGTGACACGTGTCGGATGCTGATTGGGCCATGTAGTCTGACAGATCTGGCAGTGGTGACGTCATTGTCTCCTTCCTCGTGACGGGTCGACCCGTTTCTCTGAAACCGGGTCGTTCAGACCCGCAACTTGACCCGGTCGCCATTTTCTCATTTCTTAACCATTTTAGCCCTAGTTTATCCTTAGATGATCGTCTAACTCCGAGTAAGGGTTCTAGCTAAACAAAAACAACAAACACGAGCTAGAATTTAGAATGACAGATTAGGTGGGGGAAGCCATTTGTTTTAAACGGACGAATGGGGTGAGGAGAGAGGGAGAGTTTAGAATTTATAGCCAATCACAAAAACCCTAAATCTAACCCTAGCTCACGGATGAGTGACATTTTTCACTCATCCAAGTGCCCTTTAAATAATATCCCACCTAGTCTGTCATTAAATAATTAGCACGGTTTTCGAGACGTAAACTTTCCCGATTTCACGTTTTAGACCATAACTTTCTCGTACGAAGTCCGATTTCAGCGTGCCGCCTGTCTATAGACTCGTGATGTCCCAATCTACATCACGGTCATGGTTCCAAGTCTAAAATATTCCCTAGGTCAAAAGTCAACTTCCCCCCCCCCTTAGGGGAAAATAGTCATTTTGCAATAAAATAATATTAACAAACGTTCAGGTCGTTACATTGAAGCACATCTCTTTGCTTCCCTTGCTATTTCGGAGGTCGAAAGAATGAAGTTTAATCTCTGAGAGGACGGCGGACAGACGTCGTTTGTAACGCTACGAAACCTTAAGTGTTGTATTTAAATAATGTTTTATTGGAAAAAAGACATGTTTGCCCTTAATACTATTTGATTGTATCGAAAGGCCCAATGAATTGGGATTTCCCGATTGGGTCAGGTCATTTCGGGGCAAGCAGATCATTTATGATGAAGAGGATGGGCTTCAAGAAAATGATTCGGAGTTCTTGCAGAGTGGAACCATGCACTACCAGACATGAGATAGATCTTCCAAAGAACAAGGATTTTTTTGAATAAGCCAATTCATTTGGGACCCTGTGGATCGTGCTTTTGTTGTCTTTTTTGATCAGTCGACTTTCAAACTTTTGAGACCATAGATATGTAGGTTTTGAATGGAGGTTCTCGTAGGCAGTTAGTATACGTTGGTTGGACCATAGGCAAAGCCGAGAGGATCGATTTACTTTGTGAAGGGAATTTCGATCATTTGCTCCCCCTAAAGGCAATTTGATCATTTTTACTTTAAGAAACTTTCTAGTGTGCCATTGGATGATAGAAAACTGTCCTGATCTGTTTGGGACGTGTGCCACCACCTCAAGGTGTTTATGTGTGTGTTATATCTCGTGGAAGGTGGGGGGCGATCGACCGTGAGGAAGAAAAAAAAAAGATGCAAAGAAGAAAACCAGAAGAAAATGAGAGAGGTGAGAAAGAGAAGGAAACCGAGGGAAGACAGGAGTTTGGAAAAGAGATAGAGGGTCTCAGTGTGTAGAAGGGGAACCCGAGTGAGAAGAAATTTGGAAAGTTGGAAAAGTGGTCGAGCTTGAATCTTCTGAAGAAGACTTGCAGAGTTGGGATTCTAGGAAGGACCTAGGAGCTCTTGCGAGGATATACCGCCTCTACGGAAGGAGCTAGACGTGGAAATAGCCTGGAAACCCAGTTGAATTCGGGAAGGATCTTTAGAAGGTCCATGTATGAAATCGTGATGTTTTCTTCTATTTTTGAGTCTGTACATCTATTTTGGAGCTTGATTAGGTTAGTTTGGTCGAAGAACGAAGGAAAACGGGTTAGAAATGAAGGTTTTAGGACCGGGTTGACTCGCTGGGTCAAAAAACCGAAACTAGAGAAACGGGTCAACCCATCGAGAGGTAGACAATGAAGTGGTGTGGCATCGTAGATAGGGATGCCACATGTCAACTCGTTATAGGAGACGGTGCTAATGTGGCAGCTTACGTGGTAGCCATGTGGCGACTATGTGTCAACCACATGTCAGTCACATGGCAGATCTGTCAGACTTGTCATGCCACGTGGCAGCCTACATCAGTGTCTCACGTGTGAGCATGTGGGAAGACCACCAGCATTCCTGCTGCACGTGGCGGCGCATGGGCTCAAATTTCGAGACACGACAACGAGTGTCCAATAGTTCTCGACATTTAGAATTTAATGGCAATGGTTTCGAGGCAATCAGACATCGTCTCGACATAGTTTTAAGAATTTAAAGTGTACGTTTCACGTTTAAAAATTTGTAAAAACTCATAATTAATTCCTGGCCTTAGGATTTGTATTTGGGATCCACCAGGGGTATTTTGTGACCTGAAGCTCAAAATTTCTTTCTTTTTCTTTTCCTTAAAAACGAAAACTACTAAGCCCTTAACCATTTGTCTCAAATTGTATTAACATAAGTATGACATCAAAGATTTACACTAAAGAGCTATATAGCATAAGGAATTCAAAAGTTAATACATCATAACAAAATGCTTTGACAAGTAAGAAAATGAGTAAACTTGGTGAAATGTATCTCAGCATGAATAAAACAAGTATGAATCAACTCACATAGATATGCACTCATAATTTCACTCAATGTGTATAGGGTTTGTGTTTGCACTTAATGTATGTGAGAAGGATTCCTTCTCACATAATAGAAAGTAAGTTACTTCATATAAATTTCAAACATAAACCATAAGATAGTGAACATACTTGCACAAATGAACCAAAACCATAAGCTTACTCAAGTGATAGACTCAACTAATCAAATTTTACTCATCTTAAGAATCATAAGGTCTTAATTTCAAGGTTGTAATGGGGCTAGGTGTAGAGGCAAGGAATATTTAGGATAGTGGTGTTAAATTCTATTCCAGGACTCACCAAAGGCTTCATTACATAGGCATAAGTGCTTCGAATACCCCAACACTTAGATTTTGCTAGTTCCTAGCAAATACTTGAAACGCGCTAGAGCATTGTAATTAGGACAAAGGCTAAAATCTTCAATGTTTCCAAATTCACAAGTATAAAGGATTTAACTCAAACTCAAAACTTATTTACCGTTCAAGAGATTCAAAACTTTTTTTTGTTTTTTTTTATTTCTTTTATTTTTTTGTTCTTTTTTCTGTTTTTTTTTCACTTTTTTTTCTCTCGTATATATATTTTTTTCATGGTAAGTCCATGTTTACAATGTAGTTTGAGCAAGTCTTTTCCTATATGTATATACAAGTCTTCAATCATCATATCTCCTCTTTCACGCCACTTGAAATCTTCAACCAAGTCTTTGGAACAAGGGTAAAGGATGTCTATACTAGGCTCACGGGAATAGATGTTTGGGGTGATGAAAGAAAGGCTCAATGTAGGCACAAAGTGAGTTAAACTAGAGGGATCACACTTGTGCGATCAAATAGGGACATAGATATTTAGATAAATGGTGTTAACCCTATTGCCTTAATCATGTCCAAAATCAGAGAGTTTATTGACTTAAAAGCTTTGAAAATCACATAGAATAAGTTCTAGTACTCTATAGTTCATTAAAATCTATTACAAGCAGTTATGTGGCATATGTATATCAATTTAAACAAAGAACTCCTATGAATCACTCAATATATATATATATATAAGACTCTAAAGCTCAAATAGGGTTCATATGATTCATACAAATCTTAACATGCTCGTTCTGTACCAGTTTATCATGCATCATCTACTACAAGTCATAAACACTTAATCATAAAGCATTAACAAATGAATTCAAGTTGTAGTGATCATCTTTTAGCCATGTCTTATCTTTTCCTTTTTCAATATTATCACTGACAGGTTAAGGGCATCCTAAGACTTATAAAAACAAAAACTTAAAACACACAATTTTTTATTTTTTATTTTTTTTTATTAATTTTTTTTTTGAAGACTCATAAAGTTGTAAAAACCTCCCCCACACTTAAAATTGGCATTATCCTCAATATATCAAAGTAAAAGCATAGAATCAAGTATGAGATAGAGTTTTACGAAAATAAGATAAAAATAAAAACAAATGAAAATAAAAGATAAGGGAATAGAATGCAAATCTATTGTAGACTCCTCCATTGGGTTGCCTCCCAACAAGCGCTTAAGTTTAACGTCTTCAGCCTAGACGAAGTGCTTCAATCAACTCATTCGATGCGAGGTCTATGCACTCTTTCGAACTCCACATTGTGCACACCAATTGTCTCTAGGTAAGGCGTCAATCCATCTTGAATCCGAGGGTCGAGTTCATGCGCGATCTCCTTGACTAGGGCGTCCCCATGTCTAGTTCATGGGTCTTAGATTAAGTGAAGTGTATAGAGAATGTTCCTTCAAGAGACTTAGGTGAGAATATGTACATGAAGAAAGGACAAGACATATAAAAGAATATACATAACAAACTGAGAATATTTACAAGTAAGGGACATTAAATAGGTATGTACAAACAAGTACAGTATTTAGGCACAAGTAAGATATTTACATTATAAACATATTTACACAAACGAAATCACACAAGAGATTTTTCAATCCCCGGCAATGGCGCCAAAAATTGATACGCAAAAACTAAGCATTAAACTAAACACAAAGTCATACTCAACACTTAAAAAAACGTATGCAAGTAAAAACCTTTTTTTTTTTGTAGATGTAGCATTAATAAATAGGGATCGTTCTGGACCGGGGATTGAGGGTACCTAAGCATGATTGTTGTTTGATTGGTTAATTGGGGGTAAAGATTGATTTTTAAAGTTCTAAGTAATTAAACTAAACCTAGACTAATCTAATCTAATATTTACATGGTCAACTCATCTTTAACCTAACTCATTCATAAATCATACCAATTTCCATAATCAATGAAATTCCAAAACCTTAGTTTAATGAAATACATGTACATTATCTTAAGTACGTGCTCGGGAATACGCCCTATACACTTTCAATGATCTAGACTCGGGAATACGCCCTATATCTAATCAAGCATTAAGCATAAACATAGCATGGAAGATTATTGAAATCAATATAAAATATAGAACCATAATAAAATTAATGACCAATCCAATAAACACAATATTCAAATACAAAGAGAAAACTATAGGGTTAAGAGGTTGAGTTACACTTTGAATCCTCGGGAATACGCCCTATAGATGCTAGGTGGTTCGACACTCTTGGTGAAACACTCAGGAATACGCCTTATATGTCAATGGAGCATTGGTGAATTATGGAGGATGGTGTAGTTTATTTTTGCACAAGAAATCTCGAATTTATTAAAAAGGGAAAATTGGTTTAAGCAAAGCTTTGGTGTAAATAATGAGCGACCTTTATAAATAACCTAAGCCTCTCTATTTATAGGAGAAAATTAATCATCAAATAAATAGGAGTTCACAATTTAATTCTAAAAGGAAAAGGATAAAACTAATTAAATTAAAGTCCTAAAGAAAAAGATAATAAAAATCCTAATTGAAAAGGTACTCGAAATCCTAATAAAAGAATAAATACAAAACTTAATTAAAAAAGTGATATAAACTCTTAATTAAAAAGGAGTAAACAAATCCTAATTAAAAAGGACAATTTAAAACCCAATAAAAGAAGGAAAATTGGAGAAAATTGGAGTTTGCTAGCTGGAAATTGAACAGGAATCGGAATGGTGGGCAGCTGCTGAAGTAAAGGAAGCATTTCCGTAGGCGCTGGCCGAAATACAGGAAAGGAATTCGGTGGCAGCGCGCTAAGAAAGGGGCAGCTGAGTTCGGTAGCTTGCTACCGAATTCTGATGTACTTTTTGATGGCCTCCTTTATTTTGATCATAACTTCTTCATTACAACTCCGATTGAGATGATTCTTTCGCCTAAATTCTCGTAATTACGTACTCTATCCAATTCTGCACAATTTCCACAAAATATATTATTTTCTACAATTTTTTGGTATTTAAACAATAAAATATAAGTATAAAAGGTATAAAATTATGCTTAAATCAAGGCTTATTAGTAGTTTTAAGAATTTAAAATGTACGTTTCATGTTTAAAAATTCGTAAAAACTCATAATTAATTCGTGGACTTAGGATTTGTATTTGGGACCCACCAGGGGTATTTTGTGACTTGTGATTGTGACTTTTGATAGGCGGCACGACCTCAGAAGCTAACGGGGAGCAAGCAAATAGAGGATAATGCATTGTAATTTCGGTGAGTGCACATTTGTTTCCTTCAAGCCCCGTGCATGCATACTTGACTGATTTGACATATCCTTTATGTGGCTTCCATGCTATTTGATGGATTGTGTTTTATGTATGGTTAAATGGTCTTTTGATCTAGTGATTAGTCTGTTTATGGTTGTGACGGGGGATTGATGAATTGATGGGATTCGAGACTTATGGATTTATGTTGTTTAGATGTTTAGTATTATATATATTCGTATATGAGCAGGATTTCAGCTACCCACCTCGAGTTTTGGTTACGTCCGGATGCTGTATCCTTGGACGGCCATTCAGACGCTATATCCCCGAATGGTTGAGTGATATGGTTTAACACCTAGATGGTGTATCCCTGAGTGGCTTAAGTTGGAAGTGTTGGTAGGAGATCGAGGATGGGTTGTGGGTGGCTGATTTGATTTATGGTTGTTCCGTTTATGAGTTTGGCTTTCTTGTTTTACATGCATAATAATGGAAGTTCTTTGTTAGTGTTCTTGTACTTTTCCTGAGACCTTTTTCCTTATTTCTTTCCTTCGTTAATTTCTTTTATTTCTTATGTGCATGCAAAGTCAAATAGAGGGTATAATACTTTTTAAAACAATTTTAAATTATTCTTTTGTACACTCACAACTAGTATTTGGTTTTATTGTTTTCCCTCCAGGTCGTGACACGTCCACATGGATCTGCTGAACAACCGGAGGCCTTGACGGGTTATTGTATATTTTTCCACGCCTTAGGGTAGTTGACTAACCCATGTATGGTATTTTTTTTTTGTTGTACTTATGCTCTGTTTACAAGTTATCCCTTATCTGATAGAGTTGAACCCTTATTCTCGTGAGTTTAGTTGTTCTTGGTTTGGTTGTGGGTTAGTGTCAAATGAGAGCAGGATTTCCCTTTTTCAAGAGGGGTCCTATCAGCAGCGACTAGGCTCTTGTTGGTTGGCAGGATGCTCACCAAGAAACCTTACCACCTTGAGGTTCTGTTAGGCACGTTGCAGAAGTAATGGCCCATCATGGTTGCGTTCTCTACGGTGTCCCTCAAGGAATCTAGAAGATTCCTTTTTCTCTTTTGCATCATAGATGGACCGTCGTAGGGTTCTCTATGGGGCACCTTGGATGTTTGACCACTCCATGCTCCTCATTGTTGCGTTAAATGGTATGTCTGATCTGGAAACCGCCCCACTTGAGCACCAGGCTCTAGGATCAGGGTGAGGAAGATCCTACCTTTCTTCCTCACTCCCACTTTGGCGGAAAAATTAGGAAACCGCACGGGGAGGTTTTCTAGCGTGGACAGAGGAAACAATGGTGATTTCTTAGGGTGGTTTATGTAAATTTGTGTAGAGCTTCGTATCTTGGACTTTTTCAAGCACTGTGTTACCCTCAATGAGCCAACGAAGAGGCATGTGTTGAGTTAATGCCTCCTTAGTGGATTATTAATGCATTGAATTTTATTATGTATTGGGAATAAATACATGGTGTTGTTCATTCAACCTTGTAGGAAAAGATTGATGTGAAAGCTTCATGAAGAAGAACATTAATTGAAGAAGGTGCATGAATTGACTTCAATGAAGGATGTTGAAATGTGAGGAAAATGTCCCACATTGGAAAAACACAATTGTAACTTGTGTCTTAAGCACTATATAAGGTGGAGAGCTTGGTCACATTTCAACATCAAGGAGAACACCTCACAAGTGAGTGAGTGCTTCAAGAGTGTGTATTAGCTCTTCGGCTAGAGTGATCTTCTTGAGCACTTCAAGAGTGTGTATAGCTCTTGGAGTAGAGTGATCTTCTTGGTTAAGAGAAGGTGAAAGAGTGTGTATAGCTCTTTGGGGTAGAGTGATTTTCTCGGGTTGAGAGAAGGTGTACAAGGGGTATCCTATTGGATACAAGGGCTCGAGTTGGGTATAAACTTGAGTAGTGTAATCTTGTATTTTGTATTCTCTCATAGTGAAGGAGAAAACTCTCCGAGGACGTAGGCAAGTTAATTGGCCGAACCTCGTTAAATCTTTTGTGCTCTTGGTTTCTTTATTTTCTTTTTTCATCTTTATTGTTAGCAATTGCGTGGCGGAGGATTAATTTCCTAACAAGTGGTATCAGAGCACTGGTTCGATCATGAGCGGTTTGCCATGGCAAGTTCTAGCGGCTCACATTTCAAGGTGGAGTAGTTTGATGGAAAAGGAAATTTCACTCTATGGCAAAGGAGGGTGAAGGACATCCTAGTTCAACAAGGCCTTGCACGACCATTGAAGGGGAAGGATGCGAAGCCAGAGAAGATGTCAGATGAAGATTGGGACGAGTTGGAGTCCAGGTGTGTCAGCACTATTAGGCTTTATATTGCTGATAATATTATAAATAATGTTAATGATGTAGATTCTGCACCTGAGCTTTGGGAGAAAATGGAGAAGCTTTATCTTGGGAAAGGCTTGCAAACGAAGCTGAATTTAAAGCGGGATCTCTACAAGCTCAAGATGGGAGAAGGTGCAAATCTCATGGAGCACATGAATGTGTTCAAGGGATTGATAAATCAACTATCAAGAGTTGAGGTTAAAATTGAGGAAGAAGATCAAGCCCTTTTACTTCTTACCTCGCTTCCCGATTCATATGAGAATATTGTTACTACAATTGTGTATGGTAAGGATACACTGAAGATGGAGGATGTAGTATCGACTCTTTTATCATATGAGAAGAGAAGGAAAGCCAATGATTCTCAAGGTTCCGTCTTCATTGCTCATGAACAGAATCGTAAGGGAAGGTCAACTGCGAGGGGATTTAGTGAGCATAGCAGGTCTAAATTCAGAGGCAGAGGAAAGGGCAAGTAATGCTACAAGTGCAAGGAGTGGGGACACATAAAGCCGGATTGTTCAATGATGAAAGAGAAGGACGATAAGGGCTCAGATTGTTCCTTGGCTGGTGTAGCGGAGATGTCTAGAGATTTTGGAGAACTTCTCACAGTCTCCAAAGGTAATTACATTTTTTCTCAAGATTATTGGATATTAGATAGTGGTTGTTCTCATCACCTTTGCTCCAGGAGAGAATATTTTGATAAGTTCCAAGAAGTCCAAGGATTTGTGACTTGGGGTGATGGCACAAGACGTCGTGTCATGGGTACGAGAACTGTGAAGATCAAAATGTTCGATGGAGTAGTTCGAACATTGGGTGATGTGGTGTATGTCCCAAAGTTCCGGAGAAATCTAATATCCTTGAGCCAACTAGACTCCAAGGGCTGCAAGGTTTCGTCAGCAGAGGGAGTTATGAAAGTGTCACGTGGCTGCATGGTCCTAATGAAGGGAGAAAAATGTAAAAGTATGTTCCGTCTGATAGGAAAAACTCAGACCTCAAAGGTTGTTGGGAAACAGGATGCACAGGAGAACAGGTACCTGAAGCGGGCCTCGTTTGCGGGCACAGCAGAGACGCTATCTACATGTTTCCAAATTTCAGACGATGGTGAGAAGGATAATCCTACTAGGGAAGAGGCAAAGTCGAGGTCCCTCTTCGGAGCCAACTGGTAATTGTTGACTCGGAGCAGCTGCACATAGCATTGGCCATTTTGAATCAGGGGGAGCTAAGACTGTATGCAACAGATTCGGGGTATGTGTAGTTGGTACAAGAATAAGGCCAATGGAATGCTTGTGGGTATATCAAGCGGTATCTCAATTTGAGATGAACTTCAGGGATTGAAGTGGTGATGCAACATTATGTACCTAAGTCGGCAGGGGGAGATTGTTGAGTTGATGCCTCTTTAGTGGATTATTAATGCATTGAATTTGATTATGTATTGGGAATAAATACATGGTGTTGTTCATTCAACCTTGTAGGAAAAGATTGATGTGAAAGCTTCATGAAGAAGAACATTAATTGAAGAAGGTGCATGAATTGACTTCAATGAAGGATGTTGAAATGTGAGGAAAATGTCCCACATTGGAAAAACACAATTGTAACTTGTGTCTTAAGCACTATATAAGGTGGAGAGCTTGGTCACATTTCAACATCAAGGAGAACACCTCACAAGTGAGTGAGTGCTTCAAGAGTGTGTATAGCTCTTCGGCTAGAGTGATCTTCTTGAGCACTTCAAGAGTGTGTATAGCTCTTGGAGTAGAGTGATCTTCTCGGTTAAGAGAAGGTGAAAGAGTGTGTATAGCTCTTTGGGGTAGAGTGATTTTCTCAGGTTGAGAGAAGGTGTACAAGGGGTATCCTATTGGATACAAGGGCTCGAGTTGGTTATAAACTTGAGTAGTGTAATCTTGTATTTTGTATTCTCTCATAGTGAAGGAGAAAACTCTCCGAGGACGTAGGCAAGTTAATTGGCCGAACTTCGTTAAATTTTTTGTGTTCTTGGTTTCTTTATTTTCTTTTTTCATCTTTATTGTTAGCAATTGTGTAACGACCCGTCCCGAATTCCGGGATTAGATTAGTCATTAATCTTGATTATCTTGATTAGTGAGGATGAACGGTGGTTAGTAGGGCGGAATCGGACAAATTGTGCGAAATGACCGTTTTGCCCCTGGTCGTGGGCAAAATGTTGGCTTTTTGTTCGGGCGGTCAAATGGACTTTGACCGATGACCGTGACGTAGTTCGGGACGTCACGAGTTCATAGACAGGTGGCACGTTCGATTCCGACATTCGTAGAGAAAGTTATGATGTTCGGAAGTTGAGGGGTATTTTGGTAATTTGGCATGTTAGGGGCCAAATGTTGACTTTTTGATCGGGAGGTCCGATGGGCGAGGGCCAAGGACCGTTACGTAGGTATCTTCGATACGAATCCAACGACAGGCGACATGCCGAAATCGGAGATTCGACGACGAAGTTATGGTCACGGACGTAATCGCAATTAACCGAGACTCGGAATAAAATAATAATATTTAAATAGGTGAACAGTAACTGACGAATCTGGACCCTTGGATGTGGGCCACGTGTCACTCATCCCCACCTTCCCTAAAATTTGGATCCTTGTTGGCCATTGGATTATTTAATCCATTTTCTCCCCTTAAATCCTCACCATCCATTCAAACCTCAGATCAAATCTGGGCCCTTGATCTCATCTCTTCCTTTCCTTTATCTCTGATCACACTCATCTCTCTCTCACTCTGTTTTCTCCCACCCGAAACACATACACACACAACCCCTCTCTGTTTTTGGAACCGTGAGAGAACACAGGGAGACTGAGAGGAGTTGGAGTCGCATGCGGCGGCAGGACCACCGTGGGTGGCGGTGGTGACCGGGAAAACAGAACCCGTGCACATACACACCCGCACACGGCTCCCTATTTCACATCACCACCATAACTATAACCATGAGGCTGTGTAGAGGATTGTGAGTCGACTGCTGTGAACTGGGCACGACGGGAGGCGACGGGAGACGGCGAGGTTGGCGGCGGAGAGGAAAAACAGAGAGGTCCGAAAACTCAGAAATTGGAAAATCAGTGTGGACTGGTTTTGATCGTGTTTGAGGGGTGAAAGGAGTTCCTGGAGTCGAACTGGGCATGCTGGTGGCCACGGCGGTAGCCACGGCGGTGAGGTAAGCCTCGAACCCGTGAGTTTGTTTTCGGGTACAAAAATGGTAGGATGGGTTTTAATGTGTTTCGATCGATCTGGTGATTAGGATGATGATCTAGAAGGTGAGACGAGCTTCTGGGGATCGTTTTCAAAAGGAATGGTGGCCGGGATCGTGCAGGCACGACGGTTGCAGGTGGCCGGTCTGCACACCTCCACGAACAGGTAGTCAAACGTATTGGTTTCTCAGTTTTTAAAGCATGGATCAACTGGAATTGATGAGACGATCTTGTAGGAACAAACAGAATTGAAATTGATCGAGTAATGGCGGAGAACCAGTCGGGTTGGGCCGCGGGTCACGGTGACCCGTTTATCAGACAACCGGGTCAGAACGGTGACACTGTTCACGGCGCGTGAGTTTCACGCGCAGCCACTCACGGCGGCGCGTGACGGCGCGTGGGCACGAATCTCGAGGTGAGGTTAACATGATTTCTGTCCTATTTAATGTAACGAACATTTTGGGATTGGTTTCGTGTCGATCGGACATCGTCTCGATAGTGTTCGGGATGTCCGAAGGTTTTAAAACAAGTTTAAAAATAAGTAAAAATTCGGGAAAATTACGGGACTTTTATAGGATGTTATTAATGAGGTTAGTGACCCTCTAATGTGACTTGGACAGGATTTGGAGTCCCGGTGATAGTGGGGTGGCCCGGGAGGGCCGGTGGCACGCGTATCGAGGCACACGGTTAAAACGGTCTGTGAGTGGACTTTGATTTTATAAATCCTATGCATGCTTAAATGTGTTATATGGTTTATATACATGATTTCTATGATGGTATTTGTGAGCATTGATTTTGGGTATGTTGCACGTATTTCGAGGTGTTTTCCGTATTTCACGTATGTCGGGAGTAACGGTTTATTTGTGGTTTTGCGTGCTTGTGGTTAAATAAATAATATGATAAAATGGTTTTTATATTGGAAAGATGAATTCGGGCTTGAGGCCCACTTGTTTTGGAAATCTCGGACTTGGAGTCCATTTGAGTACGTAATCGGGCTGCGGGCCCAGTTGGTTTATCAGTCGGGCTGCGGGCCCAGTTGGTTTATAAATCGGGTCGTGGGCCCAGTGGATCATAAAGTCGGGCATGAGGCCCAGTTGGATTAAAATTGTGATTTCGGGTCAGGGACCCTATATTTAATAAATGTGATTTCGGGTCAGGGACCCTAAATGGAAATGTGCTGTTTTATGGAAAATTCGGGTAGGGCCCATTGTGATGTTGTGAAATAAATTAATAAAAACTGTTTTCCATATACCATCTGGATACAAGGATATATGATGGTCTCCTCCAGATGTCTGGGACACTGGGGAAGTCACGGTGCATTGCCTGCGAGGGGTCATTATACGGAGCAGCCGGACCGTATGATGACTCAGGAGCAGGATTGCTATGATTGACGTCAGGGACGTCAGACATCAGGAATGTCAGATATATGGACCCGGAGAGACCCCGGGCAGCACGCGTAGCTTGTGAAACCGTGAGATATGACGTCAGGGACGTCTAGCATCAGGGATGCTGGTGATGGTAATGGTAAAATACGAATTAATGAAATGGCTTTCCGGGTGGATTTATGATTGTGTGATTTTAATGAATTGATGTTCATTTATGGTCGTGGGTGGTGACCCACATGGTCGTATATGTATGGTGGTGGTATTCCACTGTTTTGGGCTGAGTTCCCACACTTGGTTTTTGGTTAACGGTTTTTGGGCTAAGGCCCTAATGGCTCGGTTGAGCAAACGTTTTGGTTACTGGTTTTGGTGGCATGCATACGTTTTTATTGGAGGGCATAAATGTCTTATAAATGTATTTGATGAACTTACTGGTTTTTGTCCACTCACAGCTTTTGGTTTTAATGCCCTTCAGGTTGATCACGGATGCGATTGCAGCAGAGACTGGGACATTGCACACCTCTTCCATCGATCCTTGCGCACTCTGGATGCCCCGCTTGGGAAGTGGCTCTTGGTCATCCCTTGTCTGACACCCCTTGTTGGACGGGAGCAGGGCACATACCATGGTAATCCCGGGGGGATTGGGATGGGTCCTGTCAACTTGGTATCAGAGCACGGTTGCTCTTTTGTGTGCGCAGGTCGAGGGTGTGATGTCTCTTTGGGCTGCAATTCGTTATCAACCTGATAGATAGTTTTTGGGTTTGGATAGTGGATGGAGTGTGATTGGCCCGATACGCCGTGCATTTATGTGATTCGACCCAAGTGGGGTTGATTGTGGTGAACTGGTATTGTGGGACCGACGGTTCGGACATGTAATATTAAACTTTGTGCTGCTAGGTGCAGCCAGGTTCGGGGAACCTCATTTGGGTAATGGCTTAAAAATGTGAACTCTCGTGGTGGTTTCTAGTGTGAGGGATGTTGGTTCATCGGAGTTGGCCGGTGACCTTAGTGATGGAACCCACATTGAGTTGATGGTAGGATTGGATCTGACGTCTATTCGATGTCTAGACCGCGGGGTCGGTCAGGTTGTGAATTTCATATTACGGGAAGCTGTTTGGTTCGGTTGAACCATAGGGTGTGATTGTGGAACCCTAGTGTATGATGGATTAAAAAGGTAACCCTTAATTGCAATTGTGGATGAGAACTTGTGCTGCGACGAGCGGTTGAGGTCAGGAATGACCATGTGGATAGCTCTGGTGAGTCTAGGCAGAACTATGGGATCCGATTTACGGATACGGTTCTGAGATAAATTATGGAATCCCGTGCTGGATCGGGTATTAGTGTGAGGTATGGATGCGGATCTCGATAGCAATGATAGTTAGTCGGTAGTCATATGGAGATGACTGGCTATCGAGGGTAATTAGTGTGGTTATAATACTTGGGGATCAGGGGACGTTCGGGGAACGTTCATTTTCCTGATGTGGATAGTCAGAGTGGTGGTACCCATAGTCGTGAGGTACGGGATCGTCGTTCCGTATGAACGGAGATCTAGAGTTGTCATATTTGTACACGGTGTGCAAGTATGAATGTTTGTATGTTAGCACTTTTGTGTCGATGCTAGTATGGATGCCTGTGTGCTGATACTAGTGTTGCTGGTAGTGTGTTGGTGCTGGTACTAGCGCTGGTGCTAGTGTCGGTAATGGTGTTGACGATGAGCCACAAGTTGGGGTGTGACTCCGTCATAATGAACATATGTTCGGTCTTTGAAATTGGTGTGGCTGAGTGATGGACTGG
Organism: Prinsepia uniflora; assembly: GCA_032719365.1. Classification (NCBI taxonomy): domain Eukaryota; kingdom Viridiplantae; phylum Streptophyta; class Magnoliopsida; order Rosales; family Rosaceae; genus Prinsepia; species Prinsepia uniflora. The sequence goes on along the minus strand of CM064865.1, from coordinate 23,013,242 downwards.
ATGGGTTCCAGTTAAGATCGTAATGTGTTGGGATAAGTTCCAATAGTGGTGAGATAACCAGTAAGGAGTGGATTAAAATGGTATAATTAAGACTTAAGAAATTTTGGGATGATTAGTGGATTTGGGGAGTTGTTGGCAACTCCAAAATTAGTGTGATTTATGTTTTAATATCCCTAAAAAGTACATGGAAATGATTAAAACTGGAAAAGACGAGGAAAACCATTAGTGGTATAAAGGTAGGAATTTGTAATTGAGAATTTAGGAAACCGAGTGTTGAACCTGTAAAGGTCGGGATTGTGCGAACGGGACAATAACGGATTGATTGTGGACACGGGGTTGTCCAAGTGAATTGAGGAGGTAGGGAGTCCAGTGGTTGGACTTGACGTTTTGTTGGAAGCATGTCTATTTCCAACATGGTTGGAACCTTAGTGTCGAGGAGAGTTGTGATTGGGGAACGAGAGTGGTGTTCGTTCGTGGTGATTGGTATTCCGAAGTCATTGGGGTTGACTTCTTGCTTTCTGCCCTGGCAGACATTGACTGTAGTTACCAGTACGTTGAGCGTGTATTGGTTGGTGAGCCCATGTGTGTTGTGAGGTCATTAGGAGGAGCTACGTGTTCGAAATTAGGTAAACGAGATTTCTCATTTTCTGCTTGGTGGCAGACAATGTTGTGTCACATGGCGTGGTGAGTGCAGCGAGTTTTGTTTGCATCCACGTAGGATGAGTTTTGGCGTCGTTGTTTTGGATCATCCTTGGTTTTCCTAGGTGGAATGACAAGGATTGATACAAGGTAATCCGTGAGAATCCGCAGTCTCGACGTGTCTCATCGTTGACTGATCTGTCTAGTTGTGGGAGTCGGTTGTCGATCGTTGTGGCGATCTAGGATTTTGACGTTATTGTCAGGGACACAGTGTCTATCTGGGTCGTGATCTTGATGATTCAGATAGGGGGAGAGTATATCACTCTTACCTTGGTACGTGAGTCGTAAATGACGAGATTGAACTTCTTTTCGAAGTGGGGCCCGTATGGTATTCTACTCGGGTGAGTAGGTTTTCAAGGTAGTTGAATTTTGTCAACCTTAGACGTGTGGAGGTTGGATTGGCTTCCCTATGAAGTCAATCAAGTGTATTGAATGGGTAACCGATAGGTTCGGTTTTGGTGTGTCTTGGTAAATGTGAACGAGATTTCGGGATTTGGAATCGAATTTCTGGGTGACGATTCAGGATTCGATTTTGGATCTTGAAAGTATATTTCCGGGTTTGGGTACGGAATTGTTATTCCAAATGCTAGCTTACGGAATAATGATTTCGGATTCGGATTTGGATATGAATTAAAATTTGATGTCTGGGCTTGGATCCGGGATTTCTTACGAAATTGCAGATTCAGATTCGGAATTGGAACTAGATGTTGGGTGGAGTTTCGATTTGCCTCATGTTGGATTGGGCAAACGTACTCCATTATTGGAACGCGTTCGGCTATGGCCTAGGTGGTTGTAGTCTGGTTATTAGGTAGATGTTTGTACTTCGTACTTGGGTCGAGGTACAATACCGTGTAGACTTATGATGTCTAGTTACGGTATACGGGATATACCCGAGGTGTGTCGGTGAACGTGTTGGTAGTCGGATTGGTTCCGATACCATGGGATTGGTTGTGGACCGGACATTACTATGCAATGGGTCATGGTAATTCCGATGTGTTTAATTACACACAGGTCGTGTGAAATGTCGGTAAGGGTATTGGTGAGTCGAGTACGTTGGTGGCATGTGTAGCCACGAGTGAGTCTAGTGTCAGTTTTCGACTGACAACAACTGTGTGGTGAGTTTGTCAGGATGTGTCAACATAGATGGTTGAGTGGGGTCAGCTGACTCCTAGTGGGAGTGGGAAAGGAACCGTCGAGTTGTTGCGTCAACGAGAGGGTTGATTTTACAAGTGGTGTCAAATTCGAAACAAGTAGTTTCAGTCATTCGACGGGGTCGAATGTAATCGTTGCGTTTTGAGTATTAGTGGTACGTTTGGGTGTAGACAAGTTTTGTCTAAGTAGTTGGTGTACGGGTGTACACGTGTTGCGTGGTCGATTCCACTTTCCACGGGGTGTTTGTGGAATCAGGATAGTCGAGTTTCGAGAGCGAAACTTATTAAGGAGGGAAGTACGTTGAGATTAGATCGGTTGGAATTTCGAGGACAAAATTTATTAAGGAGGGAAGGTTGTAACGACCCGTCCCGAATTCCGGGATTAGATTAGTCATTAATCTTGATTATCTTGATTAGTGAGGATGAACGGTGGTTAGTAGGGCGGAATCGGACAAATTGTGCGAAATGACCGTTTTGCCCCTGGTCGTGGGCAAAATGTTGACTTTTTGTTCGGGCGGTCAAATGGATTTTGACCGATGACCGTGACGTAGTTCGGGACGTCACGAGTTCATAGACAGGTGGCACGTTCGATTCCGACATTCGTAGAGAAAGTTATGATGTTCGGAAGTTGAGGGGTATTTTGGTAATTTGGCATGTTAGGGGCCAAATGTTGACTTTTTGATCGGGAGGTCCGATGGGCGAGGGCCAAGGACCGTTACGTAGGTATCTTCGATACGAATCCAACGACAGGCGGCATGCCGAAATCGGAGATTCGACGACGAAGTTATGGTCACGGACGTAATCGCAATTAACCGAGACTCGGAATAAAATAATAATATTTAAATAGGTGAACAGTAACTGACGAATCTGGACCCTTGGATGTGGGCCACGTGTCACTCATCCCCACCTTCCCTAAAATCTGGATCCTTGTTGGCCATTGGATTATTTAATCCATTTTCTCCCCTTAAATCCTCACCATCCATTCAAACCTCAGATCAAATCTGGGCCCTTGATCTCATCTCTTCCTTTCCTTTATCTCTGATCACACTCATCTCTCTCTCACTCTGTTTTCTCCCACCCGAAACACATACACACACAACCCCTCTCTGTTTTTGGAACCGTGAGAGAACACAGGGAGACTGAGAGGAGTTGGAGTCGCATGCGGCGGCAGGACCACCGTGGGTGGCGGTGGTGACCGGGAAAACAGAACCCGTGCACATACACACCCGCACACGGCTCCCCATTTCACATCACCACCATAACTATAACCATGAGGCTGTGCAGAGGATTGTGAGTCGACTGCTGTGAACTGGGCACGACGGGAGGCGACGGGAGACGGCGAGGTTGGCGGCGGAGAGGAAAAACAGAGAGGTCCGAAAACTCATAAATTGGAAAATCAGTGTGGACTGGTTTTGATCATGTTTGAGGGGTGAAAGGAGTTCCTGGAGTCGAACTGAGCATGCTGGTGGCCACGGCGGTAGCCACGGCGGCGAGGTAAGCCTCGAACCCGTGAGTTTGTTTTCGGGTACAAAAATGGTAGGATGGGTTTTAACGTGTTTCGATCGATCTGGTGATTAGGATGATGATCTAGAAGGTGAGACGAGCTTCTGGGGATCGTTTTCGAAAGAAATGGTGGCCGGGATCGTGCAGGCACGACGGTTGCAGGTGGCCGGTCTGCACACCTCCACGAACAGGTAGTCAAACGTATTGGTTTCTCAGTTTTTAAAGCATGGATCAACTGGAATTGATGAGACGATCTTGTAGGAACAAACAGAATTGAAATTGATTGAGTAATGGCGGAGAACCAGTCGGGTTGGGCCGCGGGTCACGGTGACCCGTTTATCAGACAACCGGGTTAGAACGGTGACACTGTTCACGGCGCGTGAGTTTCACGCGCAGCCACTCACGGCGGCGCGTGACGGCGCGTGGGCACGAATCTCGAGGTGAGGTTAACATGAGTTCTGTCCTATTTAATGTAACGAACATTTTGGGATTGGTTTCGTGTCGATCGGACATCGTCTCGATAGTGTTCGGGATGTCCGAATGTTTTAAAACAAGTTTAAAAATAAGTAAAAATTCGGGAAAATTACGGGACTTTTATAGGATGTTATTAATGAGGTTAGTGACCCTCTAATGTGACTTGGACAGGATTTGGAGTCCCGGTGATAGTGGGGTGGCCCGGGAGGGCTGGTGGCACGCGTATCGAGGCACACGGTTAAAACGGTCTGTGAGTGGACTTTGGTTTTATAAATCCTATGCATGCTTAAATGTGTTATATGGTTTATATACATGATTTCTATGATGGTATTTGTGAGCATTGATTTTGGGTATGTTGCACGTATTTCGAGGTGTTTTCCGTATTTCACGTATGTCGGGAGTAACGGTTTATTTGTGGTTTTGCGTGCTTGTGGTTAAATAAATAATATGATAAAATGGTTTTTATATTGGAAAGATGAATTCGGGCTTGAGGCCCACTTGTTTTGGAAATCTCGGACTTGGAGTCCATTTGAGTACGTAATCGGGCTGCGGGCCCAGTTGGTTTATCAGTTGGGCTGCGGGCCCAGTTGGTTTATAAATCGGGTCATGGGCCCAGTGGATCATAAAGTCGGGCATGAGGCCCAGTTGGATTAAAATTGTGATTTCGGGTCAGGGACCCTATATTTAATAAATGTGATTTCGGGTCAGGGACCCTAAATGGAAATGTGCTGTTTTATGGAAAATTCGGGTAGGGCCCATTGTGATGTTGTGAAATAAATTAATAAAAACTGTTTTCCATATACCATCTGGATACAAGGATATATGATGGTCTCCTCCAGATGTCTGGGACACTGGGGAAGTCACGGTGCATTGCCTGCGAGGGGTCATTATACGGAGCAGCCGGACCGTATGATGACTCAGGAGCAGGATTGCTATGATTGACGTCAGGGACGTCAGACATCAGGAATGTCAGATATATGAACCGGGAGAGACCCCGGGCAGCACGCGTAGCTTGTGAAACCGTGAGATATGACGTCAGGGACGTCTAGCATCAGGGATGCTGGTGATGGTAATGGTAAAATACGAATTAATGAAATGGCTTTCCGGGTGGATTTATGATTGTGTGATTTTAATGAATTGATGTTCATTTATGGTCGTGGGTGGTGACCCACATGGTCGTATATGTATGGTGGTGGTATTCCACTGTTTTGGGCTGAGTTCCCACACTTGGTTTTTGGTTAACGGTTTTTGGGCTAAGGCCCTAATGGCTCGGTTGAGCAAACGTTTTGGTTACTGGTTTTGGTGGCATGCATACGTTTTTATTGGAGGGCATAAATGTCTTATAAATGTATTTGATGAACTTACTGGTTTTTGTCCACTCACAGCTTTTGGTTTTAATGCCCTTCAGGTTGATCACGGATGCGATTGCAGCAGAGACTGGGACATTGCACACCTCTTCCATCGATCCTTGCGCACTCTGGATGCCCCGCTTGGGCAGTGGCTCTTGGTCATCCCTTGTCTGACACCCCTTGTTGGACGGGAGCAGGGCACATACCATGGTAATCCCGGGGGGATTGGGATGGGTCCTGTCAAATTGCGTGGCGGAGGATTAATTTCCTAACAGCATGAAGTGGAGTATGAAAGGCTACCATTTTTCTGTCTATGGTGCGGTCATCTTGATCATGTGGGGTCTTCATGCTCACAAGGGCTGCAGTAGAGTTGGGCGAGCCTTTTGGTAGCTGGAAAATGTTCGAAAATGAGGTTTTTAGCATTTAGCCAAAAGAAGAGATGAAGGTGGCCATTTTTGGACTTACACCTCGTGTAAAAGGCCTACATGCTGATAGGACAACGGTGTCGTCACTAGTGGGAGTCACTCGAACATTTGGCGAGGCTTTCGGTGACCTTAGTGAGCCTAGTAGTTGTAGTGACCTGCGTGGGGACCAAACGTTGCTGCAAAAGCGTCGAAGAGAGGATGGCGGTGCATGACGAGACTCTATTATTCATAGGGGGGAGACGATGACACAAGAAACATAAGGACCGGTTCTGGGCTCAGCGGACCGTGTGATCCTTCAAGCCTTATCTAATGTGGCCTGCTTGATTTCGGGCCAGAAGGTTTCCAAAATTATTAAGTTGGGCATAAGGGCAATGGGCCTAGGGGCTGGAAAAAATGACAAACATGTGGGATTGGATGGTGTGGTCTTGGTAAAGGAAGAGGGGGGAGGGGGTGTTGCACCATTCGACTTTGAAGGGTGACATGCTTAATGCAAACAATGGACTAGTCCAACAGGGAAATGGGCAGGGTTGGGGAATTTATTTGGGGGCTCCCTGCTGACTTTAAGTCCCCCGAAGACATGGTATTCCAACCATAAGAGTAATTTGTCTAGCTCTATTGTCCCTTCTAGCAGCTCAATGGTGGATCAATCCATAAAAGTAACGGGGACCACAGGAGCAGCCCATTACGAAGAATAAGTATCCTTAGTTGGAATTTCTGTGGGCTGGGAAGCTTACTGGTGATGCGGACTATAAAACACATCTTTAAGGCAAAATAGTCAGGTATTATTTTTCTTATGGAAACTAGGAAAAATATTGAACAAATAGGTTTTATTAAGCAAAGTCTCAGGGTAACCGTGGGTTTTTGTGTTGGTCTTGTTGGTATGTTAGGGGGGCTTGCTTTATTATAGGCCCATGGTGCTAATGTTACTGTTAGATCATACTTTATTGGTCACATTGATGCTTTTTTTAGGGGTTTGGTGGATCCTCGTTTCGTTTTACAAGTTTCTACCGTCACTTGGAGGTTAGCATAAGGCCCTTTTTCCTAGGACCTCATCAGGAAACTTAATTACGATGGAGGGGCTCCGTGGAAGGATGGCAGGGATTTTAATGAGGTGGAGGTGTTGACTGAACACCAGGGGAGAAGGGCTCGGCCTTTGTCCTAAATTCGGTATTGTGTGACACACTTATGGATTCCAGCCTAATGTCGATTTCGTATAGAGGGCAGTATTTTACCTGGAGTAACATATGGGTTGGTAATGGGCTTGTTCGGGTCCATGTTGATGAAGTGGTGGTGAATTCTGATTTTCTACACCTTTATCCATATGTGTTAACTTTCCATTTGAATTCATGTGCCTCAGATGATCTCCCTCTCTGGATTCGTCTCACTATGGATCACGGTAGAAGACAACGACAATGACGGTTCTTTTTTTAGGAAGCTTGGGTAAGTGCAAATGGGTGTAACAAGGAGGTCTCATAAGGATGGCAGGAAGCAGGCAATGTGGGGGTACTATCTAAGTTATCCTCACTAACTCCAAAACTTGACTCTTGGAATCGCACTACATTGGGTTGCATTCCAAGGCGCATAAAACGTTTGCAAGTACAATTGGATACAATTCCTAGTTCTCAGCCTTCAACCCAAGATTTAGAGATCCTTGGTCATTTGGACAAGGAATTGGATGGTCTTCAAGTTAAAGTGGAGCTTCTCTAGCGCCAACGGTCTCGAGTATCATGGCTTTGAGAAGGGGATCGTAATACCAAGTTCTTCCATCAGCATGCAAAATAAAAGGGAAAGCGCAACTATCTTAAGGGGATATATGATTCTTCTCAGGTATGGTGTACAACAGATTCTGAAGTTACTAGGGCTTTTGAGGCCTATTTCAAATGGATTATTAGAACCTCGGGAGTAACAAATATTTTGTCAGTGGTTGAGATGGTCTAGCCAATTTTAGGGGCTTCTGAGAATGTTACACCTGGACATTCCCTTTGTCAAAGCTGGGATTGAAGCGGCTTTTTTTGGCATGTTCCCAACAAAAGCCCCCCAGGGTGGATGGTCTACCAGCTTTATTCTATCAACGCTATTCTGATGTGGTGGGTGATGATGAGTCCTGATACTACTTGTTACCCTTCAATCATGGTGCAAGTGTTAAGGAGGCTAACCATACCCTCATTTCTTTGATTCCAAAGATGGATCACCTAACTCAGGTAACTGATTTTCGACCTTTTTCTTTTTATCGTCTACTTCATAAAATTTTCTCCAAGGCTATTGTGAACATATTGAAACTAGTAATGCCAGCTCTCATATCTGAGTACCAAAGTGTGTTTGTGCCTTCCCGGCTTATTACTGATAATATTATTGCTGCTTTTGAGAGTATGCATCCAATTAATAGGCGTGGGAATAGTGGATTGAAAAGGATGGTCTTAAATTTGGATATGTCTACAGCTTATGACCGTGTTAAATGGTGTTATTTGGAAGGAATGATGTGTTGGTTAGGATTTTCAAATTTTATGGTATCTCTGATTATGGATTGTGTGTCTACGGTCAGTTATTCTGTTCGAAGTCGGGGCCACGCACCTGACTTTCTTATTCTAATCAAAGGCTTAAGATAAGAGGACCCACTTTCCCCTTATTTGTTTCTTCTTTGTTCAGAGGGGTTTTCGGCCATGTTAACTAAGGCCCAAAGCTCTCATCAGATTCATGTTGTAGGAGTGGCTTCGGGGGGCCATATTTCTTTCTCACCTATTTTTTTGTCAATGACAGCCTGTTATTCTGTAATGCTTGGTTTCCTGAATGCCAACATCTGTTAGCAGTTCTGAAAGAGCATAAGCATGTGTTGAGCCAGCTAATTAATTTTGAGAAATCTGCTATATGTTTTAGCCCCAATATGCATGCTATTCTTGGATGGGTCATATCCAATTTGCTGGGAATTCGTCTTGTTGCTTGACATGAAAAGTATCTAGGATTATCAATAATGATCAATAACAACAAAAGGAAGAATTTAGGAAAGTTAAAGATGTTATTTGATCACGCCTAGCTATTGGAATGCTAAACTACTCTTGGTGGCCAGTAAAGAGGTTTTGGTTAAAGCAGTGGCCTAGGCCTTGCCCACCTATGCCTTGAGTGTGTTTCAACTGCCAATCTCTCTCTATCCAGACCTCTCTGCTGAGGTGGCTCGATTCTAGTGGGGAAGAGCTGGAAACAAATGACTTTATTAGCTTAGTTGGCAAGAACTTTGCACCCCTAAGAAGAGCAGAAAGAGGAGGATGAGGGGGTGGGGTTTAGGATTCAAGAACTTTGAAGCTTTCAATCATGCTATGGTGCCCAAGCAGGCCTAAAGGTTATTGGAAAACCCATCTATTTTAGTTGCTAAAATGCTAAAGGCCCATTACTTTGCCGACTGTGACTTTATGAAGGCTGGGTTGGGTTTGGTCCCTTCACTAGTTTGGCGTTCAATATGTAGGGAAGAGAGATTATTTAACAGGGACTATCATACAAAATCAGTACTGGGGAGTCTGTCCGTGTGTTCCAGGATCACAAGATGCCCCATCCTCATACGTTTAAACTTATTATGAATATTGGTTGATGCTATGGTCTCGTCACTTATTGTTACTGATGGTGGGTGGGATCAAGAGCTTCTCTCTAGGTCATTTTTCCCAGAGGATGGGAATTGTCAGGACCCGCACCTAATCCTCCTGGATTAAGGGCTAAATCCTGCTCCCGTCTAACTTACGCATGACACGAAGGCTAAACTGACGTCCAACCTCCATGTGACACGTAAGTCAGACAAGGGAAACTCGGCCCGACCTTCCAAAAGCTTCCGGCCTTTCCAGAGTGTACGGAATCTACTGTGGATCTCGTGTGTGATGTCTTCGTCTCTCTCGACTAACAGCCCGCGCCGCAACAATCTGGAGGGTATCGAAAACAAAAAAAAGACTGAGTGGACAAAAATAAAGTATAAGTTCAAAAAAACATTTATAAGAAAACATAATTACATTTATACCCTCCATTTTAAAAACCAATGCATGCATATAAAAAAACCACGTCATAAAACCATTCTACTTTCAAGTTATTCAAACCATTCAAGAAAATCAAACTCATTGCCTTTTCTCAAATCCCGGGACTCAGCCCTAAACCATCAAAAATCCATATCATTTGGGCATAGCCCAAAACATCGGAAAAACGGTTATTATCAAGTTTCAGTGAAATCTCAAAATATTTTTGAAACCACATTTCCATTCATCGAACCTGCTGGATTTATCCGAGTCTTTAAACTCAATCCAGGCCTCAATATAATCTGAGTCTTTAAACTCAATAGGCCTAAGGGGGAAATCTCAATATCCGAGTCTTTAAACTCCCGAGTCTTTAAACTCAATCCGGGTCTTTAAACCCAATCCGGGCCCGCCCCCGTCATAATCATAGCCGGGTCATTAAACCCAATAACCAGATCCAGCAAATCCAATCCAAAACCATTTATCCATTTCCGAATCAAAATCCGCAATCTCATCAGGATCCCGAATCCAAACCCAGAACTCATATCCATCTCCATTTCCAAATCCGAGTCCGAAACCATCATTCTGTAAGCCGTCATCCGGAATAACCATTCTGAACCCAAACCCGGAAATCCATTTTCAACTTTCCAAAATCGAATCCAAAATCGTCATTCTGAAATCCGATTTAAAAACCCGAAATCACGTTCTTTAAACCACTTTTCTGAACTAGGCTTCAAGCCCGAAATCACTTTCCCGAAATCCATTTCAAATCATTGAACTCAAATCATATTTCAATTCCCTAAATCAAATCATCTAAATCATAGTCAAATCACAACATCGATCGAAATCTCGTAAAACGTGAAATTTCGTAAATATCTCAAAAACCGTGCAAATCGTAAATCATCAAGATCATAAATCAAATCATAGAATCACGTATAGAAAACATATAAAAACATATATGCATGCATCATAAGTTTGAAAACAAAGTCCACTCACAGACTATTAACGCCGCCACCTCGATACGTGCGCACTTAAGCCGTTCCCGGCTAATTCGCTATCACCGGCTTTCCTGAACCTGTCCAAATCCCATAATAAGGTCACTAACTACTTTATAAAGCTTCTACCAAAGCCCCGTATTTTTTTCGAATTTTTAACTATTTTTAAACGAGCCCTAAAACCTTTGGACATCCCGAAACCTATCGAGACGATGTTTGTAACGCCGCGGAAATTCGAAGGATGTAAATTTGTAAAATAATAAATGAAATGACGATTTTACCCCTGTGAATAGTATGGCCAAATGTTGACTTTTTGTGTGGCAGGTCGAACGGACGTTGATTGATGACTGTGACGTAGTTCGGGACGTCACGAGTCCATAGACAGGTGGCACGTTCGATTCCGACGATCAGGGAAGAAGTTATGACGTTCGAAAGTTCAAGGGCATTTCCGTAATTAAGTCGAGAAGGAGAAATTTATTGACTTTTCAAACGACATGGAATTTTTGCGTGATTCGAAGACCGTTAGGAAGGTCTCGATGCCTTGAGTCCGTAGACAGGCGGCACGCTGGAAACGGACCTTGGACGGATGAGTTACGGTTCTAGAATGAGAAGGGCATTTTGGTAAGTTTGTGAAGGAGGGCAAAATGGTAATTTGCCAAGGCTGCAGTTTGAAACAGCCGTGGGAGTGCTGTGCAATTGTTTAAGCCTGGTTGTCTGCTCAGTGCATTGTTTAACCTGTTAGTGGCATTGAGGACTGAATTGGGGCAGTTTTGAGGTAGTGGAGGCACATTTAGGTGGGTTTGTAACAGGGAACAGAGCACGGGTAAAATTGAAATGGTTTTGGGTTTTTTTTTTGCGGGAAACACAATCACAGAGTGACTGAGAGATTCCCACGGGTTGTGGGGCTACACGGTTCGATTAACATAGAGGTTAGAAGTGCTTGGGAGTCATTCTGAAGAGGAGGGGACTGAGAGCTTGAGAGAAAACAGAGTTCGGAAAAACTGAAAATTTGGAGGGAATTTCGAAAATTAATCTGTGAGCTAAGAGGAGCCAAACAGAGATTAAGAATAGTCTTCTGGGTTCATTTCGAACTCAACTATACAAAGATTGAAGGAATTTGATCACGGTTTGGCCAAGAACCCAAGTTCCAATTTCTGGAAAATTTCGAGCTTGAAGACGACCACCTACGGGTAAGTATCCATGAAATTGGCTACGGTTTAATGTTTGGTTAGGTCATACAAAGCTTCTGTATTAATTTATTTTGAAAACTGAGATGAATTGAGTGAGGTTCGAAAGTTGACCCGTCTGTTTAATCTTGAGAGAAGACTTGGATTTAGAGCTTGTTGTGTGAAATTAATAAGGGAGAACCTAAATTAACACTTAATGGAAGGTTTTAGGTGGAAAAAGGGAAGGAATTAAGTGAGAATTGATAGAGTTTCAACCGGGTTGAGTCGCAGGTTTGGGACCCGTTTAGCAGAAATACGGGCGAGGAAGATGACATTGTAGCTACAGTGCATGGCGCGTGGCTTTCACGCGAATCTTCTGTTACGGTCAACTTGAGATTTCATCCTTTCAATTTAATGAACATTTTGAGTTAAATTTCGAGTCGATCGGACGTCGTTCGGGATAGTTTTGAGGGTTCGAAGGTTTAGGATTTTAAGTTAATTACGTCGAAAAATCCCGAAAAATTAGGGAAATTAATGTAAACTTATTGGAAGCGTTTGTGACCCAAATTATGATCTTTGAAGGGCCGGAACATTCCCGAGGAAACCGAGGAGCGTACAGGACGCGACTGACGCGTTCGAACTCCGTGAGTGGACCTTGATTTCTAACCGAGCATGCATAACTGTTTTTACTCCCTTGATTTATGGTTCTAAATATGATTTTATGACTATATTTATGATAATTCTGTTTTACGTGAATGCACGCTTTTCGATGTGATTTATCTATATTTTTACGTATTTCGAGACTATGGGTTCTTCGACACTTTGATGATGGTTTGATGAGTGATTTTATACAATTTGTGCATATAACATTCTAATGATGATTTGATTATGATTTGTGAGTAAGATTTGGAATTTGAACGTGAAATTCGGACATAGTCCTATTTTGATAAAATGTGATTTCAAATTGGTTTTAGAAATTGGATCACGACGGATCTTGAATTTGTTATAATTTACATTTGATTTTGGGTTTAAAGACCCGGTATGATTGCTGGATTTGGTTTTGGGTTTAAAGACCCGGTTAATTGTTGACGGAGGCGGTCCCGGATTGGGTTTAAAGACCCGGATTGAGTTTAAAGACTCATGAGTTTAAAGACTCGGTTACCATGATGAGTTTAAAGACTCGGTTATTGTGATACCCCCTGAGGCCTATTGATTATATTCTGAGTTTAAAGACTCGTTAATAACCCGGGAAGGCCTGATATATGAGTTTAAAGACTCGGATAGATCCAGCAGATTTGATTTGTTAATGTTACATTCGGTTTTACATGATTTTATGGCTGTTTACTGTAACGGTTTCCATATGATTCGTAAAAGTGTTTTCGAATACTTAGTTGTGCATTCATGTTGTAAGACTGGAGGGTGAACCCCGATTTCATTAAACTGTTTCTAGAATCTTTTGTTTTAGTCCACTCACACTTTTCTGTTTTAAATACCCTCCAGGTCGTGGTACAAGTTTTGGGGGATAACGTCGAGGCAGAGGCAGAGACATAAAGTTTTCCCGTTGCGGTGTAGTTAGTTCACAGAGTAGGACTTTATCCTTATCTTGTTTTCTAACTATACTCTGTGAAACTGTGGGCTTGTTTTCAGTTGATTGTATCGTTTAATCTCCCTGGCTGACAATGTATGTGGTGTAAGTTATTTGGTTATTTGGTCTTTTGGATTGGATTGTCAGACGGTAGCAGGATTCTTCCCGATTATCGAGGCGATAATCGAGGTGGGTCCTGTCAATGTCTGATTGACTCGAAACCAGTGCCAAAATGTTCGTTACATCAAATAATTTAAAAGTCGTATTGGAACCATCCTCAAAAGGCGTGCCATGCGCCCCCACGTGCCTCCCAAAGAGGTTGTACGTGGGCCTCACGCGCCTCAGTAGGTCATCTTCAACTTCACGTCGAACCGGGTCCAGACCGATTCGGTTCAGCCCGATCCAACCGAACCGGGATAGGCGGTCCAACGTCTTAAACTGTCTAATTCTGGTCCGTTTTCAATCCTTTTTAGTCTATTAAGTTCGTTCAAACATGTATAATCAAGTTATCTAGTTAAATCGTGGATTTAGGGTTGGTTTATTACCTTCCAAGTTGGCATACGATCAGATTTTCTCCCAGGTTCCAGTGTCCACTTCCCCGGTCACCATTCTTCTTACTTCCAAGCTCTTTAGCTTTGTCTTAACTTCCAAAAGAGATTCTAATAACCCAAACATATCAATTAGCACGAAAACAAGCTCCACCATTTTTGAATTCAAGCGAAGGTTTTCTGGAACTCACCTTACCTTCCCTTTGTAGACCTCAAAACCAAGCTCAAAGGCTTCCTGACGATTTCAACAACACAGCCCAATTAATTAATTCGATCCTTAGCCCAAAAATCCAACTTCCTCAAGTGCAAACACAAACAGGGGCCTCTCGGGTTTCCTCAGCTACCATCGCCGTCCTCCGCCGTCGAACCTCGCCGTGGCCACCAGTCATCTTGTCTAGGCTCCCTCTCTCATTTCCTTTCAGACAGTAAGGGCAATAGATGAAAGATTGAAGGACTTGTCTGAGTGGACTCTCACGGTTTCAACTATGCTCAGTTTTCAGTCCTTCAAACCCGTGCACTCACTTGTTTTTTAAATTTTGAGAGAGACGGTGAAGAGGCTTCCATACCCATCTAGAGGAAGCCAGGTGTCCAAAACCTGGTGGACACACACATCTGATGTTGCCAAGTGTCCCCTGATCACTGGGCACTAATCCCAATGCAGGAAATGACCAAATTGCCCCTTACCGCACAAATTACCATTTTACCCCTCGTGTTCCTAGACCCATAACTAATTCATCCGAAGTCCGATGACGATGTGCCGCCTGTTGTTGTACTCAGAACATCGAGACCTTCCTAACGGTCCTCGAAGTTCGTGAAAATGTCATGTCGTTTGCAAAGTCAACAAAATGCCCCTTGTTAACCAAAATTACCAAATTACCCTCGACCTTCCGAACGTCATAACTTCCTCCTCGGATGTCAGGATCGAACGTGCCACCTGTCTATGCACTCATGACATCTCGAAATACGTCACAGTCATCGGTCAAAGTCCATTTGACCACCCGAACAAAAAGTCAACATTTTTGCCCATTCTAGGGGCAAAATCGTCATTTTGCACCGTCCGTCCGAACGCCTCCAACTAATCACCGATTAACTTCACTAATCCATCATTAACAACTAATCTAATCCCGATTTTCGGGATGGGTCGTTACAGGAACACCATCATTAGTATTCCTTTCTCTTCAGTGATGTGTTTTGAGGATGCTCGGTTCTAGTTCTTTACGAAGAATGGGAAGTATTCAGTCAAGTATGGGTATTATATTGCCTTCAATTAGTTAGTCCTCAGTTCGAGAGGGGAGAGGAGGGGAAGTTGGGGGAGGGGGACGGGGAGAGATTGATGCGTCAACTAGCCTAGCCACTGAGAGGTACTGGAAGCACTTATGGAAGCTAAAACAACCGAATAAGTTGAAATTGTTCCTTTGGAAGGCTAGTTTGGAGATCCTTCCCATGGCTACTAATCTACATCAGAAGAAGTAGGGGTGGCAATGGGTCGTGTCGTGTCGGGTTCGTGTCATGTCATGAATTCTGTTTTACCCATTTATGTCCAACCCGAATCCGACCCGTTTAATAATCGTGTCAAAAATTTCCTACCCGAACCTGACCTGTTAATGACTCGTGTAACCCGTTTAACCCATTTAATAAACATGTCATACTCAAAACCCAATTAACCTATGACTTGTTTGACCCGTTTAACTCGTTTAACATGTTTAACCTATTTAAATTATAAGATTTAATATATATTTAGGTAGGTAAATGGGTAGATATATGGGTTAGTAATGACACATTTATTAAATGGGTCAATATATAAGCCAATATACAGGTTAACCTGTTAACCCGAAATCTACCCATTTATTAAACGGGTTAACATGTCATTATATGGGTTAACAGGTTGACCCGAAATCCACCCGTTTAATAAACGGGTCATAACGGATTGACCCGAAAATGACCCGAAATTTTAATCGTGCGGGTTTCGAGTCGTATATCGAGTCGTGTCAAAAATTGCCACCCTTAAGAAGAATGTTCTTCCCTTGAGGCTATGCAATCGATGCGACAAATAGATCGAGGATAAATTCCATGCTCTATGGGGGGTTGTAAGATGAATCAGCGGGTGTATCGAGCATTCAACCTTCCCCTCTCCGAGGCTGATTTGGGATCTTTTCTAGGTTGCATCCTCCAAACTCTCTCTATCTGAGTTAGACTTCTTTGTTTTCACTTGTGGATAGGTTTGGAATTGGAGGAATAAAAGTGTACACCATTAGCCAGTTGGAGGCTCAGGTGGTGGCGGAACCTGCCGTGGCAGCTCACCGAGAGTGGGTGGGCTTGTACTCTGCTGATCCGAGGGCTCGGAGTGTGAGGCAGGAGAAATGGATTAGGCCCCCAGTACCAGGCCTTAAGCTGAATTGTGACGGGGCTACTTCCTTGGTAGATGGAGGTCATGGGATTAGTGGTCTTCTAAAGGACTCCAATGATACTGTGATTGTTGGTTTTTCTGGCTTGGCTCCTCAAGGAATCTCTATTTTGGCTACGGAGATGGAGGCCCTAAAATTAGAACTACTAATGCTACAATTTTTAGGTCATATGGATGTGGAGGTAGATACGGATTTTTTGGAAGCTATTGTTGTTATTCGACCAGCTCCTGAGAATTGGAGCCTTATTGGTGTACTGGGCCAAGTCATACGACGTCTGTTAGAGGAGATTAGCCTACCTGAAGGACAATCGCTTTACACTCCCCGAGCAACAAACCAAGTGGCACACAACCTTGGTCAAGAAGGGATGCAGACTCAATGCAAAATGGCCTAGCTTCCTCTAGCACCACCTTTACCTTGGCTTACCACCCTCCTCGAGGGGGATTTGTTGAATTGATGTAATTTCATTTGATTGTTTGGAGGGGGAGGGAAGAGGGGAGGTACTATTTTCCCTTCATCGAATTTATCTAAGATTAGCTAAGTTTTATGATGATGATTTTAATGAGGTTCCGTGCATTTTCTATGCACCCTCGCAAGTGTAACCCACTTTTTTCAATAAAACTTTCATTTAGATGAAAAAAAAAAATGACTCTAATATTTAAAATTATCCCTAAAATGCAATGTACTTTTTTTTATCCCTGCATTTTGTCACAATCGTTGATGTGATCCCTATGTCCAAAAAACTCACTAACTACATTAAATTTAAGGGCATATTTGTCAATTCAATTAGTCCCTCACCTCCGTCTACCTTCTCACTCGAGACTCGAGAGGCTAGAATTGGAAGAGATGTCAGAGGCAGAGCATATGCCGGTGCTGCATCGTTTCGTGATCACAATTGTGGGAGACGACCAGATTGTAGGTGGTTCGACAAATTGAAGTCCCCCAGTTCTAACAATAGTGGTGGTATCACTAGATGTAATGGGGGCTACAATAAGAGAGCATAGGAGCGGCTTCAATTTTTTGTGGGTCGCCGACGGGTTTCTAAGATGGACATGGCGATTTCTACATAGGAGCCACTTCGATTTGACGATGCAACGATTGAATTCCATCGATTTGTACTCCTAGTTGGTAACCTCGTTGATTAGCAGGTTGATAGTGTTTTTTCGTCCACCCAAGCATGTGGTTGAATGACCACTGATCCTCCATGACCAAAATTACAATTGTTTTGATGGGTTGGCACTATTGCGAAGATCCCATGTCTCTATAATTAAAGTCATAATAATTTTTTTGTGGATCTGATTCAGCTGATAATATGTTGTTTTTTCCTTGCTTGCCATAAGAGTAAGAGGGAGATGGCTTCATGATTCCACTAAATTTTTTTGTCGATGCTTCCATGATGAAAGATGTTAGCTTGTTTCCCATGGGCTGGTCGGTGGGTGGGTGGGTTTTTTTTTATCAGGAAGTAAAATTTCATTCAGAAAGCAAAGCAGAAACAATACAAGAGAAAATACCTTTTACTATGACTTCTATTGTCTTATGTCCAAGTTACTTCCAGTTCTGTTAATTAGTTATTGTGGAACCCAAAATCACCGGAAAAATGTGGAGCTGCCACGTGGCCCATAATTCTCAAAATGACCAAATTGCCCTTGGCAATAATACTTGTAAGCACAAGCACCGGACATGGCCCAAACCAGAATGACATGTGGAAGCCTCTCCACCCTCGATTTGTATAACACGTGTTAGCATGCAAATTGATGAGCATTTGTCCCACATCGAAACTATGGAAATTGAACATTTCATTCACCCCTATAAATAGCAAGGCACATTTCATTTCCAAGTTAAGTTGATTCTTCGCTTCGAAGTATATCCTTTTCCTCTCTCAAAGCTAACTTAGGCATCGGAGTGTTCTTGGTCGAACAACCCCCCGGGTAAATCGATCGAGACAACGATAGCTAATTGTTTGCTGTTTGCAGGAATTGTGAGAACTTTTCGCGGCGGGTTCGATTTCTGCTTCAACAATTGGTGCTTTCATTGAGAGCTATTGAGTTATACTCAGAAGAAGCTCTCTCATTTGTTCATCGTTCATCTTTCTTCGTTCGTCGTTCATCGACATTGTTCGAAGATTTTGAACGTTGTTCATCACTCATCAGGAATTTGTTCATCGTTCATCTTTCTTCGTTCGTCGTTTATCGACATTGTTCGAAGATTTTGAACGTTGTTCATCACTCATCAAGAATTTGTTCATCGTTCATCTTTCTCCGTTCGTCGTTTATCGACATTGTTCGAAGATTTTGAACGTTGTTCATGACTCATCAAGAATTCGTTCATCGTTCATCTTTCTTCGTTCGTCGTTCATCGACATTGTTCGAAGATTTTGAACATTGTTCATCGTTCATCTCTCTTCGTTCGTCGTTCATCGACATTGTTCGAAGATTCTGAACGTTGTTCAAATTACCCATCAACAGCTTTCCAAATTCAAAATTCTTCGAATCGGCATGGCTAAGGCTCGTCGATCCGCTCAGTCAGCCGGAGAAGGTATTTCTGCCTCAACAGCTCAGACGAGGAATGAAGCTCACATAGAAACTCCGGAGAAGCGCCCAGCTCAACTCAGGCGCGTGTCTATGGAAGCGCCCCTTGAGACACTCGAAGGGAGGCCAACCTTCAGTTTTGGAGCATTCCCCTCTCCAGCTAACCAAGTACCCGCGCTAGGGGAAGGAACTTCGACTTTAAAACAAGCGAATGAGAGGTTGATGGGAAATGCATCACGACATGATCGACCCACAACAAACATGGTCCTAAAGGACTTTCTGGACGGATGTCATGACATCTTAGGGAGAAGTCGTCACCAACCCCCCCAAGACAATCTGGCGCAGCAAGTTGAAGGGTTAAGCAAACAAATCCAACTTCAGTCAGAGCTCTTGCAGCAACTCCTAGCAGGGAGACCAATCCAGGAGCGGGACGGACGATCCACGTCACGTGGCCGACAAGAGAATGCCCAGGGACGACCTAGGAAAGAGCAGGCCCGCTGCCAAACAATGTCACAAGATACTTCGCTGGGAAACTCTGGAGAAGAAAGTCACGCTCATCAAGCAAAAATCCCACAACGCCTAAAGCCGTTAGTACGTGAACGGCTAGGAGGTCGGACTGAGGCAACTTTATGGGCAGAGCATTCACAGCACTCACGTGGGGGCAGGGGGCAACTTCGAGCTCAAAACAAAAACCCAAAACGATCTGCCCACGACAGTAAAAGGGGAGAAGCCCAAGGAGTTTCTCAACAATTAGCAAAAGAGGACTCATCGGCTCAGCAAGGAGCATTGCGGGCTAATGATGTTCAAAAAATGCTGGACATGCACCTTCGTGCTCAACAGGGTGGCGATCTAGAAGACGATCTACGTCGCCAAATACAGCTCTCTACGCCCTTCATAAGGGATATTGAGGAGGAGCCATTCCCCCAGAGGTTCGCAACACCAAACTTCACTCCATTCAAAGGATCCTCCGACCCAGTAAAACACATAGATCATTTTCGAGGAGTCATGATCCCCCACAGGTCTAACGATGCACTCATGTGCAAAGTTTTTCAAGCTTCCCTTCAAGGCCAAGCCATGACTTGGTTCAATCATCTCCCCCCGAGGTCGATTGAGTCCTTCGAAGAGTTGGCTTTGACATTTGTGAAGGAATACGCACAACTTCGGACAATCGAGGTGAAAGACGACCATCTTTTCTCTGTCCGAAAGAGAGCAAAAGACACTCTGCGACAATACATACGGAGATTTTGTGAGGAGAAATCTCGCATTATCGGCTGTAATGACTTTGTTGCGGCAATGGCATTCAAGCAAGGACTCCCTCGAGACAGCCAGCTTTACGGGGACATCGTCATGAGCAATGCGCGAAGTCTTTCCGAAATACTTTCGCTAGCAGAGCGACATGCAAGTTGGGAGGACGAGAAGCGCGCCGCTCATACTCATGGCCATGCTGGGACTAGCGAAAAGGCCTCCGATGAGGATGAACCCCATGGAAAGTCTGCAACTGGAAAGCTCAACAAGCGAAAGGCAGGGCAACACTCCCAAACGCCAGTTATGGGGAAGCCTAACTTGCAGCTATCTTTACCAGCCCATCAGATCCACAATGAAATTAAGAACAAGCCATGGTTTAAGAGGCCAGAGCCAGTCAAAGGCAATCAAGAGAATGCTGATAAAACCAAATGGTGCGCCTATCATGAATGTTATGGGCACAATATCAGCACATGTATATCTTTCGAAAGATATCTCCGAAATCTCCTGAGGGAGGGGCATTGTACAGACTACATAAAAAACAAGACTGTAAATCACATGGAGAACAAAGAGTCAAACGAGCCAGCGTCAAAGGTGATCCGCATCAACTAGACGCAAGTCAACATTAGAAAGACATAAAACTCTATGGAGCTTTTCAATTTTGCTTTTCAAGTTGCCTTCTGAATTCAAGTATCAATGAAATGAGATTAACAAATTGATTTGTTCACCATGTACAATTTTCAAAGCTTATTCTCTCTAGTGTAAAAAAGCCTTCATGATCGAAGCATCCAAGCCTTCGTCATCAAAGCATCTGAGTTTTCGCCTTGCGAAGCATCTAAGCCTTCGCCATGCGAAGCATCCAAGCCTTCGTCATCGAAGCATTCAAGCCTTCGCCCTGCGAAGCATCTAAGCCTTCGCCATGCGAAGCACCTAATCCTTCGTTATCGAAGCATCCAAGCCTTCGCCCTGCGAAGCATTCAAGCCTTCGTCATCGAAGCATCAAAGCCTTCTGAGTCCTGCAAATTTCTGTGCAGCAGGGAGAGCTCATCTCGAGTGATATCTCGCTCATTTTCTATCAGCATCCTCTCTGCACGGCTCATCTCCAACTCGCCCATTTTGGCTTCCGATGTGAAATTGAGACCCCAAGTTATCTTAGTTATCGCAATCTCACATCAACAACATAACTTTCCATTTCTGCCTGCCCTTCGCATCAAGATGGCACATTCGTAGGGCCAGAACGGAAAGGTTAGGAAAGAAGTTGCTCGGTATGCTTATGGGTTAGGAAAGAAGTTGCTCGGCATGGTTTTTTCTCCCAAGAACCAGTAAGTCCTTGTTTATTGTCCTTCTTCTGAACAACGGTCTCCTTCAAGCACAGTGGAACGCACAACCACTCCTTGTTTGGGATGTCTGAAAGCTTCTCGCCATTCATGGAGAGAGTAGCCGGCTCATGTCCCGAAACTCTAGAAGAACATCTGTCGCCAAGTTCCACGAGAACATCGCTTGAAAAGGAATTTTGATTGCAAGCCTTCCACTCCATGAGGTCTTCAGGCTTCTCAAAATCCATATCTTTCCCTCGGAATGGACTTAGGCCACGAAAACCGCCACGCTCCCACAGGACAAATTTGCTAGGTCTCTCGGCATCTTGACGCATGGCGAGCATGTATGTGGTACTAGCAAGAGTCACAGTAGGTGTGATCCTGCCTACCGATGCTCACTAGTCACGTCCGCAAGTGCACTCAGTCACCACCAAGTCCCCGTCGACTGTTCGGCCAAACTCCGTCCACGACGTGACATCGTGAGAGTATAAGGAACGATTTTACAAGATCAATTTGATAAATCCTTACCTCCAGCTAGTAGAACTCAAGCTCGATTTTTCGAGGATTTTGAAGCTTCTGTTCTTGCTCGATACGGCCTCAATCCTCCCCGTTTTTGATTTGGATCGGTTCGAATTAGTCCCAGGAGACTTAATCCAGCCTCAATTTTGATCCTCAAGACTCACGAATTCGAATTCGAATTTTTACCACAAATTTCCAAAATTTCGAAAATCTGCAAAACCAGCGACCCTCTGTTCTTTGTGTTTGTTTTGCTCCAATTCAGACTCTCTAATCTCTCATTCTCACAATCGAATTGCTCTGCTATTTAACAAAATCAAGGTTTGGACAAAATGATTGAGTTTTCCCTAATTAAGGGTTTAGGGTCCCTAAAATCCTTGATTTCCTCCATGTTGTCTAGACAAAGCAGCAAGAATCATTGGTAGGTAGCATGAGTCAGCGTCCACCGTTCGCTTGTCTCAAAAAGACCGTTTTGCCCTTCGCTTCCAAAATTACGAAAATGCCCCTCGCCTTCGTAGACACATAACCTTCGCATCCGATCTCCGATTTCGGCATGCCACCTGTCTATGGATTCGTATCAACTCGACCTACGTAACGGTCTCTGGCCCTCGTCCTTTGGACCCCCCGGTTCAAAAGACAACATTTTGCCCATGCTTGGGGGTAAAATGGTCATTTTGCACATTATGTCCGATTCACACCACTAAACCCAGAATAGTCATTCTAAAACTAAAAATGGACTTTTTACCTTTATAACCAGGGGCAAAATCGTCAAATAAACACTGAATCGATTCTTGAACCCAACGGTAACTGGTAACCCGGTAATATAAGACTCCAAACAATGTACATCCCTCCGGATTCACTGAATACCGAATCGATGTGGGGGCATTTGTGGAACCCAAAATCACCGGAAAAATGTGGAGCTGCCACGTGGCCCATAATTCTCAAAATGACCAAATTGCCCTTGGCAATAATACTTGTAAGCACAAGCACCGGACATGGCCCAAACCAGAATGACATGTGGAAGCCTCTCCACCCTCGATTTGTATAACACGTGTTAGCATGCAAATTGATGAGCATTTGTCCCACATCGAAACTATGGAAATTGAACATTTCATTCACCCCTATAAATAGCAAGGCACATTTCATTTCCAAGTTAAGTTGATTCTTCGCTTCGAAGTATATCCTTTTCCTCTCTCAAAGCTAACTTAGGCATCGGAGTGTTCTTGGTCGAACAACCCCCCGGGTAAATCGATCGAGACAACGATAGCTAATTGTTTGCTGTTTGCAGGAATTGTGAGAACTTTTCGCGGCGGGTTCGATTTCTGCTTCAACAGTTATATGATAGCTTTTCTCTTGATTTGCAAGGTCCATATGCTCATGTGTAGATTATGATCAGAGTTTGGTTTGTCGATAATTACATTTTAAAGGCAACTTTTCATCTGTAAGCTACATTTCTGAACCGCGTATGTTGTGTACAACTTTCTCTAATAATTGAAGGTGTTGTCAGTTGTGTATCCTTATTTTGAACAAATGCTAAAGCATATATGTTTTCAAAAATGGCATCTTTCTTTCTTTGATCATTCTCCCTCTGTCGAAGGTATGCTTGTATTATTTACGGGTTTTACCCACCTTTATGGACTTTTTGTTTACATTTCTATATTATTTTGTTCTCTTTCTTTCTTTGATCATTCTCCCTCACTTGAAGGTATGATTGTATTATTTACGGGTTTTACCCACCTTTATGGATTTTTTGTTTACTTTTCTATATTATTTTGTTCACAAAGTTTGAGGAAGCAAATTGGGCGTTTTGGAGCTCATGAGGTAGAGTTTTTTTCTTTCTCCATTTTGTTTTCAATTTCTAGTTTATTGGCTTCTCTTATTCATATGGATTGAGTGGGCTATTTATTAATTTTTGACTTCATTTTTGTCCAAGGTTTGGAGAACATCCTATTGAGTTTTCCTCAAATTCTCAGGTATAATCACCTTCATTACTTCACCCTTTCTTTGTCTCATCATCCATTCATTTCCCAATGCACTAGATTATAGTTTTAACAAGCTTACAAATTTTTTGTGGTTGAGTTTAGGGGCTCTCAATATATCACTAATTTAATAGAATTTCTATATCACTGAGATAGCTTGCATAGTCTGTGAATCATTTTTTGCTCTTCACTAAGGTTTTAGGCTTTGGCGCTGCTTGATAGGAATATGAACTGTGATTTATGAAACTGTAATCTATTCAATTTTGTGTTCTCCTCCTAATTGCAAAGCACTCCCATTCCTTGGATTCAGAGCTAATCAAGATCACAGGCGATTTTTCCAACTTATTGTTACTACAGACCGGAAGTTATAACATTAAGCAAACTTCCGAGAATTTTGAAAATGTAACAGTCTTTGAAATTGCTTGATTGTACTTGCTCCTCTTTTTCATTTGAAAAGGAATTAGTACTTCGTCTTTTTTATCCTTCATTAACATCCACCTGCTACATTTTGTACAAACATTCACTTTGCAAAACATTATATATATATATATATATATATATATATATATATGCATCATCCCACATCGTGAACACATTTTGTCAACTCACAGCGAAGCGTGGGCAAAAACACTAGTGGATATCTATGTCAATAGGAGTATCCTTGTGTATTTATGTCCATTTCTATTTTCATATGTTCTCAGTAGTCTTTCATTTGGTATTTAGGTTAGATTGCCCTTAGAATTGTGCAATAAGTCATGCTTAACCCTAGTTATCGTGAATTGTCTCACGAGACTCTAAGTGAGATCAACTCACCCCTTCAAAAAGTTCTCTAAGACTCTAATTTTACCCACTATGATTGGAGCCACCCCCACTTCTATCTCCAAAAAACAAAAAAAAAAAAAACCCAATTGTCCCAAGTCCCAACCCACTCTTGACAACCCGGTTATCTACCTTCGTCCACTTTCCTTTTGGTAGCCATCCTTTGTCTCTTCCATTCTCAATATCTCTCTCTTTGCCTCAAAATTAAGCATATATCTCGCATTTAAATAAATCCACAATCTCCGTCGTCAAAATCAACTTATCTGAAAACAAATTCAACGTCCCAATGTTCTGACTCGAAACCCTCACATTGTCCGCCACTTCCTTCGTTAGAATAGTGGCCCTCCCATTTGAGTCCAAACTCCACATTTTCATCGCTGCAATGAAATCTTTTGTATTTTGCTTCTCGAACTCGTCGTTGAAATACTCGAGGGCAATTATGTTCTTTGTCATGCTCGTCGTCGTCGTTGATATCACGAGTCTCTTCTCCTTGTGATTAATTTTGTATTGTCCAATATCAAGGTTTTGATCTAAAGACGACTACTTCACTAGGACATAATGGAGTACAGGTTGACCGTTCGCAAGTCCGACCCTTTTCTTCTTCAAGTTGGATTTTCGGCCTCCTCATTGGACCTTGACCTATTTAAGCATTGAGGTTGTACCTCGACACTTGTTTTGGAGGTCTTGGATGATGGCGCAGTGGACAACGGCACATACTGTTTTAAGGAGCGCAAACTTGAGGTTAAGTAAGGTCACCCCAAATTTGTCGCCGGTAATGAAAAGATTGGAAGGATATGGCAAGATCAAGGAACGTCTCCTCCCTTTTTGAGAGGATATGGGCTTTAGTTATGAGGTAAAGAGAGAGATAGTGAGAATGAAAAGGTGGCTAGCAAAAGGAAAGTGGACAAAGGTGAATAGCATAGTTGATCGTTAGTGGATTAGAACTTGAGACTATTGAGCTTTTCTTGTTTTTTGAGATAGAAGTTGGTAGCTTTAAACAAAATGGGAAAACTAAAGTTTTGGAAATTTTCTTTAACGGCGGGGAAAATCTTACTTAACCCGAAAAATTGGTCAAGCAAATCTCACTTACCTCAAAAATCGTGACCAAGTGTCTTATTTTTGCTCCCAATTTTAGAGTTGATAGATTTGGGACAAAGTAAGATATTTCAATATACAAAATGTGAGCTCCTAGGCTCCTAGGGCAAAACGAGCTCCTAATTTTAGAGTTTAGGTAATTTAGGACTCACAATATCTGATGCAAATAGTTCCAGACCACAGAACACGCTCTCTACTCCTTTGAGGCATCCACTTTACGGATTGAGATCATCCGAACGAATATGGTATTACCGTTTAAGCGAATATTTGATCAGAGTGGGATAACGAAGAATACCTATCCGTGTTTATTAAGAAAACAAGTTCCAGATTTGTTATTAATTGATATTCCAGAAGAAACCAATGACACTACTAAGCACCTGAAGTTGGATTTCGAAATGAAGGATCATAGGAGAATGAAGTTTTGTCTTGACCTGAAGCTCGAGTACTAGGCATATGGGGTTTTAGTCTATTGATTAAATCACATCTAGAAGATGTTGATATTAGACCCAGAAGATGTTGAAATTTTTTAATAAGGATAAAACTAAACCTTCAAGCACGCCTATGATCATCCGTAGTCTAGATCCTATAAAGGACTCGTTTTGTCTTGCAGATGATAATGAAGAGATAGTGAGACCAGAAGTTTCATATATAAGTGTAATAAACACATTATTGTACTTAATTCAAATCACTAGACTAGAAATTTCATCTGTTGTGAGCTTGTTAGCCACATTTAACTCTGCGCCAACACGCCGCCACTAAAATGGCATGAAAGACATTTTCCAATACCTTAATGGTATGTGAGATATGGGCTTATTCTATCCATATGCATTGAGGAATGAATGAAACCTCCTTGATCTTCGGAATGATGCATTGCCTTATTGGGTATACTAATGTAGGCTACCTATCAGACCCACATATGGAATGTTCTCAAACTAGTTATGTCTTTACTATTGGGAACAGAAAAATATCATGAAGGTCTAAGAAACATACCATTATTGTTGCGTCTTCGAATGATGCGAAGATTCTAACTCTTCACGAAGCAGCTCATGAATGTATATGGCTAAGAGCCATTATGGGGCATATTTGAAGCACTTATGGACTGTATCCCACCAAATAATGAACATAGGATTATCTACTAAGACAATATTACCTTCATCCAGCAAATGAGAACCAGTTTCATTATAGTAGACAATAAGTCATCACTCAATGCAACATCCCATAAGCATGTTCATGGTATTGACTTGTGTAGATTGACAGATCTATCAAGTTCTTAAGGCGTCGATATCAGGAGGAGTATCCCGAAGCATACCAATTATCCGGAAGTATACTGAGTATCCCGAAGCATATTCACATGATCATTGTGTACTCTTTTGTCCTACGACCATGATTATTTTGTCTCATTGGGTTTTGTTACATGGTTAGATTTTAACAAGACACACATTTTGTTATGGTCACCCTATTAATAATGCATCCTGAAGATGTCATGATTCGACTCATATGCATTTGCTCATCTTTTCCCTTCGACCACGAGCTTTTCTCACTGGGTTTACCGGGTAAGGTTTTGGTGTAGCAATCTTAATGCATACTATCTCAAAGACGGACTATCTACATATATTCCAAACGAAACGACTTCAACTACTTTTGGAGATCCCGATGCAATCACGATCAATGCGCGTTGCACTCTTTTTCCTTTTCGACCAGAATTATTTTTATCCCACAGGGTTTTGTTAATTGGCAAGGTTTTAATGAGGCAACATGTAGGCACGTAGCCGAGCAGCACTATTACATGAAATATTTAAGGGGGAGTGTTGTAAATGTATTAAAGTGTATGACTATTTATATAATATTATAAAAGGTAGTTTAATCATTTGTAAAGTGAGTAGATAGTAAATAGGTAATCTTTGTGTTTTGTATTAAATCCTAACCCTACTTCTATATAAATAGGTTTAACTAAATGAAATAGTAGATACGATTCTTATCGTGTTCAAAACACACTTCAATTTATCATCTTCAATTTATCATCAAAATATGCAAAAGGCATGAGAAATTATCAAATAAAAAGCGTATGCCTATAGGCCTCAAAAAATTTGGGATAAAAGTCATTGAAGAACTACTTTTTTTCTCTGTTGCTATGGTTTTCGACAAAAGTTTGAAAGGGAAACACCAAAAAATTCATGTTTAGCGCAGGGTCTGTACAATAAAGTGCTTCAAACCGTCTTCGACTTCTTTGCACCACCTTTCTTATCTGCTTCTGCACCCTTCTTCTTTTCCTTCCTCTCTCGCTTCTTCAGAGCTGTCATGTGAGCCTTTAGGACAGTTGCATAAGACGATTGAAAGCGCTGATGGTCCTTTGCTCCAACCTTTCCAATAGAATTCCAAATTAGAGAATGTTACACACACTAACATCAACCAAAAAATCAACAAACGAAATACAAAAGCCTTAGCTATCATATACAATAGCTAGCGCAAGAAATTTAGGACAAGCTTAGTCAAGACACCAAACATTATTAGAGGAATCAGGACCAGAAGAGTTTTACTTTGGAGTAGAATGGTTTTTCAGATGATTAGATCGAGACTGGAATTTTATTTCATTTATGGAATAGAGAGGTTTTGGCATAGGTTAGAAACAGGAAACAAAAGGGAGAAACAACAGTGATAAATGATAATAGGAGTTGGATAGAAACAAATTTTCGTCCTCCTTGGGAATTTCAAGCTATATGAAGTTTAAGGGAAACCCTATATCTTTCTTCTTTCAACTTTTTTCCATGATTGGTGGGCTGATCTAGTAGGGGAATGGTTATTAAAGCAGATTGCTAGCATTTATTTAATCTTGTTAGCAATAGTACTGAACCATCACACTACTGGAAAAGAAGCAAAATCACCCAGACAACAATGACTCACACCAAAACTATAATAGAAAATACCAAGAATAGGCACAATGTTTCACAACTGGCCACATATGTTCATTATCAGTCAAACATTAGCAACTAGCGTTAATTTCCCTACCCAATGACCTAATTATATACTGAACTTCGGATGACTTCTAAATTTATGTCTCTGTGGTGCGCATAATTAAATATAGGATATCTTACTGTGGAAAAAGAAAAAGAAAAAGAACAAATACCAAGGGCTTAGGCACACTAAAGAAGTGTTTGATACGTCGGTCAAGTTTCATGAATTTTATCCATCAAATTGTCTCACATTCTAGGTGCATGCTATTTTTTAACAGTAGAGTAAATGGAATGGGAGGAAAATTAATAGAAAAGGGGGAGAATAGCTAATTCTAATAGTTCAACATAAAATCATTCGAAAACAAGTTCAGAGGTATTTCAGCAGAATACTCAAACCAAAAATATATGGACAACCTATAACCAAATTGTTCATGCCAAGGGAGAGAAATACATACTGAAGTAGAAATTGTCTTATTCCCTAATGTTGCACGAATAAGGCATCTGTACTCAACTTCTTCACCAGCACTTTTCAATTTATTCCTCTGCACCTTAGACTTCAAGGATGCTGAAATAACACAAGATTGAAAAGTATTTATGGCATTGAATAAAAAACTCAAATATGGACGAGTTGCACTAACTCAAAAAGGGCATCAAATGAAGACAAAATGAAGGAAGCTTATGCCTACATACATCGTTTGAAGGTAACCCAAACGGAACCCTTCTCAGTGCTTTTCTCAAACATGCTAGTAAGTTCATTAAGAAATGGATCTGGCTGTAGAAGAACCTAAAATCGGAAGAAAAAAGGCAAGCACATCAAAATAATCAAAGCCAAAACAAAAACAAAACTAAAAGAAGGAACAAAAAAATAACATCAGGGAAAGCACATAATCTTCACTATTAGATACTTGTGGTGGAAACATAAACAAAATTACAGATTCTGCGTTTAGATTCCCAAGTTTTCATTGTGGTATGAAGAACAAACAACCAATATATTATGATAAAAGTATACTAAGATTCAGGTGATTTTGATTACCCAATTAAAACCAATTCCATATTACTTATCAACAATTATAATCAATTATATATTCTCTGGCTTAACCACATAACCATCCTAAAGTATGGTCATTCAATGTTTGTCAAGCACACCAAATCAAAACAAATCTCAAAGAATATACGATATATAAGCTCATGCTTTTTTTTTTTTTTTATATATAGAAAAAGTATTTTGAGCATTTAATTGATGGAATATCTTTAAATTCTTGATCAATCTAAGATAATAGTGTACATGATCACATCAACAAACACCCAAAATGCACCTCATCCAAGCCTTTCACATATCAATGGTTCAGTCAACTATATATGCAGTTAATGAAATTCTAAACCAGAATGCGTCAACAGCCCTTGATATTAATTGCAAGCCTCAACACATGTCAACTCAAAACATTGTCCATAACCAAACACAGCCAAACAGAAAAAAATGAAGGAAACCCAATTGATGAGACGAAACTATTGACACATAAATTACCAGAACATGTCAGATGCGTATATCATATCAGTCTGAATACACCTATATCAATATCGCATGTTAACGAAGGAAAGAACAATTTTTGAAGATACCATTTTCACAGCGGAAAGCCTTTTACTTCTTGTCCTCGTAGACAAATATTGACACACTCTAGAAGCGATTCTACGTTCTGAGCTGCCGAGAAGAAATCGAGAGAATCGTTTAATATAATCAAATCTGAAGCGCACTTTGCTTCTTGCGGCCGCTTAAAAAGAAAAAAGAAAAAAAAGACTAAGAGTTGGGTCGAATTATTTTGCAACCCTGGGAATTAATTTCTAGGGCCTTTTTTTCTCATCCTGGCCTATCTTGTTAGACATTGTAATGGGCTTTCAACTTTTCCTTTGTAACAATTTGACACGTATGCCGAAAGCTTCTAGGGAATTAGGTATAGGCCTAAATTTGTGTAAATTATTTCAAATCGTTATTTGTATTTTTTTTATTTGGTTTATAAAACATCTTAGCACTTGTAATGGTTCAGTTCCAATTATTTTGAAAATTTTGTATGAGTCCAAAACTGGACCGCTAAGATTTGTAATAATTTGATATATAGCCGAAAGTTTGTACATTATCTCTAGTGTTAGGTAAGTTTGTACATTATCTCTAGTGTTAGGTAAGTTCGTACATTATTTCTAGGGTTAGGTCTAAATTTGTGTAAATTGCGAATTTGATTCAAATTTTCAATTTTTTAATTGGATAACAAAATATCTTACTTTGTAATGGTTCAATTCCAATTTGAGATTTTGGAATTTTATATGATTTCTGTGAAACCATAAATTATCGGAAAATTGTGCAGCTGACACTTGAGCCACAATTCTAAAAAATATCCAATTTGCCCATGGTAATGACATTAACGGCTCATGAATACTCACGCGTTAAATAATGTATTTCCAGCTAAGTATATTATTTAATGTGGTTAAAGCTTCACTAATATTAATTATCATTATTCTTAATAATGGACAATTAATATTAATATTAATTTGCTTTAATTATCATCATAATTAGCAATTATTATAGTTATTAAATAATATATTTTATATTATTTATTAATTAGAAATTCAACTGATCAATCAAAACGCTTTGAGACTCTCAAGGTTTTTCTATAAATAGCGGAGCTCACTTCATTTTCAAGACAAGTCGATTCTTCGCTTCAAAATATTTTTTTTCCTCTCTTAAAGCTAATTTAGGCATCGAAGTGTTTTTGATTGAAGAATCTCCCAGGTAATCGATCGAGGCATCGATAGTTGATTGTTTACTGTTTGCAGGAAATGTGAAAACTTTTCGCTGCAAGTACGATTTTTGCTTCAACAATTGGTGCTTTCATTGAGAACTGATTGAGAAATACTCAAGGGGAGCCCTCACGATCGTGCATCGTTCTTCAACGTTTTTCCTTGTTCTTCAAACTTTGTTCATCATTCATCATACTTCGTTCGTCGTTCATCTACAACGTTTGAAGTTCTTGAACGTTATTCATCGTTCTTCAACTATGCTCATCGTTCATTATTCCTCCTTCGTCGTTTATCGACTATGTTCGAAGTTTTTGAACATTGTTCATCAGTCATGTTCATCGTTCATTATATTTCGTTCATCGTTCATCGACTATGTTCGAAGTTCCTGAACATTGTTCATCATTCATCAAAATTTTCCTTTCAATCCTCGTGATTCAGCATGGTTAGGGCGCGGCGATCCATTCGATCATTTGAAGGTAGCATTTCAGCCTTTGCAGCTCGAAGTGGGAGTAGAGCATGCACTTTGCCCCTAGAAGAGCGTACAAAGCCTTAGTTTCTGTGAAGCATCTAAAGCTTTTGCCCTTGCGAAGCATCCAAAGATTTTGCTCCAGCGAAGCATCCAAGCCTCCACTCTTGCGAAGCATCCAAAGTCTTTGCCCCCGCGAAGCACCAAAAACTTCGCTCTCGCGAAACATCAAAAGCCTTCGCTCCCGCGAAGCATCCAAAACCTTCGCCCCCGCAAAGCACTTAAGCCTTCACTTCTACGAAGCACAAAAGCCTGCGCTCATACGAAGCATCCAAACCTTCACTACTATGAAGTATCAAAAGCCTTCGCCCAAGAAAAGGATCCAAAGTCTTCGCTTCTGCGAAGCATCCAAAGCCTTCCCTATTGCGAAGCATCTAAAGCCTTCGCTCCTACGAACCATCCAAAGCCTTCATCCCCTCGAAACACAAAGTCTTCGATCCTGCGAAGCACCAAAGCCTTCGCTCCTGTCAAGAACCAAAGCCTTAGCTCCCGTAAAGCATCAAAAGGCTTCGCTCCTGCAAAGCATCCAAAGCATTCACCCCCGTGAAGCACTAAAGCCTTCACCCTCGTAAAACACCAAAGTTTTTGCTCATACGAAGCATCAAGCCTTCACTTCTGCGAAGCATAAAAAACATTCGCCACCTGAAGCATCCAAAGTCTTCGCTCATATGAAGCATCCAAAGCTTTCGCTCCAGTGAAGCATCCAAAGCTTTCGCTCCAGTGAAGCATCCAAAGTCTTTTCTCATGCAAAGCATCCAAAATTTCGTCCTTTCGAAACACCAAAGCCTTCGCTCCCGTGAAGCATCCAAAGCCTTCACCCCCGCAAAGCATCCAAAGCTTTCGCTCCTACGAAGCATCCAAAACCTTTGCTCATTTGAAGCATCCAAAACCTTCGCTCATGCGAAGCATCCAAAACCTTCACCCCCACGAAGCATGCAAAACCTTCGCACTCACGAAGCATCAAAAGTCTTCGCTCCCTACGAAGCATCCAAAGCCTTTGCCTCTACGAAGCATACAAAGCCTTCACACATGCAAAACATCCAATCCTAAGTCATGCGAAGCTTCCAAGCCTTCGTCATGCAAAACATCTAAGCCTTCACCATGCGAAACATTCAAGCCTTTGCCCCTGTGAAGCATCCAAAGCCCTTGCTCATGCGAAGCATCAAAGCGATCGTTCATACGAAGCATCTAAAAATTCATCTCGCGAAGCATCAAGGTTTACCTCCGGGGAAGCTTCGCAAGCCACTCTAGAAAGAAATCAAAGCCTTTTTTTTGGAAAGTGCATAAAGCCTTCCTCCTAGGAGAACATCAAACCTTCCACCTAGAAGCACTTCAAGCCTTTCTTTAGGAAGCAATCCAAGTCTTCATCCCAGAAGCAGTCCAGGACTCTTTCTGGGAATCACTCTAGGCTAATTGGAGTCGAAAAGCTCTCAGTGGATGCCCATGGCTAAGGATTGGATGTTTTGCATGTGTGAAGAAAGCTTGTAAAGAAAAAGTTTGTAAAGAAAGCTTCACAAATGAATTCAAAATCGAAAATTTTCATTTCTTTATTCGGAAAATGATTGGTAAATAATATGTTGATTGCTCAAACCAAGTATTCAATACTGAAATGAAAATACAATCCTAGATAAGGAGCAACTAGTCTATGAGAATTCTGGAGGCAAGGCATCAATGTTTATCATCCTTTGGGAAACAGTCCATCTTCAGCAAAAAGTTAGGGAAAACCGTCCACCATTCCCAACCTCAACCTCTGGCTCCAGCTCTAGCTCTTTGGAAGAGATTCCATTGCAACTCGTCACACCCAACTTTAACTCCTTATTTTCTTTTCGGTGCAAAATTTGGGGGGTATATTGCTTGATTTTCACCCTCGTTGAACTTTCACCTCCAAGAACTTGACCAACTACTTGGAAAGATTGACGTAAAATCTGCACCTACTAGATGACCTTACTAGGCTATATCACCAAGAAATGCCCTCCGAACAGACTTGGAAGGCATTTAAGGGCTTGACTTATCCTCAACAAGGGAGTCAAGTCTCTATTTGCTGTTCTTCTTCGGGATAACAACAGTTGTCAGACGCAATGGAGCGATCAACCATTACTTGATCAAACTTTCGAAAGACCTTCTACTTTCTAAACTTTTCAAGAGTGAAGACTTCAAATCCAGTTGATGATCAAAGAATGAAATTTTGTCTATCAACCACTTACTGGAGAATATGATTTGAAATTTTCAAGTTCTTCTCTCATGAGCAACGGTGGCAGTTTTGACATCATCTGGAACAGTGGCTGCATCTTTAGCACCCTATGTTAACATATTGCTCGTGTAATGACTCGGAAATTCGAAAAAAAAAAGAAGAAATTTTGGAAAATTTGCAGGATATGACGATTTTGCCCCTGGTTATAAGGGTCGAAAGTTGACTTTTTGATCAGAACACTTTTTGGACTCTCCGAAGAGACTTTTGAGTAGGTCTCGGGACGCTGAATCCGCAGACAGGCGATATGCGTCAATCGGAGATCGGATGTGAAAGTTACGGGTCTGCGAATGTAAGGGGCATTTTGGTAATTTTGAAAGGTAAAGGCAAAATGTTGACTTTTGATTCGGACGGTCAAACGGACTTTGGGCAATGACTCTGACATAGTTCAGGACGTCACGAGTCCGTAGACAGGCGGCACGTTGAATTCGGACATCGAACGAGAAAGTTGTGGTCACGGGACTGAAATCGATTAGCCGAACGAACCAGGATTTCGATTAAAATAATATTAAAATAGTGAACAGTGACCGGTGATTGTGGACATTTGGATGAGTGACAAGTGTAACTCATCCCTTGTTTTGAGGCCCTAAACTAAGGACCAAGTTTCCCGTTGAATATCATCATTATTCCTTATCATCTTTAATCATTCCTTATCATCTCTAATCATCTTTGTCTTCAATCATCTCTTTGTTTTCCTTTAAACCATGAAAAAACATAGGAAACAGAGCTTGAGAGATGAGAGAATTGAGCTTCCTCCCTTAACCAATTCCTTCCGCAACTAAACCATCAGAGAATTGAGATTATGAGGAGGAATTAAGAGGACTGATTTGAGGAGGAAACCTCTAAACCCAAAGCTCAAAACCATGAGAATTAAAATTCTCCCATAAAATCGAATTTGAATTTATAGGTCTTGAAACTTCAAATTGAGCTCGATTTGAGCCTTCTGGGATTGCCACGATCAGGATCACCTAAAAACGAAGGAAATTGGTGTCCAATTGGCTCTGAACGAACCTGGTGACAGAGAAGGAATTCGAAGGTTGAGTTGTGATCTTGGAGAGATCAAACGATGAAATTGGATTGGGAAATGAGTTTACCGTAGTCCACTGAAGCTTCTGGGTGGATCAATTGAAGGAAATCAAGTGGGACTGATGAACTTCGAAGGTTGAACAGTGCCTAGATGTTCTTCGAAAGTTCATCTTTGAATTTAAGGTTTAAGGTAAGAAATACTATAATTAAGTTTACAGAACTGTAATTGGACCTAAAACGATGCTATTTGAATTTTCAATTGAAAGAATTGATGTCGAATTGACAGAGAACAGATCGGGTCATCTTGCGGGCCAACCAGACCTGTTTTACAGAGATACGGGTTGGGACGAAGGTACTGTAGCAGGCGTGTGGGTTTCACGGGCAGCCACTCACGGCGGCGCGTGACGGCGCGTGGGCACGAATCCCGAGGTGAGTTCAACACGACTTTAAATCCTCTCAGTGTAACGAACATTTTGGCACTGATTTCGAGGAAATCGGATATCATTTCGATAAAGTTCTACGTATCTAAGTTTTGATTTACGTGTTAAATGCGTATTTAAATCCCAGAAAAATTAGGGAAAATTATATGAGATATATTGAAGTATTTGTGACCCTCGATAATGATTTTGGACAGGAATTGTGATTTTCAAAATTTACGGAAAAACGTGCAGCTCGGAAGCGGGCCATTTGGACTATGTGTGTAAGTGGACTTTTGTTTTCTAACCGTGATGCATGCATATATGACTTAAATGCTTTATTATATGATTTGATATGCTTTGGCATGATTGATGTTTCAATCCGTTGATTTCTCGATTTTCTGGATTATTATATTATTTTGGGCACGATTTTCGAGAAATTATGAAATTGATTTTTTGGGCGAAGGCCCTGGATTTGTGAATTGTTTTGACTCAGGTTATGAGTCAAGGATTGAAAATAATGTTTGGACTCGGGTTATGAGTCAAGGATTGATTTCATGTATTTATGTGAAAATGGCAACTGAGGTTGCAATCGCACGGATTTACGTGAAAATGATATTTTGGGTTTGAGACCCAATTGGATAGTGATTTTGACTCGGATTTGGAGTTACATGTGAATATGATTAAATTGATAATTTTGATTTATAAAGTGAATTCTGGTCACTGTTTTATGACGAATTTGTGGAACTTGCTTTGTGAAAACTATTTTATGTCTCGGGTGTAGACCCAATTGAAATGTTTTTTATTTGATTTGAGACATAAATGATTTTCAAATGAGATTACTGGATTTGGTGACTATTCCACAGATACCATCCTCTGTGATTTGATAGTCTCCTCCAGACGTCGTAGATCCTGGAGTAGTCACGATCCACTACCTGAAGATGAGTAACTTCGAGGGAGGCTCACTCTCAGGAGCGTGGGATTATGATGATATCCTACAGACATCGTTGATCCTGGAGTTGATATCACCCCAGACGTCGTAGATCCTAGGGGATGTACTCGGACGTGAGACACCGAGTTTGCACGCGTTGCATTGATATCGTGACGGGTTACTTGGATATTGAGATTGGATATTGAGGATTGGTGATATTGTGATTTATTGATATTTGTGTCCAGATACTTTATATCATGAACTGATGTTTTATATCATGAACTATTTTGATGAACATGAATTTTTCGGACCATGAGAAAACATGTTTTGATTTTATCGGTCCACTATTCATACTTGATTGATTTCACACTATGACTCATATTTTATGTTATGCATGCACGTTTTTGAAAACTGAAGGGTAAGAATGTGTTTTGATAAATGTATTTCTAAAAGTTTGTTTTGTCCACTCACACATTTTCTGTTTAATTGACCCTTCAGGTCGTGGTGCGGTGATCGAGGCTATTCGAGAGGTGGAGGTATGAGTGGGCACATGTGCAGTTATCCCTTGTTTGGCAAGTCTTGGAGGGTATTTTCGGAACTTCAGTTGATTTGTTATACGGAAGCAGGACTGGGCACGGTCATTTACGTCCTTAGGGGACGGGTCCTGTCAGCTCGTCTTGAGATCAAACATCAATTCTCTTATTTCTCATAGTGGAAATGGCATGGACATCTTCACTAGCTGTGGCATCTTCATAGATAGAACATTTAAGTTCTTTTTCTTCAAGCTAGCTAAGATAATAAAGAGCGACATCACAAGCTCCACATGGGACATGCCGTGACACGACCCATCCCAATCCCCACGGGATTACCATGGAATGTGTCATGCTCCCGTCTGACAAGAGGTGTCAGACAAGGGATAACCTGTTGCCACTGCCCAAACGGGCTTCCAGAGTGCGCAAGGATCGATGGAGGAGGTGTGCGATGCTCAAGTCTCTGCTGCAGTCGCATCCGGAATCAACCTGAAGGGCATTAAAAACAAAAGCTGTGAGTGGACGAAAATAAACAAGTCTATTTAAAACATTTATAAGACATTTATGCCCCTCAGTAAAATCATATGCATGCACCAAAAACCAATAATCACATATTTGTTTAGAAATAACCATTAGGGCTTTAACCCGGAAACCAAAGCATAGTTTCAAATCCCAAAAGTCAATCCAAGAGTTATTTCATAAATCCAGTAATATTCATTTATTATTTTTCCATCTCCGGCATCCCCGATGCCTAGCGTCCCTGACGCTTGACGTCCCCGACGTCATATCTCACGGTATTAAGCAACGCGTGCTGCCCGGGGTCTCACCGGGTCCATATCTCTGACATCCCCGATGTCTGACGTTCTTGACGTCAATCATAGCAATCCTGCTCCTGGATCACTATACGGTCCGGATGCTCCGTATAATGAGCCCTCGCAGGCAATGCACCGTGACTTCTCCAGTGTCCCCGACACTTGGAGGAGACCAGGATATATATCCTCATATCGAGATGATTTTATGGAACACAATTTATTATTCATTTCCAAAATATCACAAGGGCCCCTACCCCGAATTTCCATAAAACCGTCATAAGTCCAAATAGTTGATTTAAATCCAAAATTGTTTATTCAATTCCATTTTAGGGTCCCCGACCCGAAATCACATATATAAATCAACTGGGCCCGTGGCCCGATTTCGTAAGTCACTGGGCCCCTAGCCCGATTTCACAAGTTAACTGGGCCCTTGGCGCGAATTCATAAGTCAACTGGGCCCCTGGCCCGATTTTACTTTATCAAATCCGTAACTGTTTCATGAAATCATATCCGAACCACAATTATGGAAATCAGTGCAAATCCAGAAAACTTCGATTTACGTGCAAACACGTAAATCGCCTCGAAATGCGTAAAATCATATAAATTCACCGATATCCAAAATAAATCATAAAATCACAATTATAACAATCATGAAACAGTTATGCATGCATCGAATTTATAAAACCAATGTCCACTCACAAACCGTTTAACCGAGTGCCTCGATACGCGTGCCATAGGCCTTCCCGGGCCACACCACTATCACCGGGACTCCCAATCCTGTCCAAATCACATTAGAGGATTACTAATCTCATCATTAACATCCTATTCAAGTCCCGTAATTTTCCCGAATTTTTAAGTATTTTTAAACTGGATTTAAAACCTTCGGACATCCCGAACAATATCGAAACGGTGTCTGATCGACACGAAACCAACGCTAAAATG
Organism: Prinsepia uniflora; assembly: GCA_032719365.1. Classification (NCBI taxonomy): domain Eukaryota; kingdom Viridiplantae; phylum Streptophyta; class Magnoliopsida; order Rosales; family Rosaceae; genus Prinsepia; species Prinsepia uniflora. The sequence continues at coordinate 22,974,292 of CM064865.1, read as the reverse complement.
TTCGTTACATTGTATAGGATAAAAGTCATGTTGACCTCACCTCGAGATTCGTGCCCACGCGCCGTCACGCGCCGCCATGAGTGGCTGCGCGTGAAAGCCACGCGCCTGCTACAGTGACTGCTACAGTCACCATCTTCACCCGTATGTCTAGTAAACGGGTCTGATTACCCGCGATCTGACCCGGCCAGATAACCATCAATTCGACCTTGTTTCCATCCGTTCTTGATCCTAAGACAATCATTAACCAACCAATTTCAGTTCTGTGACATCGATTAATAACAATCAAACCGTAATCGTGCCACCAACCCGTGATCACCCAAAACGGGTCGATCACCAAAACTCCACAAATCCTCAACCATTGTCAAATTAACTTCACAGGAAGCTTATAAGGATTAATACGAACCAATTCGCATGATTAATTGAACACGACGTTACCTCAATCACCACGACTCAAGCTTGAGTTTTCCGGCCATCCACCTCGTCCGTCCACGGCCCTAGGAGCCTCAAAGCTTGCCCCATTGGTCTGGTTCGACTCGTTGAGGTTCCAGAAAGCTCAATCCATCATCAATTAGGTTTGGGCTGGCCTAAAACTAGAAGTTCGAATTTGAATTTCACAAAAACCAGTTTCGGGTTTTCAGAGAAATCCAACACCAATTTCACTCATTCCTTTCATTCTCAATCACAGAGTGACCCTCTCGACTTACTCTCAATTCTAACAATCCAAATTAGCCATTAAAAGCACCCAAAACCGTCCTCAATCCACTGTGTAATGTTCCTTGCACTGACCTGAAAACAATAATAAAACCAGTGTCCATGTTAAGCACTCAATTGCCAGCTCCCCACATGTGCAATCACACCTCAAACTGTCCCAATTCAGTCCATAAATTGATAAACAATCCCTGGGATAGATCGCACAAAACACCCCACTTTCACGGCTGTTTCAATCAAATAGTGCCCCCGTGAGAAATTACAATTCTACCCCTGTGCAGAAAATTACCAAAATGCCCCTCACGCATCCTGACCCGTAACTCGGTCATACGGACTCCGATTGATGCGTGCCGCCTGTCTACGGACTCAGGGTATCGAGACCTTCCAAACGGTCCTTGGCCCTCGGTCATCGGACATCCCGGTCAAAAAGTCAACATTTCCCCTTATTTCGTCCAAATTACGAAAATGCCCTTGAACTTCTGTACGTCATAACTTTCACCATGGACATCGGAATCGAACGTGCCACCTGTCTATGAACTCGTGACGTCCCGAACTACGTCACGGTCATCAGTCAAAGTCCATTTGGCCATCCGAATTAAAAGTCATTGTTTTGCCCACGCCCAAGGGCAAAACGGTCATTTTGCACAATTCGTCCGAAATCACCCAACTAATCCCAGATTAGTAAATCACAATTAAATATTATTGAATCCCGATATTCGGGACGGGTCGTTACAACCTTCCCTCCTTAAAGAATTTCGTGCTCGAAATTACCAACCATCTTATTCCACAACCACCTTGTGGAAAACATTTCGACCTCACATCTGTGTACACCTGTACACCCACTTACTGGAACAACACCAGTCTCGTCTGTACCCAGACATCCCATCACAGTCATACGTCACAACAACAACACTCGACCACCTCGAGTGGACATAATCACCTGATCCGCGATAAAATCGCTTAACCATTAAGCTGACTCCTTCAGCTAAAGGGTTCCTTTCCATTGTCAATACACATGACGACTACTCCCCCTGGGAGTCACCAAATCCCACTCGTCAGTCCATGCTGACTCCACCAGTCAAACTGTCACCGCTAAGCTTTACCACCCTTGTAAGGCCCCAACCATCAGCCAGTCAGTGACAACACCACACACTACATCACTCTCGATGTAGCGTAAGATCAACCACATGATCTCAATTCATAGGGCAAGCCCAATCCTACGACATATATTAATCTCAATGTCCATAATTGCCGACTCCCTCAGCGAACCAAGACGCTGGGGAATCACGGTGTGATAAAATCACACAAGGCTACTCGTGGTTACTCAGACCACCAATTCACTCATCCTGAGTGTACGTATACCGTCAACTTACACAATCAAGTGGTGTAACTGGAACACATTGAGTACCAGCCCAGCAGTGATCACACATCTCGATACTAGGGTTCCACTAGCCAACCATGGCTAAGAGCACATACTCATACAATCACTGAACCCGACAAAATCACTCTGCTCGGCGCATAGTATCCAATGTCCAGTCCACAATCACAACCAACCAAATGATATCGGAACCAAGCCGATTAACAACACGTTTAAACACACACCACGGGTACATCCCATGTACCGCCATTAGGCACCACTCAGCCTAACCAGTATCAATCCTCGTACAACGTACCCTGTACGCACCTCAATCCATCAATCTGCCTATAACCACCCAGGTCATAGCCAAACACATTTCAATAATGAAGTACCTTTGCCCAAACCAACATGAGACAAAACAAACTCCACCCATCATCTAGTTCCAATTCCGAATCCGAATTCGCAATTTCGTAAGAAATCCCGAATCCGAACCCAAACATCATATTTTAATCTATTTCCAAATCCGAATCCGAAATCATTATTCCGTAAGCTAGCATTGGAATAATCATTCCGCACCCAAATCCAGTAAACCACTTTCGAGCTTCGCAATCGAATCCTGAATTGTCACCCAGAGATTCGATTCCAAAACCCAAAATCTCGTTTACGTCCACCAAGACGTAACAAAACCGATCCTATCGGTTACCTGCTCAAAACACTCGATTGACTTCATAGGGAAGCCAATCCCAATATCCCTACGTCAAAGGTTGACAAAATTCGACCACTTCGGAAACCTACTCAACCAAGTAACAAACCATATGGACTCCACTCCGAAAAGAAGTTCAATCCCGTCATTTACGACTCACATACCAAGGTAAGAGTGATAACTCTCCACCCATTTGGATCATCAAGATCACGATCCAGATCCATCACTACATCATCCGACAAGTAACATCATGATCCTAGATCGTCACCATGCCCAAAGTCGACAACATCACCAATCAGATCCACCTAGGATCCACACATGCCCACATAGCTAACAATCCATCTGAAAGCTGATCGTAGGGTCTTACACCCTCATTGAATCATTCGCCAAATTTCCCTTGGTGGAAAGATGACCTCGCATTTCACCACCAAATCCAAAATCATACACAACTTCTTGTGTCCAATGACCCCAAGCCAAACATGGGTCCACCAACCGATATACGCTCAACGTACTGGTAGCAACAATCATCATCTGCCACGGCAAGAAATAAGAAGTCAGCCCCAATGACTTCGAAATACCAATCACCGATGCGGAAACGAGCACCCCTCTCGTCTCCCAATCTCAACTCTCCCCGAATCGGGAGTTCCAACCATGTTGGAGACTGACATGCTCCCAATGAGATGTCAAGTCCAACCACTGGACTGCCCACGTCCTTACCTCACTTGGACCACCACGTGTCCAAAATTAATTCATTACTCGGACCTCACGTTCGTCAATAATCATGTACGCACACACCTTGATTCCGAACGGAATATCCACAACTTTGCCTGGATGTGCATACCAAACTGCCTCCGTCTCACAACTCAACCTTTACAGGTTCAATCCTCAGGTTCCAAGTGATTCACAATCACAAAATCTCACATCAATACCACGAATGGTTTTCCTCGACTTTTCCAATTTCAATAATTTCCTTGTACTCTCTGGGGATATAAGAAGTATACCAACATACCAATCTCGGAGTTGACAACAACTCCCAAAATCCACCAATTCTCATGACATAGGGGACATCATCCCTAGATTCCCCAAATTTCAATTATACCATTTGATCCATTCATCACTTGTCATCATATAACTGTTGGGACTTATCCCAACACGTCACAACCTCCACTGGATCCCATCTAGTCCATGACTCAACCACCACTGAGTCGCAGATACCAATCATATGTCCATCATGACAGAGTCACACCTCAACTGGTGGCTCATCGCCATCACAATCACTGGCACCAGCACCAGCGCTAGTACCAGCACCAGCACTAGTACCAGGACCAACGCACCATCATCAACACTAGTATCAGCACACAGGCATCCATACTAGTATTGGCATAAAAGTACCAACAAACCAACATCCATACATAGCACATGAACATCCATGCTAGCACACGAACATCCATGCTAGCACACTGTGTGCAAAGTTGTTACCCTGGATCTCCGTTCATTCCGAACGACGATCCCGTAACAGCACTCGTACCCCCCGACTATGGGTACCTCCAATTTTTTTGCCATCAGCACATCAGGATAATGAACGTTCCCTGAACGTTCCCCGATCCTCAAGGGTTAAAACCACACTAAATACCCTCGATAGCCAGTTATCTCGACACAACTGTCGACCAACAGTCATCGCTGTCAAGATCCGTATCCACACATCACACTAATATTCGATCCAACACGGGAATCCACATCATATCTCGTAACCGCATCCGTGGATCAAATCCCATAATCCTGTCTAGACTCACTTGAGTCATTCACATGGTCATCCACGACCTTAGCCGCACGTTGGAGCACAAGTTCCCATTTAAAGTTCACCTTTCCAATCCATCAATTATAAATTAGGGTTCCAAAATCACACCTTAGGGTTCCACCGAACCCAACTGCCTTCTGCAGTAAAATCCACAACCTGACCGACTCCGCGGTCCTGACATCGCATAGACGTCCAATCCAATCCAATCGTCAACGTGGGTTCCATCGTGGGTTCCACCACGAAGGTCATCGGCTAACTCCGATGCACCAACTCCCCGTACACTAGCCAACACTACCAGGGTCCAAAACTTAGACCAATACTCCACTGAGTTTCGCATTTCCCTAACATTATTCAAATGGGGTTCCCTGAACCCGGCTGTGCCCAGTAGCACAACAATCCATCATCACATGACCGAACCGACGGTCCCACATTACCAGTTAATCGTATACAACCCCACTTGGGTTGAACCGCATCAATGCACGGCGTATCGGGCCAAACACACCCTATCCACTATTTAAATCCAAACCTATCTATCAGGTTGACAACGGAACTGCAGCCCAAAGAGACATCACACCCTCGACCTTCGTGCACAAAAGAGCAAAACCTGCTCTGATACCACTTGACACGACCCATCCCAATTCCCTCTGGATTACCATGGAATGTGTCATGCTCCCGTCTGACAAGAGGTGTCAGACAAGGGATAACCTGTTGCCACTGCCCAAACGGGCTTCCAGAGTGCGCAAGGATCGATGGAGGAGGTGTCGATGCTCAAGTCTCTGCTGCAGTCGCATCCAGAATCAACCTGAAGGGCATTAAAAACAAAAGCTGTGAGTGGACGAAAATAAACAAGTCTATTTAAAACATTTATAAGACATTTATGCCCCTCAGTAAAATCATATGCATGCACCAAAAACCAATAATCACATATTTGTTTAGAAATAACCATTAGGGCCTTAACCCGGAAACCAAAACATAGTTTCAAATCCCAAAAGTCAATCCAAGAGTTATTTCATAAATCCAGTAATATTCATTTATTATTTTTCCATCTCCGGCATCCCCGATGCCTAGCGTCCCTGACGCTTGACGTCCCCGACGTCATATCTCACGGTATTAAGCAACGCGTGCTGCCCGGGGTCTCACCGGGTCCATATCTCTGACATCCCCGATGTCTGACGTTCTTGACGTCAATCATAGCAATCCTGCTCCTGGATCACTATACGGTCCGGATGCTCCGTATAATGAGCCCTCGCAGGTAATGCACCGTGACTTCTCCAGTGTCCCCGACACTTAGAGGAGACTAGGATATATATCCTCATATCGAGATGGTTTTATGGAACACAATTTATTATTCATTTCCAAAATATCACAAGGGCCCTGCCCCGAATTTCCATAAAACCGTCATAAGTCCAAATAGTTGATTTAAATCCAAAATTGTTTATTCAATTCCATTTTAGGGTCCCCGACCCGAAATCACATATATAAATCAACTGGGCCCGTGGCCCGATTTCGTAAGTCACTGGGCCCCTAGCCTGATTTCACAAGTTAACTGGGCCCTTGGCGCGAATTCATAAGTCAACTGGGCCCCTGGCCCGATTTTACTTTATCAAATCCGTAACTGTTTCATGAAATCATATCCGAACCACAATTATGGAAATCAGTGCAAATCCAGAAAACTTCGATTTACGTGCAAACACGTAAATCGCCTCGAAATGCGTGAAATCATATAAATTCACCGATATCCAAAATAAACCATAAAATCACAATTATAACAATCATGAAACAGTTATGCATGCATCGAATTTATAAAACCAATGTCCACTCACAGACCGTTTAACCGAGTGCCTCGATACGCGTGCCATAGGCCTTCCCGGTCCACACCACTATCACCGGGACTCCCAATCCTATCCAAATCACATTAGAGGATTACTAACCTCATCATTAACATCCTATTCAAGTCCCGTAATTTTTCCGAATTTTTAAGTATTTTTAAACTGGATTTAAAATCTTCGGACATCCCGAACAATATCGAAACGGTGTCTGATCGACACGAAACCAACGCTAAAATGTTCTTTACATTGTATAGGATAAAAGTCATGTTAACCTCACCTCGATATTCGTGCCCACACGCCGTCACGCGCCGCCGTGAGTGGCTGCGCGTGAAAGCCACGCGCCTGCTACAGTGACTGCTACAGTCACCATCTTCACCCGTATGTCTAGTAAACGGGTCTGATTACCCGCGATCTGACCCGGCCAGATAACCATCAATTCGACCTTGTTTCCATCCGTTCTTGATCCTAAGACAATCATTAACCAACCAATTTCAGTTCTGTGACATCGATTAATAACAATCAAACCGTAATCGTGCCACCAACCCGTGATCACCCAAAACGGGTCGATCACCAAAACTCCACAAATCCTCAACCATTGTCAAATTAACTTCACAGGAAGCTTATAAGGATTAATACGAACCAATTCGCATGATTAATTGAACACGACGTTACCTCAATCACCACGACTCAAGCTTGAGTTTTCCGGCCATCCACCTTGTCCGTCCACGGCCCTAGGAGCCTCAAAGCTTGCCCCATTTGATCTGGTTCGACTCGTTGAGGTTCCAGAAAGCTCAATCCATCATCAATTAGGCTTGGGCTGGCCTAAAACTAGAAGTTCGAATTTGAATTTCACAAAAACCAGTTTCGGGTTTTCAGAGAAATCCAACACCAATTTCACTCATTCTTTTCATTCTCAATCACAGAGTGACCCTCTCGACTCACTCTCAATTCTAACAATCCAAATTAGCCATTAAAAGCACCCAAAACCGTCCTTAATCCACTGTGTAATGTTCCCTGCACTGACCCGAAAACAATAATAAAACCAGTGTCCATGTTAAGCACTCAATTGCTAGCTCCCCACATGTGCAATCACACCTCAAACTGTCCCAATTCAGTCCATAAATTGATAAACAATCCCTGGGATCGATCGCACAAAACACCCCACTTTCACGGCTGTTTCAATCAAACAGTGCCCCCGTGAGAAATTACAATTCTGCCCCTGTGCAGAAAATTACCAAAATGCCCCTCACGCATCCTGCCCCGTAACTCGGTCATACGGACTCCGATTGATGCGTGCCGCCTGTCTAGGACTCAGGGTATCGAGACCTTCCAAACGGTCCTTGGCCCTCGGCCATCGGACCTCCCGATCAAAAAGTCAACATTTCCCTTTATATCGTCCAAATTACGAAAACGCCCTTGAACTTCCGTACGTCATAACTTTCACCACGAACATCGGAATCGAACGTGCCACCTGTCTATGAACTCGTGACGTCCCGAACTACGTCACGGTCATCGGTCAAAGTCCATTTGACCATCCGAATTAAAAGTCAACGTTTTGCCCATGCCCAGGGGCAAAACGGTCATTTTGCACAATTCGTCCGAAATCGCCCAACTAATCCCAGATTAGTAAATCACAATTAAATATTATTAAATCCCGATATTTGGGACGGGTCGTTACATGCCGAACCCACAATTGTCGAGTCTCACCTTGATGCCATTATGCTTCAGGCTCAAAAGAGTTTTCAAGATCAAGTTGTGTCCACGAAGGAAGCAAAAAAATCACTGAGTCAAGTCGAAGGGCACTAGCTGCCAAACCGCAGGACTGGCAAGGAGATAGAGGATGATAGCTAGAATTTGCATGCGCCGATAGCCTCCATAAGTCCACCCACACATGGCAGGAGAATGCAAACTGCACTGATGTCAGCTACCTTGCAATGCTGATATCAATCACAAAATGTTCTCTGCACCAGCTGACTGTCGTGCTTGACAAGGAAACTCAAGCCTCAGTCTCCAATCCGAGCTCAAAACATGACTCGTCTCCATTGGCACTAATAAAGTCGCCATCAAAGGTGGGCCCTAACTGCTCGATGCACCACCTGGTGTCTAACATGTGGAGATGTCTTATCGGTGATTGGACAAAAGTTGAACAGCGCTGGCCCGCTACTGACACTCCAATTGAAGCCCGACGCACGACACCTTCTGCAACAGTCCACCGACATCCCCTCATGTCAATCTGTGCCTAACACGTGGCGATCAACAGTGGTACTAACAAAGCCGCCGACAATAGTAGGCCTGCTTGCCTGAACAACCACTCAAAAACGAACATGTCGACTCACTCCTTAGCTATAGCACACGAGCCAACCACCTCGATTGTCAAGAAAATGCACTATTGCGTATCAAACAATTGGAAGCTCTGATAAAATAAATTCTTTGAGACTTCATTAGAAGTATACCTTCATACATTTTAAAATGACCGTTTATGAAAATAGAGCACATTGACATTTTAATCATCTTGATCGGACTCCCACGGCTCCCGAAAATATTGAACCGATAAAACTGAAAAATAAATTATTGTTAATTTCTAAAAATATATTTTATATTATATATATATTATGTAATGCAAGTCTGCAACAAGGAAGAAATAACCAAAAACCCAAAGGGGGAAGGTTGCTGTCACAAAGTAAGGCACATATATTTGCCATCTTCAAATTAAAAAAAGCCACTGCACCATCTTCAAATTAAAAAAAAAGCCACTGCACCTCCTCGGCGCATCGTCCCACTCTCCTGACCCCGCTCTCCGTCCTTTCGCTGCGTGGTCCAATTTGCACCATTGCAAAAAAAATTCAGGAGAACCTCCAAGTAGCCCTTCCGATCAGCTTTTGTCACCACATGATGTTGGAGTGTGGCCGGCATGCGCAAGACGCACCTTCACTCCTAGGCCAATTAGCTCACAACATGGCCTCTTTTTCTCTGACGAGTGGACCACAGTGCATGCATCACCTTTGCTATCATGTGAATTCTCCACACCATCATTTTTCCAACTGCAAAACTAGAAGAAGAAAGTTTTTTCATTTGAAGCAAAGATAGGTGGCAAAGACAAAAGAAAATTATTTCCTCTTGCTTGACAAAAAAGGACGAAATTTGGCAGATAATTCCCTCATTTCCTCTTCTTCCACAAGTTACAGACAAAAAAACTTCAATTTTGAGAGGAATAAATTTTGAAATAAAACCTCTAGTTATCAATGAGGAAATGAATTTCAAAATAAATACTATTAATTTCTCATCTCTCTCATCTTTAATGAGAAAATCAAGTACAAGTGAGTTACAAACTCAAACCCAACTTTTACTTGTACCAAAATAGATGTTACATTCGGAGTCCAACAAAATTAATACAAACACAAGAACAACGGAAGAGAAAACAGAATCTTATTCCAAATATGATTTATCGGACCACAATACAAATTACATTCTTTAGAATTCTCTGAATTTCTAAGCGATGTGGGAGTATTTGTGAAACCATAAATTACTGGAAAATTGTGGAGCTGCCACGTGGCACACAATTCCAAAAAATGTCTAATTTGCCCATGGTAATGACATTAACGGCTCACGAACATCCACACGTTAAATAATGTAATTCCAACTAAATATATTATTTAATCAGAATAAAGCTTCAGTAATATTAATTATCATTATTCTTAATAATTGACAATTAATATTAATATTAAATTGCTTTAATTATCATCATAATTAACAATTATTATAATAATTAAATAGTATATTATTTATTAATTACAAATTTAACCAATCAATCAGAGCGTTCCGAGACTCTCAAGGTTTTCCTACAAATAGCGGAGCTCACTTTATTCCAAAGGTAAGTCGATTTTTCGCTTCGAAGTATTTCCTTTTACTCTCTCAAAACTAATTTAGGCATCAGGGTGTTCTTAGTCTAACAACCCCTCAGGTAATCGATCGAGGCATCAATAACTGATTGTTTGCTGTTTGCAGGAAATGTAAAAACTTTTCGCGGTGAGTACGATTTTTGTTTCAACAATTCCAAAATTATTGAATTGTTATGATATGTAACACACACACATATATATATATATATATATATATATATGCTGCAAGCCCGTGCAATATCTTTAGAGATAGGCCCTAAATTTGTGTAAATTGTGAAATCAATTCAGTTCAATCGTTATTTGCATTTTTTTTTCCTAAATTGGAGAAAAAATATCTTAGCGTTTGTAATGGTTTAATTCCAATTTTAGATTTTGAAATTTGGTATGGACTATGTTAAGCTTATATATATATGTATATAATTCATTTATTCTTCGTGTTAGTTTTTTTTTTTTAAAAAAAATAAAATTGTTTCGGTTTATGATAGGTGAATTATTTTGGATCCATCACTTGAACGAACCGGACAGGATAATTTTTCATCATCCAATTGGAGCCGTTATGTCATTGTTGTAGGTCCGTGCACTTATCATTACTTGACATATATAATGCCACCCTGTAATTAATTAGTGAAAGTGCTTACTATGTAGCCTTCCTCACCTGATCCTCCCTGGTTGATTTCACTTGCTCTCGCTAGGGCTTACCATCTGATAGATGTTCTACAATGATTTGAACTTTTGATAAGAAATTTTTCAACAAATTGAATTTTGATGTGTAGACATTTTTGTATGCTAGAATTTAGTATCTTGAATATTTTTTGGATTTTTTTGGTCTGATGACTGGTGCTCCACTTAAGGAAATTTTTTTCATATTTTTCTGTCAAACTATTCTAGTTTTTTCACTTTGTAGATTTAAATATATATTTTTAGATTATAATTATAATTTGAAGGAGAGCTACATAATATTGAAGGAGAGCTACATAATATTATAGAAATAATTATAATTTGTCCAATTTTTAAACCTAACATATAAATTAGTCCACTTAACATATAAAATAGTCTATTTACTGCGTTATAAAAAATTTTACTATGCACTTTGACAGGACCCGTCCCCGAAGGACATAGATAAACGTGCCCGATCCTGCTCCCGTTTGACAAGCCAACCGAAGTTCCAAAATTTCCCTCAGTACTTGCCAAACAAGGGATAACCGTACCTGTGCCCACTCATGCCTCCACCTCCCGATCAGCCTCGATCAATGCGCCACGACCTGGAGGGTCAATAAAACAGAAAAGGTGTGAGTGGACAAAACAAAGTTTTAGAAATACATTTATCAAAATACATTCTTACCCTCCAGTTTCACAAACATGCATGCATATCATAAAACATAAGCCATAGTGTGAAATCAATCAAGTATGAACACTGGACCGATAAAATCAAAACATGTTTTCCCATGGTCCGTAAAACTCATGTTCATCAAATCAGTGCACGATATAAAGTATCTGGACACAAATATCAATAAATCATCAATACCACCAATCCTCAATATCCAATCTCAATATCCAAATAAGTTGAAACGATATCGATGCAACGCGTGCAAATTCGGGTGTCTCACGTCCGAGTACCTCCCCAGGATCTACGACGTCTGGGGTGATATCCTCTCCAGGATCTACGACGTCTGGAGGGTATCATCATAAACTCACACTCCTGAGACTGAGCCTCCCTCGGAGCTACTCATCTCCAGGCAGTGGATCGTGACTACTCCAGGATCTACGACGTCTGGAGGAGACTATCAAATCACAGAGGATGGTATATGTGGAACAGTCACCAAATCCAGTAATCCCATTTGAAAACCATTTATGTATCAAATCAAGTCAAAAATATTTCAATAGGGCCTCTGCCCGAAACATAGCTTTCACAAAGCAAGTTCCACAAATCCATCATAAAAACAGTGTCCAGAATATACTTTATAAATCAAAATCATCAATTTCATCGTATTCACATGTGACTCCAAAATCCGAGTCAAAATCACTATCCAATTGGGTCTCAAGCCCAAAATATCATTTTCAAATAAATCCGTACAATCGCAACCTAATTGCCACTTTCACATAAATCCATAAACTATAGCCAAAAGCATTACAATTTCATCAAATCAATTTCCCGATTCATAATCTGAGTTAAAACCAATCACAAATCCCGGGCCTTCACCCAAAACAGCAATTTCACAGTTTTCTAAAAAATCATGCCCAAAACCATATAAAATAATATAATATTCCCAAAATCCAGAAATCATCATATCGAAACATCAATAATGTCAAATCACATAATAAAACATTTAAAACATATATGCATGCATTCAGGGTAGAAAACAAAAGTCCACTCACACACCGTCCATATCGCTCGCTTTCCGAGCTTCACGTTTTTTCGTAATTTTTGGAAATCATCATACATGTCCAAAATCATTATCAAGGGTCATTAACATCTCAATATACCTCATATACTTTTCCCAAATTTTTTTCGGGATTTAAATACGTATTTTAAACTTAACATAAACCTTCGGACCCCTGAAACAATATCGAAACGGTGTCCGATTTCCTCTAAACCACTGTCAAAATGTTCATTAGATTACATAGAACAAAAGTCATGTTGAACTCACCTCGGGAATCGGTCCCACGCACCCTCTCGCACTGCCGTGAGTGGCTGCGCGTTAAATCCACGCGCCTGCTACAGTGTATCGTCCTACCCGTTTCTCTGGTAAACGAATCCTGCGACGCGCGAGGTGACCCGGTTCGATATCCATCAATTCGACATCAATTCCTTCAAGGCAATCGTCCATTAGCATTGTTATAGATTTAATTTAGGTTCTGTAAACCCAATTACATAAAACATTACTTTAATCCCATCGAATTGAACTCGATTTCGCGAAGAACACGGAACACTATGCAGTCTTCGAAGGTCATCATTCTCCATCGTTTTCCTTCAATTGATGCATCAGGAAGCATCGTGGGGTCCTAATGAACACATTTACAAGATCAATTTCATCATTCCATGTCTCAATTTCCTCGACTCAAGCTCGAACATCCCAAGTGTTCCCCTTCTTTGTTCTAGGAAAAAAACGACTCTAATTCACATCAATTATCAGTGGCCCAGGGAGCTAAATTCATGATCAATTTCATTCAGAAACGTCTAAGCATTCGAATTCGATCCTAAGGTCCTTTAATGGTTTTTCGGGTTTTCTGGGTTTGCAAGTTTGCTTTCAGCTGAGTTCAAGGTTCACCAATTAATTCTCTTTGTTTTCCTCTCAATCCCCAGTTCTCAATTGGGTTGTGGTTACTGCTGGTGAGATCGATCAAGAAATCAATGTCTCTGTTTTTTATCCTTATACAAACGTATCCTTAATTCAAACTCATCACCATTGCCACTAATTCTACTCTGCCAGGTAACAAGTGCCACTTAAAGAACGGCAGGAGTCACCAAAACAGCTGCATCATCAAATCTGAGCCCAGCCACTTAACCGCCCAACTCAAATTAACATTTTACCGTTCTTTGACAAATTACCAAAATGCCCCTCGCTCTCTCTAGCACATAACTTTTTCATCTCAACCCCGATTGGCGCATACCGCCTATCTACGGATTCAACGTCTCGAGACCTACCCAATGGTACTTACGGAAAGTCCAAACACGGTCCCAATTAAAAAGTCAACAAATGGCCCCTTTGAACCAATTTATCAAATTACCCTTAAACTTCCGAACGTCATAACTTTCTCTTCGCATGTTGGAATCGGGCGGGCCACCTGTCTATGAATTCTTGACGTCCCGAATTACGTCACAGTCATCGGCCAAAGTCTGTTTGACCACTCGAACCAAAAGTTAATTGTAACGACCCATCCCGAATTCCAGGATTAGATTAGTGACTAATCACGATTAGTGAGGTTAATCGGTGATTAGTTGGTAGAAATCGGATGAACGATGCAAAATGACCGTTTTTCCCCCGGAATGGGTAAAACGTTGACTATCAGTTCTGGCGGTCAAACAGACTTTGACTGATGACCGTGACGTAGTTTGGGACGTCACGTGTCAAGGCCCACCCCTAATCCCCCAGGATTAGGGACTAAACCCTGCTCCCGTCTGACTTACGCATGACACGAAGGCTAAACTGACGTCCAACCTTCATGTGACACGTACGTCGGACAAGGGATTTTCGATCCGTCCGTCCCAAAACTTCTGAATTTCCCCGAGTGCGCAGAGTCTACTGTGGATCGTACGTGTGATGTCTCCATCTCTCTCGATCAACAGCCTGTGCCGCAACAACCTGGAGGGTATCAAAAACACGAAAAGACTGTGAGTGGACAAAAATAAAGTATAAGTTTAAAAACATTTCTTAAAACAATGACATTATACCCTCCGTTTCAAAAGCCAATGCATGCATACTAATTTCATGTCATAAAACCATTCAATAATCCAGTTAAACAAACCATGTACGAAAACCAAACACTGTTTCCTTATTCTCAAATCCCAGTCCTCAGCCCAAAACCACAAAAAAAAAAAAAACCATTTCATCCGGGTCACTACCCAAAACATCGGAAAACCTTGTTGAAAACCATCTCATTTTTCCATTTACCGAACCTGCTAGATCTATTCGAGTCTTTAAACTCCCGAGTCTTTAAACTCAATCCATGCCTCAATAATCCGAGTCTTTAAACTCAACAGGCCTATGGGGGAAAATCAATATATCCGAGACTTTAAACTCCGAGTCTTTAAACTCAATCCGGGTCTTTAAACCCAATCCGGGCCCGTTCCCCGTCAATCACAATATCCGTGTCTTTAAACCCAATAACTAGATTCAGCAAATCCAATCCAAAACCGTTTGAAAACCATTTTCCATTTCCAAATCCGAATCCGAATTCGAATCCGCAATCTCATCAGGATCTCGAATCCAAACCCAGAATTCATATCCATCTCCTTTCCAGATCCGAGTCCGCAACCATCATTCCGTAAGCCGGCATCCAGAATAACCATTCCGAACCCAAACCCGGGATCCACTTTCAAGTCCCGAATCGAATCCCGAATCGTCATCCGGAATTCCGATTCCAAAACCCGAAATCCTCTTTTTTGAAAACCACTGTTGAACTGGGCTTCAAGCCCGAAAATACTTTTCAAAATCCTTTTACTTTCTTTGAAATCAATTCGTATTTCAAACCCCAAAATAAAATCATTAAAACCAGGTTTAAATCACAATCATAAATCACATCATAGAATCGAGTATAGAAAACATATAAAACATATATGCATGCATCAAGAGTTAGAAAACAAAGTCCACTCACAGACCATTCCGACGTCGCCTCGATACGCGCGCACTTACGCCGTTCCCAGCCATTCTGCTATCCTTGACTTTCCCGAACCTGTCCAAATCCCATAACGAGGTCACTAACGACTTATTTAAGCTTCTATTAAAGCCCCGTAATTTTCCCATATTTTTAACCATTTTTAACCGAGCCCTAAAACTTTCGAATACCCCGAAACATATTGAGACGATATCCGATCGTCTCGAAATCAGTGCCAAAATGTTTGTTACATCGAATACTTTAAAAGCCGTGTTGGAAATTTCCCCAAACTAGGCCCCACGCGCCCCCACGTGCGTTTGGAAGGTTCTGCTCGTGAGACCCACGCGCGTGAACAGTGTCATCGTCAACCTTAGGTGAACCCGGTTCACCTAGTTCGAACCGGTCCGGTCCAGGTTAAACCGGCGTTCACGGTTTTCCCTCATTTCTCCATGATTTTTCATTCTAATTGTCCTATTAGGTTCTTCCCATTCTAAAAGATCGATTTCAATAAGAAAAACACGAAATTAGAGTCAAAATCTCACCTTTCAAAGTTCGAACGAAAGCCCAGAAAAACCCAGTCACCGTTCCCGGCCACCCGTCGTCCTTCCAGCCACGAGTTCGAGTTCTTGAGCTCTGTCCTACCTCCCTAACACCGTTAGCATCCAAAGAACTAGTCAACAACGGCCCAAAAGTCACAACTTTCGATTTGAACCGATCGGGAAAAACAGGGGAAACAGGGGAAAACTTACCTATTCGTGCACCGCCGTGAGCTCCGCTGTGGCCCAGCCCATCTGCCGTCACTCCTTCGTTCTCTAAACACTCCCACAACTCCAAACTCGAAGGTCTTAACCGAAACACGACAGCATCACCACCACGACCCTTCTCTGTTTTTCTGAAAAAGCTCCCCTCCTCTCAACCTTCCTTCACAACTCTTACCCAAAACTCACTCCCCAACCTTCACCTAACCCCTGATCACACACACTCAACGTTTAGGACTCACACACCTTGGGACTGCTCGAGTTCTTCCCTCTGTTTCAGTCTTTTTTCTTTCAAGCATGGCTCACTCTCAAAACACAACCAATTTAATTGAATCGTGCAAGTGGCTAGAAGCCACCAGACACAGCCCACATGTCTCAATCCTGTAGTCCCAAACTCAAAATATCCAACCAGCTCTGTACACCTGTCCTCATCCGATTGGCACAATTTCCAAAGCACAAAAAGACCAAACTGCACCTAAATGTCCAAATTACGATTCTACCCTTAACCGTTCTAAACTCGTATCTCACTCGTCCTACGTCCGATGAAGGTATGCCACTTGTCATTGTATTCAGGACGGCGAGATCTACGTAACGGTCCTTGGTCTACTTGAAAAATCTTTGTCATGCGAAAAGTCAACAATTTCCTCCTTTTTAACCAAATTACGAAAGTGCCCTCAACCTTCCGAACATCATAACTTCCTCCTCGGATGTCGGAATCAGGCGTGCCACCTGTCTACGTACTCGTGACGTCCGTAACTACATCACGGTCATCGGTCAATGCCCAATTGACCGCCCGAACTAAAAGTTAACTTTTTGCCCAAACTAGGGGCAAAATCATCATTCTATGCTAACGGACCCGAAGGTAGCCAAATAACCACCAATTAAGCTCACTAATCCGTTCTAAGCACTTGCTAATCCCAACTCTCGGGACGGGTCGTTACATCACGAGTTCATAGACAAGTGACACGTTCAATTCCGACATTCGAGGGAGAAGTTATGACGTTCGGAAGTTAAGGGGCATTTTGGTAATTTTGGTTAAAAGGGGCAAAATATCGACTTTTTGACCGGGATGCCCAATGGCCGAGGGCCGAGAACCGTTACGTAGATCGGGATGATACGAATCCATGGAAGGGCGGCATGATGAAATCGAACTTCGAACGGGGAAGTTATAGGTCACGGAAGGTCGATTTCACTATACACGTACTTCGAGACGGTGATGATTTGGCAATATTTGATTGGGCAGATATTTTGAGTGGATCCCATGGATGAGTGACAAGTGTCACTCATCCCATTGGTCAATCCCCTAAAAAGTGGATCTTAGTTAATTAAATATTAATATAATTATTATTGTATAATTAATCTTCCTAAGCACTAAATCCTAGCCCTCCATTCCAAATTAAACACTCAATCCTCGCCATCCATCTCATCTCTCTCATCTGATCTCATCACCTTCTTCTCTCTTCTCTTCCACGACACCATCCCCATTTTCATTTCATTTTCTTCTTCTTCCTTCAAAAACCGAAACACACACACCCCATCACCATTCATTGCTTGTGTGTGACCGTGAGTGAGTGGAGGGAAGGACTGAGAGACCGGTTCAGCCGGTTCAGTGCAGGCGGACCCGGTTCACTGTGGGTTGAAGAAGGTGAATAGTACCGCGCGTAGCTTTCACGCGCAGCACCTTCATTGGGCGCGTCGGGGCACGTGTCCCACTGTTTGGGAATGACTTCAACACGTGAAATCTTCTATTCGATGTAACAAACATTTTGGGACTGGTTTAGTGTCGATCAGACACCGTCTCGATAATGTTCGGGGCATCGGAAGGTTTCGGATCGGGATTAAAAATATTTAAAAATTCCAGAAAATTACGGGGCTTCAGTGGCAGGTTATTTAAGTAGTTAGTAACCTTCTATTACGATTTAGACAGGTTCGGGAGTCCCGGTGATGGTGATTAGCTCGGGAGAGCCGTATGACACGCAAATCGAGGCGGCAGCTCGAACGATCTGTGAGTGGACCTTATTTTCTAAATTGGTGCATGCATAAATGTTTATTATGTGTTTAAAATACTTATTTGTGATGCCATGAGTGCATTTGGATGTGTGGTTACATATTGGCATGTATTTCGAGGTTACGGCCCTATACGGTGCCAATACGGGTCTGTATTTCTTTAATGGTCTAAATGAAAAGGATTTGGATTTCCAAAAGGATAAACTCGGGTATGAGACCCATTTGGTTTTGTCTCGGGCATATGACCCTATTGATGGCCTTCAGGTCTAAATCGTGGTTGCGAAGGGTGCTATGTGCACGACCACAGACGATACGACGCTCGCCTCCGGGTTGGGATGTGTTCCTTCCAGAGAGGTCACGATGCACGATTCATGGTCGGGCAGCCTGGGGAGGCTCGAATTTGGAGTGCAGACAGTTCAGGATAGCGATCGGTGATGAGTGCACCATGATCTTGTGGTGGTCGCGTCGGTTGATACGTTCACGATACGACCTAGTTACTTTACATTGATGATTTTGGGTCAGGGACCCTAGATGGATTTCCAAGTTCATGGTGGTTTATGGGAACCGGCATGAACCCTAGAATGGTTATTGTGGTACATGACGGTTTATGAGAACCAGGCATGGAGGATGTTTTCTATATATATGAATGGCATGGATATTATGGATCATGACGGTTCAGGGGGACCGGGTATGAATGTGTATGTTATATGTATATACATGTTCATATACCTTCCTTTACTTCTATTATCTCCTCCGGGGAGGGTCGTTGGCCTGGGTGGACCCCGGAGTAGTCACAGAGCACTGACTGAGTGGGAGTCGCCCTAGTTGGGTTCCTTACTCTCAAGAAGGCTATGGTTACTATAACCTCGGGTTAGGTCAGTAGTCTGTGGATATTGACCTTGACTTTGAGAAGACTTGGGTTGAGACCCCGGGTAGCACGCACGTAGCTTTGGAAACCATGACAGGATTGGTTGTTTAAATTATATGTATATATGATGTATATGATATGAGATATGAAATATGATGTGTGATGTATACAGGTTTTGGGCTGAGTCCAGTATGGATTTGGGCAGTGACCCGTATGGTTGATTTCTTTATGGATTTAGGCAGTGGCCCGTGTATTCAGTTTCATTTAACATTTTGGGCTAAGGCCCTAATGAACGGTTTTATAAATGGTTTTCGAATGCATGCATGCTTTTTAGTGAATGGTACAAATGTCTTTCGATAAATTATTTTTATAAACTCTTATTTTGTCCACTCACGGCTTCTAATGTTTTGACTGCCCTTCAGGTTGACAGCTGATGTGGACTGTAGCAGAGACCTAGATATCACATACCTCCTCCGGATCCTGGCGTACTCTGATAGCCCGAGAGGGCGAAGGTCGGAAATATCCCTTGTCTGACACTTCGCGTCAGACAGGAGCAGGGTCATCCCGCATTAATCCCAGGGGGATTGGGATGGGTCCTGTCAAAGTAGTATCAGAGCGAGGCTGACTTATATCGGAGCTCAGTTAGCTCATATCAGAGTAGGGTTGCTCATGTTACTCTGAATTCCAGAGTGCGTTTTACGCATTACTCCGTACGCAGGTCGAGGATGTGATATCTCAGTGGGCTACAGTTCGTTATCAACCTGATAGTTAGGGTGCCGGTAAGATAGTTAGTAGGATTGAACCGTGGAACGTCTTGGTTCCGAATTTGATGCGGGGGTTGCCATAGTTCTGTCGAGGATGACAGTGTGGGACCTACAAAAGGGATGACGTAAACGGTACTTTCGAGTTTTGATCGTGAGCCGGTTAGTTGGGATCTTCTTTCACGATGTCGTAGGATCAGTTTGGCAGCAGTTTGGTGCTGTGATCATCTGATGATCGGATATGGTTGAGTTGAATGGGTATACTGCAGTTAGCAGTCGAGTTCATGGAACTCTAGTTGAACTTATGACAGTTAGCAATCGGATTCGAGGAATCCTAGTTGAACTTACGGTAGGATTGGATTGACATCTTTTCGATGTCAAGACCACGGAGACAGTCAGATTGTGGATTGTACTGCAGTTAGTAGCTTGCAGTTGGGTTCTGAGGAACCCTAGAGTGTGATCATGGAACCCTACCTTAGGTGTATGGTTCGGAAAGGTGAGTTGGCGAGTGGCTTGACTTTGACGACTTTCTGGAGTCGGGATCGACCATCGGTCATGTTCGGTCGAGTCATGTTAGCTTAGTGTTGGGTTTGCACTTTGCAGTCGTGGTTATACTTTTCGGCTAGACCTTGTTGGTCGTAGTACTACTTTAGTTGTCATGGATTGTTGGTGCAACTAAGGTCGTGGATGACCTGGTAGACGACATTGGTTTAGTCAAGTTACGACTTGTTAGAGATTGGTTGGACAGATTACCAGGGTTGGTACTTGTTGATGGAATCCCTTAGTTGGGGATACAGAGTAATTAGTACATGCGGTTGATTCCGTGGGATGCAGAGTCTAGATCGTGATGTCTACAGGTTAGGTCTGTATGAGTCTGTGGCAGGCGCTACTACCTAGAGTGGTTGTAGTTACGGCTGTTGGGAATCGGGGACGTTCGGGGAGCGTTTCCTTTTCTCATGCGAGTTGTTAGGGTGACTGTACCTAGAGTTATTGGGTAGGACGGAGACAGAGTTTCTCCAATACGAGTAGTGGTATGGGATGAGCGAAGATCCTGGATTGTCAGTTTTGCACACGGCGTGCTGATACTGATACTAGTATGGATGCTCGTGTGCAGATGTGGAGGTTAGTACTGACACTAGTGTTGGTGCTAGTGTTGGGGATTATGTTGATGCTGACAGGTGGTGTACTGGTACTAGTGCTGGTGCTAGTGCTGGTGATTGTGAGGACGGTGAGTTGCGAGGATATGACTCCGTCAAGATGAGCATTTGTTTGGTATCTGTGGTTCGGGAGTGGATCATGGATAGTTAGGGGACACGTGGTTGATGTCCAAGTATGTTGTTTCCAACATGGTTGAACTTCGGAATCGCAAGAGTTGCGATTGAGGTGACGAGAGGAATGCGGGTTTTCCGCATTGGTAATGAGTATTTCAAAGTCATTAGGGAGACTTCTCAGGTTCTACCATGGTTGATGATGATTAAGTCACCAGTACATTGGCCGTGTATTGGTTGATGGACCCAGGATTTGTCTTGGGTCATCAGGAGGAGTTGAGCATATCGAAGTTAGGTGACTGAGATTTCTCATCTTTTGTGGTGAATGCAATAAGTGTTTGTTCGCATCCACGTAGGATAAATTTTGAGGTCATTGTGTTGGATCATCCTTGATTTTCCTAGGTGGAATGACAAGGATCGTTATGAGGTACCAACAGTCTCGACGTGTCTCGTCATTGCCTGATCTGTTTAGATGTGGAAAATGGTTGAGGACTTTGGTCGTCGTGACGATTCTCGATCGTGACGTCTACGGTCGATTGACGTAGTGATGGATCTGGATCATGATCTTGATGATCCAGATAGGTGGAAAGTTTATCACTCTTACTTGGATGTTTGAGTTGATGATGATGAGACTGAACTTCTTTTTGAAGTGAATTCCGTACGATATATTACGCCCGAGTAGGTGTCCGACGAGGTCGGATTTGGTCAACCTTAGATGTACGTATGTTGGGATTGGCTTCCTTATGAAGTCAATCGAACTTATTTAGGTAATCATCTGAGCAGGTAACCGATAGGTTCGGTTTTGGTACGTCTCGGTAGATGAGAACGAGATTTCGGGTTTTGGAATCGTATTTCTGGGTGACGATTCAGGATTCGATTTTGGAACTTGAAAGTGAATTTCTGGATTTGGGTTCGGAATGGTTATTCCAAATGCTAGCGTACATAATGATGATTTCAAACTCAGATTTGGACATGGTTATGGATATGAATTCTTGGTTTGGATTCGGGATTTCTTACGAAATTACAGATTCGGATTCGGATTTGAAAATGGATAATGGGTCAGAGTTTTAATCTGTCTGGTACAGGATTGGACGGGTGGACTCCATTATTGAAACATGTTTGGCTACGACCTAGGTGGTCGTGTTGTTGTTGTTATTGTTGTGGTAGGTTGGTAAATAGACGTATGTACCGTGTACGTGGTTCGAAGTACGATACGGGACAGGCTTGTTGTGTCTGGTGACAGTATATGAGATATACCATGGGTACGTTGGTGAACGTGTTGATAGTCAGCTTAGTTCCGATACTATTGGATTAGTTGAGGTCGTGAACTGGACATTGGATGCTGTGCATTGGGTCATGGTATTTCTGATAGGTCTAGTTACACACAGGTCAAGTGAAATATTGGTGAAGTGTTTACTCAGGTTGAGTAAATTGGTGGTCGGTGTAACCACAAGTGGTTATAGTGTCAGTTTCGACTGACGACTGTCAAGTGGTGACAGATTGTCGGCGGTGTCAGCGTGGTTCATTGTGTGAGGTCTGATGACGCCCAGTGGAAGCAGATGTTAGGATAGATTGAGATTGGGAAAGGAACCTTCGAGTTGTTCGTGTCAATGAAATAGTGGAGTTGACAAGAGGTGTCAATTCGGAACATATGGCTACTGTCATTCGACGGGGTCGAGGGTAGTTGATGCGACGTGAGTATTAGTGGTACGTCCGGATACGAACAAGTATTGTTCTGGTTAGTTGGTGTACGAGTGTACACGTATCGCGAGATCGAATTATTTCCACGAGGTGGTTGTGGAATCAGTATAGTTGGAGTTTCGAGAACACAACTACTTAAGGAGGGAAGAAAGGTTGGAATTTCGAGGACGAAATTAGTTAAGGAGGGAAGGTTGTAACGACCCATCCCGAATTCCAGGATTAGATTAGTAACTAATCACGATTAGTGAGGTTAATCGGTGATTAGTTGGTCGAAATCGGATGAACGATGCAAAATGATCGTTTTGCCCCAAGAATGGGTAAAACGTTGACTTTCAGTTCTGACTGTCAAACAGACTTTGACCGAGGACCGTGATGTAGTTTGGGACGTCACGAGTTCATAGACAGGTGGCACGTTCAATTCCACCATTCGAGGAAGAAGTTATGACGTTCGGAAGTTAAGGGGAATTTTGGTAATTTTGGTTAAAAGGGGCAAAATGTTGACTTTTTGACCGGGATGTCCAATGGCCGAGGGCCGAGAATCGTTACGTAGATCGGGATGATACGAATACATGGACGGGCGGCATGCTGAAATCAGACTTCGAACGGGGAAGTTATAGGTCACAGAAGGTCGATTTCACTATGCACATACTTCGAGACGGTGATGATTTGGCAATATCTGATTGGGCAGATATTTTGAGTGGGTCACATGGATGAGTGACAAGTGTCACTCATCCCATTGGTCAATCCCCTAAAAAGTGGATCTTAGTTAATTAAATATTAATATAATTATTATTTTATAATTAATCTTCCTAAGCACTAAATCCTAGCCCTCCATTCCAAATTAAACACTCAATCCTCACCATCCATCTCATCTCTCTCATCTGATCTCATCACCTTCTTCTCTCTTCTCTTCCACGACACCATCACCATTTTTATTTCATTTTCTTCTTCTTCCTTCAGAAATCGAAACACACACACCCCATCACCATTCATTGCTTGTGTGTGACCGTGAGTGAGTGGAGGGAAGGACTGAGAGACTGGGACGGCGAGCCACGGCTGGGGACGTCGGTGGCCACGACGGGGAGAGTCGACCCGTGAGGTAAAATATTCGAAAATTGGAAATTTGGTTTTATTGAGTTTTAATCGAACCTAACATCTAGATAATGTTTCTGGTGGTCTAAGGAGAGGAATGGGATTGTTTTCGAGGCTTAGGACGGCCGGGAACGACCGCGAACGGCGGAGGAAAACTCAGCCGCCATGGCCGAGCTTGGAACGTATGGGTTTGAGTTTGTTCTTCAGTTTTTAACGTTTAAAACGATAGGAAACATGGTTAGGATGATATTAGGATTAAAATGGGACAAAATGGAATAGAAATGGACGGGTTTAGGCCTTGAACCGGTCCAGACCGGTTCAGCCGGTTCAGTATAGGCGGACCCAATTCACTGCGGGTTGAAGGAGGTCGATAGTGCCGCGGGTAGCTTTCACGCGCAACACTTTCATTGGGCACGTGGGGGCGCGTGTCTCACTGTTTGGGAATGACTTCAACACTTGAAATCTTCTATTCGATGTAACGAACATTTTGGGACTGGTTTCGTGTCGATTGCACATCGTCTCGATAATGTTCGGGGCATTGGAAGGTTTCAGATGGGGATTAAAAATAGTTAAAAATTTCAGAAAATTACGGGGCTTTAGTGGCAGGTTATTTAAGAAGTTAGTGACCTTCTATTACGATTTGGGCAGGTTCGGGAGTCCTGGTGATGGTGATTGGCTCGGGATAGCCGTATGGCACGCAAATCTAGGCGGCAGCTCATAAAGTCTGTGAGTGGACCTTGTTTTCTATATTGGTGCATGCATAAATGTTTATTATGTGTTTTAAATACTTGTTTGAGATGCCATGAGTGCATTTGGATTTGTGGTTACATATTAGCACGTATTTCGAGATTACGGCCCTATATGGTGCCAATACGGGTCTGTATTTCTTTAATGGTCTAAATGAAAAAGGATTTGGATTTCCAAAAGGATAAACTCGGGTATGAGACCCATTTGGTTTTTTCTCGGGCATATGACCCTATTGATAGCCTTCGGGTCTAAATCGTGGTTGCGACGTGTGCTATGTGAACGACCACAAACGATACGAAGCTCGCCTCCGGGTTGGGATGTGTTCCTTCAGGAGAGGTCACGATGCACGATTCGTGGTCGAGCAGCTTGGGGAGGCTCGATTTCGGAGTGCAGACGATTCAGGATAGCAATCGGTGATGAGTGCACCATGATCTTGTGGTGGTCGCGTCGGTTGATATGTTCACAGCGACATACCAGGATTGAGGGCGGTCCTAGATGGATGGTTGCAAGCATCACTACGATCGGAGTCGTGACTGACCCTTAGATATCGGGCGGGATGCCCAGCTGATGTCATATGTTCGGGCACGAGACCTAGTTACTTTACATTGATGATTTCGGGTCAGGGACCCTAGATGGATTTCCAAGTTCATGGCGGTTTATGGGAACCGGCATGAACCTTGGAATGGTTATTGTGGTACATGACGGTTTATGGGAACCGGGCATGGAGGATGTTTTCTATATATATATATATATATGAATGGCATGGATATTATGGATCATGACGGTTCAGGGGGACCGGACATGAATGTGTATGTTATATGTATATACATGTTCATATACCTTCCTTTACTTCTATTATCTCCTCCGGGGAGGGTCGTTGGCCTGGGTGTACCCCGTAGTAGTCATGGAGCACTAACTGAGTAGGATTCGCCCCAGTTGGGTTCCTTAGTCTCCGGAAGGCTATGGTTACTATAACCTCGGGTAAGGTCAGTAGTCTGCGGACATTGACCTTGACTTTGAGAAGACTTAGGTTGAGACCCCGGGTAACACGCGCGTAGCTTTGGAAACCGTGACAGGATTGGTTGTGTGAATTATATGTATATATGATGTATATGATATGAGAAATGAAATATGATGTGTGATGTATACAGGTTTTGGGCTGAGTCCCGTATGGATTTGGGTAGTGGCCCGTATGGTTGATTTCTTTATGGATTTGGGCCGTGGCCCGTGTATTCGGTTTCTTTTACGATTTTGGGCTAAGGCCCTAATGAACGGTTTGATAAATGGTTTTCGAATGCATGCATGCTTTTTAGTGAAGGGTACAAATGTTTTTCGATAGAACTGTTTTTATTAACTTTTGTTTGTCCACTCACAGCTTTTAATGTTTTGACTGCCCTTCAGATTGACAGCGGATGTGGACTGTAGTAGAGACTGAGATATCACATACCTCCTCCGGATCCTGGCGTACTCTGATAGCCCGATATGGCAAAGGTTGAAAATATCCCTTGTCTGACACTTCGTGTCAGACGGGAGCAGGGTCATCCCGCGTTAGTCCTAGGGGGATTGGGATGGGTCCTGACATCAACCGTTTGCCCAATTTCATGGGCAAAATCGTTATTTTCCGTTTTTCAAATTTCCGGGGCGTTACACACTTTTTATGTTTTTTTTAAAGTTTCCTAATACCGTTTATACCCTTTTTAGATATGAATAAGAAACTTTCAAATTTTAAATATTATTATTTTATATTTATTTTTCAAAATTATTTAATTTAAGATAATTCTAACTAAATTTCATATTTGAAGATTTTTTTATATTTTTTTTATCGGATACCATCTGATACTTTTGAAGAATCAAAGACTTACAAGTACGTTAACTATTTTATTACTCTATAGGTAAATTAATAATTGT
Organism: Prinsepia uniflora; assembly: GCA_032719365.1. Lineage (NCBI taxonomy): Eukaryota > Viridiplantae > Streptophyta > Magnoliopsida > Rosales > Rosaceae > Prinsepia > Prinsepia uniflora. The sequence continues at coordinate 22,947,572 of CM064865.1, read as the reverse complement.
CTGTATATTTTATTTCCATGTAAGTAAATTAATAATTATCTGTATTTTTTTTATTTTTTATTTATTTTAGAGAGGTAAATATTACACCTATTTTGATACAATTAAAATTTTCATGTATAGGTATCTTATTCATGCGGGGAGTTAAGTAGGCAATGTTGTTTAATTTACATGTTAAGTTTAGAATCAAATTATGGTAGGTACATAAAAGAGAAAAATAAGGGATATGACACCCTCTAATGATGGAATTTTTGCACCTTTAAGATAAATATGATATATAATGGCACACTTGTAATTCTTTAAAAAACAACGGACTAAAAATAATGATGTATTTTGACCAACAATAAAAAAAATGATTTCTTATTTATTTTATCTATTTACTATAGTGGATTAACTTATAATTTGGACTCTAAAATAGGACCAATTTATAATTACCCCTATATTATATTATACATATACTAAACTTAAGTTCACTAAATTTTTGATGGTTTTACCCCTCCTTTTTTTTGTTTCCTCAATAAGAAAATGACAATTATGCCCTTTGTGCAATACCATCTTCGTCCATGCTAACTCTAATATTTAGCCATTCTCCTCTCTCGGTTGAACATAATTTGTAGTAACAGATCTTTATATACATCTTATTTTGTATAAAAATCATGTTTATAATAAGTGTAATAATCCCACAGCAACACGCATACATAATTCTCTAGTTATTTACAAGACCATTACAAGTTGGTAGCTTAACACTTAATATAATGTGCTTAACTAGCCATGTACGCATACATCATAGATAGCATTGTATAAATGTTGGTATTGTAATCAGCCTTGTGAGAATTCTCCATCTCTAGGATTTATTTCAGACCTTCAGTGCTTGCATACGCAAAGTTCATCGCCCCGTACAATGGCCAAGGCCTGCAAAAAATTCCATGAATAAGACATTTTACGGAATGAACAAAGTTACTTAAACCTAAATGAGTTATGCCAGTGTTTGAATTTTCTATTTACACTACGAAAATTAAAAACCATTGCATGTTATCAAATGATTCATGAATTGAGATTTGAATTTGTTCTTAACCTTTTAAATTTTGGCAGGAGAAATTAGATTATCATATGATTCATGAATTGAGATTTGACAAAGATAAAAAGAAAAGGATGTGGACAATTCATGATCCGCTTATGCACAGCTAGATAAAATGCATTATGCTCTTAATTACCTTGCTTATTAAAAGTCTCTGGCCTGAACCACTTTTTAGGCAGCGCAATGCAACATGAGCCATATGCCGAACCATCTTTGCATCACCAGCAGTTTCCGTCAGTCTCGAGTCCGTAAGTTCTCCAAACTCCCCATTTTCTAGAAATGGTAATGCATGTTTGCAAGAAAAAAAAGGATTCAACAGGCTGCACATTTGTACTCCATAACCAAAACCAAAAGACCAATTTATTTATGGAAATCAACTTTGTAAAGACACAAAATGCATTGAATCTTAAAAGAAGCAATTTTTGTTGAAGTTTTCCGGGCACATTTGAGGAAGCACCAGCTTAAGGTTGGCCAAGAGATCATACCCAATCTGTACGACAGTATAATCCTAGAGTTGTAGAACAAAACACTACTAGACCTGTATAGGTAGACATACACGTGTACACTAACATTAGACATCTGTCCTAGGTAGTTACCGGCAGTTAGTCAGTTACTAACTGCTGTTAGGATAAGATTAGGACAGATATAATTGCCTGATCTTATCTCCCTACACTTGTGTATATATATATACAGCCGTTTGGCTATGTGAATGATATCAGAAAATTCACCAATTCTACTTGGTATCAGAGCAGGACGTCTGACCACCACAGTTCGATCCTCCTTTCATTCCTGTCATGGCTAGTGACTCATGTGCCACCCCCACAATCTCCCAAAATCATGTCTTAACCCTAGTGTCCATCAAACTCACTGAATCAAACTATCTTCTCTGGGAAAACCAGATCAAACCATTTCTAATCGGCCATAACTACTGGCGGTTCATCGATGGAACTCATTCTCCTCTCTCTCCTACCCTTCCCTCTCCGGTCAATGATGAATCCTCTCCCCAATCCGATTCATCATCCTCTGCCATTACTGCGTCTTCTGTTCCTCTGCCTAATCCTGTGTACCACCAGTGATACCAAATCGATCAAACTCTTATCAGCATGTTTCGAGCAACGCTGACAGAACCTGTTCTATCTCAGGTTGTCAGACTGAACACTTCCCGAGAAATTTAGGAATGCCTACGGCAAAATATCTCCCAACAATCCCTAGCAAATGCCACTTACCTCAGATTCCAACTCATGTCTCTCACGAAAAGCTCCCAATCTGTCTCTGACTACCTTAACCATGCCAAAACACTCGCAGACTCTCTTCCCGGGACTTGGTCACTGTTGTTTTACGTGGGCTTGGCTCGGACTACAGCATGCTTGTGACAGCCATGCTCAGCTTTCCTCATCTGCCTCCCTTCACTGATCTCAGAGCCCGATTCCTGTCCTTTGAAGCCCAACAAGCCTCCACCCTCCAACCTGCTACTGTCAATCCACCCACTGCCCTGTATACTGACCACCCTGCACCTGCCATTTATCGTGGACGTTCTGGTTTTCAGCGAGGCCCTCGACCAGGTTGTGGAAACCGCTTCCCCAACCGCCGCGGTTCTCCACGCGTCTACTCCCCAAATCTATCCCCTGGTGTACTCGGATTCTCTCCATACTCCTCCAACCGCCCCATTGGTCCTCAATGCTGGTTCTACCACCGCCATGGCCACCTTGCTGCTCACTGCCCCAATCTGTCCCAGTCTACAGATCACAACTTGTCCCAAGCCTTCGCTGGTCTCCACCTCGCTAACATTTCAGACCCAAATTGGTACCCAGACACATGTGCCACTCACCATGTCACCATGGATCCTCTCTCCTCCCCCCAACCTCCAACTTCCTCCCCTGAACAAGTCATGATCGGCAATGGCACCACCCTGCCCATCCACCAAACTGGTACAGTCTCCTTGACACGACCCATCCCAATCCCCCCGGGATTTCCATGGAATGTGTCATGCTCCCGTCTGACAAGAGGTGTCAAACAAGGGATAACCTGTTGCCACTACCCAACCGGGCTTCCAGAGTGCGCAAGGATCGATGGAGGAGGTGTGCGATGAACCAGTCTCTGCTGCAGTCGCATCCGTAATCAACCTCAATGGCATTAAAAACAAAAGCTGTGAGTGGACGAAAATAAACAAGTCTGTTTAAAACATTTATAAAGAAATTTATGCCCCTCAGTAAAAACATATGCATGCATCGAAAACCAATAATCACATTTATTTAGAAATAACCATTAGGGCATTAGCCCAGAAACCATAAGCATAGTTTCAAATCCCAAAGTCAATCCAAAAGTTATTTCATAAATCCAGTAATATACATTTATTATTTTTCCATCTCCGGCATCCCTGATGCCTAGCGTCCCCGACGCTTGACGTCCCTGACGTCATATCTCACGGTATTAAGCAACGCGTGCTGCCCGGGGTCTCACCGGGTCCATATCTCTGACATCCCCGATGTCTGACGTCCTTGACGTCTAATCATAGCAATCCTGCTCCTGGATCACTATACGGTCCGGTAGCTCCGTACAATGACCCCTCGCAGGCAATGCACCGTGACTTCTCCAGTGTCCCCGACACTTGGGGGAGACCAATATATATATCCTCATATCGAGATGGTATTATGGAACACATTTTATTATTCATTTCCAAAATATCACAAGGGCCCTGCCCCGAATTTCCATAAAATCATCATAAGTCCAAATAGTTGATTATCAAATCCGAAATCATTTATTCAATTCCATTTTAGGGTCTCCGTCCCGAAATCACATACATAAATCAACTGGGCCCCTGACCCGATTTCATAAGTCAACTGGGCCCCTGACCCGATTTCTTAAATCAACTGGGTCCCTGGCCCGAATTTACTTTATCAAATCCGTAACTGTTTCATAAAATCATATCCGAACCACCATTATGGAAATCAGTGCAAATCCGGAAAAATCTCGATTTACGTGCAAACACGTAAATTGCCTCGAAATGCGTGAAAACATATAAATTCACCATATCCAAAATAAATCATATAATCACAATTATAAAAATCATGAAACAGTTATGCATGCATCGAATTTATAAAACCAATGTCCCCTCACATATCGTTTAACCGAGCGTCTCGATACGCGTGCCATAGGCCTTCCCGGGCCACACCACTAACATCGGGACTCCCGAACCTGTCCAAATCACATTAGAGGGTCACTAACCTCTTTATTAACATCCTATTAAAGTCCCGTAATTTTTCCGAATTTTTAACTATTTTAAAACTGGATTTAAAACCTTCGGACACCCCGAACAATAACGAAACGGGGTCCGATTGACACGAAACCAATCCTAAAATGTTCGTTACATTGTATAGGACAAAAGTCATGTTGACCTCACCTCGAGATTCGTGCCCACGCGCCGTCACGCGCCGCTGTGAGTGGCTGCGCGTGAAAGCCACATGCCTGCTACAGTGTCATCGTTCCAACCCGTATGTCTGGTAAATGGGTCCAGTTAGCCCGCGAGATGACCCGATCTGTTCACTATCAATTCAACCTCAATCCTTTCAATTGAACATTTAAATAGATTTGTTTTAAGTCTAATTAGAGGTCTGCAAACTCAATTACAACAATCCTTACCTGAAATCCAACGATTTGAAGATGAATATCGAAGAACATCTGGGCACTGTTCATCATTCGAATTTCATCAATTCCACTGGATTTTCTTAAATTGATCCATTAAGAAGCTTCGTTGGACCAAGATAAACTCATTTCCTAATCCAATTTCACCGTTTAATCCCTCTAGAATCACGACTCAATCTTCAAGCTCCTTCTCTGCCACCAAGTCAGTTCAGAGCCAAATGGTTGCCAAAATTCATCGTTCTTGAGTTGGTTGTGATCGCGGCAATCCCAGAAGGCTCAAATTGAACTCAAATTCGGTCCTCAGAGCTCATAGCTCAAAATTTCGAATTTCCCTCCATTGCTCCAAAATTCCGATTCTCAGTTACATTGCCCCTCTCAGTCCCTCGTGTTCTTCCTCAGCCAATTCCTTCCCCAACACACTCAATTTCCATTCACAAGATCAGTTGTGGAAGGATGGTTTATGATGGCCAGAAATTCCAACACACACCTCCCTGTTTTGCTTGTTCACGGGTAAGGAAGTGATGAAGGCTGATCAGAAATAGAAGGGACGAGATGAGATGAACGGATGAGATGCAATCTGGGGAGTGAGATGGATGGCCTAGATTAAAAGAAGAGATTTAATCCTAACTAATTTCATAGTGGAAACTTTAGCTTATAATTTATAATTAATGGAACATGATCCAATCTAGCCAAGGGGTGAGTGACACTTGTCACTCATCCAAGTGTCCTCCAACCACCATTTCAGAATAAAATAATCGACACGGTTACCGAGACGTAAACTTCCCCGATTTCACGTTTCAGACCATAACTTCCTCGTACGAAGTCCGATTTCGACGTGCCGCCTGTCTATGGATTCGTATCGACATGCTCTACATAACGGTCCTTGGCCCTCGGCCATCGGACATCCCGATCAAAAAGTTAACATTTTCCCCTATTTCGTTCAAATTACGAAAATGCCCTTGGGCTTCCGAACATCATAACTTTCACTACGAACGTCGAAATCGAACGTGCCACCTGTCTATGAACTCGTGACGTTCCAAACTACGTCACGGTCATTGGTCAAAGTCCATTTGACCGTCCGAATTATAAGTCAACGTTTTGCCCACGCTAGGGGAAAAACGGTCATTTTGCACAATTCGTCCGAATTCACTCAACTAATCCCCAATTAGTCATTCTAAATCATAATTAAATAATATTAAATCCCGATATTCGAGACGGGTCGTTACACTCATTCTCCTCTGGTCCTTTCAATTTTCAACTCTTTGACGTCCTCAATATTCCCTCTATCCAAAAGAATCTGCTATCAGTCTCTCAATACACTAAAAATCACCAAGTTAAAATTACCTTCTTCCCCCACCACTTTCTTATTCAGGATTTACTCACTGATCAAGTTCTGTTTCAGGGCCCCTGTAAAGATGGTCTTTACAAGATCACACCGCAATCCGCACCACCCCAAGCCTTCCTTACCAGTGCTGCCCCATCCCTATGGCACCAGCGGCTTGGACATCCCTCTTCCCAAGTCCTTCGCATTGTGGCAACCAAAAATAAATTATGCACTCCTGTATCTTTAGATTCTGCACCCTTTTGTAATCATTGTGCTCTCAATAAGAGTACTCGCCTGTCCTTTTCCTCTGTTGTTCATCAATCAATAAAACCATTTAATTTAATCCATTCAGATGTTTGGATGTCCCCTGTACTTCCTCTCTGGTTTTCGGTACTATGTACTATTCAGATGTTTGGATGTCCCCTATGTTCAAACTCAATTCCACACAAATATAACTCAGTTTCAGAGCGATGGTGGCATCGAATACACTAATCATCAGTTCCAAGCCTTTTGCTCTGCACATGGCATTCACCACCGTTTTTCCTGCCCCTACACCCTTCAGCAACATGGGTTAGCTGAACGGAAACACCGTCACATCTCCGAAATGGGACGAACCCTCCTCCATACAGCGGGTCTGCCTTACTCTTACTAGGCAGATGCTATCACCACTGCTGTTTTCCTCATCAATCTCCTCCCCCCTACTCTTCACTAGATCTCTCCCTACACCAAACTATATGGTAAACCACTACCATATCATATTCTCAAAACCTTTGGCTGTTCGTGCTTCCCCTTCATTGGACCCTACACTAAACACAAGCTGGAACCCCGCAGCCTCCCCTGTATTTTCCTTGGTTACAGCCCCCACCATGCAGGGTACCGTTGCCTACATGTACCCACAGGTTGAGTCTATATCAACCGCCATGTTGTCTTCAATGAGCATGACTTTCCTTACCCCAAGTCCTCCCCTCCTAACCCTCCCATATCCTTCACCCCAATAATTTCCCTCGATCTTCCTGCTCACTCACCAGTTCCATCACCACCAGCCCTCAATCCTTCTTCCTCCCCTCCACCCACACCACCATCCTCACCACTACCAAAATTCCAACTGGACCAGTCCTCTTCCATTAGTTCTGCAGCGTCTCCAGGGGTCTCCTTAACCCCCTCTCACCCTACAAGACCCCCAAATATTCACCCTATGACTACCCGCAGCAAGGCTGGGATTTCAAAATCCCGAAACCTCCTGTATACCTCCAGATATCCCTTGCTCCAGGCCTTCCAACACAACTAAACTTACCACACCCGAACTAACCTCCTACACACAGGCCTCCAAATCTCCTGAGTGGACAGCGGCTATGCAAACTAAATAAAATACTCTTATGAAGCAACACACCTGGTCCCTGGTTCCCCTTCCCTCTCATGCCAATGCCGTGGGGTGTAAATAGGGTTTTAGCCTAAAATAGTGTGCAGATGGCTATATTGAACGCTATAAGGTCCGCCTTGTTGCCAAAGGTTTACACCAACAAGAGGGACTCGACTACAATGAAACCTTCAGTCCCGTGGTCAAACCAACAACCATCCGCATAGTTCTAGCCATTGCAGTTTCTCTTAGCTGGCCCATCCATCAAATGGATGTCACTAATAAGGATCCCCCAGAATCCACGGAGATTGAGGATCAATCTCCTTGATCCTGTGTTATCTTAGGCCCAAAGAATCTCCCTGATTCTTTCCTAAACTTGTACATAAAATCCTGTAGATACTTTCCTAGTCTAGGTCTCTGATTTCCTTCCTAGTCTAAGTATTTATTTCCTAGTTAGTTTAACCTAGCACTTGTATAAATACCTCTCTACACTGTAAAGTTATGATTCAACAAATACAAGGAAATTTCCTACCTCTTTATGGTATCAAAGCCTTAAGGCTCCACCGAGCGTTTTTTCTTTTTCTTCCCAAAAATCCTCCTTAGATGGCTGCTCAATTGCCAGCACCTGCCACCCAACCTCCCCCACCAAACCCCGATATCACTAACCCCTTCTCCTCTCTTATCTCCATTAACGCTGCTCAGTTTACACTCAAACTGACAGCAACCAATTTTTTCCCTTGGAGAGCACAGTTTAATGCTCTCCTGCAAAGGTATGACCTTATGAGATACGTTGATGGCACTCGCCCCTGCCCACCCCCCACTGAAACCCTCCCTCATGCTCTCTGGTACCGCCAGGATCAGCTGATCCTCCATGACATTCTTGGCTCTGTTTCTCCTCAGGTTGTTACCCTAATCGCCGCTGCACAAACCTCTGCAGCTGCCTGGACACGCCTCACACGCCTCTATGCTAGCAAAGCTAGAGCCCGTGTTTTAGGTCTCAAAGAGAAGCTGACTTTCTTCGCCGTGACAACCGACCAGTTAGTGACTACCTGCAGAAGGTTCGTCTCATTTCAGACGAACTTGCTGCTATTGATGCCCCACTTTCTGACGATGACCTACTCCTCTATGTCCTCAACGGTGTTGGCCCAGCCTTCAAAGACATTGCAGCTGTAGTATGCTCTAGAGACACCTCTGTCTCGTTAGAAAACCTCCATGATATGATGGTTCAACATGAGGCAGCCACCTCCCGTGAAGCCCCTGCTTCCCCTCACTCTGTCATCATAGCCAATGCTACCCAAACCACCCGCAACTCCTCCTACAACCGCTCTCCACGCGGCTCATCTGACCACCGCACCTTCAACCCTACTTCTGACAGCCGTGGCTCTGCTTCTCAGCGCTCAGGCCAGCCCCAGACCTACCCACGCAGGTCCAACAGCAAGCAGGGTGGTGGTTACCGTGGCTTTTTCCAATGGTGTGGCACTCAAGGACATAGTGCCAAACGTTGTCCCCAGCTGCAACGTCCATCTGCTGTTCCACCAGTGGCCAATCCCACTTTTTCCCGGCCACTCCTCCTCCTCCTCACCCTGGATCTTTGATTCCGGCGCTTCCCACCATGTCACTGTTTCTCCCCACAACCTCTCTGCTGTTTCTGAGTACCAGGGCCAGATGAGATTCTGATTGGTAATGGGACAGGGCTTGACATCACCCATGTCGGCTCTACCACTCTTCCCTCTCCCTCTTCTCACACTTTCTCTCTTACTAATGTGTTGTGTGCTCCTAAAATAACTCGCAACATTCTTTCCATTTCAAAGTTTAATCAAGCTCACAATACCTCTATTGAACTTTTTCCCCATTGTTTTCATGTCAAGGACCTGAGCACGGGGGCGGTTCTTCTTCAAGGTCCGAGTAAAGATGGCGTGTATGAGTGGTCGTCTACAACCCTGCAGCAACCTCAAGCATTGGTGGGTGTAGTGGTCTCTCCCAACCTCTGGCATTGCCGCCTTGGCCATCCTTATGACAAAGTTCTCAACACCATTCTTCGTCAGTCCTGCATCAAACTATCCTCCAATCTTCCTGAAACTAAGTGTCTGTCCTGTCTATGTAATAAGAGTCATAGGTTGCCGTTTGGCACTTCTTCCCTTAAGAGTCACTGTCCCCTTCAACTGATATATACTGATGTTTGGGGCCGTGCCCCCTACACTTCTATTGATGGTTTTTCATATTATATCATCTTTGTTGACCACTTCACTAAATATACATGGTTATACACTCTAAAAAAAAATCAGATGTTTTCTCCACTTTCATTGACTACAAACACCTCGTTGAAAAATACTTCCAGCACCCCATTCAAACACTATATACAGATGGTGGTGGTGAATTCACAAAGCTCAAACCCTTCCTTGCCACACATGGTATTAATCATCTCCTCACTCCACCTCACACTCCCCAACACAATGGCATGGCTGAACGTCGCCATCGCCACCTAGCTGAAACCGGCATCACACTCCTCCATCAAGCTAACCTCCCACTCTCCTACTGCACCTATGCCTTCAAAAAAGCAACCTACCTCATCAACCGCATCCCCACTTCCACTCACAAAAACCAGTCACCATACACGGCTCTCTTTCACCTTCCCCCCAACTATCATCGCCTCTGTACCTTTGGCTGCCTCTGTTTTCCTTGGTTACGTCCGTACAACACCAACAAAATGCAACCCCGTTCCACTCCCTGCCTCTTCCTTGGTTACTCTCTCAACCAAAGTGCATATCTGTGTTATGACACTTCTGCCCATCGGCTCTATGTCTCCCGCCATGTTCAATTTGATGAGTCCACCTATCCAGCTCTCCACCAATCCTCCCAGGTCCCTCTTGTCACCCCCACAATATCCAAAGCTGGCTCTCTTCCCTGCCCCCTGTCACCTTCCTCCCTGCCCCTGTCTCTGCTGCTCCACTAGTGCCCACACCGGCTGCCACTTCAACAGCAGGACCCTCCGACATATCCTCCTCATCAGGCCTTGACGCAGCAACTGCTCCAGCAACGGTCTAGCCCGTCCCATTGCTCACTCGGTCCCCCTCCACCACAACAGCAACCGGCCTGCCACCCCAACCAGCCACCACCACTGTTGCATCTTCTGTTCCTGCACAACCACCTCCTCTTCTTCGAAAATACACACGGCGACCACCTCGGCCACCTTCCACATCCGCCTCGTCACCACCGCTGGCCTCTACCCTTCCACACCATGCCCCCCCCTCCCCTCCCCCGCTCCCAGGCCCCAACTCCCCCAAGGCCCACCCACACCATGCTAACCCGCAGCAAAACAGGCGATCTTCCCTCTGTGCCCACCTATGCTCTCACCGCCACTGCTCATCCTCTCCCAGACCTCCCTGAACCTACATGTGTCTCCCCCCTCCCCCCCCCCCCACCCACCCCACGGCCCCAGCTCCCCCAAGCCCCACCCATACCATGCTAACCCGCAGCAAAACAGGCGGTCTTCCCTCTGTGCCCACCTATGCTCTCACCGCCATTGCTCATCCTCTCCCAGACCTCCCTGAACCTACATGTGTCTCCCAGGCCGTGAAACACCCACAGTGGCGTGCAGCAATGTCCGATGAGCTCAATGCTCTTATAACCAATGACATCTGGACCCTTGTACCCCCACAACCCAACCAGAATGTTATTGGAAACAAATGGGTCTTTTGGATCAAACGAAAGCCCAATGGCACCGTGGACAGGTTCAAGGCACGCTTAGTGGCTAAGGGTTACCACCAGCGTCCCGGCGTGGACTACTCCGCCACCTTCAGCCCCGTGGTGAAGCCCACCACCATCCGGATCATTCTTCATCTAGCCGTAACCAATGGTTGGCCTATACGTCAGCTGGACGTGAATAATGCATTCTTGCAGGGTACTCTTCATAACACCGTTTACATGCCCCAGCCAGCTGGGTTTGTGGACCCCCACAACCCAACCTATGTCTGCCAACTCCGGAAAGCCCTATATGGCCTAAAACAGGCCCCACGAGCCTGGTACAAGGAACTGCACTCCTTTCTTCTGGCCCAGGGCTTTGTCAATGCCCTTTCTGATGCCTCTCTCTTCCTACTCAGGCAAGGTTCCAACAAAACTTATTTTTTGGTTTATGTTGACGACCTTATTGTTGCAGGTAACAACTCAGCACTCATTTCCTAGTTCATAACTGCACTGGCCAACCGGTTCTCAGTCAAAGACATGGGCACTTTGCACTACTTCCTTGGTGTGGAGGTCATCCCTACCACGGATGGCCTCTTCTTATCACAGCACTAGTACCTCCAAGATATCCTCACCTTGGTGCACATGGACGGGGCCAAACCTGTCTCCACCCCCCTCGCAGTTTCACCACCCCTCTACCTCAAAGATGGCTCCCCACCTGCTGATGCCACCCTATTTCGAAGAGTTGTGGGGAGTCTGCAGTATCTGAATCTCACCAGACCTGACATTTCCTTTGCTGTCAACCGCCTCTCTCAGTTCATGCATGCTCCCACAGAGCTCCATTGACAGGCCTTGAAGCGTGTGCTTCGTTATCTCAAAGGCACCATCCTCTTTGGCCTGCATCTTCATCGCCAAGCATCCAACCAACTTCATGTAGTCACCCATTCCTTCAGTACTCTCACTGCCTTCTCTGATGCAGATTGGGCAGGTGATCAAGACGACCGCAAATCCACTACAGCCTACCTTGTGTACCTCGGAGGAAACCTGGTGTCATGGAGCTCCCGCAAACAGAGGTCGGTTTCCCGCTCTTCCACGGAGGCAGAATACCGGGCAGTCGCATCCACAACTGCGGAACTTCTCTGGGTTCAGTCCCTCATTAAGGAACTTGGCATCACCCCCAAAGGGAAACCCACCATCTCGTGCGATAATATAGGCACTACCTTTTACTGCGCAAACCCCGCTCTACATTCCAGGATGAAGCACGTGGACATAGACTTTCAATTCGTCCGTGACCAGGTCACCCGTGGCCTCCTACAAGTCCATCACGTGCCCACTGATAACCAGCTAGCAGATGCACTTACCAAGCCCCTACCCCGGCCGCGTTTTCACCTGCTCCGCACCAAGATCGGCGTTGCCGACGACACCACCGTCTTGCGGGGGCGTAATAAGGATCCCCCAGAATCCACGGAGATTGAGGATCAATCTCCTTGATCCTGTGTTATCTTAGGCCCAAAGAATCTCCCTGATTCTTTCCTAAACTTGTACATAAAATCCTGTAGATACTTTCCTAGTCTAGTTCTCTGATTTCTTTCCTAGTCTAAGTATTTATTTCCTAGTTAGTTTAACCTAGCACTTGTATAAATACCTCTACATTGCAAAGTTATGATTCAACAAATACAAGGAAATTTCCTACCTCTTTAGTCACTAACGCCTTTCTCCATGGCACTTTACATGAAGAAGTCTACATGGTTTAGCCCCCTGGCTTCACTGATTCCCAACACCCTAATCATGTATGCCGCCTCCATAAGGCTCTCTACGGCAAAAAACAAGCACCACGAGCATAGTTTGACCGTTTCAGCACTTTTCTCATTCACTATGGATTCTGTCAAAGCAGGGCAGACCCTTCAATGTTTGTTCTTCATCAACATAAATACATCATGTTTCTGCTACTATATGTTGATGACATCATATTGACAGGAAACTCCCAAGAGGCGTTGTCTACCTTCATGACTGCCTTAGCCCGTGCCTTTGACATCAAAGACTTGGGTCCCCTACACTAGTTCCTAGGTGTTGAATCTCGTTTCACTCCCACTGGCCTCACTCTAACACAAAACAAATACACTGTTAAGCTCCTAAACCGTAGTGGACTGGCTGATTGTAAACCTGCCCCTACCCCTGTAGCAGCAAAACAAGCTCTTTCTGCGACCACTGGACAGTCTCTCCCAGATCCCTCTATCTACAGACAACTGGTGGGTGCCCTTCTTTACTTGACACTCACCCGACCAGATATCTCCTATGCAGTTCAAAATGTCGCCCAATTCATGAGCAGGCCCAAAGATGCCCACCTTACTACTGTCAAGCGCATCCTACGGTATCTAAAAGGCACAATAGGCACATGACTTCTCCTGCAGTGCTCCCGCTTTCCCCTAAGCCTACAAGCCTTCTCGGATGCTGATTGGGCAGGTTGCCCTGACACACGCAGATCAGTTACTGGTTTCTGCATCTTTCTTGGTCCCAATCTGATCTCCTGGTGTGCTAAGAAACAGAAAATTGTCTCTCGTTCCAGCTCCGAGGCGGAATATCGTGCCCTAGCCTACACCTGTGCAGACACAATTTGGATCCTCAGCCTCCTGCAAGAACTTCAGATCCTGCCTCAGTTGCCACTTTGCCTTTATTGTGACAACATGAGTACTGCACACATGACAGCCAACCCGGTGTTCCATGCTCGTACCAAACACATAGCCATTGACTACCACTTTTTTGTGAAAGAGCTGCTGCTGGAACACACAACGTCCTCTTTGTCCCATCATCTCATCAACTGGTAGACATCTTCACCAAAGGACTCCCCTTTGTTCGTCACAGTCAACTTGCTTCCAAACTAGTCACCCATAAGGTGCATAGTTTGCGGGGAGATGTACGACAGTATAATCCTAGAGCTATAAAACAGAACACTACTAGACCTGTATAGGTAGACATACACGTGTACACTAACATTAGATATTTGTCCTAGGTAGTTACTAGCAGTTAGTCAATTACTAACTGCTGTTAGGATAAGATTAGGACAGATATAACTGCCTGATCTTATCTCCCTACACTTGTGTATATATATACATCCGTTTAGCTATGTGAATGATATCAGAAAATTCACCAATTCTACACAATCAATCAGACTGGTCCTTCCCTTGGTCTTGAAAGTGACTTGGGCTCTTTCCAGTAATAAGCTCCAATAAGAATTCCCCGTAATCATGTACATCGATAAAAAGGGGCTCATCTCCCTCCAAACTTGGGGATCTATCAAACATCAAACAAAAAAATAATGAGAAGCCACAAGAGCACAACATAGTCTTCTTGACAATGATTGTTTCACTTAATGCATAACGAATATGAATTAAATGTTCTTTACAAGTACAACTCTAAATTTCTAATTAAAACATATGTATGCAATAAGTACCATATAATTAGGGAGTTCTCTTACTCAGCTATTAAATCTTCATTACATGGGGGATTACCAGTAAGCCATTTAACATTTGCGAAGTTTCCAAACTTGAGAAACAATCAAAACCAATGTTTAGTCATGGGCAAAAATTCAGAATGACAATCACATTAAGGTGCATTATGAGTAGAAGCTAATTAATAGGCCTATATTAATGTACCTTAACTCAGTGTGTGATTCTTCCAAAACCATGTCAAAGAAAAAAAACTTGAGTTGGTGTATATTTTCTCCAAAAATGGTGCTCTTCCACACGCAATAATTTCAAAGGGCAGTAATATAGGACCATGATTAGTACAAAATTCTGTTTGGCTTCAGTAATACCATAGCTAATTTGTGTAATTTTGGTGAACAATATTTAAGATAGAAAATTGAAACCTGTGTATAGTTTGTCCAAAAACAAAAGTGTAGTGAAGTGCTTGAGCTGGCTACAATTTATTAATAGGCTATAAGTTAACTACATTGCTGGTCCAATATGCATGCGAAGAAGCATCAGGATATACTTACCATTGCAGAGTAACCATGAGAAAGAGCAACGCCAAAAGCACAAACATATTTGTGAACAATAAGTCCATCAACACACTCCTCATGAAGATATCGCAAGCTTCCGCCTACTTTTAGGGCAATAGACCACCTTGTTCTCCACCCCAGCTTCTTAGCTAACTCATCACCTACAAACCGATAGAGGTCAGACTGAATGTTCTATTCTGTCGCAAGAGCAAAACTGAAAGCAATGGAGTCTGGATTGAAGAGTGCAAGGAATAATCATAATCTTCTAATTTTTATATAAATCCTAAAATTTATGCCTCTCAAAACCAAAAGAACACTGTTACTTGTTGAGTTGATTAACAGCAAACCTGCCTACTTAGTTCTTTGGACTAAACCATTCAAAAACAGGGTGCATTAAAAAGTTTCTTATGGGTTACTTAATAGTTCAAGTATAGTAGTCATTCTTACATTCCAAGTTCATTTCAACATTCCCCTAACAGGGGAAGTCGAAAAGCATGAATCCAGAAACACCATTGCTGCAGTACCCAACAAGATTCAAAATATTGCAGTGGTGTACCCGAGAAAGGATTTTCAGTCTTGACCAGAAGCCTTTATTGATTTTTGGGAAAGTCTTGATTATAACATATGTTTCTTGCAATATTCCCTGATAAACTAATATGCCATCCACCACACTTATAATATAGTCTTCATAAAATCCATCTGTTATCACTTCAATTTCGTTATGAGAAAATGCTCGAGGGAAGCCACTTCTCCAAGACAGCGGATAACAACAAGGATTTTGACGATGTGGTGCGGGTGCACACTTCATTCTTAATTGAGAAGCACTGAAATGCTCGCTGTGCTGTTTCGCACTGAAATCCTCACTGTGTTGTTCCTCGTTATGCTTTGCAAGAACTGAAATGTAATTTGGTTAAGGATTCCTTGGGCAAAACTCATGCTGTGGATCTTTTGAAAACATCAAGGTAGCCAACTCTTTCTCCTTTACTACTGCAATGCTGCATGTAACATGACCCCGCAGATATACTTTGGATTCCTTAAAGTGACTAACAATCCAAATATATAGAGTTAAAAACCAAAAGAGTGAGCGAGGGGAAAAGAATAACAATTGAGTTATAAAATCAACTCAAACCATCTACTGAAGACCAGAAGTTAAAAAGCTTAGCGTAAGCATAAATTTAGAAAGAGAGAGAGATCCAAAAATGAAGATACACACTTAATTGAAATCGTAAGAGACTTCGGGACCACAACTACGTAGATTATGCACTGACAACCCAAATTAGGGGGATCATTGCATTTTGATGATTACTTTCATTGGTTCAAATACTATTTCAGATTTTGACCCCAAAAAAAAATAAAAAATTTCAGTAAAACATAGAACGAAATGAACTAATTTTCATTGTTTATCTGAAGTTCTAGCCCAATTCGGTTTATGTAATATCAGTACTCAGGAGTAATAGGCAATATGGCAGTAAGATCAATTAGATAAAATCAGTTAGCTGTTAGTAATTTGTTAGTTTGTTATTTCTAGTTTGCTCTAGCTGTCTTTGTACAACTATGTATCTATTTGAGTATATATACCTGCATGTTGACACCTTTGAAATTAATGAAATACCAAGACTCTTTATGGTATCAGAGCTTCCCTACCTCACAGTTTCTTTGATCCTCTGAAACTTTTCTTTCTCTTCAAAATTTTTCCCTCCCCCCAAACACTCTCTGGCAACCCTAGCTTTTCAAATTTCTTGATCCATGACCACTCTTTCTTCGTCTTCTTCTCATCTTCCTCCCAGGACCTCCAATGTACCTCCTACCTTTTGCACTTCTTCGTCTCTCACGATTCAGAATATTAGAAACATGGTGCCAATAAAGCTTGGTCGCGACAACTATCTTCTCTGAAAATTGCTCTTTGCTCCAATCTTCTGCCGTTACAAGCTCACTGGAATTATCGATGGTTCTGAGCCGTGCTCGCCCTCCTTCTTGCATGATGCTTCTAGTAATCTCTCCACTCCCAATCCCGCTCTTGAACTCTGGTACGTGAAAGATCAAAACGTCATCATCTGGATCAATTCCACTCTCTCTGATGATCTAATTCCCTTCACTGTGGGCGTTTAAACCTCTCGCGAACTCTGGCTGAATCTTGAGAAACAGTTCGCTGGTGTCTCTCGGTCTCATATCCATCTTCTTTGCTCTTGTCTTCAGACTGTTCAGAAAGGATCTTCTTTCATCTCTGCCTATCTTCAAGAGGGCAAGAAGCTTTTTGATGCTCTTGCTGCTGCTGGTTGTCCGGTTGCCGATGTGTATCTCATCGCCACAATCTTACACGGTTTGCCACCTGAATACGACTCCTTTGTCGACTCTATTGAGCTCTGTGCCTCTTCCACCGCAGTCGATGAGCTTCACGGCCTTCTCACCAACAAGGAACTCTCATTGGTCCGGAAGAAGACTCATGCATCATCGGCCGCCACTGAACCTTTTCATGCCTTCTCCGCCTTTTCTGGCTCCTTTGGTCTTCTTCCCACTCCACCTGCAACTCAGGCTTTGGCTGCTCCTCCTTGATCGTTCTCTTCCTTCAATCAAGGACGAAACTCTTATCAGGGCAGAGGCTTCAATCGTGGCTTTTTTGGACTGCGTTATTTCTCCTCCCAAGGGCGAGGCTCCTATTCTAATGGCCCTTCGAACAATGGTACATTTTCTGATGGTCGTATCCGCTGTCAAATTTGTGGAAATCCTGGTCATCCGGCCATTAATTGTCACAATCACATGAATCATGCGTTTTCTAGTCGCATTCCTCCTGCTCGTCTCACTGCCATGGTTGCTGCCTCCTCTGCAGCATCCTCCTCTCCTTGGATTGCTGAGTCTGGTGCGAGTTCTCACATGGCTGGTGACTATAGTCTCCTTGATTCTCCTACTTCCTACGCTGGCCAGGAGCAGGTTTATATTGGTGATGGCAAAGGTTTGCCCATTCTCAGCTCTGGCTCTTCTACCTTGCAATCTGCTTCTAATTCCTTTAAACTCACCAATGTACTTCATGTCCCTCAACTAGCCTATAATCTCCTCTCCGTCTATCGATTCACAAACGATAATTCCTGTTCTTTAGCTTTCTATCCTTCTTGCTTTGTGATTAAGGACCCCTTCACGGGGAGGACGCTTTTTTAAGGCCCTACTGAGCATAGACTTTATGTCTTCAATGCCCTCCCTTCCGTTCTCACTTCTCAGTCTGATTTGGTCACTTCCAAAGCACCCACCAGCATCTGGCACCATCGTTTGGGCCACCCTTCTTACAAGGTTCTGCACCAACTATGTCACCAGCACTCTCTCCCTGTTACAAACCCTAAGATTGTTCCTTCTTTTTGTTCTTCATGTCCCTTAGGCAAGAGTAGCAAGCCATCCTTTCTAATGCTACTTGTAAGGCCATGGCCCCTTTAGAACTTGTTCACTCTGATGTACGGGGCCCTGCTCCCCTTCCTTCAGTCTCCGGTTTTCTCTACTATGTAATTTTTGTGGATAATTTTAGTAAATACACTTGGTTTTACCCTTTGTGCTCCAAATCTGATGCCTTTTCTGTTTTCAAGTCCTTTAAAACGTATGTTGAGAACCTCCTTATTGTTAAGATTAAGACCCTGCGTTCTAATTCAAGCGGTGAATACACTAGTCATCTGTTTTTTAAAGTTCCTCATCGTTTTTGGGTTGAGGCTTTCTCTACCTCAATCTACCTCATAAACAGACTTCCCTCTACAATTTCACCATGACAGCGTATTTTTTCATCATCCTTCACCCTACACCACCCTTAAAGTCTTTGGATGCTTATGTTTCCCTTAGCTCAAGCCTTATGCTTCCACCAAGCTCGACCCCAAGAGTACATAATGTGTCTTCCTTGGTTACAGCCTTCAACATAAAGGATGCAGATGCCTTGATCCATCTTCTAATTGAGTCCACATCTCCCGTCATGTCACCTTCGATGAAACCTCCTTTCCCTTTCATCATCTTTCTCCATTGCCTAGCACTTCTCCCTCTCCTTCCTCTCTATCCTCCAAGAGTTTCTCCCTTACTTTTCCCCTTCCCCATGACCTCCCTTCACCTACTGCTGTCTCTCCTTCTCCTCCCTCTCCTGTTCACCCCCCCTCCCTCACCCCCTCCTATTCCCACTCATCTTAAGCAAACCAGGTCCAAGTCTGGGATCACCAAGTTCACAGCCACTAAACATCCTCTACCCTTTTCCCTCACTTGTTCCACTGCCTTTGTTCCCGCCACCTATCTTCAGGCCCCAAAGATCCCTCACTGGCAGGCTGCAATGCAGCTGGAATTTGATGCTCTCAAACAGACAAATACTTGGACCCTTGTTCCTGCTTCCCCTTCTCAAAATCTGGTTGGGTGTAAATGGGTTTTTCGCATAAAGCGTACCTTTGATGGCTCTATTGATCGCTACAAGGCTCGCCTTGTAGCCAAGGGATTTCATCAACATGAGGGTCTTGACTACATTGAGACCTTTAGCAATGTTTCCAAACCTGTTACCATTCGCCTTATTCTTTCACTTGCAGCCTCTCATGACTGGTTTTTGAATCAATTGGATGTTAGCAAAGCTTTTTTACATGGCACCCTCCAGGAAGAAGTTTATATGCAGCAGCCTCCTGGCTTCATTGATTCCTCTTTACCTACACATGTTTGCAGACTTCATCGATCCCTTTATGGTCTCAAGCAGGCTCCACAGGCCTGGTATGATCGCCTTCACTCCTCTTTGCTCTCCCTTGGTTTCACTGCCTTCCCCTCTGATACTCCATTGTTTGTTAAACTCTCCCTCCCTAGTTATTGTTTTGGTATATGTTGATGACATCCTTGTCACTGGCCCCTGTACTTCTGCCTGCACTATTGTGATTTAGCAGCTGAGTTCCCTTTTTCCCATCAAGGATCTTGGTCCTCTGCACTACTTTCTGGGTCTGGAGGTTCATCGATCTGCTTCTGGGATTTTTCTTCATCAGGCCAAGTATGCTATGAACCTTCTCATCAAGGCCAAGATGGACAGTGCTAAGCCGTGTTCCACCCCATCTGGTTCTGCAAAATTGGATGTCACTGGCCCCTTACTGGCAGATCCTACTCGCTATCGGTCTTTGGTGGGTGCCCTGCAGTACCTCACTTGGACACGCCCTGATCTTTCCTTTGCTGTCAACTAGGTCTGTCAATTTATACACTCTCCCAGGGAAACTCATTGCAGCCTGCACTATCTCAAGGGCAGTCTCACTGATGGCTTGCTCTTTAAGAAGAGTGCCCTCCATCTTACTGCCTTCTCGGATTCTGATTAGGCAGGTTTTCGTGTTAACCGGCGCTCCACTTCTAGTTACTTGGTGTACTTTGGTTCGAATCTTGTTAGCTGGAGCTCCAAAAAGCAGCCTATCGTGTCCAGATCTTCAATGGAGGCTGAGTACCATTCCTTGGCTGTCACTGCTGCTGAGATCACCTAGATTTGCAAGGTTCTCACTGGTCTTGGTTTTGGTTTTGGTTTTGGTTTGCTCACTACCCCTACTCTCTGGTGTGACAATACTTCTTCTATTGCCTTAGCATCAAATCCCATTTTTCATGCTCGCACTAAGCATGTGGAGATTGACTATCACTTTGTCCGTGAACTTGTTTTGTGCAAAGCCATTGATGTCTGTTATATTTCTGGTACTGAGCAGCCTGCCGATATTCACACCAAATCCTTATCTATTGATAAGTTTCATTTCTTCAAGTCCAAGCTTTCACTCTCGTCTCCTCCTTTCAGCTTGAGGGGGTGTAATAGGCAATATAGCAGTAAGATCAGTTAGATAAAATCAGTAAGCTGTTAGTAATTTGTTAGTTTGTTATTTCTAGCTTGCTCCAGCTGTCTTTGTACAGCTATGTATCTATTTGAGTGTATATACATGTATGTTGACACCTTTGAAGTTAATGAAATACCAAGACTCTTTAAGGAGTACCTTCAGTCTATGACTTACCTGTCTAACACGATCCAACGGGTATTAAGGTTTTGTGATTCTGCAATTGCCAATTTCGCTGGACAAAACCCTGCTGCAAGTTTAAGCACCATCCTCACCGGCACAGGGAGCACAAAGTTGTAAGAGGATGTCTAGACATTGGCAAACTCAACATTCAAAAAAAATAAATAAATAAAGATGCCAACCCCATTCATTCTGCATTGCCGGTATAATGGTCGGAGGATACTCCGGTATTCACCTCTTTTCCTCTTAAATTCTTCTTCTAGCTCAACAGGATCGATTTCCTCATGTTCAATAACTTCTAATCTATCCCCTGCAAAAGATATGCTGTATTAGGGCGCATTTTTATAGTGGCAAAGAAAGAAATCCCATCAGGCTTAGGATTATAGTCTATAGCATTACAAGTAGAGCATTAAATTTTCGACCCTCCTCATCCCCTTCCAAATAAATAAAATTTCGCTATTAGGAATAGTCTATGTGATGTGGTCCCTTAAATATGTGTCTAAACTAATAAATTTTCCACGAAACCAGTAAGAAAATATGGAGGTAAGATTGATGAGGTAACTAGACAGACATTCCAGGTACCATATACACTAATATTGAAGTTTTGGCAAAACTAAGAAATCTTGAAGAAAAACCCCATTATAGAGTTTTGCACTCGTGAAGAATTTTACTTTCATATGTTTCAATGAACAAATCAAAGGAAATGAATGAGAAATGTTTGCAAGTTGAAAAAAACTTACAAATCCCAGAGGCGCCAAGGATCGTAAGAAACTTCAGTGGAAAGCAAGAATTATGCTTTTTGGCAGTGATCATTGAAAACTCCTAAAACAAGGACGATGTCTCGAGGACGAACAACATGTTTGAGAGTCCACTCCAGGGCTTCGATAATTCCTTTGCTCCTATTTGCGTCCCAAGCCACAATCACAGCCTCCTCTTCCTCTTCCTTTTCCTCTTCCTCTGACTCGGACTGCCAAATCATCATCTCCCGTTCTATTTTCATGGATCTGGGTTGGCGATGGAATTGGAGAAGATGGAGGGCTTTGGGTTGTGATAAGTGAAGTGAGAAAGGGGGGTTTGGTGTTTGGGTGAAGTCTTTCATCCGTTTTGGGTTGCCTCTGATTCCAAATTCCATAGCTGATTCCGGCATCAACAAGATGAACAAGGCTGCCCGGGGTTTTAGTAATTATCGTTCGTTGCTAAAGAGGAGACTAATCTATCGCCTTCTTTGGTTTATGGTGATCTTCCCTTCTCTTGATTTTGTGCCCTTTTTTTTAATCAATTCGAAATTAAGAAGGCAGCGAGGGAAAATGGCGGTGTGAGAGATATATCTGTAGAGCCCCTAATTATTATTAACTATCTACTAAAACCCGTACGTGGGGATACTGATCCGTAAACAGTACATGGACAGTTAAATTCCCATAATGCCCTCCTCTTAATACGAAAAGCTAGGGTTTGGGTCAAACTAGACAGGAAAATTGAGGCCGTCGACAACGCCAAAATCAAATCCTGCTTGCTTATCCCATAAGGCGGTTGCTTTATCTTGATCGATATTGCATCTTCATCTTCTAGGATTTTGCGATCTTCTCGAACCTTCATCGCCATCGTTTGTCGATCTGCAGGTAACACTAAGTCCACCTTCGGCTATCTTGCATTTTTTCCAATTCCATCTCTCTTTTTTTATTGCTACTATTTGATAATCTATTTCTGACATTTGTTTTGAATCTTCCTGCTCATCATGACAATCATCGCATCTGTCTCCCTTTGTTTTCACTTTCAATGTCTTTACTGTTCAACCTCATGGGCTGTTTTTGGTTTCGGGAAAAATTGGACCCAGTTACAGCGCAGGTTTAAATTTTTTTTTTTAATTAATTGATGTGTCAGTTTTGTTATTGAGTTTCCAAAAGCCTAAAATATTTCCTATTGGTTTTTTGGAAGGATTGAGGAAGATATGATTAGATTCTAGAGAAATTTTAAAGTAAAGATTTGTATTGTAATATGATTCCCAAAATTGATTGATATTTTTTTGTAGAGTTTCTTGAATTCTCAAAGCTATGCCTTCAATTCCGCTGCAATTCAAGGTGGCCTTGCTCCGCTCCAATAGATTTGTACAGTTTTGAGAGTGAGTTTTTGACTACCAACATTTGCACAGGCAGCCAAGCGTGTGAGAGAGTTTGGGAAGACAAAACCATGTCGTGCCTCAACATCTCAGCAAATGTGAGCCTAGGAGTTGACACCTCCGCTATCCTCTCTGAAGCCACCTACACTGTCGCCAAAATCATTGGCAAACCCGAGTCTGTACAGTTTTCTATCTCTCAGTCTCTTTCGCGTGAATTTAGTAGTAGTCTTTCCTCTTCTTCTCAATCACTTTGAAACTATGATCCATATATCTATTTGGCTTTCAGAAACATATATAACATCTTAGCTTTCGTGTTTTTTCAAATACGCACAAACATATAGGAAAACACTTCAATATGTTGTTATGGTATGTTCAGTATAAAATATTTAATTTTCTTTTCATTTCCAGTCTGTATTGCATCTGGACCGTGTTGGTTACTACAATCATGAACATTTAAATGTTTGTCTCATCGTTTAATGGATTCTTTGTTTTGGGTATTATTGCTTTTATGGAGAGATTTAAAATCAGATTTCTTCTACTTTTTATCATAATGCAAAGTAGATACTTCAATTACAGTATGAGGTTTATATATGAGGCTTCTCCATTTTAAAATTAATGACAATTCTCTATTTTGAAAATAGGTTTTTGATTTAGATACGAGGATTCTCCATTTCATGGATTCATTGGTGTTAAATGTTTCTGGCAGATTGAGTGGAATTTAGAAGACAAAATTTACTTTCTGCTGTCAACTTCTTAGTGCTGCAACTGCTTCAGAAACTGGTCTTCAACCGCTTGGATACTTGCACAAGAAAGGTAATTACATTATATATTGGGTTTGGCCGTATCACATGAGTAAATAGATGTTAATCATATAAAAGCTTTATATGATTTTAATTGTCAACTGAATGAGTCAGATGTTGTGCAAGGTGATAAATAGAACGAGTACATTACATTCTTACCTAGCATTTCTTACACCCAGACATTTATTTCATCTGCTGGTTTATGTTAATGATTAATTGAGGCATTTTCCAACTCATTCTTCATTATGTAATGCATTTGGATATGTTCAGCATTCTGCTATATATGTAATGGATAAGAATTGGTTTTCTATGAATATTGTTCGAATGTTAGCATTTAGGGTTTACAGTTAGAGGTGCCTTCTGTCAAGTAATTGTATATTTTTCATGTTTGTTTATTGCAATGATTATACCAACTCATTGATTTTTTTATTTGTGGTTTTATTTCTTCGAGTCTTCCTTCATTTAAACATTGTATATATATTTCTCTCTTTATATTAATTGCATTTCTTTTCCCATAAAAGCTTTCTTTTGCTGTATATCTCACTTTCCTCATTTATACATCCAATTTTTTTTTTTTATACATCTTTAACTTTCATATTAGGTTCCCTTTGAATCAAGAGTTCATCTTCTGGGATCATCTCTTTGAATTTTTTCTGGTATGTATCTATTTTGCTCTACTACTTCAATTCCTTTGGTTTTAGAACTCTAACATGTCTCTATACTTTTCATTCATTTCACATAGTTCTGGAGAGTTAACTTGAGATAGGAGTTCAACATTGAAAACATATTTAAATTCGTTTTCTTAATCAACCTAACTTCTTCAGAGGTTTTAGTTCCTTCTTTTCTCTTTCAAGTTTTAATTGCTCTTTATTCATATAATTTTTGGCAGTATTGAATTGTTAACGCTTTAAATTATCTTCGAAAAATAATGAATATAAGCAGTTTACAAATAAGAACTTCTCTGTTTTCAATTATTCCGAGTGTTCACATTCTAAGTGTTCAAATGTGATCCAAGGACTTCTTTGTTTTTAACTATTTTTCATCTCTTAATTTATTTCATAGCTCTGCAATTTTTCAATCTCACTAAACAATTCTCAAGGTTATATTTCCTTCGCATTGTAGATGAATGATCCGTCTTTACTTTTGTGCATGTTCTTTCTCAAATTTGCAAACAGAACATTTCTTATGGTACCTTGCATTCCATCTAGCCCATAAAATTTCTTTTTGTAGCATTTTTAGGTTTGATTCCTCCATCTCCAATCCATATCCAAAATACTCACTTTAAACAACTAAGCAACAATCTCTCTAATTAATAATCTTCCTACTTTTCCGTGAAATTCTTTAATTGTTCTTATTTTTATTATTTGAATTATACTTTTTCTAGTTTTAATTTGTCTCTCAATTTGCTTCATACCTCTATATTTTGTCAACCTCTCTTAATTGCAGTTTTCATAGCATTCAATCATAATTTTTTTTTTCAATTAATTGCCATAATTTAAAATTTCTTTACATTTCATACCTTACCTCAAAATAAATTTCAATTCAATAGCTTATACATACTGAATAAAGATAATAACTTTTCTTTTTCTTAAATGTCTGAATTTTGACACTGATTAAGCTGAGCTATCAGAATAATGTCTTAGTTTCAAATGATTACCACCATAATTCAACTCTTCTTTTAACAATTTATTTTTTAGTTTGAGCATTCTTTGAGCATCATGTATAAGCAGATTATGATTGCCTAAGGAGCTAGAAGATGCATTAAAAATTTGCTCTAATTCAAAAAGAAGACAATATCTCAATTCATTTTCAGGGACAATCATATTTGGCATTGATTTATAGCATGAAAAGATTGGAGATGCTTTTATTTTACAGACATCACTGAGGTGCTTACAAGGTTGGCTTGCTTAACAAGCTCTGGATTTGGATGTACAGTTGATGTTTGGATGATCGATAGTCATGAATGAAATTTGGATGATCACTGATCATGTTACTGTATCTTAGGTACAAGAATTATAAATAGTAGCTGTTGAATTAAGTTCTTGGTTAAATATATATTTTCTATTTGATTATGTTTTTTTCTTCATCCTATTTGTTCTTCTGCAATATGGTTTTTAAGATGTTTGGTATTCATACTAGGATGCCTTGGCTTTGTTAAGCGATTTTAATCTATTTTTTCTTCTTTCATTGATCACACAAGTGTTTCATACTTAGAGCAAACATAATGGTTTGTTGACAATAGGTGATTTTCAGCCCAATCTCATTGAAGGTACAGTTCATGTTAGTCTCTCTTTTCCAGTTTTTTCACACCATTTTTTTCAACATTTTTGAAGTGTT
The DNA here is from genome assembly GCA_032719365.1 of Prinsepia uniflora. Lineage (NCBI taxonomy): Eukaryota > Viridiplantae > Streptophyta > Magnoliopsida > Rosales > Rosaceae > Prinsepia > Prinsepia uniflora. Next base: position 22,921,274 of record CM064865.1, on the reverse strand, counting down.
TGGTGGGAGAAGTGGGAAAAGGAGAAAAATGTACCAATTAAACTTTTTATAAGGCCATGAAACAGATTTCTATTCTATTTTGAGTAATTCACCATCAATTTGCTGTTGAGTAGAGTTTTACTTTTCGGTGAAAACATGCCTACAATATGTAAATCCAAATCATAGGTATTATAATTTTTTTTAGCTGAAGGTATTAGAAATAATAACTTCTTTTCTTCAATATTTTTGGAAGACGGATTTCACATCATGGGTTATTACGGCTGAATGTTTATTTTTCTGTCATTTTTTGTATGGAAAATCAATCTACTATTGGTACATGCTTCAACTGATTTCTTTTTCTACTATTGATTCTTATTCATTATTGATTGAATTATTCTTCATTATAGATTGTGAGTTCTTCTCCATGATGTGTTTTAAGGACTGCAATTTTGATGGGACTGTAGTTTCGCAGGTATAATGTTTTTCTAACTTTTGAACTGTAGCAAATTTGCAATTTGATTCATTTGATTTGTTTGCCTGTTTTTCCTTTTCCTTTTCCTTTACCTTTTCTTTTGCTTTTCCTTTTGTTTGGCCCTTTACTTCCACCCAGTTTACCAATCTGCCAGAATAATCGTTGTTTTGGTGAAGAATCAGTTGAACAAACTCAATCTTAAAGGTACTGCACTCAAATTTATAATTGAGTAAGCTCTGCTTCTTTATAATACTTAAAACGTGATCACATAGTCTATTGAAGTATATAGGAATGTAATATATTCCCACCTCTTTTGTTTTCAATTCTATTATTGCATATGAACATTTTTATTCACTTTATATGACTAGATTTGATGATTTACGAGTGAATCACAATGGTACTTAAAATTTTTTGTACAACGATTCGAGATGGAATGATGATATGCAATTTAAGAAAGATGATTGATAGAAAGAATAAATGATGTAATTATATAGAAAGTTATATGGAATGAATAATTAGATTCAAAATGGTTGTGAAATGATTTTAAATTGCTATTATATTAGCTAAGTTTCATGGTTATGAAATGATTTTATTAGATTTGTGTTTATGTTAATATACTTGGAGTAAATTTTGCATCAAATTTCAATCTGTGTCCAATTGCTTAATACTAAGATCTCTTATATGATCATGATTCGACATCTTTGTGGTTTGTTAAAGGTTTAGTTGTTTACTTTCTAACACAAACAAAGTGTTTATTGCCAAAATAAAGAGGATCTTATAGTCGTCCATCAATTGCATGTACGACTTTGTATTTTTTCTCAATATTGAGGCCACTTTTCTCATAACTTGCCCTGGCAGGGATCTTGGCTTCCTCTACTCAGTGATTAATGCAAGCCAAATGCAAGAGGTTGCTGGAGAATTATGATTCCTCTTCGCCAATTCTCCCTCAGTCTCAAGTACACCAATTTCCATTTTTCAATATCATTTTTCATTCTCAATCTAATTCCACATGAATTATGATTTTGTTCGATTTTTGATGAGTTTGTTTTGCTCTATTTGCTTATTTATGAGTGGATTAAGAGCACATAACTTTTCTTTGCTCTTTCTTTAACTTCATGTTTATGCATATGCACATTTCGTTTGATTTCCAAGCAATTTTGAGAAAGTCTTTCTATTCATGAATTTAGAGAGCAAATTAGAAATTGCTTTTAAGCATTAAATTACATCGTACCGCGGCATTGCGCGGTCATCTTGCTAGTGTAGGCTAAATTCTAGCTAAAAGAGTGTTTCTATTTAGGGGACTAGCGACCAAAAAACTTTAGGGGACTAGCATCCTTTAGGGATCTAAAAAGATCCCCACTACGAGGATTATTGTATTTGAGCTGTTTAATTAGATCCAACGGTCAAAAATTTATTTGAAGTGTTCTCTTATTTTCAATGTGGTCAATGTATCTTGTTAGGATACAGTCTACATTGATTCTCACGATGGAGTTCTTGTTAGATCAATAGGGGATCTTTACCCCTAATTAGGAGTAGACACAATACTGATATTGTCAATATTCAAATTTAAATTGTTAAAATATTACCAATTTGATACGATTTAAATTTTCTAAAATTAGACATCAAATTGTTTCAATCCAAATTGTTATTAATGGTTCTGTTTGGATTAAAACTATTTGAAACCGTTTATGCAACATCAAGAATTTTAAAAAAAAAACAAGGATACAAGGAAAAAAAAATAATCAATACTCAAAATTTTGATATTAAGCTTATGAAATGTTGGATTGCAAATATTCTAATATATTAAGATTTATCAAATAAACATTACCACTAATAATCTTTTATTATACTTTTATTTATGTATACATCTATTTATTTGAGTATATGTAGGTATCTTTTTATTATTATTATTTTTACTTTGTATCAATAATAGATTTAAAATTTAATATATTCTTAAACGGTTCTATTTGGATTTAACGAAATTCCAAAATAAAAATATAAATTCAAACTGTTATTAACGGAGTAATTTGGATTCTCAAATCATTTGACTTTTATCCGGTCAAATATAAACTATTAGATAAATGACAATTTAAAGCAGATCGATTGGTAATTTTAACAAATTCATGCACACCCTTATTCCTAATTCCTAATTCTAGCATCTCAGTAGTGCTAATAATTTAACACATCTTAAATATTTTGTTATTTTTTAAACATTTGAATATCCTTAATTTATTATTTTATTACTTATAAAATTCAAGCTCCTTAACTATTTTACAAGGATCTTAAATACTTTACTATTTGTGATTCTCAGTAGTGCTAAACATGTGAATTTCATAAAGACATTTTTCTCAAGAACGTCCCCTTCTTCCGAGAACATATTTTTCCAAATAGACTTGTGATCCTTTATAAGAATAGTTCATCAGATGGTAGAAATTAATTTGAAGAAACATGTGTCAAAAGGTGTCCAAAAAGTCTTTATTTTAATGGAGTTTTTTGGGCATAATTCTACAGAATTTTTTTAGAAACGGTCACTTTTGTCCGTTTTTGCCGCGGTGTGCTTCATGTTTTTCATTAGGGGTGTCAAGCAATTTAATCGAACTTTATTTTTTAGTCCTTTAGCATGGATTTTTTGGTTCCTTACGTGTCTTCATCTTCTTTTCCTTCTCTCTTGTCTCTTCCATTCTGACTTCCTTTTTCTTTTCTTTTCTTTTCTTCTTCTTTCTTTTATGTTTGTTCTTTTTTTGTTACAAAGTAGCGTAGTTAATATGTTAGGTTATGTAGGTTTCCATTAATAAGGTAGGTTCTCATTATGGTATTTGGTAGATGTCATTTTCATATGTTTTTTCAGATAAATTTTACTTGTTTCGGATCCTCTATGCTTCCAACATATTGTTCAGATTAGCATATTAAACATCTTCTTCATTATCTGAACCGGTGATCATTAAATTTTCATTTAGTTTGTGTATTTTCCATTCCTCTACAAGTATTTCTAGTTCCATTGGAGAGTCTAACTCACTCCTATTCTTAGCTAGTTTTTAACGAACTCCATTTCTTCTGTTTTTTGTTGCTTAGAAAATGTTCTACTAGACTGCAAATGTGTCACAAAGATTCTTTTTCCATAGGTTGCTTTAACCATGTTTCTTGAGTCGAAAAATTGTCTAGTAATTTATGATGTATGAACCAAACTATCAACTCGTTGTGTTGAGAGACAGAAGTTTAAAGCAATTTGTTTTGTTTCTGGAAGGGTTTCTTTTGGAATGTCACTATTAATTGTCTCTGTGAGCATCCAAATTTGATATTGGATGGAAAAAAAAAATTCTCTCTCTCAAACCCAATGTATTAATTATGGAAAAATTTAAATATTTGTTCCTTTTAAAAATATTAACTGCGCCATATACGATTGTTTTGATAAATGTCAGGAAATATTTTAAATAATGAAATTTAAAAATTTCGGTAATCACTTTGCTAGTAGTTCCCAACTAAGAGTGTTAATATCCCATTGTTCATCTGTTAGAACAAAGGAAAATCTTATAAATTTATCCGCCAAATTTATATTTTTGTGGTTTTGAAAGTATAAATCTATAATTCTCTCCTGGTGGTTTAAAATTCTTTCTTTATATTGCAACACACTTCAGAAGACATTATTTGGCGAGCTAGTTCAAAAAGATAAATTCTTCTTATTTTATTGAAAACAGAATCCATATGCTCATTTTGACGAATTTTCGATTAATCAAAGAAACATATTGATTTTTTCAAAATTAAAATCTTCATTCCAATCCATTTATTTAATGATTTGGAATCCAAACTTTATGAACAAAACTTTTCTTCTTTTACTAAAGAAAATTGTAGTTCTTTTTCTTTCAATTTTGTTTTTTCAAAATTAGATGTTTTTCAACTAATTTGAAATATAACTGAGTCATGTATTTTCTGAACCCTTTATTTTTATTATAGATAGAGGAATTTCATATTTGTAGCAACCCAACAATTTAGAAATGTTAATTTTGGGGATTTAAAAAAGGAATTGACGATTTTTCCCTTTTAGGTAAAAAGTTGATTTTTTGCCTCGGCACTTTTTGAACTTTTTTCAAGGACTGTTATGTAGGCCTCGATGTTCTGAGTTTATAGCCAACCATCATGTCAAAATTGGAGATAAGACGAGTTTGTTACGAGTCTACAATTACTAAGGGTATTTTGGTAATTTCACAAATGGGATCTTTTGAGATGGTGATGGCGACTTGTCTCTTCCTTCCCTTACCCCGTATATGTGTGTGGACTGACCTTGTTTTTGTGTGTATATATATAATGTTATGTGTTCCGTGTATGTTTTGGAAAACCAAAATCGTGAAGAGAAGAGAAACCAAGATAGAATCAGAGAGAGAGAGGAAAAGAGATAAGAAGAAGAAAGAAAGAGGAAGAGAGAAGGAAGAAAGAAAAATGAGAGGGAAAGAAGAACGAAAACCTGAGAATCCGAAAGTGCGAAAAATTGAAAATTGGACCGAGGATGTTTGAGACTTTCAGGATTGCAACTATGGGTTCTAAGCTCTTAGTTAAGTCCCTGTGATAATCCCAAGCTAGTAACATGGAGGTTTGGATGTGGGGAAAATCTGGAAACCAAATTTGAATTTTGGCCTAACCAGTCGAGACTTTTTCTAGAAAATTGAGGTAAGTTATTCGCGTTTTGACATCATGGATCTCTTCCTAGGATCAAATAGTTGAATTTGGACACTTGAAACATGAAACCAATAGAGAAATGAGTGTTTTAGAACCGAGTTGGGCCGCGTGGGTAAGGTTGGACTATGCAGACTTGCAGGCTGACCTGTTGGAGATAGGGGATGATGAACAGTACCTGGGTAGGTGAGGCACACGAGCAGAGAAAGAGGTGGCGCATGCCACCCTACCTCGAAATGCGGTCAATACATTTTTTGTTGTAATCAATGTTACGAACAAGTTGGCATAGGTTTCGAGTCGATCTAACACTGTCTTATGACTATTTTGAATGTCCAAAGCGTTATGTTTAAGTTTTAAATTCGTATTTAATCCAGAAAATTAGGGGATTTAAATTTAAGATTATTTGGGACATTTGTGACCATTGGTGGTGATTTATGACAAGCGATACAGCTCCCGGAATTATGGAGGAACACTTAGCTCGGAATTGAACCACGAGGACAGTGTGTTAGTGATGTAAACGACATAAAAATATTTATAGCCTTTATAAATTTTATCCATCCACCTTTTGGTATACATGTGGCGCCATATTTATGCCATAAGGTATAATAGTCCATTGGTAATGGCCGCTAGGTGTACGAAAGGTTGTTAAGGCATTTAACTTCTTAGTTAATTTTATTTGCCAAAATTCTGACTTATAGTCAAATTTATTAAAAACTTTTGCACCCTTAGTTTGGTTAACTAAAACATCTTTTCTAGGAATGAAATAACCATCAAATTCAAGTTCTTCGTTCAACCTTTTATAATTAATCACCATTTTAGCTTTTCCTCTTTTTATTTCTGCGGGGGTTTCTTACCATAAATGCAGGACTAGAATGAGATCTTATAGTTTCTTTTATGAGTTTTTTTTTTCTCTAGAAGTTCCTTTATCTGGAAGTTGAATTCATCAATATCCATTCTAGTATAAATAATTGGTTTGCCTCTAATTATGGCGCTAATTATGATGTTAGGATTTCTTAATTTAAGAGAATAATATCTAGGACTTCTAGACCATACGTTTAATGAATCTTCATTAAAGTTTTATTCAAGTATTTTATATGTCCAGTGATTTGTTTCTAACAAAAAATTTTCTTCTTCTACTTGTTGTAGGATTGGTGTTTGATCAACACGCTCAATTGGCACAAACCCAAATGCACATTTATATTGATGTTGCTAAAGCAAAGGAATTTCAACAAAGCTCTTCATTTAGAGTCAAAGACACAAAATTGTGATTTACAATCATGGCGAAATATGTAGAGAGAAAATTATTTCCTAGAATAAAATCTTCATGCACATTTGGAAAACATAATTTTTTTGATATAATGAATTTTTTATCATTTAACCAAATTGCTATATTTTTAGCCTTAAATTGTATTTATGAGGTATTCCTATGAATTTTTGTAACCTATACTGGGTTTTTCATAGGAATCCATTTTTCTGCAAGAATGTCATTTGGTTGACATAAGGATATTGTTACTCATGTATCAATCGAAGTACAAAGATTATATGGTTTATAACCTACAAAGTTAAATGTTCATAACATATGGATAAATTGTTTCTTACCATGATGTGGTGAAAAAATAATTTCATCTTGACCAACTTTAAGATGATAAAGATGAATTTCTTTTGTATCACGCCGCCTACTCCAACAAGATATTGTTCGTTTTGAGTCCACCCCATGTGGGCCTCGCCAGTACGTGGCCCCCACCCTCACTATTTTGCTCTTGGGGGCCCTACTTCCAAAATGTTTCACATTAGATAGAGGTGTGCCCACATATATAAGACACATCCCCCAAATCCCCCTGAGCGATGTGGGATTACTCACCGTACTTCCAAAGCACAGGTCTTACATTTGTTTCATCTTAAGGTTCTTTTATTTTTAAAGAACTTGATCCTGGTGAAATAGGAACTAGGACATTTTTTAGTGCTATTGCTTTTCTGTAAAACCGTGCACACTAACCCCTATAGACTGCTAAACTTGTATAGCTGTAGACACTAGACATCTGGACCTGTAGAATTAAGACAGACATGTACACACTAGATTCACACATCTGTCCTAGGTAGTTATTAGCAATTAAGATAAGTTTAAGACATAAATAACTGTCTAACCTTATCTCCCTGTAAAGCTCTATAAATATAGCCGTAGGCTATGTAAATTAGACAAGGAAATTTACCATTTCTACATGGTATCACAGCCTACACGGCTGATCACCCTAATTTTGATCCTCCCTCCTCTCCCACCATGGCTAGTGATTCCTGTGCCTCTCCCTCAATCTCACCAAATCATGTTTCAACCCTAGTCTCTATCAAACTCACAGAATCCAACTATCTTCTCTGGGAAAGCCAGATCAAACCCTTTCTGATTGGACACAACTACTGAAGGTTCATTGATGGAACTCACTCCCCTCCCCCTCCAACCCTCCAGCCATCCGCCACCACAGAATCCTCTCCCCAATCTGATGCCTCATCCTCTGCTCTCACAAACCCTGGAATCCTTATCCCTAATCCTGCGTACCAACAGTGGTACCAGATTGACCAAACCCTCATCAGCATGCTTCGAGCAACACTGATAGAACCAGTCCTGTCCCAAGTTGTTGGCTTAAACACTTCCCGTGAAATCTGGGAATGCCTTCGCCAGAATTTCTCTCAACAGTCACTAGCCAATGCCACTAACCTCCGATTCCAACTCATGTCTCTCACTAAAGGCTCCCTCTCCATCTCTGAATATCTCTCTCAAGCCAAAACACTTGCAGACTCTCTTGCTGCAATTAATGAACCCTTCTCTTCCCATGACTTAGTCACGGCTGTCTTACGTGGTCTTGGCCCAGAATACAGCATGCTTGTGACAGCCATGCTTAACTTCCCTCCCCTCCCTCCCTTCACTGATCTTCGAGCCCGTCTCCTGTCCTTTGAGGCACAGCAAGCCTCCACCCTACACCCTGTCCCTGTCCACCCACCCACAGCCTTATACACGGCCTCAAATCACTCTGCTCCTCCCCGTGGCCGCTCTGGTTTTCAGAGAGGACCCAGACCAGGTCGTGGCTCCCGGTTTCCAAACCGCCGTGGAAACCACCGCTACTTCTCCCCCAATCTTTCCCCCTGTGTACTAGGCTCTTCCCCCTTTCCCGTCAACCGCCCCACTGGCCCCCAATGTTGGTCCTGCAAGCGTTTCGGCCACCTTGCTACCCACTGCCCCAATCTGTCCCAGTCCACAGACCACAATTTGTCCCAGGCCTTCGCAGGTCTACATCTAGCCAATGTATCAGACCCAAATTGGTACCCGGACACTGGTGCTACTCACCACGTCACCATGAACCCTCCCTGCCCCTCTCAGCCTTCCCCATCCACCCCAGATCAGGTCATGATTGGCAATGGTGAAACCCTCCCCATCCAGCAAACTGGTACAGTCCAATTTTCCTCTAGTCCCTTTCATTTTAATCTCTCTAATGTTCTCTATGTTCCCTCTATACAAAAGAATCTTCTCTCTGTCTCTCAGTTCACTAAAGATCACAAAGTCAAAATCACTTTCCTTCCCCACCAATTTCTTATCCAGGATCTTCACACTAATCAAATTTTGTTTCAGGGCCCCTGTAAAGATGGCCTTTACAGGATATCACCAAAACAAGTCCCACCCTAGGTCTTCCTCACTCATGCTGCTCCCTCTCTTTGGCACCAGCGCCTTGGACACCCTTCTTCCAAAGTGCTTCAGATGGTGACAACAAAGAATAAACTATGTTTCCCTGTATCTTTCAATTTTGTCCCCTTTTGTAATCAATGTGCTCTAAATAAAAGCACCAGACTTTCCTTTTCCTCTGTTGTACATCAATCAATAAAACCGTTTGATTTAGTACATTCTGATGTGTGGATGTCTCCTGTCATTTTTGTCTCTTGTTTTCGCTACTATGTCCTATTCACTGATGACTACACTAGATTCACTTGGATCTTTCCCTTACGCCACAAATCTGAAGTTTTCCACCATTTCACAAAATTTCATTCATATGTTCAAACTCAATTCCGCACCAACATCACTCAGTTTCAAAGTGATGGAGGCACTGAATACACCAACCACCAGTTCCAAGCCTTTTGCTCCCTTCATGGCATTCACCATCGCTTTTCCTGCCCCCACACCCCTCAACAAAACGGGTTAGCTGAGCGCAAACACCGTCACATCTCAGAAATGGGGAGAACTCTCCTCCATACAGCCGGCCTTCCTTATTCCTACTGGGCAGATGCCCTAACAACTGCAGTTTTTCTCATCAATCTACTTCCCACACCTACCCTCAACTGGACCTCCCCATACACCAAACTATATGACCGTCCAGCTCCATACCACATTCTAAAAACCTTTGGCTGCTCCTGCTTCCCTTTCCTTGGTGCTTACACCAAACACAAACTCCAAAGTCCCAGCCTACCCTGTGTTTTTCTTGGCTACAGCCCTCATCATGCTGGATACCGTTGCCTTCATGTCAAAACAGGTCGAGTCTATATCAGCCGCCATGTTGTGTTCAATGAACTAGACTTCCCTTTCCCGAAGCCCTCCACACCTTCCCTTTCCCGTAGGCTATGTAAATTAGACAAGGAAATTTACCATTTCTACATTTTCCTTTAAAATTATTCAAAGTTGAACTCGATTCATCATATTTCTACCATTTAGAACTAGATTCTTGTTTACCTTGGGATGTTTTATCTCTAAAGTAAACATTATTTCCTAAAACTTGCATTTCAACTAAGCTAGGTTTTTTACCAGTTTCTCCAACAAGATTTGTAAATAACCATGGTTTAGGTATTTCTAAATCCCTCAAATTTATTAATCTTGGCTTAATTTAAGTTTCATATGGTTTTGGTTCCAAAACTTCTATATGATTTTTATTTATTTCTTTAATTGAATTTTTTTTGGAAATTTTGTTAATTCATTGATTATTTTCCACTGAATTGACAAATCCCGAGATTGATGATTTATTCTTGAGTTTACCTTTCAAAGAATTTAAGAATTTATAGGATTCTGAAGAACACTTGAGAAAAATTCAAGATGAAGATTACATAAAAATTAAAGAAGAAGAGCTATCTCCATCCTATGCAAGGAGATATGATATGAATAAATAAGTCATGGCTTAAAATGGAACATGTTTGGATCTAACAAATGTATCTTTTAAAGATCAAGAAAAAGGTAATTGATGATTGGGCACGATCCATGTCCATCATGATTTTAAACATCAATGATAGTTGGACTAAATAATTTATTTTTTATTATGTTGCAGCTACTCTCCAAGGAGAAGTATTGCAATGGCTAAAATATTGGGAAAAGTTTGATGAAGGTAAAAATAAAAAACTGGTTTACTTAATATTTTTCAATCTAAAGAAGATATACTGAAATTTTTTGCACAAATAATTAAAGAACATTTCTATGGAACAACTGGAGAAACTATAATCCAGGTAGATGCAAATTTTATGCTCTCTAAGCTAGAGCTGTGTAATATCTGTCAGTTTGAAGATTACACAAAAGTTATCAAAAAAATATTACATTATGTTAGAACCAGCTTCTAGCAAACAGTGGTTAGATCAATTCTTTCATAAACTCCCCTCACCATGAGATGAATTAGCAATAAAATGTTATCTTAATTGGTTAACCAATGCCAATAAAATGGATACTTTAGGATTTAGAATAAACTATGTCCCAAGATTATGACATGAGATTGCCTATCTTTAAAAGCAAAAAATATTGTGATAAAATTTTGAAAGAAAATTGGAAAATAGGTTGTTATACACCTAAAAAATCTTTTAAGAAGAAAATATTTAAATGGAAGCTTATGAGAAAACAAGCTAGATTTTCCAAAAACAAAAAATATGTGCAAAGGAAAAAATCTAATAAAAATACTTCTTCCAAAAATTCTAAGAAAAATGCATGTTTTATTCATAATGAAGAAGGTCATATATCACCTCAATTCCCAAAAAAGAGGAGTGCTAAAAATGATTAAAACTCTTGAAGAATAAGAGTTAGAATTCTACACGGAGAAGAAGTCTCTTATATAGAATAAATTCTTTATGAAATCTCATATGAAGAAGAAAGTTCAGAGGAAGATTAACAATTTTTCGTGATGAATGAGTTACAAATTTTTGTAGAACAACATAGATTAGAAGAAGAAAATTAAAGTGTAACTCTGTGTGAAGTAATAGGAGAAATGTAGCTTTTTCATAAAAACAACTTGAAAAATTAGAAAAAACTAAGTATTTAATTAAAATAATAAGAAGTTTATTAATTGTCAAAATTTAAAATATTTTCTGCAAGAGTTTTTGAACAATTTAGTGGTAACATCACTGCTAAATGTACTTAAGAAGGCATAATAGAAATTCCTCTGTTTAGTATAGAGAAAATTAGAAGATGGAAGAAAAAATATCCTGAAATAAAATATATGCATATACGATTAATCCAAATCCAAATAATAGTTTTGTTCAGATAAGGATTAGGTACACCAAACCTTGCTGTAGTTTTCGATAATAGATTTAGTAATCCACCTCAAGCTATTATTGGAGGTATACAATCCACATTAGTAAATGGAGTTATTTGGTTTAATGTGAAACCAAATTATTTCATTTCCATTACTGATGATAATATTGAAAACTCAGTCGAAATTAAGAAACTTAAGTATGAATCATCAATCTTAGAATTTGTCAATTCAATTGAAAACAATCCATGAATTGAAAAAATTTCCAAAAACTTCAATAAATAAAAATGTTATAGAAGTTTTTGAACCAAAACCATATGAAGTTAAAATTCAGCCAAGATTAATAAATTGGAGGGATCTAGAAATACCTAAATCATGGTTATTCACAAATCTTGTGGGAGAAACAAGTAAAAAAATCTACTTACTTGAAATGCAAGTTTCAGGAAATAATGTTTACTTTAGAGACAAAGGACCTCAAGATAAACAAGAATCTCATTCTGAATGGCAGAAATATGATGGATCGAGTTTAAATTTGAATAATTTTAAAGGAAAAGCAATCGCACTAAAAAATGTGCAAGTTCCTGTTTTACCAGGATCAAGTTCATTAAAAATAGAAGAACCTCAAGATGAAACAAAAACAATTCAACTTTATCATTTTAAAGTTGGTTAAGATGAAATAATTTTTTCACCACCTCATGGTAAAACATGATTTACCTATGTATTAAGAACATTTAACTTTGCACGCTATAAATCATGTAGTCTTTGTACTTTGATTAAAATAGAAGTAATAACTTGCTCATATCAACCAAATTTCATTCCTGTAGAAAAAATGAATTCCTATGAAAAACCAAACACAAGTTACATGAATTCATGGGAGTAGCTCATTAATAAAATTGTAGGCGAAAAAGATAGCAATTTGGTTAAATCATAAAAAATTCATTATACAAAAAAATTATGTTTCTTGAATATGCATGGACATTTTATTCTAGAAAATAATTATCTCTCTACATATTTCCCTATGATTGTAAATCACAATTCTGTGTCTATGACTCTAAACAGAGAGTTTGTTGAAATTGTTTTGCTTCATTAACATCGATATAAATATACATTTGGGTTTGCGCTAGTTCAACGTGGTGACCCAACACCAATCCTACAACTAGTAGTAGAATAAAATTTCTAGTTAGAAACAAATCACTGGATATATAAAATACATGAAGAAAACTTTAGTGAAGATCCACTAAAGTTATGGTCTAGAAGCACTGGATATTATTTTCTTAAATTAAAAAATCCTAACGTAATAATTAGAATCAAACCAATGATTTATACTAGAATATATATTGATGAATTCAATGTCCAAATAAAGGAACTTCTAGAGAAAAAAAAAATCATAGAAGAGATGTAAGTCCTTATTCTAGTCCTGCATTTATGGTAAGAAACCACATAGGAATAAAAAGAGGAAAAGTTAGAATGGTAATTAATTATAAATGGTTGAACAAACAACTTGAATTTGATGATTATTTCATTCCTAGTAAGATGTCTTAGTTAACCAAACTAATGGTGCAAAAGTTTTTAGTAAATTTGACTGTAAGTTAGGTTTTTGAAAAGTAAAATTAACTGAGGAATCAAAAACCTTAATTGCTTTTACTACACCTAGCGGCCATTACAAATGGGCCATTATGCTTTTTGGCCTAATTATAGCACCACATGTATACCAAAGGTGGATAGATAAAATCATTAAAGACCATAAAGTTTTTTGCGTCGTTTACATTGATGATATTCTTGTATTATCTAAAAAAAGGAGGATCACAAGTGTCATTTACAAATTTTTTGTAAAACATTCCAAAATCATGGAACTATCCTTTCCCCTAAAAAGATAGAGATAGAAAATGAGTCTATCGATTTTTAGGAATCACCCTAGATTATTCAGCAATAAAATTTCATGAACATATAATCTCTAAAATAAGAGATTTTCTTGAATAATTAAAAGATAAAACAAAATTACAAAATTTGTTAGGAGTTATAAATTACAAACGAAGTTTTATAAAAAAAACTTATCACAAAAAAACTTATCACAAAAAGAAGTTCCTCTTTTAGAAAACTAAAAATGCTTAGAAATTTAATTTGACATAAGAAGATTCTAAATTAGTTAAAAGTATAAAGAATGATCCAACAAAGATTTTATAGGTTTATTTTCCTAAAACAATTGATAAACTAATTTAGAAATAGATGCCTCAAATTTATGTTGGGATGTGTTTTAAAAGCCATTTTAAAAGAACATTGGAATAATAGAGATATGCCAACAAAAGAAAATAGTATTAAGCCATAAAGAGCCACAAAAAACTTCAAAAAGAAAAATTAATTTTTGGTTATAATTATAATAAATTTAAACCAAACTAGGTAAAATACATAACCTTTGAGAAAGAACTTTGGCTATAGACTTGCAATAAAACGATTTCATATTTACTTGGTACCAGTAGTTTTTATTCTCAAAATTGATAATCAAGCAGTTCGTGACTTCTTAATTAATAAAAAAGCTGTAATCGATGGTCGACGATTGAAATAGTATCTTGTTATTCCCAATATAGTTTTGTAATTGAACATGTAAAAGGAACTAGCAATTTTATTTCAAATTTTCTTACCAGAGAAGATCACTAAAATAAGCGATTTATATTGTGCAGAAAATACACAAGGGTAAACAACCTTGGAATACAGTAGTAAGGAAAAAAGCTTTTGCTTAAATAAATATATGCTGTGTATCAGGGGTTCCAACTAGGTATCTACAACATTTGGTCTGTGTACCATGCACATATAAAAAAAATATTGTGGCGCATACCATGAAGGCTTTGAAACTTATGAAGCAGCAACAAAAGGTTTCAACAATCATTTGAATGCGAAACAAATGGTAAGAGATTCCAGTTCAGAAGTAAAAAATTTCTTCAATCTTGTAATAAAAAGGATCTTATATGAATAAATAAACAACATACGGAAATCCTAAATCTATGAGGAAAATAAAGGGTTCAGAAAACACATGACCCAGCTATCATTCAAATTAGTTGAAAAAATAGATTATTTTGAAAAAAAATATTGAAAGAAAAAGAACAGCAGTTTTCTTTGGTAAAAGAAGAAAATATTTTGGTTAAAAAAGTTGGGATTCCAAATCATTAAACAAATGGATTGGAATATTTTAATTTTGAAAAAATCAATATGTTTCATCAATTAACCAGAGTTCTTCAAAATGAGCATATAGATTCTATTTTCAAGAAAATAAGAAGAATTTGTCTTTTTGAACTTGCTGACCCAATAATGCCTTCGGAATTTTTTTGCAACATAAAAGAAAGAATTTTGGATCATCATGAGAGAATTATGGATTTGTATTTCCGAAACCACGAAAATATAAATTTAGCGAATAATTTTCCAAGATTTTCCTTTGTTCTAACATATGAACTAACAGAACCCGTCTCAATCCCCCCGAGTACTATAGTGGGATGTGCCCTGGTCCCGTCTGACAATCATACTCAAGATAGCATAAATGCCCTTTATGTGTTCAAATATAAACATACAGAGTACACTACCACATTGTCAGACAAGGGATAAGTATTGATTATACATAATCGATCATATATATTTCAGTACAATACAAGTACTAAAACCTACCCCGTAGGGTGTTAGGTACACAAAAGTACTGTCTAAGCCTCAGCCTCAGTATCTGCCCCTGTCTCCGTATCACGACCTGGAGAGTCAATAAAACAGTCAAAATGGAGTGGACCAAAAATAAATAAGTTATAAACTCATTTTGTAAAATTTATAAACCCTCCGTTTTACAAACATGCATGCATTTAAGATAAATCGTATGAAAACAGTTCAAATCACACATACATATACATACATCTAGACACACACATCAGTGAAACACAATATACCCCATCCTAAGACATCCGCAATGTCTATAAAATAGTCACGATTTCCAATGCTACTTGTGCAACTCGGGGTCTCATCTCCTAGTATTTCTTAAGGATCCAACTCAACGACGTCTGGGGTGATATCAAAATGGGGTACCTTCCCCGGATCTACCGCATCCGGGATGATATCATAATTTCGCACTCCTAAGCCTGAGTCTCTCCTCAGAGTCACTCATCACAAGCAGTGCACCATGAGTACTCTAAGATCCTCGACGTCTAGAGGAGACTAACCAACTCACCCTGGATGGTATATGTGGAACCGTAATCAAATCCGGTGAAAAATCTTATTAAAATCATTTATGTCTCAAATCAAATTAAACACTGTTCAATTGGTCCTATGCCCGAGACATAATTGTCACAAATCCGTTCCACAAAAACCACCCGAAAACCGTGTCCAGAACTTGTTTATAAATCCCGATTTATCAATATTCAAATCTAGTTGAAATGCATTCTTTCCTTTTAATTTCCTGTTGGCTCTAAATTCAAGTCAAATCCTCATTCCATCAGGTCTCAAGCTTAAAACCTCATTTTCACGAAAATCCGTAAAACATTTCATAAACCAATGATTATAATCCACATCATCATCAAATAAAAATATCAAATCAGTTCAACTTAAATCATGTAATAAAGCGTTAAAAACATTTATGCATGCATTTCAGTACTAAAACAAACATTCCACTCACACTCAATCCATGCTACGTGCTAAACCTCAACGTTATATCTATCATCGAGCTAGTCCAAAGTCTCCGGGCATGTCCAAATCATGTCTAAGGGTCACTAATATTATATACAAGTTCATACACTAAACCCTCACAAAACCCAATACCGAAAACGCGTCCCCGACACACTTGTTGAGGCTAAAAACCTCCAAATGACCAACCAAATGGTCTCCGATCGACCTGAAACCATCACCATTGGATTCAAGACATCGAAACCTTTCAAACAAGATCAGTTTGACCTCAAAATTCATGCCCACGCCCCCCACGCGTCAATCAAAGTCTAGTCAAGGCTGGTCCACGTCGGTCAACGGCGGTCAACGCCGATCAATAGTTGACGTCATGCTAACGTTAGGCTGATAGGTCTGACACCTACCACGTGTCACTCTCTGATTGGTCCACATGTCCTGCCACGTGCCCCTGGCACCTCTACTACACTGCCGCGTAGCACCACCTAATTAGTCCACGTGTTCTGACAGTGTTGATTGGACATGCCACGTAGGCCTGACAGGTCTTGACAAGTTGCTATGTGGCACCGCCCAATTGGTCCATGTGGTATGACAATCTGACATGTCAGTTGCTAACTGTGTCTGATAGCCTGCCACGTGGCATCATCTGATTTGCCATGTGGACTGACAGCTCTGACAGATGATGATGTGGTAGTCCACCTCATCATCGTCAACCTCAAGACGAGTTGACTCGGTTCTCTATAACGGGTCCATTTAACCCGCGATCCGACTCGGTCGTATCTCACTCATTCCTCAACCATTTTTCTTCCTACATGATCGTAATGATCCCAGGAAGGGATCTATGGACTTAAAATCATCTAAAAAGGTCTAGAAAGTATCTATGGAGCTTGATGACTTTCAAGCAAACTTCTAGCTAAATTTCTGGACATTTCCAGCCACCAAAACTCCTCCTTTTGGTCCCTGTGAGTTCGTCTAGTCCCTAGGAACATTTTCCGATCATCAAAACCATCCAACAAGCCCTAAATTCAAACTTCAAATTTTTGAACCTAAACGGCTTACCTTTGGATTTCCGACCATCGTGCACGGTTGTCCAAGCTGTTGCCACCTTCTACTTTGTCTCTTCTCACTTTGTTACCCTATCTTTCACATTGATAGCAAATGGTGAAGGAAATGGGGTATGTGTGTTGGTTTTTGGCTTTCGGGTATATTGGAAACAATGGGATGAAGATGATACACGAAGCCAAATGTTTAGGGGGTGGGCCAATTAGATGAGTGACAATTGGTCCAACTAAGATATTTTGACCAATCACTAAATGCCAATTGTACACTCCTCGTAATATGTGAATAGTACCAAATTTTCTTCTATGACCTCTAACTTTCCCGTCGAACGTCTAATTTTGACATGCCACCTGTCTACGGACTCATGACATCTCGATCTATGTAACGGGCCTTGGTTAAAGTACAAATAGTATTTCGGGTCAAAAGTTAACATTTTTCCCTAACCAAGGGCAAAATAGTCATTTTACAATGGGATATTGACACTCTGGGTTGAGGAATTACTAAAAAAATGATTTTCCAAAGTTTTAATTTTCATCATTTAAAATATTTCCTAGCATTTATCAAAACAATGTATAGGACGTGGTTAAAAATTTTAAATCGAGCATATATTTAACATTTTCTATAACCAGTGCATTGGGTTGGAGAGAAAGCAAAAAAAAAAATTCCAACGATATCAAAGTTGGTTGTTCACAGAGACAATTGATAGTGATATTCTGGAAGAAACCTTTCCAGAAACAAAACAAATTGCTTCAAACATTAATCCCACGACACAATGGGTTGATAGTTTCCTCCATACATTAGAAATTTCTAAACAATTTGTGAAATCTAGAAATCTGGTTAAAGCTACTGATAAAAGAAGAATCTTTGTGACACATTTGCAGCTTAGCAAAACATTTTCTAAACAACAGAAAATGGAAACAAAGAAGTTGGTTAAAAAACTGGCCAACAATAGGGTTGAGTTAGACTTTCCAATGGAACTATAAATACTTGCAGAAGAACGAAAAGTACACAGACTAAATGAAAATTTAATGACTACCATTTCAGATAATGAAGATGATGCTGATTATGCCAATCGGAATATGATGGAAACTTAGAGGACCCGAAATAAGTAAAATTCATCTGAAAAAAACAGATGAGAGCGACCTCTACCCACCACCATAATAGGAACCTACCCTATTAATGACAACTTACCTAACTTGTAGTTAATGATTTTGTAACAAACAAAGAAAAAGTGGAAGAGAAAGAAAAAGAAAAGAAAACAAAATAAAAGAAAATAGAAGTCAAAATGAAAGAGACAAAAGAGAAGGAAAAGAAGATGAAGATATGTGAGGACCAAAAAACCAAATTCGACCCCTATTTTTCGTCACCAAGCTTTTAGTGATGAAAAGTTCATAGTAATATTAAAATTTCTAGAAAATCAAGAAAAATTCAGAAACATTGCAGAATATTTCAGAACCACCTCATCGATTCCAAATAATCCAACATAATCAAAAGCATCTAATATATCATTTCTAAGGTGTGATCAATTCAGATAGAAAAAATGTGATAAGTGTGTGTGTGTGATACCAGTTTCTACTAAATGTGTGACTCAATATGATGATGATAGAGAGATAGGCTCAACCATTAATGTTCAGATGAAAGAAAACATTGCATGAAGATAAAATAAAATGGAGAAATCATGATATCCACCAAAATTTGTTAATATATATCCATCAAACTGTCCAAATAAAGAGAGAGTCAAAAAATAAGATTTATAAAACGTGTTTAGATAATACCTAAATGTTCATACAAATTTATAAGATTTTAAAAAAATTTCATTTAATTAATTTTATAAAAAATATTTAAATTTCTTAATTGAATACACCCCTTAAACCTAACCTAATCCCCACCATCCAGACCGTCTGATCCACCACTCTCTCTCTCTCTCCACTCCTTTTGAATTATTCACTAACACGGTCATGGTGGTCACTGTGCTATAACCTATCAAATTCATATCATCCCTGAATGAGAAGGGGGTTAATGACGACAACATCGGTATAAGTTAGGGGGTGACGTGGGCTGTTCATAATTCAATTAGTATTCGTGACGTGGGTTTTATTCTTTTGGTTTTGTATTGGAATTTATTTACTAATTTATTGTTTGAAGGTTAAGGGTTATAATTTTTGGCCTATTACTCAAAATGCTTTCTAAACTAGCCACTTAGTCTCAATTTGCTCCCACAACACTAAATCGTTCAAATGTGCTGCCAGAATGCCCATTTTGTTATCTCCGTTGCTCCAATTGTTATGACTTGTTAATAACAGCGTCAATATTGCTCACGTGTCAGTAAATTATTGAATGTTCAATTATTTTTGTAGAAAATTATTAAAAGTAAATTTTTAAAAAACAAAAAATTGAAGAAGGAAGAGGATGATGAACAATGCATCCGATCTGGATTTTTCCTCAACCCATTCCCAACCCTCCAATCCAATATGGAATTTTCTTCTTCATCATCATCATCTTTTTTTTTTCATCTAATTGAAATGGGATTTTGGGTTCTATAAAAACCCAATCCCAAATCCTAATCCCAAAAAAGCCCAGAAACCCACTACCATGTCCAATTAGATGAAGAATAAGAAGATGATGATGGAGAAAAAGAAAAATCCATATTGGATTGGAGGGTTGGAAATGGGTCGATGAAAAACCCAGATTTGATGCATTGTTCATCATCCTCTCCCTTCTCTAATTTTTTTTTTTTAAAATATTTACTTTTAGTAATTTTCTCCAAAAATAATTAAATATCCAATAATTTGCTAACATGTAAGCAACATTGATGTTGTTATTAACAAGTCATAATGATTGGAGCAATGGAGTAACAGAAGGGGAGTTCTCGTAGTAGACTAGGAGGATTTAGCATTGTGGAACCAAATTGAGACGAAGTGGCTGGTCATGGGGCACTTTGAGTAACAAGCCTTTAATTTTTAGTTTTGTATTGAAATCACCAGGTGTAGTCGTGCTTGCAACCCCACCACGACCATAAGGGGTATTTTTGTGTGCTTAATTTTGTGAAGTTGCATCTTGGATTGATGAAGTTGAATGTTTTTTGAAGATTGAATTGATGTCCCAAATTAAGTTTCCCATGAAATCCAAGCCTCAAGTTTTCGCGAAGGTTAAAAATTCTTATCGAAATATCAAGTTGCCCATGCTACTTATTGGGGATTGAGGGAACAAGTTCGTGAGTATTTGATCTTTATTTGGCTAGCAACAACGTGGATATGTTTGACAACGATGAATGCATACCCACCACCATCACACCAGTTCAATTTGTTCGTCCTTTTTCTTTCTAGGTTTTCAAATTGTTTTTTGGAGTTCTGTGTAGAATGCAAAATTGAGTCTATCTATTTTTTTTTTTTGGGTTTTCGTTGTTGTTTCTAGGGATTTAAGTTGAGAATTTTATGCATTTCTCAATGAAACTGAGGCTCTGAGCGATATTCATAACTCGAGTTTGGTTGAGAATGGAAGGGGGAGATTGAAATTTTGTATTTATCTATTATGTTTCAATTTGGTTTTCTCCCTCAATCTCTCTCTTGTGGGTTTGGTTGAGAAAAGATCTGCTTTTATCTGACAGCTAAATAAAAGTTCCAAAAATACCCTTAAAGTATTAGAATATAAATACGAGAAAAACTGCCAAACAAGGGACAACCACATGTAAAACCTACTCGTCTTAATCGTTTAAACTACTAAAGTCAAAGAGTAAAACAGTAATACAGAGCATCGAGGTAACTATACAATAAGAATACCAAAATCTTACTTTGAAAAGTCCTCGAGTACGCGCGGGTAAACCTATGCCTCTGTGTCAAAGTTAGCCGTTGATTCTACGCAACAGCCTGGAGCGAATACATAACCAGTAAAAGTGTGAGTAGACAAAAACAATTATTTTAAATACATTTCCAAGAAGCATACCTTTTTCCCTCAAGTTATATAAACAATGCATGCATAAATAAGAATCCTTATTAAATCATAAACAACTAGATTTCAGTTTGAATATAAATCATAAGCAACAGGACCCACGAAAAAACATGTATGATGAAAAATGTAAAATCCATGTGGCCCAATTTTTTCTTGAAATCCGTGTTTATAAAATCATGTGATAAGACTAGGACACAAAATATCAAAGATCTGTTTGGGAAAAACCTCGAGCTCCAGCTACTTGGGAACTACCCCGGGCTTCGACTGCTTGGGAATTCCCCTGAGCTACAACTATCTGGGCAACTACCCCGAGCATCAGTTGTATGGAGAAACCCCGAGCTTCAGCTGCCTAGGAACTACCTCGAGCTACAGCTGTTTAGGAATCACCTTGAGCTGCAGTCGCCTAGTAAACTACCCCAAGTATTGATGCACAAAATGTGCCAACTTAGGCGTGAAATTCTACTCAGCCACGTGTCCTTGGTCTGACTTGTAAAAAAAAGGTATATTAGTCATCTGTTAGAGGTAAGTATTGATGTGGTGTCAACTTAACTGTACTTCGATGTCCAAGTCAATGTAGGTTAGTGTATATAAGGAGTATGCAGTGAACAATAATTCACAAGGACATATGAATAGTAAAAGATCATTACCTTTATTAGGAAACATGCCCCCTTTTATATGGATATGAAAAGGAGGAATAATGAATAGTTTCAATGTGGGTGAACATGCTTTTTTTTGTGGGACTCACACAATGGCATTTTGGATGGATGGTAGGGATCTACCCACGTGTCACTTGATGAATAAGCCTTGCTAGGGTTGTTTGGTAGTGTAGGCTTAGGCCCATGTGTTCCTTGATCTCATGAGTAGGTTTTGGGCTTGGGGTATTAGGCCTATCAAGTCTGGTCCAATATCATATCAACATAAGTCCCCTAAGTTCTTGATTGAGGTGGAATTTCTCGGTTATGGACTTATAAACTGTCCTAGACTCTGTGTGGGGATATACCTCTAGTCCCCTAAGTCCCCCAAGTGAGGGAGAGTACTGAGTAGAGTGGAGGAGGCTAACCAATGGTACTCAAATCGGTGCCTAAGGTACGACCAGTCGATGTATGCAGGATGTACTGACTGGTCTGCACCCTCAACTGAGAGGTGGTGCTAATGGGTTGGCAGGATGTGGGTTGACCTACGTGTTTCCTTAGTGTGCCAAGTGAGGTGTTAGGCGGTCGACATCGGAGGGGCAGGTCAAGGGTCGCCGTTTGTGTGGATCGGTTTGAGACCACTAAGTTTCCATCGCGGCTAGTAGGTGTGTGAAAAGTGGCAGGTGATAATAAATGGTGTTTTTACCGAGGCGATCTTCCGCATGCCTATTGGGCCTCTATATATAAGGTAGGGTAGTTGGTAAAAAATTCACTTTCACTTTTTTTTCACTCTTGCATTTGCTGAGCCTCTGATGTTTACAATAGGTAACTTTTCCTTAGTGTGACGATCGGTTGGGCTGGGCGATTTTCCGCGAGCACATCCACCGTGTGAAAAAAAGGTATGCTTGCTTCATCTCTTCCTTTTTGAATTAAAGTTCCATTTTTTTGGTATGAACTGGTGATGAACTGAGGTCGGATGGTGGTTGGATCCATAGAGAATAGTGCTCGGTGATAGAACTCTATTTTTTTTTTCTTTTTTTTTGATCTTTTTTATGTTGAACCATGGTAGCAAATCAAATGTTGTTTTCGAGTATGTTGAGGATGACCCATCGAAGGTGTCTTCCCACTTTTTCCCTCCCAACTAGACGAGGATGCCAAGCTTGGTAGAGATTACTAATAATGGTGAACTGAGGAGGAAATCAGTTTGGGCGACTAGACCAACGTTGGGAAGTCCGATTGAGGCGTAGATGATGAAAAGGTAAGGTAGTTGAAGGGTGATCATCTTGCTAAGGCCTGTTTGGTAAAGATTACCTCTGGTTAGGAGGGGATTGGTGAAGATCATTGGGGGACCGAGTAATAAGGCTCCTACAGAGGTTATACAGACGGCTCTATTGCTGGAGCGGGCTAAGTTCATGGTTGACGACCTAGTCACTAAGGCGAGTCTGAAGAAGTGTGCTGCTTGGGATGTACCCTTGACCATGGAAGTTAAGCTAGTCGGACATCGAGATGTGCCAATCAATCTCCATCTAGCTATGTGTTCTTCTACTTAAAGATGTACATGCATGGTGTGTTTCTGTTGCACCCTTGGCTAAAAAATATGATCCAAAAAATGGAGGTGGCGCTCGGTCAACTCAATCCCAATGTTTGGATTGTGCTGATCAACATGTATGTGGAATTTCGGAAGGAGGGACATGCTGAGCCAACCTATGGGCAAGTGTTACATTTATATGAGTTTGTTCAGTAACAGTAAAGTAAAGACTGGGTACATGCTCGGTGGTGAGAGAAAGGTGTTTAGTCATCAATTATGCATGTTTTATCCATGATTTCATACCTTCTTCCTTATATTTTGTTAATATTTCATTCTATGCAATTGACGAAAGTAATCTATTTTGTGAGAATGTGGAGAATTATATAGATCTTGGAATTGTATGAATTTGAGCCAAAAAATCACCTATATTCGAGTTATATCGAAGAAATTATGAAGGAAATAAGATTGGACAAGTTGTTCGGTAGCCACCTACTAATTTGACCTTCAAAGGGATTCCTTTGACCGCGTTGACCATTAATGTTGACTAAAGCATATTCTGTGTGTGCCTCCTGAATCGTGAACTGCATTTTGGTGCATGTGTGCTGAAACCCTCTCAGCTATCCCTTTCCATGTCGACTAACGTTGAACACATAAACTCTTCTCCTTCATTCGGTGGACTCCTACCGAATTTCCTATCAAGCTACCTACCGTGTTGACCTGCAGTTGACCCATATTTTTGGTGGTTGACCACCAAATTCTCCTCTGCACTTTTCCAGCAATTGTTTTCCTTCTTCATGTTGGAAAACATGTCCAAATCTAAATAGGTTATGCTTTCTCCTCTCCTTAAGGAAATCTTATTACATTAGGACTTCAATTTAATTACTCTAAACCTTTTCCTTCTAGGATTTAAATTGTGAACTCGTTATTATTTTTAAATTGTCAACTCGTTATTATTTGAGGATTAATTTTCTCCTATAAAAGGGAGGCTTATGCCAATGTAAAAATGATCCAACCATCCATACATCCATCATCAACAACTCATCCACCTATCACCATCATTACCAAGTAATAAAAATAGTTTAGCTTATTTTCCTTAGCCGCTCTCTGTAAAATTAGCCCTAAATTTTCCTTTCAATTTTTTGCTTAAGTTTTTTGACATGGAGCTTGGGAGAAGGAGCTTGTTCGTGACCTCTACCTATGCACTATTGTTCCTTCATTTTTTTCATTCTGAACTCTTACTCTTTACGATTTATGCACTTATTTATGATGTCTTCTAATACGAGCATGCGTGAGTAATTACTTTAGGATTGGGTCTGCTTGAAGTCCTAACCATGTTAGTTCATAATTAGATTTCTAACTCTTGACTATGATTATGATGCATGCTGAATTTGTTGGATTATTGTACTTCATGAATTTAATTTATGCATATAAGCGTTGCTAACTTGTTTGCATATAATTATAGATGTAATTGGTTGACAGACCATAATACCATCTTGCAATTTATAGCATCACGTTTAGGGAGTGGACTTTTATTCATAATATAAACTAACGAACACCTAGGATTGAACATTAATTTTCTAGGGGTGGACTTTTATTCATAATTTGTAGCATCACATGTTGCTCACTTTTCATGGCCTCTCGAGCGAGGACCCTAGCCTTCACATCAAGGAGTTTGTGCAGGTATGTTTTACCTTATGTATAAATGGGATGACCGAGGTTGAAATCCATTTATGATTGTTCCACGTCTGACCTAAGGACCGAGTGAAGGCTTGGTTCCACTCATTGGTACCACATCCATCATTACATGGGGGGACTGAACTTCCAATTTCCTCACCCAATAAATGAATGGAAAGTTAAAATAATGAACCCATGACAAACTATTGATGATGCTTTTTTGAATATTGGGAACATTTCAATGAAATTCTTTGGGCATGCCCTCACCATACCATCGAGGAATATCACTTGATGATGTACTTTTATGGGGGACTCAACACTGGGTATCGAACTATGGTCAACTCCCAATCCCAAGGAATTCTAGATGGGAATGCTACCAAGGCACGTCTAGCCTTTGAAAAAATCGTTCAAAGGGAAAAACAGTTTAGTTATAGAGGGCATTCCTCTAGATCATTGGTTGAAGTTCAACGAGATGACAAGGATAGTGCCATTTCCCAACTCAAGAAAATGGTCAAACAATTATGTAATAAAAAGGCCAAGGGAGTTCTTATGTGTGATGTGTGTTCGGTTTAAGGACATAGCTCTCAAAAGTGCCCTCTTGTGGAAGATGCCAACTTTTTTAAGGTTACAATGCTTATAGAACTTGAAATGATCCCTATTCCAATTCATACAATCCAGGGTGGAAGAACCACTAGAACTCTAGGTGGAACAAAAATCAAAACACTGCTAATCCCATGCCACCACTAGGGTTCCAACAAAACAACCTTTCGCTCCTCCAATGCACTCGCAAGGACCCTCATTAGGCCAAGGATCCAATGGTAAATCTTGGGAAGAAGCCTTTACGGCTATGGCACAAACTATTAAGACTTTCATGATTGAAACTTGTAGCTTGAAAGAACAAACATACAATGCCATTGCAAACTTAGAAAGGTAGCTCGGACAGATTTCCAACCAACTTAATCAACGGGAGCTGGGAAAGTTCCTAAGTCAGGTCGTGGTAAATCCAAGAGGAAAGCAAGACCCTAAGGTTAGTTCCATAACTCTCTTGAGTGAGGAAACAACTCAAGG
Source organism: Prinsepia uniflora (assembly GCA_032719365.1). Taxonomy (NCBI): domain Eukaryota; kingdom Viridiplantae; phylum Streptophyta; class Magnoliopsida; order Rosales; family Rosaceae; genus Prinsepia; species Prinsepia uniflora. Next base: position 22,895,123 of record CM064865.1, on the reverse strand, counting down.
TCCCCTCATGGTTAACTATTGCGATGAGAAAGTCAAACCTGTGAAGGAAGATACGAACCAAGCTTGATATAGTGCTTCGAATCACATGACTCTTTATAGCCTGTGTCTAAAGATAAAGGCCTAGTTTTGGAACAACTTAAGAACTCTAACTCTCAAACTCCCATCTTTGTACATAATAAACCTAAAGGATGTCTTCTAATATAGATAATAATGTTATTGTTCCATTTCCTCGTAGGTTTGTAGATAAAGAACAGCAGCAACATTTTGATGCACGTGAACCAAAAAATAAGCCCATTACACTAGGAACATTGTTGTCCTACATATTGTCTGTTCCTACCAAAGCACAGATCGTAAATAGGGTCTAGTAGCCCGACATTGTAGCACCCTTAGAGGCACCAAGACAAGACCCATCCCAATCCCCCTGGGATTTACGTGGGATGTGCCATGCTCCCGTCTGATATGAAGTGTCAGACAAGGGATAATACATACCTCAACCCATACGGGGCTTCCAGAGCGCGCCAGGAATGGTGGAGGAGTGCGATGTCTCGGTCTCTGCTACAACCCGCATCCATGATCAACCTGAAGGGCAATAAAACCATTAAGAACTATGAGTGGACGAAAATCAATATGTTCATAAAACACATTTCATTAAGATATTTATGCCCTTCACTAAAAAGTATGCATGCATCAAAAACCAGTAATAAGAACATTTATTGAAATAAACCGTTAGGATCTTAGCCCAAAAACCGAAAATCAAAACAAAGTGTGGGAGCTCAGCCCAAAACTGTAGAATATCAAAATCCGTAAATCCAGAATGAAGTGGGCCACTGCCCAAATCCTTAAGCACAAATCCATAAACATCGAAATACCATCTCATAAATCCAATAATCCATATTCACCACATAACCATCCTCGGCATCCCAGATGCCTATCGTCCCAGACGCTTGATGTCCCAGACGTCATATCTCACGGTAATAAGCAATGCGTGCTACCCGGCGTCTCTTCAGGTCAATATCTCTGACATCCCAAAATGTCTGACGTCCCAGATGTCTGACGTCCCAGACGTCTAATCATAGCATTTCTGCTCCTGAGTCACTATACGGTCCGGTAGCTCCGTATAATGACCCCTCGTAGGCAATGCACGGTGACTTCCCCAGTGTCCCAGACACCTGGAGGAGACCATCACATATCCTCGTATCAAGATGGTATATGGAAAACAGTTTTACAAAGCCATGTCAACACATCTCATTGGGCCCTGCCCGAAATTTCAATAAAACATTACAAATTCATTTAGAGTCCCCGACCCGAAATTACATTTATCAAACTCAACTGGGCCTCATGCCCGATTTTGTAAACCACTGGGCCCTTGGCCCGATCACATAACTCAAAAGAGTCTCCGCCCGATTTCGTAAACCAACTGAACCCCTGGCCCGATCACATAATTCAAATGGGTCTCATGCCCGAGTTCATCTTTCCAAAACCAAAACCATGCCATAGAACCATTATTATACTCACAATCACATAGCAATAGTATAAACTTGTAAATCTCAAAATGCGCATGAATACGGAATTACCTCGAAATACGTGCAATCACATAAACCGCCAGTGCCACAATCATTATTATAGAAATCATGTATGTAAAACATATAAAATAGTTATGCATGCATCACAGTTTAGAAAAAGAAGTCCACTCACAGACTGTCCTACGCTGCCGCCTCAATACTCTTGCCATAAGCCCTCCCAGGCCACACCACTATCACCGGGACTTCCAAACCTGTCCAAATCATACTAGAGGGTTGCTAACCTCTTCATTAACCTCTTATTAAAGCCTAGTAATTTTTCCGAATTTTTAACTATTTTTAAACTCTATCTTAAACCTTCGGACACCCTGAACTACATTGAGACGACGTCCGATCGACACGAAACCAGTTCCAAAATGTTTGTTACATCAAATTGATTAAAAGTCATGTTGACAACATCCCTAAAATACCCTCCACGCGCCCCCACGCGCCGCCGCAAGTGGCTGCGCATGAAGCCCACGCGCGGTGAACAGTGCATCGTCAACCTTGTGTTGGACCCAGTTCACTGGTTTAGACCGGTTCAACCGAACCAGTGAACCGACCCGGCCGGTTCTCACCATTTACTCAACCATTTTCCTCCCCGTTTCATCCTAGGTCCTTGTCTCATTCCCCCAATCGATCAGTAATCTCAAAAAATGAAAGGAGATCATTTCCATACCTGTTCATGGAGGAAACACAACCGACCACCTGCAACTCCGTCGTGTCCTCGATCCCGGACACCACAAACCACACAACCCGTCCCATTCGACTCATAAGACTCCCAGAAACAAGTTCTAATGGTTAGCATCGATCGACAAGCATCAAAACTCAACTTCCAAAATTCGACCCAAAGCATACCCTTTTCGTGATCTCCGGCCACCGTCCACGCCAGCTCAAATCGTGGCCACCGCTCGACTCGTCTCCCCTAACTCTCCCACCTTTGTTCAAGGCCCAACAACAATGGTTAAGGTTTAAAGGCTCTTCGTATGTAGTTGTGTCGTGTTTGTTAGAGAGAAATGAAGGAGATGACCCGCGGGGAAGAAGAGAGAGAAAATGAGAGATGTGAGTTTTTAGTTTAATTAATTAATTAATTTGACCAATAGGCATAGATCCACAAATTAGGGAAAAGTAACCAATGGGATGAGTGACACTTGTCACCCATCCAAGGGCCCCACACAAATATTGACCCAATCAGACAGATATTCAGACTAAAAATATTGTCACCCATAAAGGTCTCTTCTTCTGCCATCTCTTCCTCTTCCTCAGATTTAGTGCCAACACTCTCAGACTCGGACAGATCCTCAATTGAAAGGCTTCCGTATGGCTCTAATGTAGTAAGCTTTGTAGCTTTGAAGTTCTCTTCTAGGATGTTCAGACTTGGTTCCCCTCGGATTGGTTTGTGTCCCACTGGTCTGGAATGCTTTCTTCTCGCAGATTTGACTTGTTCCACAAGATTACTAGACATAAACTACTTGAAAATGAAGCAAATAAAACAAAATTAAGTAAATTAGAACTAAAACAGAAAATGAAAAATGGAATAGGAAAAGGCACGTTATGCTAAGACTGAATCAGTCCCCGGCAACGGCGCAAAAAATTGTTGTGTCTTCCAAGTGCACAAGAGTTGATAGTATAGTGGTGCACAAGTAAGGATGTCGAACCCACAGGGACTGAGTAGACTTAAGCAGAAACTAGCCTTAACCTATTCTATGTGAATGCAACTAAAACAGAAAATTGAAGTTCAGGTCTTTGATTTGGTTTGAATTTGTAACTGATTTTCTGTTGAGAGAAGTAAGCAGAGAATATACTAAATAAGGAAGAAAACTGATGATTAAGAGGCCTAGGGTCTTGACTTCACCACTACAATTCAATTCCATGTAAATTAAACCGAGCACAAATCAGTTCTACTAGATAGCTTCATGGGTTCGTTTTCACTTACTTATGGTCAATCGTGGGTGTCCGATCAAACCAAGTTCCTTTAATCTTAATCTAGATGTGGTGTCCAACATAGATTTCAATCAAAGAACCAATAAGAACAAGAAAACAATAGAGCCAAATAACTCCATGGAATGGGTGTCTTCTTAGGATATTATTCATTCAATTACAGATCATCCAAACAAAGGCATGGGTTTCTACTCAGTATTTGGATAAGAGAACTAACAAACAATCTCAATGGTGATCAGACATCAAAATACAATGTTAAGTATCAATAGAGCATAGTAATTGAATCATGAAACACATCAAGAAACTGAAAATACTTAAGTTCAACACATAGAATAAAAATTGCAGGATTACATCAAAACCCTAGATATGAATTTAGTTACACATCATGATTAACAAAAACATAGAAGCAATATAAAGCATGAGTGAAATCAAACTCAAAAGGGGAAGAAACCCTTGAAGCAATTCTGATGTCGACTCCTTCCTCTTGCATTCAGCCCTCTCATCCCTCTAAAAACGTCTTAGAGAGGTTTAAAAATAAAAATAAACAATAATGCGGCTAGGGTTTTTTTGGAGCCCCTGAAATCAGAGACTAAACTCCTTTAAATAGTAGTCTACAATCCCTAGAAGTTAGGAGAATAAATAGGAAGTTATCCCTAACTTAAAGACTCCTAATCTGACCTAAAATAAGGAATTATATCCTAAAAACGTTTTTCCTAACAGGGCTGAGACAAGGGTCCTAAAAATCAGGTCCTTGTCTTATTTCTTGGCTGAAATCCGCCTTGTGATGTGTGGCAATGAAGATTCCTGATGTCTTGGACTTCCCTAATGGAGCAAGGTGCGTTCTTGGGCCTTCTCAAGACTTCCTTGGACGTCAATTTCCTCTTCTGGAATGCTCAGACCTTCCTTATGTGGCAAGGAACAATCTTGGCATTAAAGACTTCTATTTTCGGATGACAAGGCCCACCTTTGTGTGCTTGAGGCTTCAAGACTCCTTCTTTCTTTATTTCCATGCTTTTAAGAACTTTTCTAATTCTGCACACACTTCACAAGATTGATCATTTTCTACTATGGATGACAATTAAATCACACAAAAGACAAGTAAATGAGCATTAGATGACATCAAAAAGATGCATGAATCATGACTCAACAGTTTTGACACTTTAAATCTCTTAAACTTTTATGGTCGTGTCCTATTTATTTTTTGCAATATTGAAGAAAATGTTCCATTTAGGTTTGGGGGTGTGGACTTTAAATCTTGTTAAAAACATGCATGTTTTAGGGTGCACGGCTAGTTTTTTCAGTTTTTTGTTTTTATTGTTTTATATTTTTTATTGTTTTAATGCTATTTTTTTTTACCTAAATGTGTTAATAGGAATGTATAAACCATATGAATTTCTTGTGCTAAGCTAAGAATCATGCCATGACTATTGAATTCAAAAGTTTTCACTTCACAATGCCATGTTGAAATGATAAAGTAACCAAAGTAACTGAATTTGAGCAACCTTGGAAAATTAGTGGATACTACCTTATTTGAGCCTAGTTACTATTCTTTCTGCGTGATCTTCTTGTTTCTACTCTTAAATACGCTTCACTTTTGTTCAAATTATATGATCTCATTATTTTTGCATTGATATTTAAAGAACCCTATTTTATATATGCTCTTAATTTGATGTGTAATTGTTTGTAAGAGATGATATAGGCTATGTGTACTTAACCTTCTAAAAGCCTTTTCCTCCCCAATTACATACTTCCTAAGCCTCTTTGCAGCCAAACACTTAGCTAATTCTTTCATCACCCACATTACAGCCTACCCAAAATTTCAGTTACTCATTATAGCCATACCCTTTAATCTGAACTTGTGTCGAGGTTGCATCAAATGAGATTTATGGTGAGGATCAGATAAGTAATATTGTATGCTTCCCTAGTACATGTAATTGGAATGTCTTCAAAACTCAAGTTGTGACAAGTATTTAGAAGTTTGTAGAAGTTACTGCATGATCTTGGTTCAACTCAAAAGAAAAAACAAAACAAAATATATTTGTGAAAAAAAAAATGTTCATCATGAACCCATAAAGAGTTCAAAGAAAGGAAAAAAAAGAAAAAAAAAAATATATTGAAAAGGAAATAGTGTGACTCAAATTAAGTGAGACAAGTACCTCAAACAAAGGAACAATGAGACTTAAGTAAGGAGCAGAAAAGATAAATTTCAGAAAAATAAAAAATCAAGCTGACAGGACCCGTCCCTGAAGGACATAGATAACCAAACCCGGTCCTGCTCCCGTCTGACAAGTCAACTGAAGTTCCGAAATTACCCTCAGCACTTGCCAAACAAGGGATAACCGCACCTGTGCCCACTCATTCCTCCACCTCCCGATCAGCCTCGATCATCGTGCCACAACCTGGAGGGTCAATAAAACAGAAAAGGTTTGAGTAGATAAAACAAACTTTTAGAAATACATGTACCAAAATATATTCTTACCCTCCAGTTTCACAAACATGCATGCATATCATAAACCATGAGTAAAATACATCCGGGCACAAATGTTTATAAATCACAAATCTCAATAAAACCACGAGACTCATTTCCATATCCAATCTCATTAGTCACGTTATCCATGCTACGCGTGCAAATCAAATAGGCTCAAGGACCGCTCAAATCCGAGCACGTCGCCATGAACACATCACCAGCCGACGTTCCAGATCGTTGTGAACATATCATCGACTGATCCCATATAATCCCAGCACATCTGAGTCGAACCTCCCTCGGCTGCACAACAACAAACCGTGCTACATGACCTCTCCGGGCGAACACATCCCATCTCGGAGGCGAGCGTTATCTCTAGGGTGCACTCCGGGAAAAATATATTCCCAACCGGAAGCCCTAAATATCCGTAACACAGGATGCACTCCGGTGGAAACATATTCCTAACCGAAAGCCCTAAATATCCGCAACATATCCCAACCATGAAAACCAGTGAAAAACAATTGCATTTGAAATCAAAATCATTTATCCACATAGGGTATTGACCCAAAACATAGTTTCCTCAAAATCTGTAAAACCAGAGTCCCGATTAATTTCATAAATCCGAAAACCATCAATATCATCATGTAATGACATGTAAATACCAATCCAATCAAAATCACATCTCCATTGTACCTCAAGCCCAAAATATCATTTTCACGCAAATCCATGCAACCATAACCTGAGTTGCCATTTTCACATAAATCCATAAAATATATCTGAAAAAACATTGTGTAATTCCATCAAATCAATCCCTGACTCATAATCCGATTCAAAATACCAATCTCGAATCCCGGGCCTTTGCCCAAAACATCAATTTCACAGTTTTTTTCAAAAATCCTGCCCAAAACAATATAATAATCCAAAAAATCGATAAATAATCATATCGACACATCAATCATGTCAAATCATATAATAAAGCATTTAAAACATATATGCATGCATTATGGATAGAAAAGAAAGTCCACTCACACATCGTCTGAACGGTCCGCTTCCAAGTTACACGTTTTTCCGTAAATTCCAGAAATCACCATTCCTATCCAAAATCATTATCGAGGGTCACTAACACTCCAATACACCTCATATAATTTTCCCCAATTTTTTAGGGGTTTAAATACACTTTTAAAACCTATATTAAAATTTCGGACACACTGAACATTGCCGAAACAACATCCGATTTCATCGAAACTAGTGTCAAAATATTCGTTACCTTAAAAGGATCAAATGTCATGTTGACCTCACCGTGGGAGGAGACACCACGCGCCCTCACGCGCCACCACAAGTGGCTGTGCGTGGGAGCCATGCGCCTGCTATAGTGACCGTCACTGTTCATCGTCCTCGCCTGATTACCTGCAAATCGGATCCTTCAGCCCGCGTGTCAACCCAAATCAATCCCTGCCAATTTCAACCCTATTTATGTACTTGATCCATTTAACAACATCAAAATCACATGAATTAGAGATCTGTATGTTCAATTCCATGATTTCCTACCTCGAAGTCGTTCAACGAAACTTCGAATTTCCAAGGTATGTTCATCCTCCGATCCTTTCAACTATCATCGATTCCTTTGAATTGATTCATTTAGAAGCTCCGCAGGGCCCATCCAAGTATGTTTCCAATTTCAATTGTATCCTTCGACCCCTCCAATTACTTGAACTCAACCTCATGTTTTCAAGGGATTGAGGGCCTCCGTTCACGACCAAAACGACCTCCCTTTCCTTCTTTCTTGATTGGGTTCGACTCACCTTGAGGCCAGGAATCTTAATTCGATGTCAATTTCTATGTTTATATCCTTAAATGTCCAATTTGAAATTTTATTAAGTTCGAATTACCTGGGTTCGTTTCGGGTTTGTTGGGATTTCCTTCACAATTCCTCTCCCTTTCATCTTTGTTCCCATTATTTCTATCTTCCCCGTATGATTATCTCGTTATCCCTCTCCATAGATCGATCATGGAGTGTTGTATCCAACTCATTATTTTTCCCAGCTCAACAAGGCTATTTTGTGTGTTTAGACGGTTCATAAGCATATTAATGCCACCAATCCTTCAATTATGGTGACAGATGTCACCAGGTGATGAGTCCTCATCCAAAATCCGCAAGTACAAGTGTCCCTGAATCAGCTTAACGCATCATTAACATGGCTGAATCAGCCATTACTAGCCAAATTACCATTTTTCCCCTGCCTTAACAAATTACTAAAATGCCCTTCATGTTCCTAGACCCGTAACTTTGTCATCCAAACTCCAATTTCAGTATGCCGCCTGTCTACGGACTCAGCTTCTCGAGACCTACCCAAAGGTCCTTACGACATATCCAAAAAGTGTTGCGATAAAAAAAGTCAACTTTTGCCCCCATAACCAAGGGAAAAATCGTCATTTTACATTCAAACTTTCCAATTTACATTTCTCGAATTTCCGGGTCGTCACAACCTACGCCCCTTAAAGAATTTCGTCCTCGAAATTCCGATCAGTAAGTGCCATGATACAACCCAGAAACATAATCAACCATATACCATTCTGGTTCAATTGATTTTAAGTCATAACTAAACCTATGCAAACCATACAATCAGTCCCCATTACTGGGTCAACATCGGGACAAAATTTCGCTGTAAACCCCTGCCCCATGGGCAGTCATACCCAAGCTCACTCGGGATACTGAGCCTAGCTCAATATCTGAGTCTACACAATCCAGAAATCACAAATATCAGTATCATCATCCCCATCACATGTTATCCACCCATGACATCACCACATGTCATCCCAATCAGTATTACCACTACGCATATTCCACCCGGTCACCTGGCCAATAACCACATAAGGTCCAATAAATCGGGAACTCATTCCCCTCGTTAGGTCAATCACTTCATACCCCCTTTCCTAGGGTCACTAAGTATAATGAATTTAACCTTTCCTTATGTTGTGTTTATCATCACAAGCCTCATTGATGCCTACCTCTTGCCAATAACTGGCACTAAGTACAATCATCCATATTATATCGCAAATCATGTCCATTTCTTGACCTCGACTCCATTCAACACCATACACCAAGTATGATCCTGCAGTTCGACCCCCAATAGTCCAAGTTATCAAGATAAGCCATGTGTCACTCCAATCCTATGGAGTTCCATCAATAAAAGGATTTCAACTATCCTAAAGTCATTAAACATGTCAAATCTCTATTTAGTATACCGGCTATCATATCAGCCTTCTTGATACTATACCCAAATCGACAATGCGGTCGTCATCTCAATGCATCCCTACCATCGCCTTATCACCCATTAGGCCTTTCTGTTTACCAATCATTACCAATTCCGATAGTCGATACAGTACTCATAAATTCTTTCCTAGAGGTTTGACCTCTGCGTACTCGACCCATGGATCACTATGGTCGATCCCAAATCATGCAAGGAAAATAAAACTCCTGAGGGCTCAGCTAGCATTGGGAATCCCAGCCTTATGCTACCAAAGCACACCTCACCAAATCCCGAATCTCATAGTGAAATATCACTATGCACGCGAAAAGGGTCACATCGACCATAAGTCACTGTTTCTCCAATTTGTAACCATTCTATCTCAATTCTCAATTCCAATAACTCTGACCTCCTCCCAAGTCAATTACAATAATTGGCAAAACATCTGTTTGCAATCCTCTGTGGTATCCAACCAATCTCAAAACAACTCATGTTCCCCGTGACCGTCTTTAATTATTTCCCACTGACCAATACATCTGTTTGCCATTACTAGCACATGTTTAAAAATCTACTCTGGTCGCCCAGACTTCACACTTGTTCAACCTTATATTTTTCTCCCTTAGGACATTCAATACATCTGTCCAGTATATCACACGCCCATCTGTACATGTGAGTACACCAACAGATCATCAATCATGTTACCATACACCATCCAAATGTGGTCAGAATACCTTACTCATCAGCTCACAAATATAACATCGACTAACCTTAGCCATATCAAATCCGGACATAATATTTTTCTCTTTTACTCATGACTGTTAGTCATCACCCTGTTGGCCCCTCTCAATAGGCCCCACTAATCACATCCTTCCAATAGAACCACAAATCATTTGCTCATGATAAGGGATACGTATCCCATACTGTTACCTTATTAAACTGTCCATTAAGCTCGAACCACCATCCTCTTACCGCATAATGAATACTGGGTTCCCCATGGCGACACTGAGCCAAATGAACCCGTATCTACCAAGTCCTGTACTTACACCTTCAGTCCTTATGACTCTGTAGGTGCCACATACCAGGGTGTCCAAGACACAACTCGTATACTCGACATGATCTCCATCATAAAATCAATCTCTCATCCTGGCAAAACCTCAGGAAATATATTGAAAAAATCCGTACATCTTCAGCCTTCATTGGGCATCTCATACACTAATCACATCTGCCACACATTTGACTCGTATACTCAACCTCAGGAAATATATTGAAAAATCCGTACATCATCCTTCATGGGGCATCTCATATACTAATCACATCTACCAGACATCTGACCAGTAAACTTTGATTACCTCTTACCAACAGTCCATCGATTGTGAGGGTCAAAATCATTCTAGAGGGTAACACCCTCGAGTCTCCCTGAATCATAACCTCTGGAAATCCTGGACTCCACATATTGCTCTCTAATCGACATACTCGATAGAGGTATCATGAGTCATCAACCAATCCATCCCAAGGATTACGTCCAAATCATCCAAGTCTAGGAATACCCCAAGTCAGCCACTAGGCGAATAATACCAGTCATCATGTGTAGCCTCACATCGATAGGTCTACCCCTCTTATGTATCACCAATTCCACCTTAGATAATTACCAAGGTTATCATATAAATATCATCAAATTTATCACATCTGTAGCTCCAGTTGGTTCACCGATTTCCATACCATAACCAATCACGGACATCTCCATATTCGTCTAATGTACAATCTCCAGACATGGAAGAGTGGATAGCCTGGGACCTACCAAATACATATTTCATAACCACAAGTAATATATATCCAGGTCATCACTCCAAAGGTTACTCAGGCCTCCTGCTAAGTAATTACAAATTCCCAGGCATGTGGTCCCAACTGACCATGCCTCTACGGTCCTCCACAGGCCCCACCAACTCTTTCCTCTCCTGTCACATCAACAATAAATGTAGGAGCCAATCCCTGCTCCATTGCACCCCAATAGTGCCATATCACTTTATCAATCTGTATAACCATTTATTTATGATGTGACCAGACGACCCATAATCGTAACTATTCCTGCATAATTAACCTTATCACTTTACCTCCCAATGGACCCAATTGGCGTCCCACTAAACTGGACTATCTCATAAGTCCAAATCTCTGTGTACTACGGGTCTCTACCCGAACCTTTAATCACTACGCGAAACTGAATTAGCTTAAAGCATCATTAACATGGCTGAATCAGCCATGACTAGCCAAATTACCATTTTGCCCTTACCTTAACAAATTAGCAAAATGCCCTTCATGTTCCTAGACCCATAACTTTGCCGTCTGAACTCCAATTTCAGCATGCTGCCTGTCTACGGACTCAGCTTCTCGAGACCTACTCAGCGGTCCTTACAGCCAGATAAAAAGTGTTCCAATCAAAAAGTTAACTTTTTTCCCCATAACAAAGGGCAAAATCGTCATTTTACATTCAAACTTTCCAATTTACATTTCTCGAATTTCCGGGGTGTCACACAAGCCATGACTTCTCATGCCTTGGCATAACTCTAGTTATTTAATCCCATCCTTTCTTTCTTTATCCAAGAGCCTAGCCCTGTCATAACCAATGGTAAAGACCTATTTGATCTTATGGACAATCATGCTAAGGATTAAGGTACGTGTCTTTGTTCTTAAATGCCAATTCCTTCCTTGAGATTTATTATGCTTGTTTGAGTGAAACTTTAGGTTTCATGTGTGAATTGAGAGATGTTTAGGCAAGGATTAGAGTCAAGAAGAAATCTTTCTAGGTTGCTTAGATGAGATTGTTTTCAAGATTAATCATTTAAAAAAGTTGGCATATGAACTTGAGACTTGAAATTCACGGTTGTGGCATATCTCTTGATTTTGTGAAGTATGTTTTTATGATTTTAGTTCCTTTTAGCTCGTTGATGTATGATTTCTAGGGTTCTTAGAGTCTAAGTAAAACGTTTGTGGGTATTGTACTCCTATAACCCTTAGGAGACAAAACTCCTACTATTAGACGAACCTAGGGGTTTAAATGTTCTATCTTAATTAATATTGAGTCTTTTCTATTTTTAGTTTTAAGTTTTCCTCGAGAACTAGCAAAAGATAGGTTTGGGGGTATTTATTAAGTCATAATTTATGCGAAGTTTATCTATGATTTAATACCCTTTTACTTATGTTTTGTTAATATTTCATTCTATGCAATTGGAAAAAGTAATCTATTTAGTGAGAATGTTTAGAATTAGGTAGAGGTTGAAATTATATGAATTTGAGCGAAGAAATAAGCAAAATCCAAGTCATATCGAAGAAATTATGAAGGAAAGAAGATGCGGCAAGCAGTTCAGTAGCCACCTACCGAATTAACCTTTAGGGGGAGTCTTTTGACCGTGTTAACCATCACTGTTGACTAAAGCATATTCGGTGTGAGTGTGCCGAAACCCTCACAACTGTCCCTTATTACGTTGATTGATGTTGACCACTGAAGCTCTTCTCCTTTAATAGGTGGGCGCCTGTTGAATTTCCTCTCAGGCAACCTGCTGCATTGACTTGTAGTTGACCCGCGTGCCTTGACCCATATTTTCGGTGGTTGACCACTGAATTCTCCTCTGCACTTTTCCAGCAACTGTTTTCCTTCTTCATGTTGGAAAATTTCTCACAAATCAAGATTGATTTTGCTTTCCCCCCTCCTTAAGGAAACCTTATTACATAAGGACTTCAATTTAATTAATCTAAACCTTTTCCTTCTAGGATTGAAATTGTGAACTCCTAATTATTTGAGGATTAATTTTCTCCCATAAAAAGGGAGGCTTAGGACAATGGAAAAAAGATCCAACCAACCATCCATCCATCATCAACAAATCATCCACCTATCATCATCATTACCAAGTATTAAAAATAGTTTAGTTTATTTTCCTTAGTTGTTCTCTATAAAATTAGCCTTCAATTTTCCATTCATTTTTTGCTTAATATTTTGGACGTGGAGCTTGGGAGAAGGAGCTTGTTTGTGACTTCTACATGTCCATTCAATTCTATTCATTTACCAAGTATGATGTCTTTTAATACGAGCATGTGTGAGTAGTTATCTTAGGACTGGAGCTGCTTGAAGTCCTAACGAAATTAGTTCATAATAAATTTTTGGCTCTTGACTATGATTATTATGCATGCTGAATTTGTTGGATTACATTGCCCCATGAACTTAATTTATGCCTATAAGACTTGCTAACTTGTTTGCATATAATTATAGATGTAATTGCTTGATTGACCATAATATCATCTTACAATTTGTAGCATCATATTTAGGGGTGGACCCTTATTCATAATCTAAACTCACGATAACATAGAATTGAACATCACTTTTCTAAAGGTAGTGTACTGTCATCAAATTCTCTTCGTGCTTCATGCATTATCTTAAACGGTAGATAATATAGGTTTTAGGTACACATCATGCTTAAAACATGCTAAGTAAGAGAGAATGAATTGTGTAGGGTTAGCCTTAGACAAACCCTTTCACATGCACTTAATTCAGAGAATGCATAGTAATTAGGTCAAGGAAATCTAATGAGAACTATAATTGGTTAGGATCGATAGTGAGCCCTGGTTTGCCTTAATAAACCATCTAAAATCAATTAATCTTTCATTGTTTTAAATTCTATTTTATTATTAAATTTCATGAAGGCAAAATGAAAAAACCCCCGAATTGCATTTACTTAAAATCTAAGTTACTTCAAAACCAAACTAAATTGGAACAACATTGAACAAGTTCTCGAGGGATCAACCTTTGCAAAGCTACTATACTATCATACACGACTTATGTACTTGCAAAGTATCACTATATATTTTATTGCTCATATTCATCCCTAGCTTTCCATCATCCTAGAAGACGTACAAGATGAAATTTGCTTTCCTTCATGGAGACTGGGACGAGGAGGGCATTCCTTCCAAGTTTTAGGATTTGGAAAACCTAGGTCAGTCGGCGTAGTTGTTGCCTTTATTATTGGAATGTTTATGTTGACATGTGGCTGACCTGAGTTGGTTTTTTGCAAGTGTCCTTCTGTTGGTGGCAGTCTTGGATGAGTGCAAGGTGGTATGTGAGTGGGTAAAGATGGCACTTATGTCAATCAAGCGAGATCAGTACCTTGTTCGTTCATTAAGGACTTTGTAGAAAGTCGGTCTGATCCCTTTTCTAGGTATACACATGCTGAAGGTAGCTCAGAAGCGTATTGGGAGCGCAGCTGATGAGATGTTGGTTGGGAGCAAGCAAAGGATGTCCACTATGACTGTTAGTGGTCTAATGGAAAATCCTCGTATGACCTCATGCCCTAAGGGTAGCCTTTAGCTAGAAGAGGAAAGAGGCACCGACCGCGGGTGGGGTGTCTTAGAGGCAAGGGTCTCCTATCGATGACCGAAGGGCTACAGAGAGTATGTCTTTATTAGACGAGAGGAAAAAGGTAAAGCAAGCGAGAAAGGCATCCTTGGGATGAATGACACGACCCACCCTCAATCCCCCAGGATTAAGGGCTAAGTCATGCTCCCGTCTAACTTACGCATGACACGAAGGCTAAACTGACATCCAACCTCTATGTGACAAGTAAGTCGGATAAGGGATTTCCAAACGCACCGTCCAAAACGTTCGAATTTCCCAGAGCGCGTAGATTCTACTGTGGATCGTGTGTGTGATGTCTCCGTCTCTCTCGACTAATAGCCCGCACTGCAACAACCTGGAGGGTATCGAAAACAGGAAAACACTGTGAGTGGACAAAAACAAGAATAAGTTATAAACCAATTTATAGAAAAGTACATTTATACCATCCTTTTAAAAACCAATGCATGCATATAAAATTCGTGTCATGAAACCATTTCATATCTAAAACCATCACTGAAAACCAGAATCATTTCTTTCCTCAAATCCACAATTTGAATCGAGGGTCTCAGCCCAAAATCACAAAACAATCTCAAAGTACGGGAACTCAGCCCCAAAACTCATCAAATCCAATTCATCCGGGCCATTGCCCAAAATATATGAAAATCAGGGAAAACCCAGTGAAAAACATCAATCATGCGAGTTGCGGGATCTCAAGTGCGCCCGAGTCTTTAAACTAAAAACCATGCGCATAATCAAGTCTTCCCGGGATATCAACGAGTCTTTAAACTTAAAACACAATCAACAGGCCTCGGGAGGTATCATAACCGATTCTTTAAACTCAAAACATATACCGAGTCTTTAAACTCAAAACATATCAATCCAGGGCCCTCCACCCGTCGATCAACCGAGTCTTTAAACTCAAAACCAGATCCAGCGGTTATCTTTTTCTTTTTCCGGGTCTTTAAACCCAAAACCATTTTTCAATCAACAGTGAAAACCATAGAAAATCCATATCCGAATTTGCAATTATTATTCGGTAAGCTAGCATCCGGAACCATCATCCCGAACCCAAATCCAGAGTTTCTCTTTCAAGTTTCAAAATCGATTCAAGACTCATTTTTCCAAAATATGATTCCAAAACCGAAATCACGTTTTCGAAATCACATGAACAGGGCATCGAGCCTGAAATCACTTTTCCAAAATCCATTATAAATCATATTTCAAATCCCGAAATCAAATCATCAAAACCATGATCAAATCACAATAAAAATTGAAACCTCGTAAAACGTGCAAATACGTACTTATCTCGAAATTCTTGCAAAACCGTAATTCATCAATCTCAATTCAAAATATAGAAATCACGTATAGAAAACATATAAAACGTATATGCATGCATCATAAGTTAGAAAGCAAAGTCCACTCACAGACCATTAACGCCGCTGCCTTGATACGCGCGCAACTACACTTTCCCGGCCAATCCACTATTACCGGCTTTCCCCGAACCTGTCCAAATCCCATTACAAGGTCACTAACTACCTCATAAAGCTTATACTAATGCCCCGTAATTTTTCCTAATTTTTAACTATTTTTACTCGAGTCCTAAAACCTTCGGACAATCCGAAATATATCGAGACGATGTCCGAATGACTCAAAACCAGTGCCAAAATATTCGTTACATCGAATACTTTAAAGTCTTATTGGAAACTTTCCCAAAAGGGGCCTCACGCACCGCCCAAAGGGGCTGCACGTGGGAGCCACGCAGTGGTACTATTTATTTTCTTCAATCCGTGTTCAACGGGTCCAACAGTCCGGCCGGTACAACTGAACCGGCGTGGGCGGTTTGACGTTATTTCTCATCCAAGTCAACTTCAATTCCTCCCATTTTTAGTCCTATAGCTTCCTTATGTGATTTCCTATTGATCTATAACCTTATAGAATGAAAATAGGACCTGAATGATACCTGCCTGATCAACCTACAACCACCAACTTTCCTGCATCGTGGTTCCATGGTTCCAGCAGTCCTCATTCTCTGTTTTTGATCCTAAATCTTTCCTGGAACTCCTAGAAACAACTTCCAATCAACCAACACGATTATTATTCTATAGAGGACAACTTACCATAATCGAATTCAAACTGAGCTCTTACTGGTTTTCGACCTTACCGTCCACCTCAGGCCTCAAACGGGTGCTTCTTCGACTCACAAAGCCTCTGGCAACTCAACCTACCTACAAAAATGATTAATGAAGGCTAGAATCACTGGTACGATTTCAGCTTCCAAACAAGCTTTCACGGTTCAGTCCACCAGTTCATGGCCACCGTACACGGCTACTCATCACGGTGTCACCACCGCAATCCTTAATGTCTATCCTTTCATTTTTGTTCGCACGGCACTGCCATTTGAGGGCAGTTGAGGGGGTTTGAATTGTCACAAACTCTCTGTCCCCTGTTTTTCCTTCCTATGATCGTGCACCTTTAAATTAATCCCGCGTGACAATTGTGAGGCGATGAGGAAGAGACTTTCATAGCCTTCCAGTGAGGGAAATGTGTCCCAATCTGGGTGGGCACCAATCCTGAGGTGACCAAGTGTCCCATGGTCACTGGGCACAAATCCCAATGTAGGAAATGACCAATTTACCCTTAATTGCACAAATTACCATTTTGCCCCTCGTAGTCCGAGACCCGTAATTCTATCTCTCGAACTCCAAATAACACCTGTCGCTTATCGTTGTATTATGGGCATCGAGACCTATCTAACCGTCGTTGAAGTTCGTGGAAATTTCATGTCATATGAAAAGTCAACAAATTGCCCCTTTTAACTAAATTACCAAAATACCCACAAACTTCCGAACGTCATAACTTTTTTCTCAAATGTCGAAATCGGACGTGCCACCTGTCTATGAACTCGTGACGTCACAAACTATGTCAACGTCTATTTGATCGCCCGAACAAAAAGTCAACATTTTTGCCCATTCTAGAGGCAAAATCGTCATTTCGCACCGTCCGTCCGAAATCGTGCAATTATTTACTGATTAACCTCACTAATCCGTCATTAATCACTAATCTAATCATGATTCCTGGAATGGGTCATTACAATCTCCCCCCTTAAATAATTTCATCCTCGAAATTCCGAATCTCGTATGTCCGCAACTTACTGGGGGAAATCCAACTGTTCACACACCTGGGTCTCCTACCCGGTGTCCATCACTTGCCAATCCAACTTACCCTGATAGTTCCCAAACTGTCACCCCAACTTGGCCAAGCGAACCAACTCATCCAACTCTCGGTTCATCTGACGATCATCTCATTCTTACCGAGGTCAACACATTCCAACTCGTACCTGTGATACTTCTAACATCACACCCACTGGTACTCACGGCTCAACCAACACTAGGTACGCCACAACACTACTGCGATTAGTCTCATCATCCTCGATCTATTTATTAGTTAACGGGCCTCATACCAACAGGTGGGTACATTGTGCGAGTCCCCTATCAGCAGGCACAAAACTCACCTCGCAACCAATTCTAAAGAAAGCATCTACCGACCCCGGTACTTCTGTGCATCAAGAGTCATACAACGTTCCATACTACTTCTGTCAACGATCCGTGCCGACCTCATCGGACTCACAACGTACACGCTCACACCACTAAATCAACCAATCACCTCACTAGTGGTTCCACTAACCACCAACATAGTCAACCTGTGGAAACACCATCCGCATTTCATACTATCTCGCTATAACGGGGCCCTATCATAAACCGGTTTAGCCATGATCAAACATCTCAATGTTAGGGTCCCACCAGTCACTTGTGGCTCTGAGCGTTCAGCTCACAACAGTACTGATTTCCTACCAACCAGTCAGATCACTTGGGATCACTCTGATCCACCCCACATGTTCCATGAAAATCCATCATATCGGAACTACGCCGATCATCCGTCTATCCATCAGATCATCACGCTGCACATCCAATTACATCGACATGGTTCCGACCATTGCAGAAACCAGTACGTACACATTTCAAGTACATGCACCAATTACCACCAACCAGAACCACGGTGCATACCACCATACACGCGCAAGGACAACCCTATGAACTTGAATAAAACAAAGATATTTTATAATACCTCACATAGCTCATAGAGTATATCCTCACATACTTCCAACGTCATCCGACGGTACGTCCAGCAGTCAACCACGTTGGCATCAACCACACTCTACAACACCCAAAGTCCAACCAACAACATCAAAGTGTACCTGTCACCCTCACAGTGAAATCTCCAGGGCACAAAAACTTCCTCGTTACTATACTGATTACTACCTGCCAACAGGCCAAACACGCTTCTCTTTTAAAGTCTTTCGGTCCATTCCAATACTTAGGCCAACAAGTCTTCTGAAGAACAACAGATCAAATCCATTTCGCGTCTCCCGGTCGCTTGGGTCTCCTAACCAATATGAACTCTAAACACATCTTGATTACGAATACCAGGTAGACCCAGTACCAGTTCTAAGTCCAATATCTGTACGTATGCGAGCCGGACCACACGCGTCCTGTGCAACTCCAAGATGGTCAAGATATCCGGCCACTTTTGCTCCTACAGGACAGAGCAATCCCCTCAATTGGATGTCCATCTTATCCAATCTGTCTTACCGAGAATCCTCCTGATCCACAACAACTCAATCTAGAGCCATAAGCATTTCAATCCCGATCCACTCACGTCTCAGTGGATCCCACTTCACGTCCATACAACTCTTACCATCGAATTTAATCAATCCAGAATACCCTACATCTAGATTGTGGGTTCTCTTCAATAACCTCATATCGATCAGTTACAGTCACTCCTTCTCCATTTCCTTCTATCATCCTTCAACGAAACACACAATGGTGCTCAACTATGTGGTCACAAGTCATTCTAACTTAATTCATCTTAACATCATCCCCTGACACTCGCCACACAGGCCACTCCCGGCGTCACCAAGTACTCTTCCTACTCTCGAACACAACCACAAGTTTCCACAATTAAGGGGAGTCACAATTCTTGACGTCCCATCAATGAGTCTCCCAAGTCGACTCTAGAGTATCCACCACACAACCTAATCAGCAACTCGGAACCAAACACAGTATCTCATCGTCTTACTCTCAACATCTCCTGATTCCGAGATTCCAACCATGTTGGAAGTATTTCCACCTTTTCCAACCATGGAACTCAATCCGCAACACGAATACCACCATTGGACAAACCGTCCAAATGTCAACTCTATTATACGTAGGCGATCCTCAACTCCTACGGATCACGACCACGTGTCCGTAACCAAACCAACTCACCGACCAACTCGCCTGTCGGTTAACACTTATGTACATCCAAAAGGATGTCAGTCATCACGTTTCAATCTTCCCGAGGTTCCTTTCCGGGTCACCAACTCTCAGGATCACAATCAACAATCACTCACCTCGAACTCCTCAGTCACTATCCTCAAAGTCGTCCATCACTAAACTCGAGGGAATCACTGAGTGCTGGCCTCGACATCACCCAAATACCAACCTCGGCGAGCGCCGACACAGTCCAACGCACTCGACATCTCCAACACAATAGGATGAGGCCACGAAAACCAATCTCACTCATGGTCAACCAGACCATACCGACCTAGCCCACTCCAACACGAAGCATAGGTCCACCGCTTCCGCTGCACTACTCTGATCAAACTAACGCTATCCTGACCGTTCATCCCGAAACATGACCTGCCAATGGTCCTCACATTTCCCCGCTAGGTTAATGGTTCCTACCAAACACCAGCACCTCACAGATGGCCACAACCTTGACTCAATGTGCCCATCCGACCAAGCATCACAACTCGTGGCACATCATTTCTGATGTAGTGCATATAGTACACCAGTCCCAATCATTCGCTCCCACTGAGTCAAATCCCTGACTGAATCTATGCTCTGGTCGGAGGAACTAACATCCTTTGTACTCCAAGACTCTGAGTAACTCGATGCTCAAATGAAAGCCACCCTCGTACTAGACTCGTCCAGAGTCAACTACCAAGCCATCCAGTCCCCTTGGTTGCCTCCAACAGCACCATCTCCAATTCGGTCGTAAGTCGGCCCAACCATAATAACTACCTAACCACAAACCCCAACACACAGTTTCCAAACTCCGCACTAACTCTGGGATTTCTCAAAAAGGTACTTACAGTCCCAACTAGTCATCCCAAACCAGCCTTCCCAATAGGGTTCCTCAAATTGTCCCCGTCATACGGGTTATCCAAACCTGTAACAGCCACTGGTTCACTACAACCTTACCACTCGGGTCGTCACACCCAGCTTATCGGAAAATTTACACACCAACGTCAACCAGTATCCATCATTAGGGGGGAATCCCTCAGATCCTTAAAGTTGTTTCCTATACCCTTGCCACGCGAGGCATCCGACTACTCGTAGCTGCACAAATTCAATCTCAACCAAACTGACCAAAAGGTCACCAATCCATACTATCATCATCTGGCCTAACAAGCCACCATCAACCGGCCTCCTCAGCCCACGTATACCACCAGCTCAACAGGCTGTCATCAGGCTTCACATATTGACTAGTCGACCATCCACCGTAGTTCACTGGTTACCGTCTAGGTTAACCACGCTGGCATACATCCGACCCTTAGGTCCAATCATCGAGCATCTCCAACGCCAAACACGCTAACTACTCCAGCCCTAAGCTGACATATATCTCACCACACCCCGCGTATCGGGCAACACATCACTCAGGCGCTTATACTTAACACTGCGTATCGAGCGGCTATCACCCAGGCACTAACAATCGTCGCTAACTAACCACTAGCGAACGTACTATCACTATCGCGTCCAGGTTGATGACAGGCTGTTCCGCGTCAAGACATCACATCTACAGTAGCATCACAACACCCAAGTCGACGAACCAACGACTCTGGGAACCAAACCTTGCGCAGAGCGCACAAAACCTGCTCTGATATCAATTTGACACGACCCACCCTCAATCCCCCAGGATTATGGGCTAAGTCATGCTCCTGTCTAACTTGCGCATGAAACGAAGGCTAAACTGACGTCCAGCCTCCATGTGACACATAAGTTGGATAAGGGTCTTCTAAACGTACCGTTCGAAACGTCCGAATTTCCCAGAGCGCGCAGATTCTACTGTGGATCACGTGTGTGATGTCTCCGTCTCTCTCGACCAACAGCCCGCACCGCATCAACCTGGAGGGTATCGAAAATAGGAAAAGACTGTGAGTGGACAAAAACAAGAATAAGTTATAAACCACTTTATAGAAAAGTACATTTATACCCTCCATTTAAAAACCAATGCATGCATATAAAATTCGTGTCATGAAACCATTTCATATCCAAAACCATCACTGAAAACCAGAATAATTTCTTTCCTCAAATCCGCAATTCGAATCCAGGTCCTCAGCCCAAAATCACAAAACAATCTCAAAGTACGAGAACTCAGCCCCAAAACTCATCAAATCCAATTCAACCAGGCCACTGCCCAAAATATCTGAAAATCAGTGAAAACCCAGTGAAAATATCAATCATGCGAATTGTTGGATCTCAATTGCGCCCGAGTCTTTAAACTCAAAACCATGCGTATAATCAGGCCTTCTCGGGATATCAACGAATCTTTAAACTCAAAACACAATCAACAGGCATCAGAAGGAGGGGGGTTCTTTAAACTCAAAACATGTCAATCCAGGGCCCTCCACCCCGTCAATCAACCGAGTCTTTAAACTCAAAACCAGATCCAGCGATTTTCTTTTTCTTTTTCCGGGTCTTTAAACCCAAAACTATTTTTCAATCAACAGTGAAAACCATAGAAAATCCATATCCGAATTCGAAATAATGATTTCGTAAGCTAGAATCCGGAAGCATCATCCCGAATCCAAATCCAGAGTTTTCTTTTCAAGTTTCAAAACCGAATCAAGACTCATTTTTCCAAAATTCGATCCCAAAACTGAAATCACGTTTTCGAAATCACATGAACAGGGCTTCGAGCCCGAAATCACTTTTCCAAAATCCATTGTAAATCATATTTCAAATCCTGAAATCAAATCATCAAAACCATGATCAAATCACAATAGAAATAGAAACCTCGTAAAAAGTGCAAATACGTACTTATCTTGAAATTCATGCAAAACCATAATTCATCAATCTCAATTCACAATATAGAAATCACGTATTGAAAACATATAAAACATATATGCATGCATCATAAGTTAGAAAGAAAAGTCCACTCACAGGCCATTAACGTCGTTGCCTCGATACGTGCGCAATTATGTTTTCCCGGCCAATCCACTATCACTGGCTTTCCCCGAACCTGTCCAAATCCCATTACAAGGTCACTAACTACCTCATAAAGCTTATGCTAAACCCCCGTAATTTTCCCAAATTTTTAACTATTTTTAACTGAGCCCTAAAACCATCGGACAACTCGAAACATATCGAGACGATGTCCGATTGACTCGAAACCAGTACCAAAATATTTGTTACATCAAATACTTTAAAAGTCGTGTTGGAAACTTCCCCAAAAGGGGCCTCACGCGCCCTCACGTGCCGCCTGAATGGGTTGCGTGTAGGAGCCACCCGCTGACACTATTCATTATCTTCAACCCGTGTTCAACTGGTTCAGACCGGTCCAACAGACCGGCCGGTTCAACAAAACTGGGGTGGGTGGTTCGACGTTATTTCTCATCCAAGTCAACTTCAATTCCTCCCATTTTAGTCCTATAGCTTCCTTATGTGATTTCCTATTGATCTATAACCTTATAGCATGAAAATAGGACCTGAATAATACCTGCCTGATCAGCCTGCAACCACCGACTTTCCTCCATCGTGGATCCATGGTTCCAGCCGTCCTTATTCTATGTTTTTTATCCTAAATCATTCCTGGAACTCCTAGAAACAACTTCCAATCAACCAACATGATTATTATTCTATAGAGGACAACTTACCATAATCGAATTCAAACTGAGCTCTTACTGGTTTTCGACCTTACCGTCCACCTCAGGCCTCAAACAGGTGCTTCTTCAACTCACAAAGCCTTTAGCAACTCAACCCACCCTCCAAAACGATTATTGATGGCTAGAATCACTAGTACGATTTCAGCTTCCAAACAAGCTTTCACGGTTCAATCCACCGGTCCATGGCCATTGTACACGGCTGCTCATCCCGATGTCACCACCGCAATCCTTAATGTCTATCCTTTCATTTTTTTTCCCACGGTACAGCCATTTGAGGACAGTTGAGGGGGTTTGAATTGTCACAAACTCTCTGTCCCCTGTTTTTCCTTCCTATGATCATGCACTTTTAAATTAAACCCGTGTGACAATTGTGAGGCGGTGAGGGAAAAGGCTTCCACAGCCTTCCAGTGAGGGACATGTGTCCCAATCTGGGTGGGCACCAATCCTGAGGTGGCCAAGTGTCCAATGGTCACTGGGCACAAATCCCAATGTAGGAAATGACCAATTTACCCTTAATTGCACAAATTACCATTTTGCCCCTCGTAGTCCTAGACCCGTAACTCTATCTCTCGAACTCCAAATAATACCTGCCGCCTGTCGTTGTATTCAGGGCATCGAGACCTATCTAATGGTCATTGAAGTTTGTGAAAATTTCATGTCGTATGAAAAGTCAACAAATTGCCCATTTTTAACTAAATTACCAAAATACCCTCAAACTTCCGAACGTCATAACTTTTTTGTCGAATGTCAGAATCAGATGTGCCACCTTTTTTGTGAACTCGTGACGTCACGGTTATCGATCAACGTCCATTTGATCGCCCGAACAAAAAGTCAACATTTTTGCCCATTCTAGGGGTAAAATCGTCATTCGCACCGTCCGTCCAAAAATTGTCCAATTAACTACTGATTAACCTCACTAATCCGTCATTAATCACTAATCTAATCTCGATTCCTGGAACGGGTCATTACAATGAAGTCCATGCTGGCCAGTCCATCGCTTGAGTCGGCTGGTGAGCATGTCAAGCTAGTCATGCATTTGGACAAGGAGGAACAGGGAGAGTAAGGGTTGCCCGTGTTGAAGAATCCACTGACCGTATTAGTGGCTTCTATTGCAATGGGGCCCACATAGGGAGTTATTGATGTCGATGTTCACCAGTTAGTTGAGTTCAAGCATGTGAGTATTTGGGGAGGTCTGCAAAAGGTTGATGGGGAGGTAAGGCATGCTTAGTTTTTGCTGAGCAGGGTGCCTATCCCTTTGTTCCACGAGCCCCCTCCTTTGTATTTTCAGTTGTTCTACCATCTAACGCTTTTTTCCTACTCGTCCTTCGGTACCTCATCCTTTGTTACCATCTCATCCTCTGCTACCATCTTCTCCTCTACCACCATCTCATCCTAGTCGTCATTATTCGGGTCGACTAGTTGGCTAACTATGCTAGAGCCGACCTTTGGTCCTTCACCTAACCAAGGCTGTAGTGGGATGTTGTCTCGGTTGGTGATAGGGAGAAAATACTACCAGTTATAAATGGCGTGGCAACCGGGTCGTCCATGGAGTTATCAGAGTTGGACTAGTAATCTGAGGCCACTATGTCCGAGCGGATAGAGAAGTCTCTCCCACGTAAGTGTTATGTCTATTGCACACTTATGTATATTTTTAATTGATATTGTCTAATATGTTCATGCTCGGTCTGTGTTGTCCCTGGGTTAGATGTTCATAAATTACAGCGGAGCTCTGAGGCGGGTAGCTGCTGCTAACAAGGAGAAAGAGAAATGCAAGGAGTAGTTCGTAACCTTAAGCCTCCAGGCACAAGAGGCATATTTGGCCTGAAAGCAAAGGCTAACTTGGAGAGAAAAATCCAACAGTAGCAGCAGACGATTGATGAGTAGAGCACTTGGCGAGGAATGTATTAGCATGAGGCTAAGGTATCCCAATTTGCTAAAGCTGGGGCCAATCGGCTGAGGACAGAGCTGGCTCGGGTAGAGGAGGATAGGGACCAAAAAGAGACCAAGCTGGAGCGGGTGAAGGCATAGAAGGGGAAAATAGAGGCTGATCTGGACCGATTGAAGCTAAAAAGGGTGGATGAACCGGTTGAGGCTAAAGTGATGAGGGGTAAGTTCACGTCTATGAAAGTCGATGCTTTGAGCGAGTTCCTGGGGTCTGAGGTGCATCAAAATAAATCTGATGAGTTTTTCACGGTCGTTGAGTAGGAGGTGTATAAGAACATCTTCCGAGCCTATCCGACCCTGCAGCTCGACACCATTCCATAGCTCAGTGTGCGAATGACTATATTATTGATAGAGATAGATGATGAAAAAGAAGTCGAGCAAGGTGCGCGAGAAGTGGGTTCATCCATTCCCTCTGCGTAGATCGATCATTCTCTAGTGGTTAAGCAGGCTGATCCTTCTCTTGTTGTCAACGAGGCGAGCCACGTGGAGTCGACCACCAAGGGTGTTTGCCAGGATCATCTTCCTGCTTAGGTTGTTGAACTTGCCATGTATTTATTAATCTACATGTTGAGGTAGTTTAGGGTTTTTTTGGTATTTTTTTCTATATGTTTTTGTAGCTTTGGCCGACCGAGAGGCCTTTTGTCTTTCATCAATATAAGACTATTTTTCATAATTGAATTTCAATAAGTGTGGATGCCTCCAAGCCTGATTTGTTTTCTATTTTTGCATGTATTTAACTAGGTAAATGTATGTTTGATTAGTTTGACTAAGAGGGTAGTCGTTTTGCATGTATTTAACTTAATAAATGTATGCATGTTACGACTCACCAAGGATTTATCCGGCCTACATAGGTGTGAGCCTTTGTAGACTGAACGAGGATTTTTCTGGTCTACATGTATTTAAATTAATAAATGTATGCTTATGTTCCTATAAAGTAGTCTAGGAACTTGGTATTGTTTTGAGTTCTCGCCTTAGGATATGTTCCAAGTGTTTAGGCAGTTTCCTCGGTCAGGGATCTGTGTTGTACAGACCTCCTGAGTTGTGGAAATTTGTGTATATCCCTTAGTCCCCTAAGTGCTTAATCGAGGAACGATGCCAATAGGAGAAGGGAGATGAAAATGGTAAGTGTTGTACTTATAATTTTTCATGGCGCGATTGGAATAGAGAAATGTGGCAGTGTGGACATATAGTTGTGTAACTTGTTTTTCTATTGGGCTAACCGATTTTGGTGTTAAGACATGGTTTTATGTTGGTTAGTTAGCGTTGGTTAATAGACCTAGTGTGTTAGGGACTTTTCCTTATGGAAGGTACAAGTGTCGAGTGTGAACTAACTAGTATGTATCATGTATGGTGGTCGGTTCCCACTGTACTGTGCGAGTGTGGCACCAAGTGCTATGTGTTTCCTCAGTGTAACTGTGTTAGAGTGTCTTGGGCAAGAGAGAGGGTGAAGAAAAGGGAATCTTGTCATTGATAATTTTTTGGTCAGCTAGGACCTGTACAATGGGGGCCTAGGTGTAGCGTTACAAGATTTTGGCTGGTCTGCTAGTGGTGGGCATGGATTGAGCTAGCTTTAGTACCTTTGAGATGGTCGTCATTCTAAGGGTGACCGAGGGTATGACCACTACTATTAGAGAATTCAAAAGTGCCTAGATGACATATTCGAGTGACCTTGTAAGGGCTTTCACAATTTGGTCGGAGGCTTCTAGCTAACCGGTCCTTAGTAGCCAGATTGACCTACTTGAGCACTCAGTCTCTGACCTAAAAGATGGGTGGCTTAACCTTGGCATCATGGTATTGGAAAAGCTTTTTCTTGTAAGCAACATTGCATAGGTTGGCTTGCTCTTGGCATTCTTCAATTAAGTCTAGGCTAAGTGCCATATGGTCGTCATTCTAGTTGACATCGTATGTTAAGACTTGGTATGAATTCTCTTGTACATCGACTAGGATGACCGTTTTAGTGCCGAAAGCCACAAAAAATGGTGTCTCGTTGGTGGCTATTCGGTATGAAGTTCATTATTACTAGAGGGCATTAGGTCGGATGTCTGCCCATTTACCTTTGATTTCTTCGAGCTGAGTATTCAAGGTGTGCTTGATAATCTTGTTCATAACTTCAACATAGCCGTTTGACTGAAGATGAGTAGGAGAGCCAAACATAGATGCATCTTGTACCAATCATAGAAGGCCTTAAACCGGTTTCCGTTGTCGGTGATGATGGTGTGGGGCAGGCTGAATTGACAGATGATGTTCTAGAAAATGAAAGTCTTGATCTGAGTTGTTGTGATGGTGGCCAGTGCCTTAGCTTCGAACCACTTTGTGAAGTAGTCCACAGTGATTACTGCGTACTCAGTTTTCCCTTTTTCGGTCGACATCTTGCCAATCAAGTTATGTCCTTATTAAGTTAAGGGCCATGGGCTGAGCGTAGGTGTCAAATTCTCATGTGGTAATAGAATGAACGGTGTGAAGCATTGGCACTTGTCACAACACCGAGTGAATTCTGTTGTGTTAGCATGCATGCTCAGCCTAAAGAAACCTTGGCGGAAGGGCTCATGTGCTAGGGACCGGGGGCTAGATTGGTTTCTATAGACCCCTGTGTGTTTCTTCTTGAGGAGGATCATCCTGGCTTATGAGTTGAGGCATTTAAGGTAGGGGGTGTAGCCTTTCTTGTAAAGCTGACAATTGATGAATGTATGTCGAACTGCTTATCAGCGTATTTTCTTGGCCTCGACCTTGTCAGTCGGTAGTGTCTCATCAGTGAGGAAATTAATCAAGGGGGCTATCCAAGTTGAGTTCGTGTTAATGAAATGGACGGTCGAGTTAGCGGTGCTTGGCTGTTGGAGGATTTTAACAGGGACATTTTGTCCTATTTTCTCATCAAGGGATAATCCTAGCCGAGCACGTGCGTTAGCGTGGCTATTCTCGGATCTAGGGATCCTTGTGATGGTGCAAGCCTTGAAGCCAGCAATCGGGTTATTGTGTTGTATAGAGCCATAAAATGTCTATGGCTTCGAACTTATCGTTGACCTGGTTGGCACGAGCTGGGAGTTGTTGTATACATGGATCTGTTCAGCCTCTATATGCTTCGCTAGGTGCAGACCCGCGAGTAGTGCCTTGTACTCGATATCATTGCTAGAGGCTTTGAACATGAAGCAAAGGACATATTCAAGTTGGAGTTTGTCTTGAGTGATGAGGACAAGTCCTGCCTCCAAGCCGCTGTGGCATATAGAGCCGAGAACGTGTAAGAGCCATGTGGGCTGGTCGGCATCCAAGGTAGGAGTTATGGATGCAGATAGGAGCTTGAAGGTGGCTTTTCCTGCTACCTCGATTGAAAGGTAGGTAAACTCTGAGATGAAATCCGCGATGACTTGACCCTTCTCGTCTGGTCTGAGGGTGAATGTGATGTTGAACTCGCTGAGCTTGACGACCCATTTGAGAAGCCGACCTGAGGTGTCAGGTTTATGTAGCACTTGGTAAAATGGGATGTTGGTCAGTACTGCGATGGCATGGGCTTTGAAGTACGTCGGAGCTTCATGGATGGAATGATTAGAGCAAAGGCAAGTTTTTTGAGGGATTGTCTGTATCGACTAAGCAGTAGTGCTACAGGCTGGGACACTGCAGATCAGGGTAAGAGGATGGAATTAACATCTGGTGCAATAGCAGGGAGCCAGACTCCTATCAGTTTGCTGGCAGGAGTGGTGGCAGACATAGAAAGTATGGTCGATCCTTAGGTCCACATGCCCGAGTGGTTGTTGTTACATAGCAGGAAGCCCGTGCTGCACCAGAGATTGTGACACAGTTGTTATCTAGTTTTCCCTATGATGCACGCATTTTGAAACATCCTTGGGCCACACGCTCATTTATTTCTCTAGATTTTGCACTCTTGTCTAATATAGAGTTATCACCGATTGCTTAGGATATGGATGAACCATAACTAACGGAACCCACGAAAAAACATGAAATATGTAAAATCCATGTGACCCACATTTCTTTGAAATTCATGTTTATAAAATCATGTGAAAAGATAAGGACACAAAATATCAGAAACCAATCAAAACTAATCCTCGACTACCCCAAGTAATAGGCATCTGGGAAAAACCTCGAGTTTTGATTTCCTAGGAACTATGCTGAGTTTCAAGTGCATGGGAATCACCCCGAGCTACAGTCTTTTGGGAAACTACCCTGAGCACGACCATCTGAAAAAAAAAACCCTAAGCTTCAGTTATAACAACCTGGAAATTCAGGAAATGTAATTTGGGAAGTTTTGAATGTAATTTAATTTTTTTGTCCTTGTATATATTATAGGTTAATAGTTGACTCTTTTCTTCAGGCACTTTTACACATTTTTCGAGGACCGTTACGTAACTCTCAAAATTTTGAGTTTATAAACAAGTGGTACGTCAAAATTGGAGATTGTACGGCCTTGTTACAGGTATAAAACAAGTCGATTGTGTATGTAATGAGGAAATGGTGTTCTCGTCCTTTATTTATAATGATGACTCAACAGTTTTTTCTACTGTGTTCAAATGGGATGGTGACAAGTGTCACCACCCTATCTAGATTGATGGCAACTGTTTTCCTTTTTATGCATCTTCATCTATTATTATATTGGAACAACCCAAAGAATATCACACATATACCATGACCACAAATTGGAATGTTGTTCTACAGAAAAATCACAAACAAAGAAAATGGAAACAAAGAAAAATAAAAGAGAAAAGCAGAGGAAGAAAATGAAGAAAACTTTCAAACCTGAAATATAGACCCGCGTCTCCTTGGAATTGAACTTTGAAATTTTGAGTTCGAAAGACAAAATTATGGTCATATTCAAGATCCCTAGACTCGTGTGAGAAAAACTCAGTGGAATTTGAAGGTTTTAGCTATGATGAGGCCGAAATCGAGGTTGAGTAACAGATCAACTTGGACCTCGTGTCCTCGAATTCAAGGTAAGGAATTTGTAATTTAAGATCATGGAACTGTTCATGGCAATAATTAGGTTTGATCTAATGCTTAAAGTATGAATTTTGGACAAAAAATGGAAGTTTTTGGACCGAGTCACGTCACTCAGGTCGGATCCTAGTTGTAAACGTGTGGGTTGACCCGACTAGAGGAAGAACACGATTGGCCTTGCGATTGTGGCTACAAGTGCGTGAGGCCCAGTCGCAAAGAGCCTAGGCGGTGTGCGGGGGTGCATGCCATGTTGTCTCGATTTCTAGTCAACATGTGTTATGAAATTTTCGATGTTACGGACATGTTGACATATGTTTCAAATCGATCGGATCTTGTCTAGGTGTCATTTTACGTGTCCAAAGTATTTATGTTTTGGGTTTAAACACGTATGTTATCCCAGAAATTAAAGGATTTTAATATGAGGTTACTCTGGATGTTAGTGACCTTTGATTATGATTGTGTGACAGATCAGACTATTCTAGGAATTTAGGAGGAGCGTACATCCCAAGATCGAGCTGCTTTGATTTCCTATGAGTGGACATTTTAAAAAAAAAAACTGTGATGCATGCATTTTTAAATGTTTTAACAGTTTTATTGCATGAGTTTTATTGTAATAGGCTGAATAAATGATTCAAAGTGTTTATTTGATGATTTTCTGGATTTAAAATATTTATTCAGGATTTGATTAGTTTCTGTACACGGATTCTACGATTGTTTTGTAGAAACAGTGTTTTAGGCTCAGGCCCGTTTGGAAATGTTTTTGACTAGGTTGGAATCAAGGTTTTATGTAAAAGCAAGTTTTCTTGGTTTTATAACTATTTTCCACGGTTAACCATACTCGTGTGATATTGTTCCCTCCGGATGTCAGTTGGAATTCCGGAGAGGTCATGGTATGACATTGCCAGGACATCAGTTTGGAGACTTGTTCCCAAGGATGTCATGTTTTAGTATCGCTTGGATGTTGATAGTGCCCGTGAATACCACCCGGAGGTTGTCTGTTCCCGAGGATGCTAGCACACTCCGGATATGAGCATGTTCTTGGTTTACCACCTAGATGCAGGCTTTGTTCCCGATTATGACTCAGATGATGCGAGAGTACAGTTCTCGAGTTTTCCTAAGCGTAGCGCTGATTGATCATCATGACTAATGCCCGAGTATTTGAGGATTGGTTGTGTTTGATTACTGATTTTGTGTCTAGTTGTTTTCACATGATCTGATAAATAAGGATTTCATGGAAACGTACGCCATGGGTTTTTGATACATCTTACGATTTGTGGGTCCCATGGCTTATGATTTGATTTTAATTGAAATTCGATTGTTTATATTTTATTTTATCTTATGCATGCTTTAGAATTGAAGGAGAAAGATTTATTTTCTGGTAAATGTATTTTCAAATGATTATTTATGTTTACTCACACTTTTAATGGTTTTGTTGACCCTCTAGGTCGTTGCAGAGAGATCGGGGCTAATCTAGAATTGGTGGCATGAGCAAGATAGTAATACTGTTATCTCTTGTATGACAGGTGTTGAGAGTAAATTTTGGAACTTCAATTTATTTGTCATACGGAGCAGTCCCGGCACGGTTATCAAAGCATTTTCGAGAAGGAACCTATCATCAGCTAGTTGGGAACTACCTCGAGCTTCGCCTGTTTCAAAATCACACTGAGCAGCAGCCGTCTAGAAAGCTACCATGAGCATCAGCCGTCTAGGAAAAACCCCGAGTTTCAACTGCCTAGGAAATCTATGCTACGCGTAGACAGTGAAAATAATCACAATATCTCTTGAAGACGATATATAGTGAAAAACAATTTGTGGAATAAATCCAAAGTTTACTTTTAGAAAACCCTTGAATTTTAGAAAACCCTTGTCTCTTTACCCAAATCACCATTCCACAAAAACCGTAAAACCTGTTGTAAAGACTCAAAAATTAAGAGAGATTGTATATTGCATCAAGAAGGAATGTCCGTATCAACCAGGCAGTAGTGCTACCGGTTGGGATGCCACAGATCAGGGGTGAGAGGAGATCGTTGACATCTGGAGTGATAATAGGGAGCCAGACTCCCATATTAGTGGGGCCGACAGGACTGGTGGCGGACATAGAAGGTTTTGTCGATCCTGAGGTCCACAGGCCCGGGTGTTTGCCATTATGCAACAGGAAGGTCAGGCTGCTAGAGGTTGTGACAGGGTCATTTTCTAGTCTTGGCCATGGTGTCTGCATTTTGGTAGATCGCAGCGCCGCATATTCATTTATTTCTTGAGATTTTGCATTCTTATTTGATTGAGAATTGTCACCGATTGGTTGGTATATAGAGAGTTTCCACACACTCATATAGTAATTTAA
This sequence comes from Prinsepia uniflora, assembly GCA_032719365.1. NCBI lineage: Eukaryota > Viridiplantae > Streptophyta > Magnoliopsida > Rosales > Rosaceae > Prinsepia > Prinsepia uniflora. The sequence continues at coordinate 22,862,316 of CM064865.1, read as the reverse complement.
TTTCGGATCTTTACAATGGCTTGCACACCGAGCATCATCCTCATTAACGTAGATGTTGTGTTTTGATAGTTTGGGTACCTAGATGAAAATTTTCATAGTTGTAATATAAGTTTGTGTCGACCCTTATAGTTTGGGGAGTTTCATGTAGTTTATCCTAGATTTGAAGTAAAATTAAGAGCAAATTACATTTTAATACCCCATATTTTATACCAAATTTTAGAATTACCTAACTTTTCAAAATTTGTATTACGTGCCTAGAACTCTTCAAAATCTAATAACTTGGTTCCACCGTTAGCTTTTCTATTAAATATTCTGTTAAGGGTCTACATATTACATGTAGGACCCACCATTTAATTTAAAAGTATATATATTCTTTTTTTTTTCTCGTTCTCTACTACTTCTTCTTCTTCATTGATTTTTTTTTCTGCAATTTCTAAAAAATAATAATAATTGAGAAGAAAATCACGATGAACATTGTTACAAAACTCTTTTTTTTTTTTTGCAACATTGTTCATAAGAAAATTTGTCACTAAAAGTGCCTTTAGACTTTAGTGATGAAAAGCTCATACTTTTCCATTAATTATAGGGATTCTAGGAACAAAACAAATCAAAGAAGAACAAATCAAAGAAGAAGAAGGAGGAGGAGAAGAAAGAAGAAGAAACAAATAAGAAAGAAAAAGAAAAAACCATAATGAAAAGGAAGAAATAAAGATAAAAGCAAGGATGAAAATATCGATATCGACGGATATATCGCTAGTCAAATTTATGGATATCTCGTCCCAAATATCGATATCGATATCGTTTACGGTCAATAAAAATAATGGAAATTTGGTCTAAAAGTTGGAAATTTGGAATGAAATTTTGAGAAAAAAATTTAAGTACCCAATAATGGATATATAAGACTAATAAAACTATAAAATAACTTTGATATAATAAATATATGATGTATAATATGATATAATAGGGTTATTCCGATAACTAATAATATAAAATTTTAAACATAAACATAAACATAAATTGAAATGAATTACTATAATTGAATGTTAATATAATTAAAAAACATAACAATAAGCATAAAAAAAATTCAATGGAAGAAAAATTATAAAATGAGTAAATATATTTAAAATTGGAAAAAAAATTATGAAAAAATAGAGTTAATCTTTGTTCAACAATTAGAAAGAATTCATATATTTAAAAATCTAAAAAAAAAGGACAAACATTGTTAAAAAATTAGGGAAAACGAATAAATAAAAAATTAAACAAAGGGGGCATCGTGGGGTTCAAACCCAATAACCTCACATCGGGTTTTTCGACCCGCGCAGCATGACCCAGCTGGAAATTGCTTGTCTTACGTCCGATTTTCATGAATTTTGGCCTTATATTGATCGTTTTAATTAAATAATGAGATCTATGGGCTTAAAATAAGATAAAATGTTGAAATTTCGCTCAATTTCTACCCCCCCCCCCCCCCCCCCCCCGGCGGCCCCTTATGTGCCACCAGCCAATTTTAGCGAAATTTAGCCAATAATTACCGATTTTCTCATCCATGGTTACATCTACCATGACACAAAAAAAAAATTATATTAATTACTTAGGTTTTTTGGAAAAAATTACTTAATTTTTCAAATGTAAACAATGTAAATAAATTAATAATTAATAATTCGTTAGATATTTATTTCTAACACAATGTTAATGAAAAATAGACAATAATAATAATAATAGACATGGATAATGATGTACTAATATTAAAAAAATTAATTACAATATATGTTTTTGATAAAATTACAATAAATTAATGTTTTTAATAATAATAATAATAATAATAATAATAATAATAATAATAATAATAATAATAGTCTACTAGAAGTCTAGAACCGTGTAGAACTGTGTAGAACTAACCAACTAAGTATTCTTTCATAATTATATCTTTCTTCTTTATCTGATCATAGTTACATCTTTCATATAATTAAAAACACATTGAGACTTGAGCAAGGCAGAGGTGAGAGACTTTCCACTGAGGGAGACGGAGACCGTGAAGGGAAAATAGGGGATTTAGGTGTGAATTGAAGCTAACCGCGGGTTGCCGCTTCTGGTCGCTGCTAGTCGCTGTTGGTGGTGGCCGCTGCTGGTCACCGCTACTGCTCGTAGCTGCTACGATTGGGTTATGGAACAAATATATGAACGATGAAATTTGAAGATGAATTGGCGTGGTGATGGAGGCATCCGTTGGAATCGGCTGTGGCGGTGGATCTCAAAGTTGGGTTCAAAGGCAACATTCTCAATTTTGGGTTTTACAATTTCTGGTATTTTGTACTTTCAAATTGGATTTCAATTCGAATTTGTGCAATTGTTTTTTTTTTTTTGCTTTGAATTGGATGTCAATGGATTGTGAGAATATCGGTTCATTTCGTTGATTCTTGTGGATATTTCATCGATTTGTCGATATTGGGGGAAAAAATTTCTTTCCCCCTCATTTAGATGCCGACCTCCAAAATTAACGATATTTCGGTGGAAATATCGACGAAACTGCCGATATTTTCACCAATGGATAAAAGGAAAAAAAAGATAATAAATAAAAATTTAATTATTTTTACCATATGGGCGTCTATGACTTTCATTTAAATTAAATTGTGGGTACTATACGTGACACGCAAATAATTAAAACATTATTTAACGAAATAATTAACAATAGAGTCAAATTGTTATATTTTTAAGAGTTTAAAGTATGTAAATGTAAAATTTGAAATGTTAGGTATAGCTCTAAAATTTAGTGCAAAATGGAGGGTATTAAAGTGTAATTTGAAAATATGGAAAGATTTATTCAATATCAACACTGAAAGAAATATTTTATCCTATTGCATTAAGTAATTTATAGGTTAATTGAAATTACTAACTATGAGAATGGTAATAAGCGTTACTAATGGGCACAATGCAGTTTAATGCAGATATTGACAATATCCAAATATAAACCGTTAAAATCTTAACAGTTCGATACAATTTGGGTTTTGTAAAATTAGAAATGAAATCGTTTCAAACCAAGCTGTTATTGACGGTTTGGCTTGAATCGATACAGATGGTTTAGGCATAATAAAAAAATGTCATATATAGTTGATATGAACTCAAATGATCACATTTCCAATCAAAATATCTTCAAATTCTTTTATGCATACATTCATAATTTGTATTGGTGGATATCATCCTTTCAAGTTTCCTTCATTTATATATTCACAATTGTGAAGTTCCTCCTTCATCCTTACATTTCAACCGAAATATAAAAAACTAAACCATGAAAAAGGTTTAGCACATCCAATGTAGGGGTCTATGGTAGATTTAAAAATTAATATACTCCTTAATGGTCTAGTTTGAATTTAACGGATTTTCAAAATGAAGCCCCAAAACCAATCTGTTATTAACGGAGTAGTTTGAATTTGAATTCACAAACTGCTATTAACGATGCAGTTTGAATTTACAAACTGTTTGATTTTGTCTAGTCAAAACCATACCGTTGGATAAATAATGATTTGGAGTCAAGTAATTAATGATATTAATGGATTTATGCTCGGCTATACTAAGTGGGTGTAGATCGGCTATCCCATTTCAGTATCTCATTCCATGTCCCACTACAGTAAAAAACATTAAATACTAAAAAAAAAATTAGTGATGGGACATGAATGGGACACTGAAATGGGACAGTAGATCCTATCTGGATCGTTTGTCTCATTTCAGTGTCTCATTCCATGTCCCACTACAGTAAAAATAAAAAAATAATTAAATACTAAAAAACAGTAGTGATGGGATATGGAATAAGACACTGAAATGGGACAGCAGATCCTCTCTCCTACTAAGTTCGATGGTGAGCAAAATCCTACTCGTGCAGGTGGATAGGTGTCATGACTTCGACATATACTCTATTGGAAAGGTATTTTAGCCATGATTGAAAGTTATTTTAGCAATCTAATGGAAAGTGAAATATGGATTCCATTAACTAAATTGGAATATTGTTAACTAAATGTTTCAATCATACTTTAATTTCCATTACCTTCTTCCTCAATGTAACTTGCAGAGTGAACTTTCTCTATAATAATAAACTTTCGCATTAAAAATGATTGTCCTCACATTCAAAAAACTGTTGCTACAGTCCCTAAATTTTACCATAATGTTAGCACTGGTCCCTGAACTTCATTATTAGTAACAACGATCCCTGAACTATATCCAAATGCATACTAAAAATCCATATGTTAAAATTTTAACATCTTCTGTTAAAATTAAGGGTAAGTTAGTCTTTTTACTATTTAACAAAATTATCACATTTTAAAATTATATATGTAGAGAGCCCTAGCCCGTGCCCCAACCTTAGAAGGAAACCCTAAATTGGAGAAACCCCAAACTGTGAAACAGCCCGTGCCCCAACCCGAAAACCCCAAATTGTATATTATCAAGAAAATTGGAGAAAGGAAGTATGAAAACCCCATAATTCCTTTCTACCCACTCGAAAATTCAACTCAATTGGAGAAAGGCAGCCCATGATTGATGCTTCACAGCAATGTCGCATTCATCTTCATCAATTGGAGAAAGGAATTTCACAACATGGAAGCAATGTAAGTGTGGTGGTTGGATTAGACCTCACACTTCATGGACATATCTTAATCCTGGAAGAAGGTCTGAAGCTTGTGAGAATACTCAGGTAGTCAATCTATGAATTTAATGACTTTTTGTTGTTGTTGTTATTGTTAAGTTTTTTGGTGTTCACATGTCTTGGCTTAAAACCCGGAATAAGAAAGAAAGGTGGCATTATTGGGATTGGTTGGACAAAGAGACATGTTCTAGAGGAAAAGAATTTCTTCCTGGGCTACTTAGAAGACTAAGAAGAATGGAGAGTGAAATCAGTACATTACAAGAAGAAAAGAGCAAGTTAGAAGATAAAGTGGGAATTTTAGAAGAAGAACAGAAGAAGTTGGAGGGCAAAAATGGAGAATTAAGAAAGGAAAAAACCGTATTGACATCTCATGCGTTGTGTTATCAACAACAAGATAAAACAATGTGGGGAGCCTTGTTTATTTCATGGTTGTTGGTTATAATGTTGTTGATGGTTTTGATGAAAGTGGTGACTAATATTTGTAAGACTCGTGTCCTTAAGGGAATGGTGAACGATCCCACATTCCTGCGAGGGGGAATGGTCTGGGAGGGGAATGGTGGTGTGCCTTAAAGGTGTAGGCACACACCTATCTAGCACGAAGCCTTTTGGGAGCTCAGTGGCTTTGAGTTCGGTTGGAACTCCAAAGTTAAGCGAGTCGAGGCTGGTGCAATTGCATGATGGGTGACCCCCTAGGAAGTTGCACCGTGAGCTCCCGAAAACAAAACCGTGAGGGCAAGGGTAAGGAGGCCCAAAGCGGACAATATCGTACTAGATGAGTCAGGACCTGACAGAGGAGGGTCGGGTCCTGAAAAAATGGTTTTGATGAAAGTGGTGACTAATATTCCTCAGCAAACTCACTTGAAAGGAAATTGATGATCAATTAAGGTTTTATGGTTTGGAAAAACAAGTGCATGTTGCTCTGTCTTAACTTTTGCTATTTTATGGTTTGTATGTAAATGTTGTATCTATGTAGATTATGGAGAAAGATGCTTAATTTGGTCTTTCTGTATGCTAGCTCTTTGTTGTAAGTAAGCTCCTTGATATTACTAGCTTCATTTTCACCAAGTATACATGTCTTTAACCCTTTCTTCTATAATAGTAGCAGCTTAAGCTGCCTCTTAGAATTAGAAAACTGAACTAATAATTTTGTAACTAACCCTTCGGCTACAGATACTACTGGTGGTATCACTACACTAGGGACATAAGATTCTGGAATTCTTGCAACAATGGGTGGAGAAACATCTTGGTGCTCCTTCTCTGTACATAAATACAATTTTCAAATCAACCAATGTCCAATAAATATTCAGAAATGATACTGATATGGATAAAAACTTTATCATCACATTAAAAAGGTAAAGAGAGAGAGGAAAGGAAGAATGCTTCTATAGTGGGGTGAGTAAGTAAAAGAACGATATCATTGGTTTTTTGCGGTAGGAGTAAACTACCCCAAAATAACGAAATTTGTTATAGGAGTAAACTATAAGATAACTGCAATCAGACAATGAAATTGAGGGTTCATTTGTCTGAGACAAAACATATTAGTAAAATGTTCATTGTAAATTATATCATGAGATCACACTGATTGGAATGAAAGGATTGTTGGAGCCACATGATGGATAATTCCAACTCAATCTGCAATAAACAAACACAACCAATAACCTGAGCTTCATCTACAATGGTCAAGCCAAAGAGAGAGAGAGAGAGAGAGAGAGAGCCTAATCATGACCAAATCTTCACTGTTCCACAGAGACATAGATACAAGAAATCTAAAGCATTCAATGTAATGACCCGTCCCGAATAACGGGATTGAATATTAATTAATTATGGTTTAGAATGACTAATCGGGGATTAGTTGAGTGAAATCGGACGAATTGTGCAAAATGACCGTTTTGCCCCTAGCGTGGGCAAAATGTTGACTTTTAGTTCGGACGGTCAAACGGACTTTGACTGATGACTGTGACGTAGTTCGGGACGTCACGAGTTCATAGACAGGTGGCACGTTCGATTCCGACATTCGAGGAGAAAGTTATGATGTTCGGAAGTTGAGGGGTATTTTGGTAATTTGGCATAGCAGGGGCCAAATGTTGACTTTTTGATCGGGAGGTCCAATGGACGAGGGCCAAGGATAGTTACGTAGGTCTCGTCGATACGAATCCAACGACAGGCGGCATGCCGAAATCGGAGATTCGACGACGAAGTTATGGTCACGGAATCGGGCTCGATTAACCGAACGAACCGGGAATAAAATAATATTTTATTATGAACAGTACCCGGTGACTATGCACATCCGGATGAGTGACAAGTGTCACCCATCCCTTGATTCCAACTCCATGTTTCCCTCCCAACACCATCATTACAACATCATCATTTATCCTTCATCATTTCCTCCATTTTCTCCTTAATTTTCTCCTTCTTTGTTTTTCTTACCCGTGAGCATTGAGCAGCAGAATTGGAGAGTGTTAGCTGCCAATTCTAACTGGTTTTGAGGGCAAAATCGAGTGCTTGTTGAGACTAACTCAACTGGGTAAACACGGGAGATTGAGAGTGGCTGAAAACTGGGAATTCGAAAATTGGGTTTTTGGGAGGAAAAATCAAATTGGATGAATTGAGCCTTGTTGATCGAAATTGGGTTCAGTTTCAGTCTTCTGGGATTACTACGACCAATTTTGTAGAAGGAACTAAGTGGAATTGAGGTCGAATTGAGGTAGAACTGAGGAAGGAAACTTTCAGAATTTTCGAGATTGAGTCGAGGAATTGGAGGCTTTGATTGTTGAAATTGAGCTGGGGATTATGTTCCTGAGGATCCCACGATGCTTCTGGATCCATCAATTGGAAGAAACTGATTGAGATTGACTGAACTCCATAGTTGCACAGTGACGAAGAATCGAGTTTGAGTCGTGGCGTTTGAGCCATGAATTGATGCAATTGAGATGGGGAAAGAGTTTACCTGAATCCACTGAAGCTTCTGGTTGCATCAATTGAGAGAAATCGATTGAAATTGAGGGAGTTCTGATGATGAACAGTGTGCGGGGTGTTCTTCGAATGATCAACTGTGATCATGAGGTTTGAGGTAAGTTCGATTGTAATTGTGTCCACAGATATTAAATTGAACTTAATTCGAAGCTGTATGAATGCTCAATTGATGAATTCAGTGTGGATTTGACAGAAAACCAAACGGGTCTGATCGCGGGTTAAAGGACCCGTTTACCAGACAAACGGGTTGGGACGGTGACACTGTAGCTGGCGCGTGGGTTTCACGCGCAGCCACTCACGGCGGCGCGTGGGGGCGCGTCCGGCCTAGTCTCAAGGTGAGGTCAACATGACTTTTGATCCTCTCAGTGTAACGAACATTTTGACGTTGGTTTCGGGGAAATCGGATATTGTTTCGATAATGTTCCGCGTATCCGAAGTTTTGTATTACGTTAAAAATATGTATTTAAATCCCGGAAAAATTGGCGAAAATTATATGATGTATTTTGAGATGTTAGTAACCCTCTATAATGATTTTGGACAGGAGTGGTGATTTCCAGATTTTACGGAAAAACGTGCAGCTCGGAAACGGACCGTTTTGGACGGTGTGTGTGAGTGGACTTTGTTTTCTAACCGTGATGCATGCATATATGATTTAAATGCCTTATTATATGATTTTATATGCTTGGGCATGATTTATGTTTCAATCCGGTAATTTCTCGGTTTTATGATTATTATATTATTATTTTTGGGGCGATTATCGAGAAATTACGAGATTTGGTAAAAATGATGTTTGGACTTGGTTTATGAGTCCGGGATTAAAATTGATTGAAAATAATGGTTGGACTCGGATTATTGAGTCATGGATTGAAAAATGATGTGGTGACTCGGGAATGAGTCAATGGTCAATTTCGTGGATTTACGTGAAAATGGCAACGGAGGTTGCAACGCATGGATTTGCGTGGTAATGTTATGTTGGGCATGAGAACCCAAGTGAATAGTGATTTTGACTCGGATTTGGAGTCATTTGTGAAATTGTGAAATTAATGATTTATTGGGATTTTATGATTATTTTAATCAGTCTTTCGGGCACGTTATACGAGGAACGTGCAAATGATGTTTTGGGCTAGGCCCGGAGTCTAAATGATTTCTAAAATGATGTTTTGACTTAGTTGGTAAGTCAATGATGATTTCTGGATTATTCTATTGTTTTAAAAGGTGATTTTAAAGAAGTAAGTGTAAATGGTGTTTTGGGCTTTGAGACCCAGTCGGGAATGATCTTGACTTGGTATGAAGTCAAGGTTTGATTGAAATGTTTTGGGATGTAATTCCCGGGATGGTTTTCATTGTGATTGTGATATTCCCAGACGGTCGGAGCTTGGGGGGATTACCCAGACGACCGGAGCTTGGGGGATGTGATTGTAGGATCGGGAGTTGATCCTATGGTAGTCAGCTTCTCGGATGAGGCTGAGCCTGGATATACCACTCGGAGGTGTCTGATCCTGGGGATGTGTTCGCCCAGAGGTGACTGAGCCCGAGGGGGTTGAGCCCAGAGGTGTCTGTTTCCGAGAGAGTGACTGGATATTGGCCTACGCGTAGTGCAGCACTTGTGAGTAGTGCAGTTTGATTGATTGTGCACTTGTGAGTAGTGCAGATGTGATTTGTGATATTTTATGCACTTGTGAGTAGTGCGGATTGATTGGATTGATATATTTATTGTGCACTGGTGAGTAGTGCTGATTGGTATTGATTGTGATGTTGTACTGGTATTGAGTACGTATTTTTGGTCTTTGTGGCCAGGTGATTATGTTTTCACATGTGTTGGCCTGAGAGCCGGGATTTGATGTTTCATAACATGAACTGTTTTGGTGAACATGAGTTTTATGGACCATGGGAAAATATGTTTGGATTTTATCGGTCACTCATGTTTTACGATATGCATGCAAGTTTGTGAAAACTGGAGGGTAAGATTGTATTTTGATAAATGTTTTTATAAGGGGTCATTTTTGTCCACTCACACCTTTTCTGTTTTGTGACCCTCCAGGCCGTGGTACGACGTTCGGGACAGATCGTGAGGCAGTGACAGCAGCAGAAATCTGCGCGAACATCCCTTGTCTGGCAAGCACTGAAGGGGAGTTTCGGACCTTTAGTTGACTTGTCAGACGGGAGCAGGATCGGGCACGGTTTTTGACGTCCAGTTGGGACGGGTCCTGTCAAATTGGTATCAGAGCATTTAGTTCTTGATTTCTGTTGATACGTCATGCCTCTGAGTCGTGCGTCCCGTACACGGTCTGAAGATAGGAGAGGCAAGAGTAGTGTTAGTAAAGGCCCAGATATTGAGCGAGCTCGACGGTTGGGAGCCACTGTGTTTCGTGGTGATTCGGGACCGGATGGTGCCGAAGATTGGCTTACTCGATTGGAAAGGATTTTTGAGGTTATGATATGTCCCCTGGAGGACATGGTACCCTTAGCCACTTTTCTTTTGGATGGCTCTGCTTACAGGTGGTGGCATAGTTTACAGTTGACTGGCTGGGATGCCCGTACCTTGGCATGGGATGCATTCCGAGAGCGATTTTTGGATCAGTTTTATCCTCGCTCATTTCGGAACGCTAAGGAGGTTGAGTTTCTCCAATTGCAGCAAGGGAATCGGTCAGTGGTCGATTATGAACAGCAATTTTTGCACTTATCTAGTTTCGCTCCTCTGTATGTGGCTACTGAGGAGGATAAGTGTCGAAGGTTTGAGCAGGGATTGAGGAATGAGTTACGGGGTGCTGTAACTGTTGGCTCGTATTCTACCCTGAGGGAATTATCGGATGCTGCTATCCGAGTGGAGGCTACTATTTTACTTGTGCCAGAACAATCTTTGGGCTCTGGACGACGCCGAGAGCGTCAGGATACTGAACAGATGAGTCAGGAAACAATGAAGCGAGTTAGCCTTCATACTCTTGTGTCGCAATCCTCGGTAGGCGTTCATTCGGGTGGAACATCAACCCAGTCGACAAGTAAGCGGCGTGGTGGGGCAAGTCGCCTCAGCACTGCCACTTGTCACTTTTGTAGGAAACTTGGACATTTGCGAAGGAACTGCCCCGATCGACTTGACCGTAGGTCAGAATAATTGTATTGATACATGTTTTCGTGATACCTTGTAAATGGTTTCTATTGTCCATTTGTGTTGTAATATTGTATCAGGTGTTTTGGGTGTGTCGGACTAGTGTGGGCCCGGATGGTTGTTTTTGTTAACAGTTTGGTTTGTAGATGGACGTGTTGGGCCCAGAATAAACTTGACCTGGGGGTGAATATTGGTGTTATCGTTTTGGGATCATCCTTGGTTTTCCCTAGGTGGATCGGGTTTGTGATGTCATGGACATTGGGCATTGTGACGATCTAGGATCGTGATGTTCATGGCTAGCTGACGTAGTGATGGATCTGGACCGTGATCCTGATGATCCAGTTGGGTAGAGAGTTTGTCACTCTTACTCCGGTATGTGAGTCGTAAATGACGGGACCGAACTTCTTTCCGAAGTGGAGCCCTTTTTGGTATATTACACGAGTGAGTAGGTTTCCGAAGTGGTCGGATTTTGTCAACCTTAACCGTGTGGTTGTTGGATTGGCTTCCTTATGAAGTCAACCGAGTATAATGAATGGGTAACCGATAGGTTCGGTTTTGGTGCGTCCGAGTGGACGTGAACGAGATTTCGGGTTTTGGAATCGAATTTCTGGGTGACGATACAGGATTCGATTTTAGAACTTGAAAGTGGAATACTGGATTTGGGTGCGGAATGATTATTCCAAATGCTAGCTTACGGAATAATGATTTCGGATTCGGATTTGGATATGAATTAAAAATGTGATATATGGATTTGGATTCGGGATTTCTTACGAAATTGCGGATTCGGATTTGGAATTGGAACTAGTTGATTGGTGGAGTTTCGATTTGTCTCTTGCTGGTTTGGGCAAATGGACTCCATTATTGCAAACGTATTTGACTATGACCTAGGTGGTTGTAGTCTGGTCAATGGATAGATGTATGTACCTTGTACATGGTTTGGGTTATGATACTTTGCAGACTTGTGGTGTCGGGTGACGGTATACGGGTTATACCAGTAGTACGTTGGTGAACGTGTTAGTAGTCGGCTTAATCCTGATACCATTGGATGGGTTGTGAACGTGAACTGGACATTGAACACGATGCACTGGGCAGAGTGATTCTGATGATTTCAGTGATTGTTTGAGCAGGTGCTCTTAGCCATGGTTGGCTAGTATAACTCTAGTGTTGAGTTGTGTGATCACTACTAGGCTGGTGTTCAATGTGTTCCAGTTACACCGTCTGTTTGAGTGTGATGACGGTATGTGAATACTCAGGATGAGTGAGTTGGTGGTTAGTGTGACCGCAAGTTGCTTTGCGGTGAGATGTTACCTTGTCGTGACCTTACCAGCATCTGGGATCGCTGAGGGGGTGACAGTTGTGGTTACTGCTGTTGGTATTTGTCGCAGGATTGAGTTTGCCCTGCGAGGGGAGATAATGTTGTTGATCTTGTGCTACATTGACGGACGTGGTGGTATGATATGTTGTCACTGATTTGTTACTGATTGGCACTTTACTAGCGTGGTAAAGCTTGGTGGTGACAGTTTTACTTGTAGTGTCGGCATGGACTGACAAGTGAGTTTTGGTGACTCTCTATGAGAGCGGAAGTCAGGGCACATTCGTGAGTACGTGGGGCCGTCAAGCTGAAAGAGTCAACTTAATGATGACATTGCCAATTTCTGGTGATTAATTTTCACTCGGGGTGGTCGAGTGTAGTCAGTACGACGTGCATCTGTGATGTGACGTCTCTGTGCAGACGAATTCTGTGTTGGCTAGAGGGTGTACATGTGTACACGTGATGTGTGGCCAATTGTTTTCCACGAGGTAGTTGTAGAATACGGATAGTTGGAATTTCGGGGACGAAATTCTTTAAGGAGGGAAGGTTGTAATGACCCGTCCCGAATAACGGGATTGAATATTAATTAATTATGGTTTAGAATGACTAATCGGGGATTAGTTGAGTGAAATCGGACGAATTGTGCAAAATGACCGTTTTGCCCCTAGCGTGGGCAAAATGTTGACTTTTAGTTCGGGCGGTCAAACGGACTTTGACTGATGACTGTGACGTAGTTCGGGACGTCACGAGTTCATAGACAGGTGGCACGTTCGATTCCGACATTCGAGGAGAAAGTTATGATGTTCGGAAGTTGAGGGGTATTTTGGTAATTTGGCATAGCAGGGGCCAAATGTTGACTTTTTGATCGGGAGGTCCGATGGATGAGGGCCAAGGACCGTTACGTAGGTCTCGTCGATACAAATCCAACGACAGGCGGCATGCCGAAATCGGAGATTCGGCGACGAAGTTATGGTCACGGAATCGGGCTCGATTAACCGAACGAACCGGGAATAAAATAATATTTTATTATGAACAGTACCTGGTGACTGTGCACATCCGGATGAGTGACAAGTGTCACCCATCCCTTGATTCCAGCTCCATGTTTCCCTCCCAACACCATCATTACAACATCATCATTTATCCTTCATCATTTCCTCCATTTTCTCCTTAATTTTCTCCTTCTTTGTTTTTCTTACCCGTGAGCATTGAGCAGCAGAATTGGAGAGTGTTAGCTGCCAATTCTAACTGGTTTTGAGGGCAAAATCGAGTGCTTGTTGAGACTAACTCAACTGGGTAAACACGGGAGATTGAGAGTGGCTGAAAACTGGGAATTCGAAAATTGGGTTTTTGGAAGGAAAAATCAAATTGGATGAATTGAGCCTTGTTGATCGAAATTGGGTTAGTTTCAGTCTTCTGGGATTACTACGACCAATTTTGTAGAAGGAACTAAGTGGAATTGAGGTCGAATTGAGGTAGTACTGAGGAAGGAAACTTTCAGAATTTTCGAGATTGAGTCAAGGAATTGGAGGCTTTGATTGTTGAAATTGAGCTGGGGATTATGTTCCTGAGGATCCCACGATGCTTCTGGATCCATCAATTGGAAGAAACTGATTGAGATTGACTGAACTCCATAGTTGCACAGTGACGAAGAATCGAGTTTGAGTCGTGGCGTTTGAGCCATGAATTGATGCAATTGAGATGGGGAAAGAGTTTACCTGAATCCACTGAAGCTTCTGGTTGCATCAATTGAGAGAAATCGATTGAAATTGAGGGAGTTCTGATGATGAACAGTGTGCGGGGTGTTCTTCGAATGATCAACTGTGATCATGAGGTTTGAGGTAAGTTCGATTGTAATTGTGTCCACAGATATTAAATTGAACTTAATTCGAAGCTGTATGAATGCTCAATTGATGAATTCAGTGTGGATTTGACAGAAAACCAAACGGGTCTGATCGCGGGTTAAAGGACCCGTTTACCAGACAAACGGGTTGGGACGGTGACACTGTAGCTGGCGCGCGGGTTTCACGCGCAGCCACTCACGGCGGCGCGTGGGGGCGCGTCCGGCCTAGTCTCAAGGTGAGGTCAACATGACTTTTGATCCTCTCAGTGTAACGAACATTTTGACGTTGGTTTCGGGGAAATCGGATATTGTTTCGATAATGTTCCGCGTATCCGAAGTTTTGTATTACGTTAAAAATACGTATTTAAATCCCGGAAAAATTGGGGAAAATTATATGATGTATTTTGAGATGTTAGTAACCCTCTATAATGATTTTGGACAGGAGTGGTGATTTCCAGATTTTACGGAAAAACGTGCAGCTCGGAAACGGACCGTTTTGGACGGTGTGTGTGAGTGGACTTTGTTTTCTAACCGTGATGCATGCATATATGATTTAAATGCCTTATTATATGATTTTATATGCTTGGGCATGATTTATGTTTCAATCCGGTAATTTCTCGGTTTTATGATTATTATATTATTATTTTTGGGGCGATTATCGAGAAATTACGAGATTTGGTAAAAATGATGTTTGGACTTGGTTTATGAGTCCGGGATTAAAATTGATTGAAAATAATGGTTGGACTCGGATTATTGAGTCATGGATTGAAAAATGATGTGGTGACTCGGGAATGAGTCAATGGTCAATTTCGTGGATTTACGTGAAAATGGCAACGGAGGTTGCAACGCATGGATTTGCGTGGTAATGTTATGTTGGGCATGAGAACCCAAGTGAATAGTGATTTTGACTCGGATTTGGAGTCATTTGTGAAATTGTGAAATTAATGATTTATTGGGATTTTATGATTATTTTAATCAGTCTTTCGGGCACGTTATACGAGGAACGTGCAAATGATGTTTTGGGCTAGGCCCGGAGTCTAAATGATTTCTAAAATGATGTTTTGACTTAGTTGGTAAGTCAATGATGATTTCTGGATTATTCTATTGTTTTAAAAGGTGATTTTAAAGAAGTAAGTGTAAATGGTATTTTGGGCTTTGAGACCCAGTCGGGAATGATCTTGACTTGGTATGAAGTCAAGGTTTGATTGAAATGTTTTGGGATGTAATTCCCGGGATGGTTTTCATTGTGATTGTGATATTCCAAGACGGTCGGAGCTTGGGGGTATTACCCAGACGACCGGAGCTTGGGGGATGTGATTGTAGGATCGGGAGTTGATCCTATGGTAGTCAGCTTCTCGGATGAGACTGAGCCTGGATGTACCACTCGGAGGTGTCTGATCCTGGGGATGTGTTCGCCCAGAGGTGACTGAGCCCGAGGGGGTTGAGCCCAGAGGTGTCTGTTTCCGAGAGAGTGACTGGATATTGGCCTACGCGTAGTGCAGCACTTGTGAGTAGTGCAGTTTGATTGATTGTGCACTTGTGAGTAGTGCAGATGTGATTTGTGATATTTTATGCACTTGTGAGTAGTACGGATTGATTGGATTGATATATTTATTGTGCACTGGTGAGTAGTGCTGATTGGTATTGATTGTGATGTTGTACTGGTATTGAGTACGGATTTTTGGTCTTTGTGGCCAGGTGATTATGTTTTCACATGTGTTGGCCTGAGAGCCGGGATTTGATGTTTCATAACATGAACTGTTTTGGTGAACATGAGTTTTATGGACCATGGGAAAATATGTTTGGATTTTATCGGTCACTCATGTTTTACGATATGCATGCAAGTTTGTGAAAACTGAAGGGTAAGATTGTATTTTGATAAATGTTTTTATAAGGGGTCATTTTTGTCCACTCACACCTTTTCTGTTTTGTGACCCTCCAGGCCGTGGTACGACGTTCGGGACAGATCGTGAGGCAGTGACAGCAGCAGAAATCCGCGCGAACATCCCTTATCTGGCAAGCACTGAAGGGGAGTTTCGGACCTTTAGTTGACTTGTCAGACGGGAGCAGGACCGGACACGGTTTTTGACGTCCAGTTGGGACGGGTCCTGTCATTCAAACGCTCCAACCAAATTAACCATCCAACAAAAAAGCTTTAACACCAAATCTAAAGCATTCAAAAGCTCTAAATCTACACTATTCTATTTGGTACCATCATCAAATGCAGCATATTCTAGTGCAAAAAATCTGCATTTTTCTATTGAGCCAATGGCCTAGCTGATGCATGGAAGGGGTTGTGAAGATGTTGGGTAGCAGCTTGTTTTGGGGGCTGTGAAGAGGATTGTCCATCATATGAATGCCCCTAATTGAAAAATCACATATATTATCAAACAAAACAAGAGAAATAGAAAAATTGGAACAAACAAGAGAAATAGAAAAATTGGTGCATTAATATATCTGAGATTGATCATGGACTCTATGCCTTATTTTATTATGTCCCTCTTGGCGACAAACAGAGCATCTAACCTTCACAAATATTCTCCTTTACTTGGCAAGCGGTGGATTGTAATTTGATGGCATAGGGTTTGGAGGAATTAGAGCTAGTACTTTAATCTCATATGCATCTTTTCTTCTTATTTTCTTGGGTCTTCCAGGCTGCTGCTTGTATGCTGGAGGTTGTATTGAAGGCGAACTTGATTCATGACATTGGTCTATGAAAGGGACGGGGTACACCATAGGATTATAAGCCTTCAAATAAGCCGCTTGCTTATAGAAATTATGAACATAGTCATATATATATATTGTGGTTTGCATCCAAAATGCAAGAAATTGCATGTGGGCAAGGGATTCCACACAAATCCCATCTTCTGCATGAACAAGTTCTAGATTTTAAATTCACAAAAAACTCAGCACCATACATATGACCAACTTGGTAAATACCTTCCCCGACCATCTTTGGAATACATTGACTATGTCCCAACTTGTTGTTTTCGAGTATATTGAATACCCTAGGACCAACAGGATGCCTCCAACTCCTCACTGCAAGTCTTCTATTAGCCATCCTCAACATAACAATAGTTCTAATCCTTTCAAGACAAGTCAATATGGCCTTGTCTCTCGCATCAAGTATGCATGAGTTAAAGCTCTCAGAAAGATTATTAAGTAGCAGGTCACACTTGAAATATGGCTCAAAATGGGACCTACTCCAATTTTTTGCAGGCCTCTTTACAAGCCACTTCCAAGCATTCTCATCAATTTTTTTTAGTTTCTCCATCTCGGCTTCATACCAAGCTTTGTAGTCGACCTAGCTGCAGTCCAAAAAATGTTCTTCAATGCAACCCTAGGGTGAGAACCTTCGAAGTTATTATAGAGATGCCTCACACACATCCTGTGCTCAACATTTAGGATGAAAAACTCTAGGGCAAGGATTAAACCTTCCTGCTTGTCAGTTATGAAAACCCACGCATTCCCATTATCAATTTTTAAATCATCCTTCAAAAGATCAAGAAAACAAACCCATGAACTCTTACTTTCAATCTCCACTATTGCATAAGCAATGGGGAATATTATGTTGTTCCCATTTACACCCACAATTGTCAGAATTTGTCATGGGTATGGTCCTTTTAAATGGCACCCATCTAAACCAATCACTGGTCTACAACCTTCCAAAAAACCTTTCTTACAGCCTGCCAAGCACACATACATCCTTTGAAAGACTAGTTCTTCACCTTCCAACTTTGTTTTAATAACCACAGAGATGCCCTTGTTTGTCCTCTTAAAATTTTTAGCATAGTCCATTAATCTAGCATACTGCTCTTTGTAGCTTCCTTCAATTATAACTTTACACAACCTCTTAGCTCTATATACCTGATTCCTACTTACATTCATTCTATACTCCTCCAACACCTCAGATTGAAATGCACTAACACCCAAGTTCGGGTTCCTTTTAATTTTGTTAGCAAACCTTTGTGATAACCATCTTGCATTAGCATATCTGAACTTATCAACATTTGAACATTCATGGTGCAATTGTAGAGCCTTGATAGCAAAAGTCTCATCATCTTTGTCAATCTTTGATGCAAATAAAACAAAAGGGCAAGTCTTGTTCCCTCCACACTTTTCTTGTACTCGAATTTTATCATTTTTGAAAACTTCACTGTTTTCCCTTAGATAATGGCATACTCTTTAGTAGCTTCCTTCAATTCATTTTTATTAGCAAATTTCATTCCCAACTTAAATTGAGGATTTCTTAGATCTGTATCTCGCCTAAAGTGCTTAATACTAGGCAATTTCCAATTTTTCTTTCTAGACCTCTTTTTTCCTAAGATCTCAATATTTTCCTCCTCGCTGCTAGAATTGAGATCATCAATAGCTTTACCATCTGATGAAACCTCCTCAGTTGGATTGTTAGAAGGTACATAATCAGGGTAATTAGCACCACCCTCATTATTTTTTACACCGGCCTCATTTTCTGCTCCATCCTTATTTTCATCTTCTTCCACGGCTATTTCAACCTCATCCTCACTCACACCATAATTAGTAACAACAGAGAATTCTTTACCATCAATTGCATCTATCTCTTCTTGCTCTTCAAAACCATCATCCTCCTCATTAACTTCCAAAGTACACAATTATAAATTTCTATTTTCACTACCAATTGTTTTATGATCATTAGGATCATGGAAATACAAGAATATAACATTTTCATTAGACATGCTACCGACCAACCCAGAAATACAGCTATCATCTACAATCTCCTTCACTGCTTCTTCACCAACTTACCATGCACCATATAAAATATTTTCAAACTACTATTCCTCTTAGTTATGTATACACTATAGCCCAGCTCTACCCCATATTTCCATAGATCTAACAATGACAAGTAGTCAAATATGCAGTTGTCAACAAAACATACCTTCCCGCCTTTGTATACTCCATTTTTCATCAATTCAAAGTGGTGCATTTGAAGAGTGCAATATTCATTATTTTCTGCCATATAAATCAAACATTATTTCCTGCCATATAAATCAAACAAATCAAAATATTTCAGCGACGAGGCAAGATGACCCTAAATTTCTCATTTGTCCAATCCAATATTATACAGAGAATAGAAAACTGAGGCATCAAGATCAACCAAAAACAACATCCCTAGCATCAACATCCAAACTCTACATATTAAAGTACAAGGATATCATAAGGAAGACTTGCCCTATAACAAAAAGCTTTGTTAATATGAAGTACAATGACAAATAGTAACAGAAACAAAAGCATGTTTTAAAAATTTTGCAAATAGGAAGACTTACTATACTTCGGAGTAGTGTCTCTAGACCATCTAAATAGAGTAGCCATGAGAATAACCAGCAAAAATGCAACCCAATTTCTTCAAACCTGTGGAACCCAAAATCACCCGAAAATTGTGGAGCTGTCACGTAGCCCATAATCCCCAAAATGACCAAATTCTCCTAGAACCAATACTAATGACTTGTAGACACACACACACATTAAATAATCTATTTAGTAGCTAAATACGTTATTTAATCGGGTTAAAAGTCTCCGTAATATTAATATTCTCCCTGAGCGTTAATTGTCATTATTTTTAATAACAGACAATTAATATTAATATTAAATCAAAATAATTATCATTATTATCATAATGAGCCATTATTATCATAATGAGCCATTATTATAATTAATAAATAATATCTCAGAC
The DNA here is from genome assembly GCA_032719365.1 of Prinsepia uniflora. Taxonomy (NCBI): domain Eukaryota; kingdom Viridiplantae; phylum Streptophyta; class Magnoliopsida; order Rosales; family Rosaceae; genus Prinsepia; species Prinsepia uniflora. The sequence continues at coordinate 22,842,739 of CM064865.1, read as the reverse complement.
CAATCAGAATGCTCTAAGGCTCCCAAGGATTTCCTATAAATAGCAGAGCTCATATCATTTCCAAGGTAATTCGATTTAACGATACTTAAACTCTTGAGATTTCTCTTTCAAAGCTAACTTAAGCATTTGAGCGTTCTTGGTCGAACAACCCCTCGACTCTCGATCATTGAACGAACGATAGCTTACTGTTTGCTGTTTGAAGGAATCTATAAGACTTTTGAGTTTAAAGGACGAATTAAGCTTCAACAATTGGTGCCTCCATTGAGAGCTTGGAAATATTCAAGAAGAAGCTCTCACGATCTTTCATCGTTCATCTTACTTCGTTTATCATTCATAACTTTATTCGAAGATCTTGAACGTTGTTCATTGTTCGACAAAGAAATTTTTGCTAAAGATTCTCCGATTCAACATGGCTAGGGTTCGTCGATCCGTTCGATCCAACGGAGAAGGTGTTTTTACCTCAACTGCCCAGATGAGGAATGAAGCTCACATAGAGACTCCAGAGGAATGCCTAACTCGACCTCGATGTGTGTCCATAGAAGTGCCCATAGAGATGCATGGAAGGATGCCAACCTTCAGCTTCAGAGCGTTCCCTTCTCCGACAACCCAGGTGCCTGCACTAGGGGAAGGAACTTTAACCTTGCAAAAAACATGCGGGCGGTTGGTGGGAGGAGCATCAAGGCAGATTCAGCCCAGTACAAACATGGATCTGTGGGATTTCCTGGATGGACGCCACAACATCTCAAGGAGGAGTCACTACCAACCTCCTCAAGACAACTTGGCTCAACAAGTAGAAAGGTTGAGCAACCAATTTCAACTTCAGTCAGAGCTTTTGTAAAGTCTCCTGGCAGAAAGAACAGCCCAAGAACTAGAGAGACGTTCCATTTTGCGCGGAAGGGAAGAGAATGTTCCAAGGCGTTCGGGCAAGAGAATGTTCGAGGTGGTTCGTGATGGTTAACACGTAATGACTCTCCCCCTTAGTGAAGGGCGTTACAAGCTAACGAGGTGCGCTGCGATCCAGATGAAGATCTGCATCGTCAAATACAGCTATCCACTCCCTTCGTAAGGGATATTGAGGAGGAGTAATTTTCTTAAAGGTTCGCGACGCCAAACTTCAGTCCGTTCAATGGAAATTTTGACCCGGTAAAGCACATAGATTACTACTGGGGGGGTCATGGTTCCTCATAGACACAATGATGCACTCATGTGCAAAGTGTTTCAAGCCTCCCTGCAAGGCCAAGCCATGACATGGTTCAATCACCTCATATGGAGGTCAATTGCTTCTTTTGAGGAGTTAGCTCTGACGTTTGTGAAGGAGTACTCACAACTTCGAACAGTCGAAGTAAAAGATGACCATCTCTTCACCATCCGAAATAGGGTAAAAGAGAGCCTCCGCCAATACATTCAGAGATACTGCGAGGAAAAGTCTCGAATTGTTGGCTGTAGTGACCTTGTTGCTGCAATGACGTTCAAACATGGGCTTTCTCGGGATAGCCAGCTCTACGGAGACATCATCATGAGCAATGCACGAAGTCCTCACCAAGATGCTCTCTCTGGAATAACAACATGCATGGTGGGAGGACGAGAAGAATGCCACCCATGCACAGGATCATGCTGGGGCGAACAAGAAGACCTCGAATAAGGATGAGTCCCATGGAAAGTTTGCGTCTGGAAAGTCCAACAAGTACAAAGCGAGTCAGCCCTCCCAGACTCCGGCTGTGGGAAAGCCAAATTTGCAGTTATCTTTGCTAGTCCATCAGATCCACAATGAGATAAAAGACAAACCCTAGTTCAAGAAGCCAGGGCTGGTAAAAGGCGGTCAAAAGAAGGCCGATAAGACGAAGTGGTGTGCCTACCACGAGTGCTATGGGCATAACATCGGGAAATGCACATCCTTCGAGAGATATCTCTGGAATCTTATCAAAGAAGGACATTGCACTGAGTATGTCAAAAGGAAGGCCACCGATCGACCCACTGACAAAGGACAGAAGGAACCTACAGCAAAGATGATTCGCATCAACAAAATTATAGAAGAATCATATTTGCTAGGAACTACTTCCAAACAGAAGAAAAGAAAGATTCGAGATGCATTAGCCGTCTCTCAGGTCTCCCATGTCACCACCCTTGGGGTAGCTACGACCTTGTCGTTGGTTTCTCTTTGAAGGACAAGGTATGGCTTGATTGGCTGCACGATGATGCTCTGGTCATGTCAATCCAGATTGCCCATGCTCAAGTTGATCGGATTCACATAGATGAAGGAAGTGCAGCAAATATCCTAAGCCTAGATGTTGTGCGCAAAATGGGGTTAGAAAACCTCACAACAAAAAGGGTCGTCCCGCTTCGAGGTTTCAATGGGTCAACCAGCATGACCATAGCCACACTCCAGCTAGACGTACACTCTGCTCCCGTCGTCACGTCCTATGACAGGACCCGTCCCAACTGGACTTTGATAACCGTGCCCGGTCCTGCTCTCGTCTGACAAGTCGAGAGAAGTCCCGAAACTACCCCTCAGCACCTGTCAGACAAGGGATAACTGCACTGATTTCCACTCATGCCTCCGCCTCTCGATCAACCCCGAATGTCGTGCCACGGCCTGGAAGGTCATCAAAACAGGAAAGGTGTGAATGGACAAAAATAATATCATTTAAAACACATTTCAAAATACATCTCTTACCCTCCAGTTTATCAAACCATGCATGCATAGGGTCAAACACATGAATCATTGGCTTTCAAGCCAAATCACATGAAAAGTATCAAATCCCGGCTCTCAACCCAAACATATGAATCATTTCATAAAACCATTTTATCATAAAATAAAGCACATAACCGGGGAATTACACATCTGAGGGTCCTCTGGGAATTACACAACCAGAGTTATCATCCTACTGGGAATTACACATCCAACCTCCCCGGGAATTACACATCCAACCTCACTGGGAATTACACATCCGGTCCCTCCGAGAATTACTCATCCGGTCCCTCCGAGAATTACTCATCCGGAGTCCCTCTAGGAATTACACATCCGAAGTCTACTCAGGAATTACACATCTGAGGGCACTGAACATAAATCCAAATCAAAATCTTTATTTCAAAATCATCATTAAAACCACGTCAAAACCATTCATCACGGGGTCTCAAGCCCAAATCTCATTTCTCGTAAATCCGTAAAATTATTAAATAATTCAATGCACGTAAATCCGTAAAATCATATCCAAAAATCATTCAATTCCATAAAAGCATCTTTAACTCACAATCCAAGTAAAAATAACCACTTAAAATCCCAGGCCTAGCCAAAAATCATCAATTGTACTCTCCTCGTAAAACGTGCCCAAAACACTGATTAAAATAATCATTAAATCCATAAGTAATCATATCAAATCATCAAGCAATCATTGCAAATCAAATCATGCCATAAATCATGTAAAACATTTAACTATGCATGCATATCAGTTTATAAAACAAACGTCCACTCACACACCGTCCATATCGCTCGCTTTCCGAGATGCACGCGTTTCCGTAATTTTCGACACTTTCGAGGAATCCCAAGTCCTGTCCAAAATCATTATTCAGGGTCACTAATGACTTAATTAACAGCATATTAATTTCCCATAATTTTCTGGGAATTAATTACGAATTAAAAACGTGATATAAACCTTCGGACTCTCGAAACAATATCGAAACGGTGTCCGATTGACTCGAAACCAACGCTAAAATGTTTGTTACATTGCATAGAAAAAAAGTCATGTTGACTTCACCTCGGGAATCATGCCCACGTGTCCTCACGGGCCGCTGTGAATGGCTTCGCGTGGGTACCACGCGCCTGCTACAGTGCAGGGTACTGTTCATCGTCCTCGCCCGATTCCCTACAAACGGATCCCTACGACCCGCGACATGACTCGTTTAGTTCTCCATCAATTCTACATCATTTTCAACAATTGAACATTCTATTAGCTTCGTAAAGAACTTAATTATGGGTCTGTAACATCAGTTTGGATCAAACATACCTTAATCCCTCATTTCAAATTCGACTTTAGAAGAACACCAAAACACGGTTCCTCTATCGAATTTCCTCAATTCCATCCGTTTTCTTTCAATTGATCCAGCCAACAGCTTCGTGGGAGTCTTCTAAGTATATTTCCAACCTCAATTTCATTCTTCAATCCCTCCAATTGCTCGACTCAAGTTCGAAAATCCAAAGTCTTCATTCCCTATGTTCTAGCCCAAAACGACCTCAATTCCTTTCAAGTTTAATTGGGTTCGACTCGGTTTGAGCTCAATAACCTTAATCCAAGGTCAATTTCACTCATGGATGTCCACAATTTCAAACTCGACCTTAAGGTTCATCAAGGGTTTTCGAGTTTTTGAGTTTGGGTCCAGTTGGGTTCGAAGTTTAGCACTCACCATTCAATTCCCCTTCTTTTCCTCTCTAGATATCCCATTCAATCTCTCTGTCCTTGGTGTTAATTCAATTTGTTCATATATATTGATCATCTCTCAAACAACAAAACGATTGTGTTGTCATTTTTTTGAATATTCAAACAACCATTTGCCACTAATTCATCCATCATGGTGACAAATGTCACCAAGTGACAATTCTTTATCCAAATCAGTGAGGGGCAGGTGTCAATTCCTCTGATGAGTCATCAAACAGGTAAAAAGACCAATTTTCCCTTCCTTGCATAATTACCAAAATGCCTCTAGCCTTCACAGAACCGTAACTTTCACATCCGACCTCCGATTGACGCGTGACGCTTGTCTATGGATTTAGCGTCCCGAGACCTATCCAACGGTCCTTCCAGAAAATCCAAACAAGGTCCTGATCAAAAAGTCAACTTTTGCCCCCAAAACCAAGGGAAAAATCGTCATTTTTTTCCAATTTTTCCAATTTTTCTCTTTCCGAATTTCCGGGTCGTCACATCCTAGACTTTTTACATCATGGACGAGTACCCACCATACAATGGAATTCTGGGAAAACCATGGCTTCACAAAATTCTCGCTAGCACATCAAGCCTTTACTAGAAGGTTCGATTCCCAATCCCTAGAGGAGGAATCGGGGAGATGAAGGGCGATCAGGAAATGGCTCGATGGTGCCTCACTGAAGGGCTGAAAAAGATCAAGGAGTTCGAGTTTATTCCTCAGGTTGGATCATCTATTGGGGGCAAACTTTCTTCGTCTCCTAAATAGCAACTAATCACGGGTCAAGATCCAGACGTTTATGTGGAACCGTCAACTCCAGAAGGATGGCAGCTAGAAGATGACGTAACTCTCATTCAGGTTGACCCTCAATATCCTGAGCGACATGCTCGCATTGGAGCTTAGTTGATTGATAAAGAAAAAGAAGAACTCAGTGCATTCCTGCGTGAAGAAAGAGAAGTTTTTGCTTGGTCACCATCTAACATGCCGGGGATTGACCCTGCCATCGCTTGCCACAAGCTACACGTCAATCCAAACCATAAGCAGATCAAAGCAGAAAATGCGCCATTTCTCCCCAAAAAAATTGCTATCATCTAAGAAGAGATTGACAAGTTACTCGTTACTGGTTCTATTGAAGAAGTTCCGTATTCTGAATGGATGGAAAACGTCTTACTTGTCAGAAGAAGGAAGCAGGAAGATGGAGAGTTTGTGCTGATTACACCGATCTCAATCTTGCATGCCCGAAAGATAACTATCCCTTGCCCAGAATCGATCTCTTAGTAGATTCTACTGCAGTAATGAGCTCATCAGCTTCTTAGATGCATACTCGAGCTATAACCAGATTTCATACATGAAAAAGACAAAGACAAAACTGCCTTCGTCTTCGATCGAGGTGTGTACTGCTACAAGGTCATGTCGTTTGGCCTCAAGAATGTGGGTACAACGTACTAGAGACTTGTCAATCAGATATTCAAAGGTCTCATCGGCAAGACCAAGGAGGTCTATGTGGACGACATCATGGTCAAAGGTGAAAAGTGAAGGGATCATATGTAACGACCCATCCCCAATTTTAAGGATTAATTTAGACTAATTACGGATTAGTGAGGCTAATCGAGGATTAGCCGAGGATTAACGGACATTCAGGGCGAAATTACGACTTTGCCCCTTGAACTAGGGCGAAAAGTTGACTTTTGACCCGGGAGGTATGACGCCCGAGGCTGATGATCGTGACATAGATCAGGACGTCACTAGTCCATAGACAGGGTGGCACGTCAAAATCGGAAGTTCGACGGGGAAGTTACGATTCACGGAAATTCCTAGGAACTATTTATACCAACACGTTTTACGAGAAAAAAAGTGGACTTTTATCCTCAGTGTGCCCCAGATATTTGAATCAGGCCCAATAGATGAGTGACAACTGTCACCCATCCATTGCCCACCCAACACAGATACATGCACCAACCTCCCCTTCTCTGTTTCATTCACCATCTTCGTGCTTCTAGACCAAGACACAAACACACCACCACAATCCACCCCAACCCACACAAACCTTCATCCTTTGCTGATGGTAAGAACAGAGAAGTGAGAGGGGAGCCGGAGACATGACGGTATGGTGGACACGGTGGTGCAAGCACGACGATGGAAAGACCGTGAGGAGAATTCGGTGGCAACCGACCGAAATTTTCATATGGCAAAGGTAAGCCGAAACCCAAGCCCTAAATCTCTTTCTTTGGAGCCTAGCAGTTTAATAGACCCCTTAGGATTGAGTTTAGCTTGTGGAAGTACGCAACCCAAGGATGAACATTTGGGTTCAAAATGGGTTTCTGAACCAAGGGGTTTTAGGATTGTTTTCTTGGTTTTGATTGCATAAATGATTTCTAGGATAGATTAGGGAAGATTGATGGAAAGAAGGAAGAAAAAGGATGAAAAAATAGGAAGGAGTGGCCTTGGACTAGTCAAGCCGATCCAGTTGGACCGATTTACAGGTGGGCCAGTTCGAATTGGTCTGGCCGAAGGAAGAAGAAAACTGTGTAGGGGCGTGGCTCCCATGCGCAGCCACTTCAGGTGGAGCGTGCGGGTGCGTGGGAAACTTTCTGGAGAAGGTTCCAACATGTGAAATCGTCTATTCGATGTAACGAACATTTTGGAACTGGTTTCGAGTCAATCAGACAACGTTTCGATATAGTTCGGACGTCCGAAGGTTTAGAATTGACTTTAAAAATAGTTAAAAATCCTGCAAAATTATGGGACTTTTATGAGGGGTTATTTAAGTAGATAGTAACCCTCTAAAGTGATTTGGACAAGTTCGGGAGCCCCGGAGATGGTGATTGCCCGGGAAGGGGTTATGGTACTCGTATCGAGGCGCGGCTTTGGGCGGTCTGTGAGTGGACCTTTTTTTCTAAATTTATGCATGCATAACTGTTTTACATGCTTTAATGAATATGTTTTATGATTCCATGAGTGCATTTGTTTGTGGTAGCTTAGTATTTACGTATTTGTGCGTATTTCGAGGTTTTCGATTTTAACGATGCTTATACGTGCTGTATTTTCAATGATGGTTTGACGAACGGGTTTTGGATTTGAAAACATGGAATTGGGCATGAGACCCATTTGATTGGAAACTATCGACTTGGAGTCCATTTGAATTGATGAGAAATCGGGCTGGGGCCCATTTGAGATATACGATCGGGCCGGGGGTCCCGTTTTTTTACGAACTCGGGCTTGAGGCCCAATTGGTTATGAAATCGGGCATGAGGCCTAGTTATGGTTTATAAACATGATTTTGGGTCGGAGACCCATATTTGAATTTACGATAGTTTATGGAAAACCCGGGCGTGGCCCTTTGAATGGTTTTCGAAATGAAATATGAAAATGGTTTTCCGTATACCATCCACACGAACGGATGCCCTCTAAACGTCTCGTAGTATCCTGGAGTGGCGGTTTGTCTCCTCTAGACGTCTCGTAGTATCCTGGAGTAGTCACGGGCATTGCTTACGAGGGGTAATTGCATGAAGCAACCGGTCCTTATAGTGACTCAGGAGCAGGGATTGCTAGAGGTTAAAACCTCTCCCTAGGGAGGGTCATTGATCTACGGGTCATTGGTCTGGGTAGACCCTGGGGAGACTTGGGATTTGAGACCCCGGGTAGCACGTGTAGCTTGGAACCATGACAGGATTGATTATTACATCTCGGAGGTCAGGCATCAGGGATGCCGATGATTGGTTTTGGGCTGAGACACTCGTGATGTGATTCGGGCTGAGTCCCACATTGTATTTGGTTTTGGGCTGAGTTCCCATGTGCTTTGGTTTATGGTTTTGGGCTAAGGCCCTAATGGTTTCATTTTGATAACTAGTTTTCGAATGCATGCATGCTTTTTAGTGAAGGGCATAAATAAATCTTCTTTCGTGAAAATGTTTTTATAAATTATTTGTTTTGTCCACTCACAACTTTTCGTGGTTTTTAATGCCCTTCAGGTTGATCGCGGATGCGGGGCTGGAGCGGAGACCGAGACATCACACTCCTCCTCCGGATCCTGACTTACTCTGAAAGCCCGGTGGGGCTAAAGACGGAACTATCACTTGTCTGACAGTTCGTGTCAGACGGAATCCGGCGCGTCCCGCGTTAATCCCCGGGGGATTTGGGACGGGTCCTAACATCATATCACTAACATGTGAGAGACCTTCAACTTACTAAAGAAGTAAAAAATGAAGCTCAACCCTCTGAAGTGTACTTTTGGGGTCTCAGCAGGAAGTTCTTAGGTTACCTTGTGACCCAGCGTGGGATTGAGGCAAATCCAAAGCAAATCAAGGCGATTCTCGAGATGAAGTCCCTTTCAAGTATAAAAGAGATTCAAAGTCTCACTACACGAGTAGCAACACTAAACAGATTCTTGTCCATGTCAACTGATCGGTGTCGACCTTTTATACAGGTAGTAAAGAAGGCATCCAGAGATAAGTGGGATGAAAGTTGTGAACAAGCATTTCAAGAATCTGGGGGTCTTTGATGTCGTAGTAAGGCTCCGCGTTGTCTAGGAAGAGAATGGGATTCAGCTGCTTGTATTCTACACATCTAAAGACCTCTTCGATGCTGAGATACGATACCCAAAGTTTGAAAAGTTAATTATGGCATTATTGGTTACCACAAAGAAGCTGCGACCGTACTTTCAAGCTCATCAGGTAATCATCATGACAGAATATCCACTCCGTTCGTTACTTCATGCACCCGATGCATCGGCACGAGTAGTGAAATGGGCCATAGAGTTGAGCCAGCATGATTTGCTCTATCGTCCTAGAACAGCCGTCAAAGGCCAAGCCTTAGCAGATTTTGTTTTGGAGTCCACACCAACATCAATGGAAAGAAGCAATGGCAAGGAACTTGGCAAAGCCTCCAGGGTCATCGGTACTTCCATGTCACAAGTTCATGGCGACAATTCCTCTTCTCTGCAACCCTTAACTTCCAATCTCCTATGGAAGCTCTTTGTTGATGGTTCCTCGAAATAGAGGGGGGCAGGAGTGGGAATTATTCTCATCACTCCTGATGGCTCAATAATGGAGCAAGCAGTGCAGTTTGGATTCAAAGCCTCTAATAATGAAGCGGAGTATGAAGCTTTGATTTGTGGACTCGTACTTGCCAAGGAGTTGGGCGTCAAGAAACTCGCTATTCATCAGATTCACAGCTGATCATTAACCAATCGATTGGTGAATATGTTGTGTGTGATACAAGCATGCTCAGATATAATAACAAGGTCCATGAAATGCTTGCTTTTTTCTCGGTTTTCACTTTCATCAACTTCCACGAGCCAAAAATGTACAAGCAGATTGCGTTGCAAGTCTGGCGTCATCACTTAACTATCGATTCAAGCACTTAATCCCGATTAAGTACCTCAAACAACAAAGCATTGATATCAAGGAGATTGAAGTAAGACAAATTTCCTGGGGATCAATTAGAGGCTCGTAAAATCCAACCTTAGAGATGAATCAATTTGACTGGGGATCGATTAGAGGCCCACAAAATCCAGATGAAGGCTGCACGATACTATGTTGACAAGGGCCGCCTTTTTCGAAAGAGCTTCACGAGGCTGAACTTGATGTGTTTGAGGCATCTTGAAACATTGAAAGTCTTGGTTGAAATTCATGAAAGACATTGTGGGAATCATTTTGGTGGATAGTCGCTTGCTCAAAAGATGCTTAGTGCAGGATTTTACTAGCCAACTTTTCGCCAGGAAGCTTTGCAATATGTCCATAAATGCGACAAGTGTCCAAGGTTCAAGCCTAACCGATTAGCCGTAACAGAAGAGTTGCATGCTCAGACGAGCCCTTGGCTATTCATGCAATGGGGAATGATAGCGTTGGACCCGCTTCCAAGTACACTAGTCCCAAGCAAAAAGTATCTGATTGTCGCCACTGACTACTTCACCAAATGGGTGGAAGCAAGGCCTTGGCTAACATTACCCAAGCTAACTTTCAACAGTTCATTGGGAGCCAAATTATCTGCCGATTTGGACTTCCCAAGGTCATCCTAACAGACAATGGAACTTAGTTCACTAGAGAAATAATCAACGAATTCTTTGAGTCTTGGAAGATAAAGCACTTCACTTCAACTGCTTATTACCCCCAGGGGAATTGCCAAGCTGAAGCATCCAACAAGACAATCCTCGACTGTATCAAGAAGCGACTCGATGATAAAAAACGCTTATGGGAAGAAGAGCTGGATGGCACGCTATGGGCTTATCGTACACTCTGTGTCGTGCAACTGGCGAATCTCCATTCACTCTTGCGTATGGCACCAACGCTGTCATACCACCACATATGTTGTTTCGGCGCTTTTTTATGGAGCTTGATGATCAAGTGGTCAACTCCATTGCTCTAAGGACTTTTCTTGACCTCAGTGAGGAATTAAGGGAGCAAGTGGTTAAACACTTCTCCCAGCGACCAACAGTAGGTCCAAAGTTCTTACAACAAAAAGGTAAGGATCCGGCACTTTCTCCCTGGTGACCTTGTTCTCAAAAAGAAGTTCTTAACACCGAACCATCCTGGCTCACAAAAACTCAAGTCCCCATGAGAAGGACCTTACCGAATCTACCAAGTAGGAGGAAATGGAGTTACACTTTGGAAACCATGGACGGAAACTTGGTGAGTGGTTCCATGAACGCTCATCACCTTAGAAAATATTATGTTTAGTACAAACCTGAAACTAGACATCCTTAGTTATGTATTGAATATAGTCTTCTTTTCTGGAATGTTTTATTCAAACTTATCAATAAGATATCGAGTCATTCTCAAGTTAATCATGTTGTTTGCAAATCCTTCCATTAGGAAGCACCTGAAGCCTTCCACTAGGAAGCACTCAAAGCCTTCCACTAGGAAGCACTCAAGCCTTACACCAGGAAGCACTAAAACCCTTCCACCAGGAAGCACTCAAAGTCTTACACCTAGAAGCACTTCAAGTCTTTTTTAAAGAAGCAAAACCCTTTTTTTGAAGGCAACATCAAAACGAACGCTAACCAAGTTAGTTAAAACCCAATGTTGGATGCTCATGGCTACTGATACGCAAATACTAAGCATTAAATTAACAATTATTGAAAACGCATGCAATTTAAAAACCCTTTTTTTAGATGTAGCATTGGTAAATAGGAATCATTCTGGACCGGGGAATGAGGGTACCTAAGTATTATTATCATTTGATTATTTAATTAGGGGGGTAAATTGGTTTTTATTATCCTACATGATTAACTAACTAAACTAACCTAATCTATTATTTACATGGTCAACTCATCTTTAACCTTGCTCATTCATAAATTATGCCAATTCCAAAATCTACGAAATTTCATAACCTTAGTTCTACGAAATACAAGCATATTATCTCAAGTACGTGCTTGGAAACTACCCTATACACCTTCAATGATCTAGACTCGGGAACTGCCCTATATCTAATTGAGCATTAAGCACAACATACAAGTATAACAAAAACTAAGCTATTGAAACACATGGAAGATTATTGAATTCATATAGATATAAACCATAATTATATTAAGATCAATCCAACAAAACGATCATTTAATAAGAAAAGACAATCATAGGGTAAAGAGGTCGTGTTACACTTTTTCTCTTCGGGAACTGCCCTATGGATGCTTAGTGGTCGACACTCCTTGGTGAGACACTTGGGAACTGCCCCATATGTAACGGGTGAAGGTGTTTGTGGTGGAGTATGGTGTAATTGGCTATTGCTAAAGATATATCGAATTATTGTAGAGGGAAATTTGGTTAAGCAAAGCTTTGGTACAAAATGAGAGACATTTTACAAATAATCTAAACCTCTCTATTTATAGGAGAAAATTAATCCCCAAATAAATAGGAGTTTACAATTTAATTCTAAAAGGAAAAGGATTAAACTAATTAAATTAAAGTCCTAAAGGTAAAAGGTATTCTAAATCCAAATGAAAGAATAAATACAAAACTTAATTAAAAAGGTAATAAAAACTCATAATTAAAAAGGGAAAAAATCCTAATTAAAAAGGACAATTTTCCTTAAAAAGGAAGGAAAATGTTTGTTGGAATTGAACAGGAATCGGCACAGTAGGAAGCTGCTGAAGCTTGGCAGAACATTCAGTAGACGCCAGCCGAAATGGGTGCTAAAAATCGGCAGTCAACGCGCATGGAGGCTGGAGAGGTGTTCGACGGATGCGAGTTGAAAAAGTGGAAGGAGGTTCGGCAGGCGCGCGCCGAGGAGAAAGATGTCAGTTTTGGTACACCTGCCCCGAAATACTTCACAAGGCTTGCAGCAGGCAATAGCTGATACTGTTCCTTGGCAATCTTTTGTGGATTCGGTAGGTCCCTATTGAATTCTTGAGTGGTTTTTGGTGGCGTTCTTTCATTTGATCATAACTTCTTCGTTACAACTCCGATTGAGGTGATTCTTTCGCCTAAATTCTCGTAATTCCGTGTTCTATCAATTCTACACAATTCTTACAAAATATGTTATTTTCTACAATTTTTTGGTATTAAACATTAAAAGATAAGCATAAAAGGTATAAAAGGATGCTTAATTCAAGGCTTATCAGCTACAACGGGGGCATTTGATGAGCGAACAAGTTTGGATACATCAAGACAGTTAATAGAATTTGAAAAAGAAACGATGAGCTCAAAATTCCTCATAAATATAGTTTTCATTTGCTGATTTGAAGGATAGTTGGCTAATCACATCTCGATCGCTCAAACCAGTTATTCAATACAAATATTCAAATACGGTAATCAACATACAAAAATGAAGTAACTACGGATGCAAGTCTTCAAAGCCCATGGTCCTTCGAAACTTTGCCCACACTTCTGCTGAAAGTAGGATATGTCATCGAATGGTGACTCGTCGATTTCAGGAACATCGTCTTTCTTAGCCTCTCCATCAGGCTCAGGGTCCATGTCTCGTTCAAGCTCCAGTTTTTGGTAGTGATCCCGCTTCGATTCTCTGTACGCAACTTTTGCGTGTCGTTTTCCTTAAAGCACAAAGTTGTGGGGGCATGTGGTGGCAGTGAGCAATCAACTTTCAAATTTTGGATTTTAGCCTCTAGGAGTTTGACTTTATCTTCAGAATCATGCAAACGTCCGCACGGTAAAGCAGACTCGTTGAGGCCGTATCACGCTCACTCTCTACCACATCTTTCTGCGCGACTTATCTCCAGCTCGTGCACCTTGTTCTCCAATGAACGTACTCTCCCCACCAAGGCATTGTTGTTTTGTCTGGAGTGGTCGCGATCCTCTCAAAGACGGATGCACTCTGATTTCATTCGTTTATTTTCCTCTTCTAGGCCAGCTTGTCTGCGAAGCATGTCGACGAACTTGTGGGCCCCAGCTTTTGCGATCTTGAGGTCTCTAACAACCTTATCATATGCAACCTGTGGCACTACCTTTGCAATTTCCGCAGTCACAGGGGCAGCTTCTATGTCCACAGTCCTAGAAGTTGGTTGTACCCTTTCCACTAGTCGTTCTGAGCCCTCATCCCTTATTGCTTCAATCACTTCAGGGGAAGTAGACACAACCTTCAGCTTCTTGGAAGGATCAACTGCTTTCTCTGAAGGGACCATCTGAGGTTTTGTGTTTGCTGGATGATCCTACTAGACTAGCATGACAGGATGTGGAGCCCGAGATGCCTTGAGAATGCATTTCAGGACCTGATTTCCTCTCGGGGGGAAGTAGCAAGTCCTTCTCTATGTTCTTCTTTTGAATGACAGCTTTCTTCATACGTAGAGAAGCACTTAACCACTCCTTGACCAAGCTAGTAGGGGGTCTTCGGCCATCAGAATCTCTAGACGGACATCCTTGACCAAGCTAGTAAAGGGTTTTCGCTAGCGATTGGATTTTTAGTTTCTTCCCCTGCTATTCTTGGGGAGCCTTCATGAAAGAACATCTGTCGCAAAGCTCTGCAAGCACCCCTTCTGGAAACGCATGTTTGTTGCGAATCTTCCACGACTGGAAATCTTCGGGAGTTTCAAAGTCTTTGTCTTTCCCTCGGAATGGAATTTGACTGCGCTAGCCACTCGGCTCCCACAATGCGAGCCTGCTAGGTCTTTCCAAAAGTGCACCTTGACGCATCTTGAAATTCCCGCCTCAAACAAATAAAGTGATTGCCGCTCTAATCGTAGCCAACAGACGTCCTGAACTCCCAGAATGAGCAAACACGTTCACCTGCAATGAAGGAACAAATTCATTGTTTCTGAAATAAATATATACCGAGTACATACACACTTGAATATATACGCATAAGGTTATTCAAAATACGTATGCTATTATCAAACACATTAATAGTATTAGTATATTAAATATATATTTTAATATATTAATATATTTATGTATGCATTAAAAATGCATATAAATATGCCTGCAAAAAAAAATTCAAGCGTTTATAAAAAAAAACGCATATGAATATATCTATCCATATATAAATATATATTAAGTAAAAAAACCCAAATAATTAAGCCGATGTGAACGCTGCCTGTGTGGCCAGGGTTGACCCATTGCTTGCCACGTGGCGGCCCTGGAATGGACAGGATACGAAACCAGGGCATCCTGTGCCTCACCTGTTAGACACCAAAATTGAAGGACCGCCCATTTAGTGCCCTCCATGTGGCACTTCGACCACAAAGCCCAACAACAATGCTGACAGCAGGGGACCCACCTTCCTTCTTCACCGTACAAACGTTGCCATCTGTCCGCCACATGCGCAGTCCATCGATAGCCAAGGCCCACAGCATGCCGCACCTCTCCGTGCTCACCACGCGACCACTTGTCTGGTCCCATCTGCTGCGCATGCCCTAAGAGAGTCCCATGCGCCCACTTTTCGATCAGCTCCCAAAGGAAGGTGGGACGCCACACGTCCATTTTGTTGCACCGTCTGACGTCGCCCGAGATGCGGGGCCCTTGGCCTGTAACCACTCCAACCGAAGCCCATCATGTGTCCCCTATTATGCACACAACTGTACTACTACAGCCGACATCCCCATTTGCAATCCAAAGACAAAATAAGTTAGGGATAAGAAAAATATATAAATTTTACCTTCTCAAGTTCGCCCTTTTGCCCAGACAGCATAACAAACCCTTCACACCATAAAAAAAATAGCCAGAGCTTGAAGGAGTAGAAATACCCTTTCCATACCACACCTACTCTCCTTCTAATTGCTCCCTAAATAAACGAAAGCCACAGCTGAAATAGGATTAATTTCATTTTTAAATGAGGTTAATTGGCATTGTTGGGAGAATTATGTCTTTGGATTCAAAGAAAAGAATTCTTTCTATGGTATATATTCTGAGACAAATAAAGGCCAACCCAATTACAAGACCAACCCAATTACAAGCCCAACTTTTCTCAAGCTAAAAGGCCAATTCATTCCAAGCTACAAGCCCAATGAAATTTCCCGGAAATAAACCAAAACTCGAACATCTCTTAAAATTACCAGAATTCCTAAGCGATGTGGGGGCATTTGTGGAACTCAAAATCACCCGAAAATTATGGAGCTGTCACGTAGCCCATAATCCCACTGGGTCTCGATCATTGAACGAACGATAATTTATTGTTTGCTGTTTGCAGGAATTCAGCAGGCTTTTGAGTTTAAATGACGAATTCTGCTTCAACAAAACCCAACTCCAATTTCTTCAAACCCAACTTTAATTTTTTCAAACCCAACCCCAATCCAATCTTCCCCAAATCACTTCCAGCAAACCCTCGATCAATCTGCCCCAAAATTGTGAATTTCCTTTTTTTTTTCTAAGCCACCTTCTTTTCGAATAGCGTAGAAAGAAGAATAAGAGGAACAACGAAACTTCACTTCCAGCAAACCCTCGATCAATCTACCCCAAAATTGTGAAGTTCTTTGTTTTTTTTTCTGAGCTCCCTTTTTTACGAATATAGGAGGAGGAAGAAGAAGAGGCAACAACGAAGATGTTAAAATTTGACTAAAGACTATTTCACCCTTACTAATTAGAACATGTGCCAATCACATGACATTTTTTTAATAGAAGATGTTAAAATTTTAATTGATGGATTATTAGTATACATTTTGGTATAATTTAGAAATGGTTGGTTATTAATAATGAAGTTTATTGACTATTGCTAACATTAGGTAGTTTGGTACTCTAACAACAGTTTTCCCTCTTGATTTAATTTTTGGTAAACTTAAATGGATTAAACTGTGAAAGTTTGAAACTAGATGCATCTTCATTTTCATTCATAGTGAAAAGACTTCAAACCTTTTCTGGGTCCTCAATACCAGAATCCCGTCTCATCTTCTCGACAGAAGACACATGGGGACTCATTATCCAAACTCCATCTCTCCAACCAAAACCCGCATAGGCTGGATTGGCATCGGCGTCATGGGCGCCGCCATGGCCTCTCGCCTTCTCTCAGCCGGCTACTCCCTCACCATCTACGCCCGGACTCCTACCAGAGCTCATTCCCTCCAATCCCAAGGTGCCCAACTCGCCGATCGCCGTATCAACTCGCTCAGCGCACCGATGTCGTCTTCACAATGGTGGGTCACCCATCAGATGTTCGATCAAATGTTCTCGACCCAGAAACCGGCCTTCTCTCAGGCCTTAACCACGGCTCCGTCGCCGTCGACATGACAAGCAGTCATCCAGCTCTGGCGCGCGAAATTTTCAATGCTGCTCGCGCAATGATTGTTGGACTGTCGATGCGCCAGTTCAGGTGGTGACATCGGCGCTAGAGAAGGCAAACTCGCCATACTTGCCGGCGGTGATGCTTCCGTTATCGACTGGTTGGACCCATTGTTTGAGATTTTGGGGAAGGTTACCTATGTGGGTCCTGCAGGCTCAGGCCAAAGTTGCAAGATTGCGAACCAGATTGTAGTGGAGGGAATTTGCTGGGATTGAGTGAAGGCTTGGTATTTGCGGAGCAGGCGGGGTTGAATATGAGACAATTTATGGAGGCGGTGAGGGGCGGGGCGGCCGGTTCGAAGGTGATGGAGCTGTTTGGAGAGAGGATCATCGGGAGAGACTTCAGGCCTGGTGCTTTTGCTGAGTATATGGTGAAGGATTTGGGGATGGGTGTGGATGTTGTGGAGGAGAGTGAGGATGGAAGAACTGCAGTGTTACCTGGTGCTGCATTGTGCAAGCAATTGTTTTCTGGCATGGTGGCTAATGGCGATGGGAAGCTTGGTACCCAAGGTCTTATCACTGCCATAGAGAGGCTCAACGGAAAGACATCAAGTTGAGATCAATTTGAAAGCAATGAAAGGTGTTGTTCTTTAATCTTTATGGTTTGAGTTGGTGCCTTTGTTTTTGGTTCATTTGGCAGTTGCATAGCCAATTTTACCTTATCTATTAGAAATAAGGTGCTTGCTATAAAATACTGGTTTATGCAGAAGCTCTGCCCTACAATGTACATTCTTGTTGTTGATTATAGAAATAATTAATCAGATCTCATGATGGCTTTCTCATGATGATTTGTAAAGCACAACTTGTAATAGCAATTGGGAACTAGAATGTGCAGATGTATAAATAGTAGAATTGAAGGTCGGTATGGTGGCGGAATTGAATTAGATTGGATAACTACTCAAATTTAATATATCTTGAATATTAAAATAGATTTTGTTTTAAATTTAAGAGGATTAGAGGAGATTAGTCATCAAAGAAAACTTACCCCTTCCAATCCTACTCTTTTTAGGTGATTTGATTGGGTAAGTTTCCTTCTATGTCTACTCTCATATAATCCCCTACAATGAAAACAAATCCATGTTTACATTCAAGATATATTGAATTTGATGAGTTGTCAGATGCAATCTATTCCCACCCACCAAACATGGCCGAAATTTTGATTGCGATCATTGATTCTGGTACTAGCATTTCTGACTGCTCTAATGTATATTATATATTGTGTCCCATGGCTAATTTATAAGAAGGATTATTCAAAAGTTAGGTTAGAGACCAAATACTAGAAGAATAGTTGATAGATTCATGGCTCTGTTGTTTACTGTTAGATGATGAGCTGGTCAAGGTATCACCTGCAAGCAATTGGAAATTTGGAATGACCAGTGTGGTGTGTTTTACTACCCCACTGCTGTTTTCCCTTTTTTTTTTTCGGAGTATAGGTAACATCTCCTTATTTAGGTTTTCGATCACATTTTTATTACCCTTTAGGGTGCATAATAAAGAGTCGTGTTCCCATCTTCAGCTTATGTCTTCGATATTATTACAAATAAGAAGATGATCATAATTGAAAGAAAGAGGAAGGCCAAGAAAAGGCACAGATAGGAAAGGGATATTCCAATTTCTATCACAAACACCTTACTTATTCAACAAGTAGAATAAGTCTAATTGAGTGGAGTGCAAGGAAGAGTGAAGAGATTACTAACTAGCCAAGTTTTCCATTGAGCCTCTCTATAACAGAGAGAACACCATGAAGACCCAGCTTCCCGTCACCGTTAGCCACCATTGCCGAATACAGCTGCTTGCACACTGCAGCCCCAGGCAAGACCACCACCCTCTCATCCTCTTCCTCAACAACATTCACACCCATCCCCAAATCCTTCACCAAATACTCGGCAAACCCACCAGGCCTAAAATCCCTCTCAATCATTTTCTCCCCAAACAACTCCATCAGAGTTGATCCTGCCGCCCCGTCCTTCACTGCCTCAATAAACTGCTTCAAATCCAGCCCAGCTCGCTCTGCAAAAACCAACCCTTCACTCAACCCAACTATGGTCACTCCACCCACAATGTTATTTGCTATCTTGCAACTCTGACCACACCCTGCTTCTCCCATGTACGTAGCCTTTCCCATAATGTCAAATAATGGTGTTAACCACTTCACTACCCCAGCATCCCCGCCGGCGAATATACCAAGTTTCCCTTCTCTAGCGCCCACGTCAGCTCCGGAAACTGGGGCGTCCACTGCCCAACAATCTTTGGCACGAGCTACGGAGGATATCTCCCTGGCCATGGCTGGGAGATTAGTGGTCATATCCACTGTGACGCCGTTGAGATTTAGGCCTGAAAGGACGCCGTTTGTCTCCAAGACAACTTGTCGAACATCTGGTGGGTGTCCCACGATGGTGAAGACGACGTTGCTGGACTGAGCAACTTCGAATGGGGAAACGGCGAGGCGGGCTCCTTGGGATTGGAGGGAAAGGGCTTTGGATGGAGTTCGAGCATATATGGTGAGGGAGTAGCCGGCGGAGATGAGGCGAGAGGCCATGCCTGCACCCATTAAGCCAATGCCGATCCAGCCGATATGGGTTTCGCCGGGAGTGATGGGGATCGGGTAAGGGGTTCCCATGGCCAAAGAAAATCAAACAAGTAATGTAATGGTGGGAAATCTGATATCAAAGAGTCACTTAGTAGAAGAATGGATCACAAGGTTGGTCAAGAGCTGCAAATCTGGCACTGTTAAGCCCAATAATTAACAATGGAAGAAATGATATTTCATTTAATAATTCAATCAAACAGAAAACAAGAAGAACTAATTAAAAATGAAGCAAATTTGGCTAAAAAAATAACACGTATCATTTATGGCTTTGTTTTCTAGTCTGCTACTTGCACTAAAGCAAAGAAAATAATGCATCCTTTCCAAAATCGGAAACAACCTCATGAGTCATGAACAATTATTAGTTCTACTATTATTGCGTATTTCATTATAAACTCTTTTCACACCTTCTTTTATCCTGCATAATATATTTTTAATGGTCCACAAAGTTGACTTTTTACTCTGATTATTGTTTGGAACTTTTCTTGGATACTATTACGTAGTTCTTGGAGTCCAGAGTCCGTAGACAGACTGCATGTTGGAATCAAAGACCGGATAAACTTGCTACGGGTCTGGACATTTCAAGGATATTTTGGTAATTTTAATCTAAAGGGTATTTTACAAGCAAGATATTTTGGTTTGTTTTTTAGGATGCTGACAAGTGTCCCACCCTTATCACCTCTTCACTATAATCCTTGGATGCACAAACCTTGGGCGTGGGAGTGAGTATATGTCTTGTGTATAAGTGTTAGTGTTTTGAGTATGTTTTGAGAAACCACCACCCACTTGAGAACCACACCGCTATAAGAGGAATCACAAACAGCAAGAAAGAGAGGGAGAAGGAAAATAAAGAGAAAAGGTAGAGAAAGGAAGGGAGGAGGAGGAAACCACGAGCCTGGAAAATCAGAATTTTGCACCCGTGAATCCTAGCCATTTTAAAACGTCTAAACCTTAACCTAGGACTCCTATCTTCTTTAAGCTCCCAAAGTCTTAGAACATTAGAGAACAAGAAGGCTGACACGTTGGAAGGACTGGAACACAGATGTACAATTTTGGCTGAAACTTGGAACTCGGGTTAGGGATCAAGGTATGTTTTTATGTGGTTTTTAGGCCATAGAACTTTTCCTACAATGAATTAGATGAGGATAGGTGGTTGGAAGGAAAAAAATGCATGAGAAATCGTGGGATTTGAGTCGGGTCAGGTCGGCCCGGCTGGGTCTTGTGTGCAGACATGCGGGTTGACCCGATGCGAGTTTGGGGATGACTTGCGCTAGCGCGTGAGGCCCACGAGCAGGGAATTTACAGAAATATGGGGGCATGTGTCATCTTGCCTCAAGATGCAGTCAACACATTTTTCAATGCTTTCGTTACGGACATTTTGGCATAGCTTTGGAGTCAATATGACACCGTTTCAGGGTAGTTTTGGGTGTCCGAAGCGTATATTTATGTTTTAAAAATTCATATTTAAATCCATAAATGAGGGATTGTATTGTGAGGTTATATGGGAATTTTGTAACCTGAGATTATGATTTTTTACTGAGGACACAGATCCCGGAGCCGGAGAAGAACACCAGCTTGGGATTAAATCGTGAGGAAAGACTGTGAATGAGATTTTATTGAGAATAAATTATTATGCATGCATATTTAAATATTTTAATAGCTTTATTATATTTTTTATGCTACGATGGTTCGGTTATGATTTTGAAATAATTATCTGTCACTTTTCTAGAATTGTCGACTGTTTTTCGAACACGTGTTTTATGGTATTTTGTGCAATGTTGTTTTGGGTAGGCCCGGTTTTTCAAGCGAATCTGCATTAAGTCAAAGATATAAGTTAAACGAATAATCATGATTTTGTGAGTTTTTTGTTCACGAGTAACCATCCTTGGATAGTTGATTAGTTCTCAGACGTCCGAAGCATGACTCGATTTTCCTGAGACTGCTGATTTGATTAGGCTTCAGATGTCTAAAGCTCAACTCTGTTTTCCTGAATCTTTACTCGGACATCCAGAGTGGTTTGCCTATCGGTAGTACGATTTGATTACGATGATTTGAATTCGAGTATCAATGTTTGGTTGGCTGTGCTTAACTATTGCTATTTGTTACTTGAATTTTTTTTTATTGATTTGATTTACTGATTTTGGTTTGATCTCCGGGATATATACTTGTATTTCGAGATTCTGAGGAACCTACGACTTATGATTTATTTCTTATTGTGATTCCATTGTTTTAGTTTGTTATGTGCATGCACAGTTTTTAGAAAACGGAGAGTAAAAGACTAATGTTTTTTGTACTATCTCTTTAAAAACGTTTGTTTTGTCTATTCACACTTTTATTGGTTTTACTTGTCTCCAGGCCGTGATTTAGAGACGGGGGAAATCTTGGAGTCGAAGGTATAAACGGTTCACTGCGCACTCGTTGACTTCTTGGGGTAGGCTTTAGTATTTTGTGTTATATAATACTTATGCTCTCTGTGTTATAACGCGAACGGTTATGTAAAGAATACTTTGTTTGACAGTTGGTTTATTTTATCGATATTGTGTGATACTTCTGAGGGTAGTTTTGACTTTTTTTACTATTAGATGGTAGCATGACCTTTCACGATTATCAAAGTGTTTTCGAGAAGGGTCCCGATATCGGCTTCTTAGGAAACAAACACCCCGAGCTACGGTTGTCTGGGAAAACACCCCTAGCTTCGAATTTATAAGATCTTGTCATAACAACAGTAGACATAATCCATGTATCAAATCACACAAGCCTCATAACCAGGCACAACCAATTCTCAAACTCAAGTACGAGTCACAATGAACAACAACACTGTAATACCCCGGAAATTCGTAGATTGTAATATTGTAAAATATTGAATGAAATGACATTTTTACCCTTGTGAATGGTCGGGTCAAATTGTTGACCTTTTGATTGGTGGGTCAACCGGATCTTGACCGATGGCCGTGACGTAGTTCGGGACGTCACGAGTCCATTGACTGGCGGCACGTCCAATTCGGACGAGATGGGGAGAAGTTGCGACGTTCGGAAGTTCAGGGGCATTACCGTAATTTGGACGAAATAAGGGAGAAAGTTGACTTCTTGAATGACCGTGAATTTTCACACGACCCGAAGACCGTTGGATTCGTCTCGATGCCCTGAGTATAACGACAGGCGGCACGCGTGAAACGGACATCGGATGACCGAGTTGCGGGTCACGGAAGTTGGAGGGCATTTTGGTAATTTCTGCCCTGCGGGCATTTTGGTCTTTTTGCACGGTTACTGTAGCAGCAACCGTGAAAAGCAGAGTACACGGCCATGCTGTGGTGTTTGTGGGCGTGCAATTTTTTAAGCCTTAGTGGACTGGCTAGTGGGTATTGTTTATGTAGTTTGAGGTAATGGGGGGGTAGATTGTGGCTGTTCAGACCACGGGAAGGATCAAAATGTGGCTATGGGCTCTGTGTGTGGGAAGCAAGTTCTGTGAGACCTGAGGATGTCTCCCATGGGTGTTGGCCTCCTTGATCGATTAACCGCGTAGGGGAGTGAGTGAAGGGTTGAGTTGGCTTCAGTTTGGGTTGAGAGACTGTGAGAGACAGAGGGGAAGCCGTGAAGAACAGTTTCGGGTTGTAGGGGGGAAAAATTCTGAATTCGATTTCTACGGGTTATGGGATCAATCTAAACACTGAGGAAGTTTCCTGGGAGTGGCGGAAACTTAACCGTGCAAGATTCGAAGGAGTTTGATCGAGGATAGCTCAGGAACCTGAGTTCCAGTTCAGAGAAAACCAATTTGGAGGGAAAAATTTGAGTTTGATTTCTACGGCCTGTTGGACAAAACTAACCACTAAGTAAGCCTTCTGGGAGCATTTGGAACTCGTCCATATCGGAACCGACGACAACCAGCCACGGAGGAGCTGGGACGGTGACCGCCGTGTGCAGAGGAAATCACAGTGTTTGGACGGCTACTTCTAGGTAATGTTTCATTCAATTGGTGGTTCCATTTAGTTAGTCTAGGTCCCCTTATGCTCCTGTATGATTTAATTGGACAATGGAGATAGTTTGGAGGAGTTCTGAGGTTTGACCCGTGGGGCTGTTCGGGTTTGGTTAGGACGATTTAGGGCTTGTCGAGATGATTAGAGGACTAAGAACTGTAATTGAATGGTGTTAGGACATGTTAGAATCAAGAATGAATGAAATTAAGTAGAAATGGAAGGTTAATTAATCGGGTCACACCGCGGGTTGAAGACCCAAATTACAGTGATTCGGGCAGGGACGACGGCACTGTAGCAGTGTCACTGTAGTAGCGCGTGACTTTCACGCGCAGCCACTTTGGGCGGCGCGTGAGGGCGCGTAGAGCACTATCTCGGTTCAGGGTCAACATGACTTTTAATCCCCTAATCATTCTGAACATTTTCTATGAAATAACCATGTTGATCTGAGATAGTTAGGAAGGTCAGTTTAGGGCCGGGTGTCTCGGGAAGCGTGCTGGACGGTTTTCCCGAACCGGTTTCTGTTTCGGACTTTTTGAGAATATATTAAGGACATATTTTGACACTTGCATGTGATTTGGAATGACAGGAAACTTACGTTAATCCCGGAGACAAGTTCGTACGCGCGTTATTTGCAGGGGGAACGTACTGTGAGTGGGCTCGTTTTTATTAACATTTGCATGCATAACCGTTTTCATTTTCGTATATCCATATGTGTGTGTGAATCAATAATGGATTTTGATTACCTCGATTTACGGTTGTGACACGTTTTACGGTTTGGGCTCGAGGCCCGTTTTACGGACATTGAACACGGTTTTATATGATATATATATAGTTATATATGCATGTGGATATTAGTGGCTATCTTAGGTACTGCACTGTATAATCCACCGTGTGATACTGTCTCCTCCGGATGTGGTACCCCGGAGCGGTCACGGTGCATTGCCTGCGAGGGGTCATGCTACGGAGGTGCCGGACCGTAGGATGACTCAGGAGCAGGATTGCTATGATTGGATGTTTGGGACGTCGAGCGTCTGGGACGCTAGGCATCTGGGATGCCGTAACCGAACTGGGTTCGGAGTTTGGACTCGGATTTGAGACCGCGGGTGGCACGCGTAGCCTTGGGACTGTGACCATTATTGAACGTCAGGGACGTCAGACATCTGGGATGTCAATATCGGAGTGTATAGTGCAGTAGCTGGGTTATGTTACATTTCTGGCTAATATAATGATTGTGATGTGTTATATGTGTTTATGGTTTTCAAATACCGATGCATGCATGTTTGGAAAACGGAGGGGTAAATTATATATTTTACTTAATATACTGTTTTTATTAAACTGAGTTTCGGCCCACTCACCTTTCATGTTTTGGTAACCCCTCCAGGTCGTGCTGCTGAGGTTGGTGAGGACCCCGAGGCTGAGGCATAGATTTTGTACTGCGCACCTGAACCCCTGTCGGGTCGGATCACCCGCAGGATTTTCCTTTCTAGTGTCGTGCTCGGATTTGTATTTTGGATTATATCCCTTGTCTGACATCTGTTAAATTTGAGTTATGTATGACTTTATAATTCAGACATTTATGCATTTAAGTTTTTAAGGCTAAAATTGGAATTTCGGTTCGGGTGTCAGACGGGAGCAGGGCACGTCCCCTTGTGGTCCCTGGGGGATCGGGGCGGGTCCCTGTCAAACACTATGTGTAGGCTAACTCGGGAGCTGCATATAGCACCATTCGAGTCAATTCCAGGAAGCTCACTAACGCAATATCTGGACACGTCTAGGAACTGCAAATAGTACCATTCAGACGGTAACAATATCCCTTAGGAACTGCATTCACTCACTATCTGGTTCATGTCTGAGAACTGTACATACGCACCATCCGGACACGTACTAGTATCATATGAGGATGATGATCATGGAAAAACAGTTCACAAAACCAAAAAAACTCATTTAACATAAATCCTTGACTTAATAACAAGCCAAAATACATTCAAAATCAGGTTTAAGCCCAAAATACCATTTCCATAAAATGTCGTAAATAACCGTCTTCAGAACTAATAAATCTAGAAAATTGTCAAATAATGATTTGGAAATCATACTCAAATCATTACAACATAAATCGAGCAATAAAACAATTAAAATATTTAACTATGCATGCATCGTAAATTATAAAAACAGATTCCACTCACCAACTGCTCAAGTGACTTAATTCCAAATTGTATGCTTACAGTATCTAACTAGTTGAAATCACCATTACAGGTCACTAACATCCCAAATACCTCCCATTAAAATTCCAAATTTTTAGGATTAAATATGAGT
The DNA here is from genome assembly GCA_032719365.1 of Prinsepia uniflora. Lineage (NCBI taxonomy): Eukaryota > Viridiplantae > Streptophyta > Magnoliopsida > Rosales > Rosaceae > Prinsepia > Prinsepia uniflora. Next base: position 22,816,790 of record CM064865.1, on the reverse strand, counting down.
TAAAAACCTAAACATAACACTTCGGACACCCCAAATTACTTCGAGGTGATGTCTGGTTGGCTCGAAAACTATACCAATGTGTTCGTAACATCGAGTACATGAAGAGTTATGTTGACCGAAGACCAAGATAGTGAGAAGGCAACTTGACATCTCACCAAGCAACATAACATTCATAGACGCATTTAAGCAAACTGACTCATCTGAACCTACATCCCAATACTTTGGGAGTCCATAAGTGAGAAGAGTGAATGAGAAGAGGAATAGACTCTCGAAACACCATTAGTCATGGCACGAAATTTGAGTATCCATGAGCAAACTTGCTCAAACACTGAGGGTATTGCTAACTTCAGGATCCAAAACCCTGGACCTCAAGGTAACAAGAAGGACATTGAAATCAAGAGTGGAGTTCTACATCAACTCCGTAAGTTTCATGGACTTAGGAACGAAGGTCCTGACAAGCACCTCAAGGAGTTCCAATTCATTTATGGTAGTTTGTGTTCCGACAATGCAGACTTGGATATCATGAAGATGAAGGCCTTCCTGTTGTATTTGGAAGATAAAACATGGGCATTTCTTCTTGAACTCCCATCAAACCATATCGATTCTTGGCCTAAGTTGGTTCAAGAATTCCTTACTAAATATTTTCCTGCCTCAAAGATTACAGTCTTGAGGAAGTAGATCACATGCATTAAGCAGCGAGACCATGATGAGAACTTCAGCCAATACTACGAAAGGTTTAAGGAACTATGTGCTTCATGCCCTACTCACGAGATCACTGAAGCTCTCTTTTGACCTATTTCTACAAAGGACTTAAGGCATGGAATAGAGGACTACTTGATGCTGCAACAAATGGGAGTTTCTTGGCTAGGAACTTAGTGGAGGGTTGTGCCTTACTTGAAAGCCGTGCACTCAATGATTCTCAATATGAAGGTGTCGAGCCTACTCCAAGACAAGTACATGTGGTAAGTTCCAATGTTATTAATGATTCTAAATTAGATAAGATCACCTCTATGCTTTCAAATGTGTTAGAACTCAAGAAACAAGTAGCTTCAATTTGTTCCGTATGCTCTCAAGGCCACCTTGATGGCCAATGCCTCTACACTTAAAGGAGGAAGACAATGGAACTGAGATGGAACACGCCATTGGAAGCTTCCAAGGAGGACCAAGGAACCAAGGTTACAGTTGGAGAGACCTGAACAACGTCCTGAACACTCAGCATATGTCCATGCCTAAATCCGGCCCAGAACCAATTCCATCAACCCACATGACAACCAAGGCCCTTGTACCATTTTCTAACTTTTCTCATAATCTTACAAATAATCATATCTCTTCATCCTCTAATCCTGATTATGATAAAATGTTAGCTGCTCTTTCCCAAAGGCAGCAAACACTAGTGGCTTTTACTCAGACTATTGTCACTGGTCAGCAAAATTAGCAAAAAGACATCGTTGATCTCAAGGAACAAATGGGCAAAGTCGTGGACTTCATAGGTAAGATCCAAGCAAGTGGGTTGCTTCCACCTCAACCTATGCCCAATGACAGGACCCATCCCAATCCCCCCGGGATTAGTGCGGGATGACCCTGCTCCCGTCTGACACGAAGTGTCAGACAAGGGATATTTCCGACCTTTGCCCTCCCGGGCTATCAGAGTACGCCAGGATCCGGAGGAGGCATGTGATATCTCGGTCTCTGCTATAGTCCACATCCGATGTCAACCTGAAGGGCAGTCAAAACATTAAAAAATGTGAGTGGAAAAAACAAGAGTTTATAAAAACATTTAATAAGAAGACATTTGTACCCTCTACTAAAAAGCATGCATGCATTCGAAAACCATTTATCCAAAACAAACCATATGTGGGACTAAGCCCAAAGAAGATATAAACCAAGGTCGAAAGGACCACAATGAAAACGACCATACGGGCCACTGCCCAAATCCATACGGGACTCGGCCCCAAACCATAAAGAAACCAAGTACACGAGCCACTGCTCAAATCCTGTGCACACCTGTACACACCACATATCATATATCATATATACATCACATACATATATATAAGTCACACAACCAATCCTGTCACGGTATCCAAAGCTACGCGCGTGCTACCCGGGTCTCAATCCGAGTCATCTCAAAGTCAAGGTCAATGTCCGCAGACCACTGACCCTACCTGAGGTAATAGTAACCATAGCCTTCCTGAGAGTAAGGAACCCAACTGGGGGTGACTCCACTCAGTCGGTGCTCCGTGACTACTCCGGGGTCCACCCAGGCCAACGACCCTCCCCGGAGGAGATAATAGAAGTAAAGGAAGGTAGATGAACATATATATACATAACATAAACATTCATGACCGGTTCCCCTGAACCGTCATGATCTATAATATCCATAATCAGGTAACATGCCGGTTCCCATAAACCGTCATGAACCTGGGAATCCATTTAAGGTTCTCTGACCTGAAATCAACACCGTAAAGTGACTGGGTCTCGTGCCCAAACATAGGACATCAGCTGGGCACCGTGCCCGAAATCTGAGGTCATATGCCCGAGACAAAACCAAATGGGTCTCATACCCGAGTTTATCCTTTTAGAAATCCAAGGCCATTTCATTAAAACCAATAAAGAAATACAGACCCGTATAAGCACCGTATAAGGCCGAAACCTCGAAATACGTACTTATACGTAACCACATACAAATGCACCCATGGCATCATCAAACAAGTAATAAAAAAATATAATAAACATTTATGCATGCATCAATTTAGAAAACAAGGTCCACTCACATACCGTCCGAGCTGCCGCCTCGATTTGCGTGCCATACGGCTCCCCGAGCCGATCACCGTCACCGGGACTCCCAAACCTGTCCAAATCGTAATAGAAGGTTACTAACTACTTAATTAACCTCCTACCAAAGCCCCGTAATTTTCCCGTATTTTTAACTATTTTTAAACCGACCCTAAACCTTCCGACACCCCGAAAACTATCGAAACGATGTCCGATTGACACGAGACCAGTCCCAAAATCTTCGTTACATCGAATAGAAGATTTCCCGTGTTGAACACTTTCCCAAATTATGGCCCACGGGCCCCTAGAAAGTTGAAAACACTGTTCATCAGCATCAACCGCAAAACTGAACCAGTTACTATTCACGGTTACTGTTCACAGTTACTGTTCATCTCGGTTTTTCTTCAGTTTTCGGACCGATTCGGGGTCCGTTTGGTCCCATTTTAATCTCTAAATTCCTATTTCTTCATTTCCTATCTAACCCAATCCCTAAAACTAAGAAAAAACCACCCGAAACGGAGCTTCCATCCGCCATCAATGGTGGCCGGATTTTCTCCGGCCGTTCACCGGCCATTTCCGGCCATCCCAAGCCCCAAAACTAATCCCATTCTACTCCTAGGGTCCCCAGAAACCTAACCTAATTAAAGAAATCGATTAAAAACCATTAAAACTCAAATTTGGATTTTTGAACATTTTCTTACCTCACGGGTTCTCCTCCGCCGTGTCCTCCCCCGTGGGCCACCGTCCACCCTCTCCGTCCTCAGCCCTTCACACTCCCCCCACGGTCACTCCCAGCTCATACAAGTGATGAATGGTGAAGTGTGATTGTGTGTTTCGGGTTGGAGGATGAACAAAGATGAAGGAGGATGGCTGATGAGAGAAGAGAAATGGAGGGTGAGGATTTAAGATAGAATTGAAATGGATGGTTAAGATTGAATGGTGGGTGGGTTTGGTTAAAAAAATTAATTAAATAATATTATTTTATTATATAGATCCACATTTTGGGGGATCAAATCAATGGGATGAGTGACACTTGTCACTCATCCATGGGCCCCACCAAAATATCCACCCAATCAGATTTCGCCAAAACGTCCCCGTCTCCCCGTCTCGAAGTTCGTGCATAGTGAAATCGAACTTCCGTGACCCATAACTTTCCCGTTTGAAGTCCGATTTCAGTGTGCCGCCTGCCTATGGATTCGTATCGTCCTCATCTACGTAACGGTCTTCGGCCCTCGGCCATCGGACCTCCCGGTCAAAAAGTCAACTTTTGACCTTCTATTCACCCAAATTACCAAAATGCCCCTAAACTTCCGAACGTCATAACTTCCTCCTCGAACGTCGGAATTGAACGTGCCACCTGTCTATGAACTCGTGACGTCACGAACTACGTCACGGTCATCGGTCAAAGTCCATTTGACCGCCCGATTAAAAAGTCAACGTTTTGCCACCACTAGGGGCAAAACGGTGATTTCGCATCGTTCGTCCGATTTCGCTCTACTAATCACGGATTAGTCTCACTAATCGTGATTAGTCACTAATCTAATCATGGAATTTGGGACGGGTCGTTACACCCAACCTAAATGCAAGGCCTGAGGCCAAGGCCATTATCATTCGAAGTGGTATAGTGCTCGGTGACATAGAGCCAGATCCAACCATTTCTGAGGTTGAAAAGCAGAAGGTGGCAACTAAGCCCACCACGACACAACCACCAGTTCAACCTACCCACACACAAGGTAATGACCATATCCCTTCAAGTTCAGTTGTTACAAATTCTCCATTTGTGCGTGCACCATTTCCAAGTAGGCTTGCAAAGTATAAGAAGGATGAATCTGAGGAGGAAATCTTGGAAATGTTCAAGAGGGTACAAATCAACATGCCCTTGATTGAGTGCATCAATCAAGTGCCAAAGTACGCAAAGTTTCTGAAAGATTTATGTTATCATTCAACGATGGATGCCCCCAAAGTTGAAGGATCCATGGACTTTTTCTGTCCCCTCCGTGATTGGTAACAAGTCTTTTGATAAATTAATGCTAGACTTAGGTGCATCCATTTATGTTATGCCATATTCTTTATATGTTTCCCTAGGTTTAGGTAAACTGAATCATGACGATGTTATCATTCAATTAGCCGATGGCTCTAACGTTCATCCAAGGGAATACGTTGAAGATGTTCTTGTGCAGGTTAACCAGCTCATCTTCCCTGCAGATTTTTATGTCCTAAACATGGAGGATTTCCCTACGAATCAAGCTCCACTGATGTTGTTGGGACGACCATTATTAGAACTGTCAAAATAAAGATTGATGTAATCAATGGCACACTAATTATGGAAGTCGATGGGGAGGAAATAGGATTCAACATTTATGACGCCATGAGGTACCCTAGTTCTAATACTCAAACTAATTTTTCTATTGATGTGCTTACTTCTTTTGCAGAGAAACATCTTGAGTTAATTCGAGAAGACGTACTCAACATGGTGATTCAGGAAAGAGTAGGCCAAACCTAACCGGGGGAGGCCTTGGATGAGGACATGGACTACGAACTAGAGCCTCAGATTTTGGAAGAAATTATGGCCCTCAATGAGGCCCATATAATGGTAAATCTTCCTATACCTTTGTCACTTTCAGTAAATGCTGACGAAACTCTTCCATTAGTGGTGCAGGCCCCTATTCTCGAGCTCAAGGTTCTACCTGACCACCTAAAGATGCCTATCTAGGCCCGAATGAGACTTTTCCTCCCATAGTGTCTTCTACACTAACTGAATCAGAAGAAGAGATATTGGTACGTGTCTTGACTAAGTATAAGACAGCCATTAGATGGACTTTCTTAGACATCAAGGGATCAACCCTACAACCTATGTGCATCGAATCTTGTTGGAAGATGATTCAAAGCCGTCTCGTGAAAGCTCATCGTCACCTCCATCCTCCGATGATGGATGTTGAGAAGAAATAGGTAATCAAACTCTTGGATTATAGTGTCATCTTCCAAATTTTAGACAGTAAATGGGTCTCACCAGTCCAAATAGTTTTGAAGAAAAGTGGAGTCACAGTTGTTAAGAGCGGCAAGGGCGAGCTCGTGCCTTGGAGAACAGTGATTGGATACAGAGTTTGCATAGATTATAGGCACCTTAAAAAAGAAACTAGGAATGACCACTTCCATTTGCCTTTCATCAATCAAATGCATGAAAGGTTAGCCGATCATTCTTATTACTGTTTTCTTGATGGTTATTCCGGGTACAATCAAATCTTTATAGCTCAAAACGATCAAGACAAAACGACTTTCACTTTTCCTTTTGGCACTTTTGCCTATAGAAGAATGCCTTTTGGCTTATGCAATGCCTCAGGTACATTCCAAAGATGCATGCTTTCTATTTTCTCTGAATATGTGAAAAAAATAATTGAAGTATGTATGGACGATTTCAGTGTCTTTGGGGATAGTTTTGACGCACTCTTAGAACACTTAGAACTTATCTTACAAAGTTGTGTCAGAACTACTCTAGTGCTTAACTGGGGAAAATGTCATTTAATGGTTAGACAAGGGATATTCTTAGGCCATATTGTCTCTTAAAGGGGAATTGAAGTTGAAAATCTAAAGTTGATATTGTGCGCCACTTACCCTCTCCCACTTATGTGAGAGAGGTTCGTTCATTTCTTGGACACGCAGGTTTCTATAGAAGATTTATCAAGGAATTTTCCCACATTCCAAGGCCCTTGTATTGATTACTTCAGAAGGAGACACCCTTTGTCTTTGATACAAACTATTAGGAAGCTTTTGAGAAGCTTAAAGAACTCTTAACCAAAACACCCATTCTTTGTGCCCCAGATTGGTTCTCACCCTTTGAACTAATGTGTGATGCCTCTGATTATGCAGTTTGTGCCATGCATGGACAAAGGCGGGACAAGAAGCCCTACACCATATACTATGCATCCAGAACATTGAATGATGCCCAAATAAGCTACACCACAACTGAGAAGGAGTTGCTTGCTGTTGTGTTTGCTTTAGATAAGTTCCACTCTTATTTACTTTGAACTAAAGTAATTATTTACACTAATCATGCAGCACTGAACTAACTCCTAGCCAACAAGGAAGCTAAACCAAGGTTAATTCGATGGATTCTTCTTCTTCAAGAGTTTGACATCGAGATTAGGGACAAGAAAGGTATAGAAAACGTGGTAGATGACCACTTGAGCCGCATGGTACACGAACAAGATCCGGTGGTGATTCAAGAGATGTTTCCCGATGAACAACTCTTCAGAATCGAGGTAAGTACTCCTTGGTATGTAGATATTGTGAACTACTTAGTCACCAAGCAGTTACCTACCACTCTAGCTCGTGCACAAAAAGATAAATTCAAGAAGCATGATAGGTACTATGTTTGGGATGAACCTTTTTTATGGAAATACTATGCAGACTTTCTGATTAGGAGATGTGTCCTTAATACTGAACAAAAGTCAATCCTAGAATTCTGTCATAACCATGCTTACGGAGGTCACTTTGGATCTAGAAAAACTGCACTTACAGTCTTAGAATCTAGATTATATTGGCCTACACTTTTTAAAGATGTACATTCATTCTGTTTAGGATGCGATAAGTTCTAAAGATCCGGAAGGTTAGGACGAATAGATGAAATGCCACAACATTAAATTTTAACTATTGAATTATTTGATGTTTGGGGCATCGATTTCAAAGATACATTTCCTCAATCTAACGGTTATCTCTATATCTTAGTTGTCGTTGATTATGTCTCGAAATGGGTGAAATCTAAGGCCACCAAGACTCATGACTCTAAAACTATTGTAGATTTCCTCATAACTAACATTCTTTCTAGGGTTGGGATCCCACGGGTCCTAATCAATGATGGTGGAACTCACTTCTGCAACAAGATCATTAAGGCCTTAATGAAATGGTACGGTGTCACTCACAGAGTATCTACACCTTATCATTCTCAAATGAGTGGAATGACTGAGGTCAGTAATAGAGAGATCAAGAAGATCTTAGAGAGAACTGTAGGCCTTAATCCTAAGGATTGGAGCCAACGTTTGGATGATGCACTTTGGACAAATAACATGGCTTACAAAACCCCTATAGGAATGTAACCCTATAGATTGCTCTATGGCAAAGCATGCCACCTTCTGGTGGAATTGGAACACAAAGCATGGTGGGCTGTCAAGACTTTCAATATGAAGCTGGATGAGGCCGGGAGGAGAATAGGAATTATGCATTTGAGAACACTCTGATCTAAAAGGAGAGGACTAAGGCATTTTATGGCAAACAGATCAAGAGTAAAACGTTTGACATTGGCCAAAAAGTTTTGTTTTTCAATTCACGACTTAAAATCTTTCCTAGTAAGTTATTTTCTAGATGGGTAGGTCCTTTTTTTGTTACTAATGTGCTTTCCCATGGAGCCATACAGATCAAAAACATTGAAACTGAAAAAGAGTTCAAGGTAAATAACCACAAATTAAAGCCTTATATCAAAGCATTTGGAGAACACGATGCGGAGTCAGAAAAAGTGTTACGACTTCGCATCGTATGAGTTGATTCAAGAACTTCATCCAGGAGGAATGAACGTTAAACTTCAAGCGCTTATTGGGAGGCAACCCAATGTGTTCCTGAATTGTAAAAGAGTTATCAACGCAAGTTTACTTTTTTTCAACCCTTCACTCTCTTTTACATTGTTTATTTAATGCTTTTCGTGTTGTATGTTTGTAAATCCTCTTTCATACTTGGATTTTATGTTCGATTACTACCTACTTGCTTACATTGAGGAAAATGTAGAATTTAAGTGTGGGGGAAGGGTTTAAACTTTCTCTGTTTTACATTCTTAAAAAAAAAGAAATTTTTTGAGTTTTTATTGCATTCTTTGAGTCTTTTTGTTGTAAATTAGTGTTTTTATGAGTCATAGGATACCCTTTAACTTGACAATGATAAGAATAAAGGAAAACCGAACACAACATGGCTAAAAGATAATCACTACAACTTGAATTCGTTTGTTAATACTTTGTGATTAAGTGTTTATTACTTGTAGTGGATGGTGCATGATAAACTGGTATAGAAGTGAGCATGTTAAGATAAGTTTGAATCATATGAACCCTATGTGAGCTTTTGAGCCTTATATTTCTTTGTTAAGTGATTCATAGGATTTTTTCGTTTAAATTGATATGCATATAACTCATAACTACTTGCTATAGCTTTTAATGAACTTTAGAGTACTAGAACTTATTGTATGTGATTTTCAAAGTTTTTAAGTCAATAAACTCTATGATTTTAGAAATGATTAAGGCAATAGGGTTACCACCATATATTCAAATATCCATGAGTCCCTATTTGATCACATAAGTGTGATCCCCCTAGTTTACCCCTTTGAGCCTACAGTAAGCCTTTATTTCATCACCCTTATATTAACTCATGTGAGCCTAAAATAGACATAATTTACCTTTCTTCCAAGGACTTGGTTGAAAACTTGAAAATGACGCGAATCGCAAGAAGTGATTAGATGATTTAAAGTCTTATATGTAAATATAGAGAATGACTTGCTCAAACTATGTGGTTATATATTGTATTAATCTCAAAAAAAAAAAATTGTAGTTTGGAGTTAAGTTCCCTATGTTGTAAATATAGAATTATTGAAGAACAATGCGCAACATGTTAAACACCATGTTAAACACTTGGTCTGAACACCAACATGTTAAACACTTGGTCTGTGATGATGAGGAAGCACCTATTCCTACATAATGAAGTCTTTAGTTGAGCCTTGGAACTACTTCTATCAACAATTTTTCTAAATATTACATGCCTCTACACCTAGCCTCATTACAATCGGTAATGAAGACCTTAAGATGCTAAACTTTAATTAGTTGAGTCTATCCCTTAAGTAAGCTTAATTATCACTACAACAAATTTTCCTTCAGACAACGGAGAAAATCCGTTGTCTATTCCCCATAAATACCTTTGTAATTGCCCCTGATGTCTAAATGGGGTGTTTAGACAATGGAGAATATCCATCGTCTTAAGTCACTTTAGACAACGGTATTAATAAATGCAGTTCTCTAAAGTGACGTCACACAACGGTTTATTTAGAAATACTATTGTCTAAATGATACTTTCCAGAACCGTTTATTAAAAAATACTGTTGTCTAAAGGGTGTTTTACACAACAGTTTATTCAAAAATACCATTGTCTAAAATGTAACGACCCGAACCAAAAATAATAATATTTTAATGTAAAAAGACTATTTTGCCCTTGAGGGGAAAAAACTTTGACTTTTGACCCTAGAAATAATTTGGACTTTGACCCATGACTATGACGTAGATCGGGACGTCACGAATCCGTAGACAGGCGGCACGCCGAAATCGGAGTTCGTATGAAGAAGTTATGGTCAAGGAAGCGTTTAGAGGAATTTACGAACCGAGAACAACGGAATAAAATATTAATTTATTATGGGAATCCGTGCCAAACTAATATTTAAATCAAACTAGTGGATGAGTGACAAGTGTCACTCATCCAAGCCAAAACTATTCCAATAAAGTAACCTTACCATTATTTCCTCATTTATAATAATTTAATTTTCCCTCCATAATTCCTAACCCTTGGATCTCTGCCCAAATGAATCCCAGCCCTCCATTTCCTTTGTTTTTTCTCTATTCCTGCACGTTCATGTTCTCTGGGGAGAAAACACAAACACACACATCCATCCCCCCTAAACCGTGCAACCCGTTTTCCTTCCATTTTCTCTCAACCCAAACGATCGAACCAGCAGCCCTCACACCACCAGCCGACCACCAACAACACCACCCTCACCCACTGATCATCACCGTGCATCACCGGCGACCACCACCCCATTTGCCCTGCCCTGAACTGCCGTGCAAACTCAGACCCGAAACACAGAGGAATCGGGTCCAAGAAGAAAAACTCGACATCCACACCACCTCGACGCAAGGGAAGCTCCAGTCTACACCGTGAGGTCCCCAGGAGCATAACTGGACGACGGCGAAGGCTGCGGCGGCGACACGTCGGCGGTAAGAAGCAAAACCGAGAACCTCGTTTTTCTTCCCTGTTTCGAACCAACTTGTTTTGATGCTTAGAAATCGATTAATTGGTTATAGACATGTGCTAGGGTGAGAGAAGAGTTGATTGGGACCGGTTTGGACGACGGAGACGGCGTGGATCGCCGGAGACGACGATCGGATTTTGACCGTGAGTTTCAGCGACGCTTTGGTAAGTTTCTTCCCGTTTTCTTCCTATTTTGAGGTTACAGAGGCATAGAACAGACCTAGACGACCCTATAGGAATGTACCCCGTCGAAAATGGTGGCCGGAATTGTACGGTGGAATCGGGTCAAGCCGTGGGTCGACGGCGACCCTGTTCCAGTAAAACGGGTCGACCCGCTACTGTAGCAGTGATGACGTCATCATGCTTACGTCACCTCTAACATCATGATGACATCATCCTGTCAGAAATTGTCGGACCAGGGACCAATCAGAACATGCCACGTTTCACCTGACATGTGTCAGTGATGATGTCATGCTGACGTCAGCATGACGACACTACTGACGGCAGCGTACTGTAGCAACGTTGACCCACGCGTTGACCAGGAGCATGGGGGCGCGTGTGAACAGTGATTTTGGTGGGGCCGGTACCAATTTCAATGTTTCGACGATACGGATCCAATGGAGGTGGTTTCGTGTCGATCGGAGATTCGTTTGGTTAGTCAAAATGGGGTTTGAAGCCTCGGGAATAGTGCCCGGGATGCGTTTTTTAGGCGGATCTGTTCTAGGGTCTTAGTATTGGAGTTATAGGGTCCCTTAAGTAACTATCAGATATGTTAATACAGGTTTTAGAGATCGTTGAGCAGCAAGGACCGAGTGTGAGTGGGCTGTTTGATTTATAAAAGGCTTGCATGCATAAACTGTTTTACTGTTTCCACTTATGATTTCGATGAGTCTTATATAAACTGTTTATATCTCTTATTACACTGTTTTGGGCATGAGACCCGTCTGGATTATATGTGGATTTTATCTGGGATGTCCAGGGGGGGGACATAGGGGTAAACTATACTGTTGTTGTGCTATACTTTCCTACATGTCTATATTGTCTCCTCTAGGGAGGGGTCGTTGGCCTGGGTGGACCCTGGAGTAGTCACGGGGCCCTGACTGAGTGGAGTTGACCCCGTTGGGCGGCTTTCCCTCAGGAAGGCATGTTCATATACCTCGGGCAGTGACTGGGATACCGGGAGCTGATGTACCTAGAGAGTCTTGGGTGTGAGACCATGAGTGGCAACACCGTAGCCTTAGAACCGTGACATCATTTGGGTTGGGTTTACAGTTCACTGACATGTTGGTTTCTCCTTTGGATTATTATTGTGATTCTATGGTTATGATTTCATTATCACATTATGTTTTCACTACATGCAAGATTTGGAAAACGGAGGGGTAAAACCTTATGATTATCTTATTATTAAATTGATTTATAAACTGTTATTTTTGGCCCACTCACTCTTGTTTTACTGACCCCTCCAGACCGTGACACGGAAATAGAGGAGGAGGACCCGGAGGAGGAGGAAGAGGCTTAGTTGTTTAGCTGTGCACCTGTACACCCACTTGTGGGTAGGTTGAGCACCGAATAAATGTACTCTGACTATTGTGCTCACGTGTTGTATTTTACTTTCCCTTGTCTGACAGTATCGCTTTAAACACTGTTAATGTACGTTATCTAGCTATTTGAATAATCGGTTTTTATTTAAGGGGTAATTTTGGTATGTTTAGAGTCATTGTCAGACGGGAGCGGGGCACGTCCCCGGGTGGTCCCAGTGGGATTGGGACGGGGTCCTGTCAGCTTGGTATCAGAGCATTAAGATTAGCAGTCAGAGTACTAGGATTTGCGGTTTGTACTTTGTACATGGTCACTTTCGATATGCCTCTTAACAGTTGGATATGCCTCCCCGACTTGATCCACGTGTCCGGGCTGATGAGGGTACTGGAGGAAATGGCGACACTGCTAGCATTGAGAGGGCCCAGCGCCTGGGTGCCACGATCTTTAGTAGGGGGACCCACCCCGAGGAAGCACACCAGTGGAATTGACCGCTGGGAGAGGATTTTTCGAGGTCATGCACTGTCCACCGGAGGAGCGTGTCGTACTGGCGACCTTCCTACTGGATGGGAGCGCCTATCGATGGTGGTACAACCTTGTCCTGGCCGGCTGGACCGTTCATACCACTCCGTGGGAGACTTTCCGGGAGCGGTTTCTCAACCAGTTTTATCCGCGGTCGTTTTGCAACGCCCGTGAGGTTGAGTTCTTGCAACTTCGACAAGGAGACCAGACGGTAGCCGAGTATGAGGAGACATTCCTGATGTTGTCTCGCTTTGATGAGAACTTCGTGATCACTGAGGATGATCGATGTCGCAGATTCGAGTGGGTCCTGCGACCTGAGATATAGGCGATGGTGACTTTAACTCCCTTTGCTACCATGAGGGATCTGACTGATGCTGTAACCAGGGTGGAGAATAGTATTCTTGCACGCCAGCGAGCTGAGGGGGAGACACGGCGACGTGATCGCCCACGCTTGGGATTCTCGGGCCGTCGGGGCTCGAAGGGAGGACATTCAAGCGGATCTTCATCTTCTGGGAGCCGAGGACGTTCTGGTCAGTTCAAGAGTCCTCAGCGGTCTGGACAGCGTTCTGGGGCTTGGCAGCAGCCGTACTCACCGATGAGCATCTCACCGGGGGGATACTCGGGTCGACCTAGGGAGGTCACATGCTTCTCTTGTGGTGAGCCGGGGCACTATGCTTCAGATTGCCCGCTGATTCGGGGCAGCACTCTGCCTGCATCGAGTTCAGCATCTCAGACTGCCAGCAGTCGGGCACGCGGTGTTGTGCGTGGCCGTGACCGAGGGGTAGAGGACGAGATCGACAGACAGAGTCTACAACTCGAGTTTATGCTGTTACACGCCAGCAGGCTAGATCCGCGGCGGGAGTGGTGACAGGTACTGTACACATTTATGGTATTGCTGTTCGTGCATTGATGGATTTGGGAGCAACTCATTCTTTCATTTCACCACGTTGTGCGGGTCTTTTGGGCCGTGAGGTGACCGCACTTGAGCACGAGATGGGTGTGGGGACACCGATGGGTGTGACCTACCAGGTGAGCCAGGAGATACGAGCTTGTCCTGTGGAGATTGAAGGAGTCGAGTTTCCAGCAGACTTGATTCTTATGAATGTGCACGACTTCGACGTGATACTGGGTGTTGATTGGTTGTCAGAGTACAATTCGATCATCGACTGTAGTAACATGCGGTTGACTTTGAGAGGTCCGGAAATGCCGGAGGTGATATTTCAGGGAGAGTGTGGAGACGCATCACCCAAGGTAATATCTGCACTCACAGCTACAAAACTTTTACAGAAGGGATGTCAGGGCTATCTTGCTTATGTGGTAGAGTCTACTGATGAATCTTTGAGAATTGAGGATATTCCGATTGTGCGAGAATTTCCTGATGTCTTTCCAGGGGATTTACCTAGATTACCACCACCCAGGGAGATCGATTTCACGATCGAGTTACTCCCCGGGACTCGATCGATTTCGCAAGCACCGTATCGTATGGCACCGGCAGAGCTACGGGAATTGAAAATCCAACTACAGGAACTAGTGGATTTAGGGTTTATCCGACCCAGTACATCACCATGGGGAGCGCCGGTCTTATTTGTGAAAAAGAAGGAGGGTAGTTTGCGGTTGTGTGTGGATTATAGGCAGTTGAACAAGGCCACGGTTAGGAATCAGTATCCCTTACCCAGGATCGATGATTTGTTCGATCAGTTACGAGGAGCACGATATTTCTCCAAGATAGATCTGAGGTCAGGATACCATCAGCTGAGAATAGCCGAGGGGGATGTTCAGAAAACAGCTTTTCAAACGAGGTATGGGCATTATGAGTTCTTGGTGATGCCCTTCGGACTGACGAATGCACCAGCTGCATTCATGAACTTGATGGATCGGGTCTTCCGAGTGTACATGGATAAATTTGTGATCGTGTTTATCGACGACATCTTGGTGTATTCCAAGAGTGTCAGGGCTCATGAGAAGCACTTACGAATGGTATTGGGTAAACTATGACAGGAGCAGCTATATGCCAAGTTAAGCAAATGTCAATTCTGGCTAAATAGTATTGGATTCTTAGGTCACATTATCTCACCCGAAGGGATCAACGTGGATCCTCAGAAAACGGAAGCTGTGACAAATTGGCCAAGACCGACCACGGTGACGGAAGTGCGAAGTTTTGTTAGGTTAGCAGGCTACTATCGGAGATTCGTGGAAGGTTTCTCCCAGATTGCCGCACCATTGACTCGGTTAACGCGAAAAAGAGTGAAGTTTGTGTGGGACGAGCGATGTGAACAATGTTTTAAGGAATTAAAGTTCCGATTAACCACTGCACCTGTCCTTGCTTTACCGGATAGCAGTGGAGAGTTCGTTGTTTATAGTGATGCATCGCTGCAGGGCTTGGGTTGCGTGTTGATGCAGAATGGGAAAGTTATTACCTACGCATCTCGGCAGTTGAAGACGCACGAATTGAACTACCCTACTCACGATTTGGAGTTGGAAGCGGTGGTTCATGCCCTAAAGATCTGGAGACATCATTTGTTCGGTGTGACATGCCGAATATTCACCGATCACCAGAGTCTTAAACATCTGTTCACTCAGAAGAAACTCAACATGAGACAGTGGAGATGGTTGGAATTGTTAAAGGATTATGATTGTACCATTGAGTGCCATCTTAGCAAGGCAAATGTTGTGGCTGATGCACTTAGTAGGATGTCGGCGGGATCAGTTGCGCATTTGAGATTGGTGTACCTTCCCTTGTTGATGGAACTTCGGAAGAACGGAGTTATGTTAGGGATGGACGACCAGGGAGCCTTACTGACTAGCTTTCATGTGCGACCAGTGTTGGTCGACAGGATCATTGCTGCTCAACTACAAGACCATATACTCTGTGACTACAGGAACGAGGTTGAATCCGGACAGAGACAAGATTTCTCCATCCGGGGCGATGGAGCATTAGTGAAGCTTGGGAGATTGTGTGTACCTGCGATACCAGAGTTGAGGAGAGATATTTTAGACGAAGCCCACAGTTCGGCCTATGCTATGCATCCAGGAGGGACGAAGTTGTACCGTACTCTCCAGGACCACTATTGGTGGCCAGGGATGAAGAGGGAGATAGCTAAGTTTGTCAGAAAATGTTTGATCTGTCAGCAGGTCATGGCAGAATGGCAGCGTCTGTATGGGCCTATGCAGCCACTTCCAATCCCGCAATGGAAATGGGATCATATTACTATGGACTTTGTCTTCAAGTTACCGAAGACAAGGAGTGGATTTGATGGGGTTTGGGTGATCGTGGACCGATTGACCAAATCATCGCATTTTCTACCTGTACGTGAGACATACAAGCCCAACCGTTTGGCCCAGCTATTCATTAATGAGATCATCCGACTACACGGTACCCCAAAGTCGATCGTGTCGGATCGGGATCTGCGTTTCACATCCAGGTTTTGGAGGAGCCTACAAACTACTTTAGGTACGAAATTGCACTTCAGTACAGCATTCCACCCACAGACTGACGGACAGTCCGAAAGGACAATACAGACTCTCGAGGACATGATGAGAGCCTGTGTGTTGCAATTCCAGGATTCGTGGGCTGATCGATTGCCATTGATGGAGTTTGCCTACAATAATAGCTACCATGCGAGTATAGGGATGGCACCCTACGAAGCACTGTATGGTCGACAGTGCAGAACACCGGTATGCTGGATGGAGATCGGTGAAAGAACCGCAATGGGGCCGGATTTGATGGATATGACCCAGGAAACAGTTCGAATTATTCGGGAAAGATTGAAGGCGGCCCAGGATCGTCAAAAGAGCTATGCGGATCGACGGATCCGAGATTTGGAGTTTGAGGTTGGTGACTTTTTCTTTTTAAAGTTATCGCCGTGTAAAGGAATTCTCCGATTTGGACGACGTGGGAGATTGAGTCCCCGTTATATCGGACCTTATGAGATTGTCGAGAGAATTGGTCTAGTGGCTTATCGTTTAGCATTACCTTCGGAACTTTCCCGAGTACATGACGTATTTCATGTATCGATGCTACGGAAGTATCTTCGGGATGACTCTCATGCACTACAGGAACAACCACTGGAACTGATGACAGATTTGAGTTTCGAGGAACAGCCAGTGCAGATTTTGGATCGGAAGGAAAAGGTCTTAAGGAACAAGACGATTCCATTGGTTAAGGTGCTATGGCGGAACCACGAGGTAGAAGAAGCAACATGGGAACCTGAGGAGTTGATGAGGGAGCAGTACCCACATTTGTTTGAGTAAATTTCGAGGACAAAATTTCTGTAAGGTGGGTAGATTGTAACGACCCGAACCAAAAATAATAATATTTTAATGTAAAAAGACTATTTTGCCCTTGAGGGGAAAAACTTTGACTTTTGACCCTAGAAATAATTTGGACTTTGACCCATGACTATGACGTAGATCGGGACGTCACGAATCCGTAGACAGGCGGCACGCCGAAATCGGAGTTCGTATGAAGAAGTTATGGTCAAGGAAGTGTTTAGCGGAATTTACGAACCGAGAACAACGGAATAAAATATTAATTTATTAGGGGAATCCGTGCCAAACTAATATTTAAATCAAACCAGTGGATAAGTGACAAGTGTCACTCATCCAAGCCAAAACTATTCCAATAAAGTAACCTTACCACTATTTCCTCATTTTGTAATAATTTAATTTTCCCTCCATAATTCCTAACCCTTGGATCTCTGCCCAAATGAATCCCAGCCCTCCATTTCCTTTGTTTTTTCTCTATTCCTGTACGTTCATGTTCTCTGGGGAGAAAACACAAACACACACATCCATCCCCCCTAAACCGTGCAACCCATTTTCCTTCCATTTTCTCTCAACCCAAATGATCGAACCAGCAGCCCTCCCACCACCAGCCGACCACCAACAACACCACCCTCACCCACTGATCATCACCGTGCATCACCGGCGACCACCACCCCATTTCCCCTACCCTGAACTGCCGTGCAAACTCAGACCCGAAACACAGAGGAATCGGGTCCAAGAAGCAAAACTCGACATCCACACCACCTCGACGCAAGGGAAGCTCCAGTCTACACCGTGAGGACCCCAGGAGCATAACTGGACGACGGCGAAGGCTGCGGCGGCGACACGGCGGCGGTAAGAAGCAAAACCGAGAACCTCGTTTTTCTTCCCTGTTTCGAACCAACTTGTTTTGATGCTTAGAAATTGATTAATTGGTTATAGACATGTCCTAGGGTGAGAGACGAGTTGATTGGGACCGGTTTGGACGACGGAGACGGCGTGGATCGCCGGAGACGACGATCGGATTTTGACTGTGAGTTTCAGCGACGCTCTGGTAAGTTTCTTCTTCCTATTTTGAGGTTACAGAGCCATAGAACAGACCTAACAATCCTATAGGAATGAACCCCGTCGAAAATGGTGGCCGGAATTGTACGGTGGAATCGGGTCAAGCCGTGGGTCGACGGCGACCCGATTCCAGTAAAATGGGTCGACCCGGTACTGTAGCAGTGATGACGTCATCATGCTGACGTCACCTCTAACATCATGATGACATCATCCTGTCAGAAATTGTCGGACTAGGGAACAATCAGAACATGCCACGTTTCACCTGACATCTGTCAGTGATGACGTCATGCTGACGTCAGCATGACGTCACTGCTAACGTCAGCGCACTGTAGCAGCGTTGACCCACGAGTTGACCAGGCGCGTGGGGGCGCGTGTGAACAGTGATTTTGGTGGGGCCGGTACCATTCTCAAGGTTTCGACGATACGGATCCAATGGAGGTGGTTTCGTGTCGATCGGAGATCGTTTGGTTAGTCAAAATGGGGTTTGAAGCCTCGGGAATAGTGCCCGGGATGCGTTTTTTAGGCGGATCTGTTCTAGGGTCTTAGTATTGGAGTTATAGGGTCCTTAAGTAACTATCAGATATGTTAATACAGGTTTTAGAGATCGTTGAGCAGCAAGGACCGAGTGTGAGTGGGCTGTTTGATTTATAAAAGGCTTGCATGCATAAACTGTTTTACTGTTTCCACTTATGATTTCGATGAGTCTTATATAAACTGTTTATATCTCTTATTACACTGTTTTGGGCATGAGACCCGTCTGGATTATATGTGGATTTTATCTGGGATGTCCCCGGGGGGGGGGGGGGGGGGGGGAGGGGGGGGGGGACATAGGGTAAAACTATACTGTTGTTGTGCTATACTTTCCTACCTGTCTATATTGTCTCCTCCAGGGAGGGTCGTTGGCCTGGGTGGACCCTGGAGTAGTCACGGGGCCCTGACTGAGTGGAGTTGACCCCGTTGGGCGGCTTTCCCTCAGGAAGGCATGTTCATATACCTCGGGCAGTGACTGGGATACCGGGAGCTGATGTACCTAGAGAGTCTTGGGTGTGAGACCCTGAGTGGCAACACGTAGCCTTAGAACCGTGACATCATTTGGGTTGGGTTTTACAGTGCACTGATATGTTGGTTTCTCCTTTGGATTATTATTGTGATTCTATGGTTATGATTTCATTATCACATTATGTTTTCACTGCATGCAAGATTTGGAAAACGGAGGGGTAAAACCTTATGATTATCTTATTATTAAATTGATTTATAAACTGTTATTTTTGGCCCACTCACTCTTGTTTTACTGACCCCTCCAGACCGTGACACGGAAATAGAGGAGGAGGACCCGGAGGAGGAGGAAGAGGCTTAGTTGTTTAGCTGTGCACCTGTACACCCACTTGTGGGTAGGTTGAGCACCGAATAAATGTACTCTGACTATTGTGCTCACGTGTTGTATTTTACTTTCCCTTGTCTGACAGTATCGCTTTAAACACTGTTAATGTACATTCTCTAGCTATTTGAATAATCGGTTTTTATTTAAGGGTAATTTTGGTATGTTTAGAGTCATTGTCAGACGGGAGCGGGGCACGTCCCCGGGTGGTCCCAGTGGGATTGGGACGGGTCGTGTCATAAAAGGTTTTTTACACAACAGTTAATAAAAAAATACCGTTGTTTAAAGTTCTTTTATACAACAAAAATCATATTAAAATTTTGTATCATAACATAAAATTAATTCATATTAAATTCCTTCGCCAATCCAAATAGAAAAGAACAACTTCGTATAAATACATAAATAATTAATCAAGTTCACAATGAAGATATGAAGAGTACTCATCGTACATTCTGCATCCTAACTCGATCAAAGCTGATCAAAATCACAAATGTGTATGGTCTAAATAAAATAACAAGTCTTGCAACAATTCTAAAATTTAGCCACCAAGAAACAAACATACCATATGAGGATCAATGCTAACATGGTTATACTTTCACCACCGTTACACCCACTTTGATATTAGATGATCTGCCTATTCCTCTCGCACCTCATCAAGGTCATTAAAGGTGTAATGAACCTTTGGCTTATTCCCAGACTTCGAATACTATGTAAGAAATATAAAGAGATATTAAATTTGGTAATTAAATACTTGAAGTTTTCATTCTATGAAACACCAATTGCAAAGAATAACATTAATGTTCAAAAAGCTAAATACGTATGTACCTTAGTGATGTATGAAAGATCTGAGTCTCCACAAATCTCTTGTATGTATTTCATTACGCAAAAACCAAATGTTTTATAATTTGATGTGGACCACCCTATATGTGTACATAGAAAATTAATATGAGTTAATTCTATCTAAACTTACAAGCTCATAGGTAATGTGATAAAAATGCATAACAAAATACCCTATGCTAGCTATAAAGACAATATAAGAGAAGCACCATCATAGGTTATATATATTTTGAAGATGAATCATGGCCAAGTGCTTCATTATGGAAAACTACTTGCATTAAGAATAGATTTAGATTAGCAATAAGAAGGACTCAAGCTCTTCTCACTTTACCATACACACACATCATACATGAAGGCATAGGAAAACGTAGAAAAACAAGCTAGAAAACCATGAAAGAAAGGTTCATAAAGAGACTAGAGACTAGAGAACTCATCTCATACTTAAATAGAGGAGAAAAACTAAGATGATGCAGTTCATAAGAAATACGCCATATTCAATCTAATCTAATTAAATCCAATCCATAGAGAGAGCAATCAATTTTGATGACAAAAATTAGAAAAATAGGATAAAAAGTTTCACAAGAATCAATCCAAATCAGACTGAGCTATGGGTATGAAATATGACCTAAAAGCTTTCAGTTTTTTCATGGGGAATTGAATGCAGATCTATAATCGAGATTTCAGTTTTTATGGGATTCTAAAAGAATTAAATACAAGCTTTTAATTTATATGGGATTTTTGAAACCTATAATGGAGAATTGAATACAAGCAGACAATATAAAAGAACTTGGGATCCAATACATCCAAACCAAATTCACATATGTGGCTCATTTAGAATAAAAAACAGAAAATGAAACCTTCAATCTGAAGTACTTTTAAAATAGCAGAAAATCATACCCCGTATGCTAGTTATATGACAAAGCAATCAACGTTGAAGGCCAATAACCTCCAATTATAAAGACAATATAAGAGAAGCACTTGATATCCAATATATCCAAAGCACATTCAAATTTGCAACTCATTTAGAATAAAAAAAAATAGCAACTGATACCTTAAATCTGATTTCTAATCAAATAGAAAAAAATCAAAGCTACAATGATAAATGGAATGGAATCTCTAATATCACTTTCTAGTAAGCCTGCTTGAGCCAAAGTAGCTAGCTAGCTAGCAAGAGGTGGGTCATTATAATTATAATTTTAAATTTTAATTCATCAAGTCATCTTTTCTCTCCATGGCTCATACGATATTATGAAGATCTTGCAATATGAAGGGAAGAAGATTAACATTGTCTTAATGATTAAATTCTACTTGATCGTGCAACATACCCAATTTTGTTACTTTACATCCGTTCATTTTTAAATCGACTTGAAACAGTTAGATTTAAAACTCATGCAATCCACATCTAAGTGTTTTCCAACACCATAGCATTAGCCAAAAGACCACATTTTAGGTAAGAAGGAAACAAATTATGTTAAATCCACCAAACACTCCCAAAACCAACCAAAAACAGAGAATGTAATGCCTTCTATATGACTTTCAATCAATGAATTTCATACAATCATTCAATGGCACCTTACCAGAAATGAGATATGAAATGAAATGAAATGTAAAGCCTTCTTGGGATCAATCCCCGATCCAAGAATTGAGATATGAAATGAAATCTATACATATATATACCTATATATATATATATACCATCATCCATCATCAACAATCCACCATACAATACAAGACTGAAAAAGGTCAACAAAAGAAAATAAGCATGAAAAACACCACCAGAAAAAATACACAAAACACATAAAACGACCTAGAACCTTACCTTTAATTCGATGAACAGTCGCCCAGTTTTCCAGCTCCCTGTCTGGGTTGCTCCGCCGTCCTCAGCCTCTGTTTTTTATACCCATAGATTCGTACAAATCCCCCAAACATAACCCAATTGTTAGAAACAGCCCTAAACCTTTAAAACTCAAAATCCAATTTCAAAGCTTACAGGTTTCGGGTTTACCTGGGTCTTCTGGGCTCCTCCGCCATCCACGGCAGTCCTGCCACCTCCCACAACATCACTCAGTCCTTCACTCAACCCCAACCACTCTCAGGGGTCCTCAATCGATCCAGCAAGTGAGGGGATAATTGGGTTTTGTGGGTTTCGGGTTCGATGGGTTTGAATGGAATAGATGAAGGGGTGGGTGCATGTATGTGTTGTGATAGGCAATGGATGAGTGACACTTGTCACTCATCCATTAGGCCTGGCAAAATATCTAGGGCCCACACATAAGATAAAAGTCCTCTTTGCCTCGTAAAATGTGTCGTTATAAATAGTTCCTGAAATCTTCCATGACCCGTATTTTTCCCGTCAAATGTTCGATTTTGACATGCCGCTTGTCTACGGACTTGTATCGACTCGATCTACTTAACGGTCCTCGGTCCTCATGTATTGGACCTCCCAGGTCAAAAGTCAACTTTTTACCCTCGTATAAGGGCAAAATCGTAATTTCACCCCGAATGTCTGACAATCCTTGACTAATCCCCGATTAGCCTCGCTAATCCACAGTCAAATCTTAATTAATCCAAAAATTTTGGGACGAGTCGTTACATCTTTAATTGAATAATATTTATACCCTTTATGCTTATCCTTTAATGTTAAAATGCCAAACAATTGGAGAAAATAATATATTTTGTGTGAAATGTGTATAATTGGATAGTTCTTGGAATTATGAGAAGTTTAACGAAAGAATCATCTCAATGGAGCTAAAGAATCATCTCAATCGGAGCTATAATGAGAAAGTCATGACTGAAAGAAGGATGGGCACCGAAATTTGCAAGAAATTTCGGTATGAATCTACTGAATCCATAAAGAAGCTCAACATGCTGCTCTTCGATCCAGCCAAATCCACGTGTGGTCCAAACCCATAGTTGCGAAGCCCAGAGGAGCCCAAAATCCAAAACGATTCGCGGCCCAAGAAATCCAAGCCCAAATGCGTGCAGCTCAAGTCCCAATGACAGGACCCATCCCAATTCCCCTGGATTATTAGGGGATGTGACTGCTCTCATTTGACGCCACGTGTCAAACAAGGGATAAAATCGTAACGCTCTCAAGGTTATCTAGAGTGTGGCAAGATCTATGGTGTGCACTGCTACATGTTATGCCTCCGTTTCTGCTACAGCCAGCATCCGCGATTAACCTGGAGGGTACCAAAAACAATAAAACGTGTCAGTGGACAAAAATACACATTTAACAAAACCATTTTTCTGAATATTCTTTTCACCCTCCGTTTTATACAATATGCATGCATATCATTTTAAAACCATTGCTTTTCAACAAAAATGGTAGCATATGAAAACCTATAAAATCAAAGGCTTTCTTTTGAAACCAACATATGTGAAAACATCTGGACACAATCAATCATTCACAAACCTCAAGATCCATTCTCATATCCAACCTGTGGGATCTCAACCCATCATCATCAATCACGTTATCCAATCCTAGAAACACGTGCCCATAAGCTCAAGGACCACTCTGATCCGAGCAAGTCGCCATGAACACATCAGCGATCGACAATCTCCATATCGTCGTGAACATATCAATGATCGATCTCATATAACATCCGCACTCCTGAGTCAAGCCTCCCTCGGCTGCTCAATAGCAGGCGCATTATGACCTCTGCGTACCTCGGAGATGAGCATTATCTCCAGGGTGCTCTCCGAGGAAATATATTCTCAACTGGAAGTCCTCTCATAATCACGGAGAATGGTCATAATCAAACAATGGAAACACATTTTCAAAAATATTTGTTTCTCAAATCAAAACAATTAATTCGCATAGGGTCTCAGACCAAAATGAGTTTCCACAAATCTCATAAAATCAGTGTCTAGTTCCCATTTCACAATCTCAAGTCATTTCACAATAGTGCCTTTGGCCCGAAACATAGTTTTCAATACACATGGACTCACTCCCGGAGTCCAATAGGGTCACAAGCCCGATATCTCATTTTCAAATCTGAAAACCATTTATTATTCAAATCACTATTTAATTCTCGTTTGACTATACTCAGAGTCAAACCTTAAACCAACTGGGTCTCAAACCCGAAATACCAATTTCACCCATCTCCTCGAAATCATTCAAAATCTCTAATCAAATCGTCTATTTCACACATATCCGTGAAATCATTCAAAACCTATAATTTCAAACTGGGTCTTAAGTCCGAAGGAAAAATTTCACGCATCTTCGTGAAATCCATCTTGACCCCATATTTCAAATCCACAAACCATTTCATTTTCAAATCATGATCAAATTGACATAGTATGCACAACAGGCATTTAAAATCATAACCATATAACAATCAAAACATATATGCATGCATCATTTTATAAACCAAAGTCCACTCACTCACACACCGTCCGTGCTGCGCGCTTCGAAACCTGCGCCATAAGCCATTATGGGGCTAATCCGCAATCTCTGGAATGTCCAAACCTATCCAAATCACATCCAAAGGTTACTATCCATTGATACAAGTCCTAATAAAAAACCTCAAAACTCCCGGAACAGTTAACATGTCCCGAACACACTTCCCGAGGTCAAAAACCTCTACTGGATCAATCAAACGACCTCCGATCAACCTAAAAACACCACTATTGGATTCAAATCATCGAAACCTTTTGAACATGACTAATTTCACCTCAGCATTCGTGCCCACGTGCCCTCACTCGCTAGTAAAAATGCACACTCGATGGTCAACACTGACTTCATCCTGACAGGTCTGACCACTTACCACATGTCACCTTCTGATACTACCACATATCACCTTTTGATACTGCCACATCACGTGATGACGTCATCTTCTAACGTCATCACTAACACGTGGCACTTACACGTTAGCTCTGACAACCTGACACCCTGCCACGTGGCACCACCCGATTGGTCCACCTCGTCTAAAATGCTGACTGGGCTTGGCAGCCTACCACATGTCACCCTCTAGTTAAGCCATGTGACCTGATAGGTCTGGCATGTAATGACATGGACTGCCACATCATCATCGTCAACCTCTGGTTAAGACGACTAGAACCTCTGTAACAAGCTTTTCAACCCGACTACCTGACCCAGTTTGTTCTTCCTCCTCTGGCCACCAAAACTCACCATTCCCCCCCCCCCCCCCATTCAACTCGCCTTTAACCTAGAAACAAAACCCTAACCTAAAAAAAAGGTCAAAATCTCACCTGTCAAACTCAAATCTTCATGGCCAACCTTCGACCCTTCTTCTTGGGCTATCTAGTGATCCTTTCTCGTCCAAAATGATCCCTATAGGGTCGTATGAGCTCAATAAACCCAACCAAATCTTTAAAATCATCCCAAAACGTCTAGAAAGTTTAAACCAAAATCCAAAAAGCTCACGATTTTACCTGGGTTCATGGCCAGCCGTTCGGCTATGCCTCCATCGTCCACGAGGGCGTCTCAATCTCTCTCAGCTGCTCACTCTCTCTATCTCACTCAAGCAGTCCATCTGTTTGTTCAGATGGGTGATATTGGGTTTGGGGTTTTCGAGTTTGGATGAATAAAATAGGAAGAGAGGATAGATGCATATGTATGAAAGATGAGGAGCAATAGAAGTGTCACTCATCCATTGGGCCCGAACACAAATATCTGGTCCAATAGAAACAAAAGACCACTTGCCTCATAATTTGTGTAATCGTACCCCGATTCGTTCCAAACTCGTAACTTTCCCGCATGATCTCCAATTTTGACGTGCCACATGTCTACGGACTCATATCATCTCCATTTATGTAATAGACCCCGGTTCACGTGCATTTGACCTCCCAAGCTAAAAGTCAACAATTTCCACCTGTTTAGGGGTAAATTTGTAATTTCACCCCGAATGTTCGACAATCCTAGACTAATTTCCGATTAGTCTCGATAATCTTTAATTAATTCTCTACAATCCCATAAATTCGAGACGGGTCGTTATAATCCACCCTCCTTAAAGAAAATTCGTCCTCAAAATTCACATTACTCTAAATCCATACCAAACTACTGAAATCCAATCATACCTCCAACCCGAGATTCCTACGTGTATACGCACATGTCCAACACCTAACCACAGTACTCATACCGAAAGCAAATGTTACTCGACGTCACTACTATCCAACGGTCACTACTACAACTTGGCTCATCCTTAATGACCATTTCCGACAAGCGAGTGACCAAACGGTCACTGGAATCTCCACTGCTCAATTCTCCAGTCTCATTTGAGACATCGACACTTGTTGATCTTACGTATTACTCATACATTTATACTCTGAATCCAATATCACAATACCAAGTTGACATTCTGCTCATAATTCTGCTGAGTCCGGCTCAGTCCTGCTCACAATCCTACTCATACTGACAATCTTGCTATACCACACTGACATCTAATCTCTGCTCAACTGGAGCACCACAAGTCTTCTCTCACTCAACGGTCTCTAACCGTGTATCATACTCACGACGTCCAATACATTCACGATGGTGCGTCGTGTCAAGCTGGTAACTCATCGGCTCCACTACACTTCCGTTGCGCAACTCTAATCTCGACTCACTCTAGAATCCTATCAGGGAACCTCGTACCGTACCTCATGTCACTATGCGACCAACGCTATGATCCTGACTCCTCTCGAGTTTCAATTCTTCATCCCACTCATCCATTCAATACACACATTTCACTTATCTTGAGTGTATCTGGACCCCATCGAATACTTTGCTCTAGCTAAGATAATCCCAACTCAGTTTCACTAGGGTTCCTCTGGCCCATCATGTCCCTGATCTTCATGCTCGTACAACACTGAACCCTCTAAAAGTGCCTCAACGAAAAATCAACATCGGACTCAATCCGATGATCATACCGTGTCCATCACGGATCCAATCCACCTAACATGTGGCTGCCTTGCTAATCGGGGTCCAACACTACACCTGTCTGTCTGATCTCTTTTATCACATGCCAATTAAACATTTCCTCGGAGTTCTTCGATCTCTCGACCATCTCCAAAGACAATCCAACAGTTCACTAACCAATTCATTTCTTGGTTAACTCCAAAGGTCAACAAACTTATTGACACGACCCATCCCCAATCCCCTTGGTTTAAGGAATAAGACATGCTCTCGTCTAGCCCACGTATGATACAAAGGCTAAATGCCCACTTAACCTCCATGTAACACATAGACCAGACAAGGGATACCCAGGTGAACCGTCCAAAACATATTCTGGCTTCCCAGAGTGCGCAGTAACTTCGGGCTTGAGGCCCAGTTTCTAATGATTTCAGTTTTCGATTTTAATATGATTTCTGGATTTGAATTCGGGATTTCAAAATGATGATTTCGGATTTGGTTTTGGAACTCGGATTTTGATGGATTTCTGGATTTTATATGATGTTAAAATGGTTTTGGGTTTAAAGACCCGTTGCTGGATCTGGTTTTGGCTTTAAAGACTTGTTGATTGATGTGCGGGGGAGGGGCCTTCATTGATATGTTTTGAGTTTAAAGACTCGTGGGTTTAAAGACTCGATTATTTTAATATCCCTGAGTCCTCTTATTGAGTTTAAAGACTCGGATTGACATTGAGTTTAAAGACTCGGATTGACATTGAGTTTAAAGACTCGTTGAGGTCCAGCAGGTTCGATTGGATGAAATATGTTTTAAGGGAATGATGATTGATAAGAGTACCGAGGCTGATAAATGTCATCTTGAGGTTGGTATTATGCGGTGAGATTTGTACTTGTTGACGGCAAACTCTTACGATGTACTGAGGGCGTTGGTACGAGGTACGCTTGACTCGAGAATGAGTTGAGTGTGTGGTGACGACCTAGTATTCGTTGAGCCGTGAGTATCGACTGGTGTGATGTTAGAGGTACCGCGGGTATGAGTTGGAAATGTGTTGACTTTTGCTATAATGAAATGATTTCTAGATAGACCGGAAGTTGGTATGAGTTGGTCTGCTTGGCAGAGATGTGATGACAGTTGTGGTGATGGCTTCAAGAATTTCCAGGAGGAGAACAGGATTGGCAGGTGATGTCGATCGGGTAAAAGACCCAGGTGTAAGATAAGTGGATTTCCCCAAGTGATAGTGGACGTTCATTATTCAAAATTTCGAGAACGAAATTCTTTTAAGTGGTGAATAATGTAACGACCCGTCTCAAATTCCGGGATTAGATTAGTGGCTAATGAAGGATTAGTGAGATTAATTAGTGATTAGTTGAGGAATTTCGGACGGACGGTACGAAATGACAATTTTTCCCTTGAAATTGGGCGAAACGTTGACTTTTGATTAGGGCGGTCAAATGGGCTTGGACCGATGGCTGTGTTGTAGTTCAGGACTCACGAGTCCATAGACAGGCGGCATGTCTGATTCTGACATTCGAGGAAGAATTCGGGATGGGTCGTTACACTTACGTCTTCCAAGGTGTACCAATCTAAATGAAAAGTCATGTCGGTTACCATGCCTCAAACCTCACGTACCAATTTGATTTACGTCATCGATACATCTTTGTTCTGTCCAAAATCCCTTACTATCGTCCATGATAGTCAACTAAAGCAATAACTAATCTTCTGCTCATTGAATGATCATCTCACACTAGATTGACTCACTTCCGACTTAATCCCGTCAACAAGCTACAATCCCATAGTACTCAACCAATCTGAGAGATTCCAATCTCAGTCATTGTTATTAATCGATATTACTTCAAAGTTACATCGGTCCTCCGAGCGTTCACCATACGCTCTCAACAATTATATCATAATTAGGAATTCAACATTGGTCCACATCTCTCGAAATCTATTTTCACCACAACAAGTACGAATACTTGGTATACCTTAACAGTACCATCGTTGATACTCTGTTTCCAACTCACGATGGCCAACTATCACCACAGTACTATTTGTAAGCCCTTTCGGGCATTTCACTTCTGAAGTCAATTCGGGAATCACACATCCGAGCATACAATACATGCGTCCAAATCATGTCTTTAGACCAAGTTCTTGACTGCTACCAAGGTCAAACCAATTTCAATAGGGTATCTATGATACACCTTTAAGTCTATCCTAGCTCAACCTCCCTTTGAGATATCAACCTAGGTAAATCCTACAAGGAACACCACCAGAAGTGTCGACACATTTGACATCTTCCTCAGGCTTATTGAGCTAACTAGGGACATCTCAACACGTGTCCTATGCCCCCTACGACCAACCTGTCATATGGTCCCGGCTTCCAATTTGTAACTCACGAAATGTGTACCCACTAGCTAGTCATTGGTAAGACTCTTGTAAAAAGCTGAATACTCTTCCTTAGTGATCTCTTCTGTTCTTACCAACGGCCCAATCATGACTACTTAGGACTACCAAATACCAACAGTACCTCCAGAGGAGTAACAGGTAGTCCATTCATCCATCCCTAAGATCACGTCCAAATCACAACGATTCAGGGAAATCTAAGCCGTCCTTTGTCACACCTTTTACGCAAATCCACTAGGTGATTCCATCACCGTACCAGTCGAAGTACTATTACCATTGTCCTATCCCAGTGGGATCCAACTCCTGATGCACACAACAATCATGCCATCAATCCAAAGAGAACTAGGGTACCTATCACCAATCCAGGCATACCTCGTGCCTCTCACTAAGTCACTTGGGATCCGCTCTATCCCATTCAGCGCTCACCGCATCTCATAGGTTTACCACTCGTCTAAGCTCCCACGCAAGACAACATCTATACGTACTCAGCGTCAATAAGAGCCGTCTAATCACTATCAGATTCCATCCAACTCATCTCAGTCATCTCCACTGAAATGTCACATCGTCACTCGAGTCTTACTCCCAAGGCTGGAAAAACACTGACGAATCCTCATCGTCTCATCGATGTCGCCGTCACACTAGGCGTCGCACTAGGTGCGAACCAATTCAAACCAAAATCTCTGCTCATACTAAGCAATCGTCAAATCTTTGACATGAGCGGGATATTGTACCCTCCACTCATCTCGGGATGTACTTCGATCCTCTTGTATATACTCCACCTACACATGAATATAAATGTCTGCCACAAACCTTGTGTAGACCAATCTAAGAAACACTCCACTATCAAGACTCCGCACTAATGCGGGCAACTCACTGTTATTGAGGTCACTCACTTGGGAGGTAACCCATCTCCCGAAAAATCCGTCCAAAGTGTAAGATCCACTGATGGATCCACCATTGGAACCGATCCACAAGTACCACGCTCCTGATAACTTATCCAATCAATCTCCAACTAGAGTCATCCACGACCTTCGACTATTCCTAGTAGCCCATCCATCTTGACCAATCATTGGTCATAACTCGAAAAAAATCAAATTACTGGAATCCACTCAACTAGTAGCTACAATCCGAGGATCCCTTCCACTTGTAACTCTGCGGCCTTCAGTCGCTGGGCGCACAAGAAACTCGGCCCTCCTCACGTCTACTCGGCCCTACTTGACAGGACCCACCCCGATTATCGCCTCGATAATCGGGAAGCATCCTGCTCCCGTCTGACAATCGAATCCAAAAGACCGGAAGACCAAATAATATTACATCACATCCATTGTCAGACTAGGGAGATTAAACAAATACAACTGACTGGACCTCAAGTCCTTAGTTTCACAGAGCATAATATTACAAAACAAGTTAAAAAAAAAAATCCTACTCTGTGAACTAACTACTCTGCAACGAAAAACTTTATGCCTCTGCCTCCGCCTCGGCGCTAGCCCCCGAACTTGTACCACGACTTGGAGGGTAGTTAAAACAACAAAGTGTGAGTGGACGGAAGCAAAATTTTGCAGCAAACAGTTTAATGAAATCGAAATTCGCCCTCCAGTTTTATAACACGCATGCATAACCAGATATTCGAAAACCGCGAATTAAACATTCGAAATCTCTTTTCCTGAAACACATGTAAAACGTTACAGAAAACCATCACAACTCGAGTAAAATAATATAATATTATCAAAATCCAGAATCCGTCATTTTGAAACATCAATTACGCAAATCAAGTAAAAAGTGAATCAATAATCACAATCAAACCGTTGGATCCATCCGAATCTTTAAACTCAATATCAGGTCTTCCCGGGATATCAACGAGTCTTTAAACTCAAAACATAATCAATAGGCCTCCGGAGTATCACAATAACCGAGTCTTTAAACTCACGAGTCTTTAAATCCAATTTACCGGGCCCACCCCCGTCATCAATCAACCGGGTCTTTAAACCCAAAATCAGATCCAACAATCAACCGGGTCTTTAAACCCAAAACCATTTATAAACACCATTCGAAATCATATCTTCTCATAATAGGACTTATGTCCGAATTCACATGCAAATTCCAAAACATGCAATTCCCGAAAGTCACTTCGCAAATATAATCAAAACATCATAATTACTTAACATGCATAATCATATCCAAATACTTCATCAAAACATCATTCATGCATAGGCGAAAACAGTAACCTCGAAATGCATGAAATACGATATTTATCTCGAAAAGCGTGAAATCACGTAAAATCGAAATAGTATATTTATCAACATAACATCATAAGTGGAAACACAAGATAGATGAGTATAATAGTCATGCATGCACAATTTGGAAATCAAAAGTCCACTCACGGTTTTAGGACGCGTCAATCGCGCCCCGTGCGCTCCTCAGTAGCTTCAGAAATGTCCGAGCCTATAAAAATGTACAAGGAGGGTTACAATCATCCCAAATAACTCGTATGATTTTCTCTAATTTTTCCGAATTTTCCCGCGTAATTAAACTTAAGGACCTAAACTTCCGAACCCTCGAAATTATCCCGAACAACTCCCGATCAACTCGAACCCTAAAGATAAAATGTTAAAAACATTAAAAGGAAGAAAACCTCAGTTGACCATGATCGGAAAGGACCTCACACGCGCCGTCACGCGCCGCCCAAAGTGGCTGCGCGTGAAGGCCACGCGCCTGCTACAGTGTCTTCTCCCTCACCCGAATAGCCTGTTAAATGAGTCTGTTACCCGCGACTCAACCCGACCAGTTAACTGTCAATTATCAATCAATTCCTCCCGTTTTCAATCCTATCATCATCTCCAATCCATTAATTTTAGTTCTGTATGATCGATTATCCTCGACTGTCCCTAAATCGACCAACCCAAGCTCGAACAGCCGAACGGGTCTTCATCTAGAACTCACCCAAAACAGTTCCATTAATCAATTAATCTCACAAGTAGCTTAAGGGGACCTAGACGAACCATAACATCAACCCAATTGACCGCAAACTAACCTGGAAGTCGTCGTCCTCAAGCTCGAAAATTCTCAGAACCAGGGGCCTCAGTTCTTGGCCAATTCGTGAGTGATGTCCTTTGAAATCGATGTGGTCGGTTTCCTTTTGCTCCCAGAAGACTAATACGGCCCTTGGTTTCACTCAAATGGCTTCACAATTTGATCTTCGATTTTCCCTCCAACTGGTTTTTCTCTGAATTGGAACTCAGGTTCCTGGGCAAACAATGGTCATTCCCCTTCAATTCTTGCACGGTCGTGTTCCTGTCACTCCCAGAAAGCTTCCTCAGTGTTTAGATTGGTCCCAAAACCAGCAGAAATTGAGCTCAGAATTTTTCCCCCCAAAAACCCTAAAATGGTTCTTCATGGTTTCTCTAAATCTCTCTCGGTTTCTCAACGGCAGAAAGATGCAAATGAGTCCTCACAACCCAATAGCATTCAGATAATCAATTCAAGCGGCCAGCAACTCGTGGGAGTCCAACTGAGGTCTCTGTAAACGGTTTCCCGCAAACACAGAAACCATGGCCAATTTTTAATCCCAGCCCGTGCTCTGTGTGGTTTCAGTCCTCAGCTTTGTTTCCCACTACCTCAAATGGCTTAAACAATTCATCCACTACACGATTAAACAAATTGCACGCACCAAAACACCACGGTATGGCCGTGCACTCTGTTTTTCACGGTGGTGCTACAGTAACCGCCGTGAAAATGAACAAAATGCCCTCCAACTTCCGTGACCCGTAACTTGGTCATCCGGTGTCCGTTTCACGGGTGCCGCCCGTCGTTGTACTCGGGGCTTCGACACGAATCTAACAGTCTTCGAGTCGTGTGAAAACCAATTTTCAAACAAAAATTCAACGTTTTCCCTTATAACGTCCAAATTACAATAATGCCCCTGAACTTCCAAACGTCATAACTTCCACCCTGTTCGTCCGAATCGGACGTGCCACCTGTCTATGAACTCGTGACGTCCCGAACTACGTCACGGTCATCGCTCAACGTCCGTTCGACCCTCCAATAAAAAAGTCAACAAATTGACCAAACGAATAGGGGAACTGTTCTCGCTCCCCCCCCCCCCCCCCCCTTAAGAAATTTTGTCCCGAAATTTCAAGGAAACAAATAGGGGAACTATTCTCGCATCTGCGCCTCGGGTTCCCATGTGGCTTCCTCCACATTCTGGTTCCTCCAAAGAACCTTTACCAGAAGAACGGTCTTCCGGCGTAGTACCTTATCCTTTCGGTCCAAAATCTGCACCGGCTGTTCTTCAAAACTCAAGTCCTCTCGGAGTTTAATAGGCTGTTCCTCCAGTACATGAGATGCATCAAACACATATTTCCGCAGCATCGACACGTGGAAAACATCGTGGACCTTCGAAAGTTCTGGTGGTAGTGCCAACCTGTAGGCCACCTGGCCAATCCTCTCAGTAATCTCATAAGGTCCGATAAAACGAGGGCTCAACTTTCCTCGCCTGCCAAATCTCACTACACCCTTCCAAGGGGACAGTTTCAGAAATACCCGATCTCCGACCGCAAACTCAAGATCTCGAATTCGATGGTCCACATAGCTCTTTTGCCTGTCTTGGGCTGCCTTGAGCCGATCTCTGATGAGTTTGACCTTCTCTGTTGTCAATTCCAACAACTCGGATTTAGTCAGCTTCCTTTCACCCACGTCCGTCCAACACAACGGGGTTCTGCACTGCCGTCCGTACAAGGCTTCGTAAGGATCCATCCCAATGCTCGCCTGATAGCTGTTGTTATAGGCAAATTCCATCAAGGCTAGGTGTGATTCCCAAGTGCCCTGAAATTGTAAAACGCAAGCTCGCATCATATCCTCCAATATCTGGATGGTCCGCTCAGACTGGCCATCAGTCTGAGGATGAAATGCAGTACTAAAACGAAGTTTAGTCCCAAAGGCTTCCTGTACACTCTGCCAAAACCAAGAAGTAAACCTCGGGTCTCTGTCAGAAACAATGGATTCCGGAGTACCTTGCAACCGGATGATCTCATCGATAAACAACTGAGCCAACTGTGTCATCCTGAAGTTCTCTCGGACTGGCAAAAAATGAGCTGATTTCGCAAGTCTGTCCACAATCACCCAAACTCCATCGTGACCTCTGGGTGTCCTAGGAAGTCCAAACACAAAATCCATCGTTATGTGATCCCATTTCCATTCGGGGATAGGTAGTGGTTGCAAGGCTCCATAAGGTCTTTGTCTCTCAGCCTTCACTTGTTGGCAAATCAGACACCTGTTGACAAACTCAGCAATCTCTCGTTTCATACCCGGCCACCAATAATGTTCTCGCAATGTACGATACATCTTGGTCCCACCAGGATGCATCGCGTAGGCCGAACTATGAGCCTCGTCCAAGATCTCCTTCTTCAGTGCCTCAACTTCGGGCACCCACAACCGTCCTTCTTTTAGCAAAGCTCCATCCTCCCTGACTGTGAAATCTTTCCGTTCACCGGCTTCCACTTCAATCCGAAGTACACACGAGACAGGATCTTGAGATTGAGCCTCAACGATCCGATCGATTAAGAGTGGTCTCACATGAAAGTTAGCCAGCAAGACACCTTGGCTATCCAGTCCCAAATCAAAGCTAGTCTTACGGAGTTTAACCAAAAGCGGCAAATGAACCGTCCGTAGGTGCGCCACAGAATGCGTTGACTTCCGGCTTAGAGCATCAGCCACTACATTGGCTTTTCCTGGGTGGTACTCAATCGTGCAATCATAATCCTCAATTAGCTCTAGCCACCATCGTTGCCTCACAATTAAGTCCTTTTGGGTGAACAAGTACTGCAGGCTCTTGTGATCCGTGAACAGCCTGCAAGTCGCACCATAAAAGTGATGTCTCCAAATTTTCAGCGCATGCACAACAACAGCTAACTCCAAGTCGTGCGTAGGATAATTGCGCTCATGTGGCTTCAACTAGCGCGAAGCATAGGCAATCACTTTCCCATGCTGCATTAGGACACATCCCAATCCCTGTAAGGATGCATCACTGTACACCTCAAATTCTCCACTATCGTCTGGAAGGGTCAGTATAGGAGCAGATGTCAACCTTTTCTTTAGCTCCCGAAAACTACGCTCACAGTTGTCATCCCAAACAAACTTGACTCCCTTCCGCGTCAGTCGTGTCAATCGGGCAGCAATGGTAGAGAAACCCTCTACAAACCTCCTGTAGTAGCCAGCTAAACCCAAGAAACTTCTGACTTCAGTGACGGTCTTCGGTTGTTCCCACTTCGCCACTGCCTCAATTTTCTGAGAATCAACACTGATTCCGCCAGTTGAGATCACATGCCCCAAGAAACTCACGCTCGTCAACCAAAACTGATACTTGCTGAGCTTCGCATACAACTGATTTTCCCTCAGGGTACCCAGCACCATCCTTAAGTGCTCCTCGTGCTCTCCCGCACTCTTCGAGTAAACTAGAATATCGTCGATGAACACGATGATGAAGTGATCCAAGTATGGCTGTAACACTCGGTTCATCAAATCCATAAATGCTGTGGGTGCGTTGGTCAAACCAAACGGCATCACAAGGAACTCATAATGACCATAACGGGTTCTAAAGGCTGTCTTGGGTACATCCTCATCCTTAACCCGCAACTGATGATACCCAGAACGAAGATCGATTTTGGAGAAGTACTGCGCTCCTCGCAGCTGATCGAACAAATCATCGATCCGAGGCAACAGGTATTTGTTCCTGACTGTTACTTTATTCAGTTTCCTGTAATCGATGCAGAGTCTCAAACTCCCATCCTTTTTCCGCACAAACAACACTGGGGCTCCCCAAGGGGATACACTCAATCTAATAAACCCCATCTCCAGTAACTCTTGTAACTGCTTCAGTTCTTTCAACTCGGCTGGCGCCATACTATACGGAGTCTGAGATATAGGCTGCGTACCTGGAACAAGATTAATGGTGAACTCGACATCTCGGTGAGGTGGCAATCCCGGTAGATCCTCCGGAAAGACATCCGGGAACTCCCGTACTATCGGTATATCCTCCACCCTTAATGGTGCAGCTTGTGCGTCCAACACTTGAGCTAAGTATCCCTAGCACCCTTTCCTCAAAAACTTACTTGCCTTAAAGGCTGAAATCACTCCGACAGGAGTTGCTCGCTGTATTCCCTGAAAGATAGTTTCTGGTAACCCCGGGCTCTGAAAAGTAACCTTCTTATCGACACACTCGATAGAAGCATGATGGAGCGTCAACCAATCCATTCCCAAAATGACATCAAAGTCGTGCAAGTCCAAGAGTATCAAGTCGGCTACCAACCCAACGTCACCTACCATTACGGGACACTCCCGCAACAGTTGATTTACCACAAATACATCTCCTGTGGGCGTACTCACACCCATGTCACAGTCCAGTGCGGACACCTCTCTACCCGCCAACAACTCACAGTCCCATGATATAAACGAATGAGTAGCTCCGGGATCAATTAAAGCACAAACATCATGTCCAAAGATCGTGAGTGTACCTTCCACAACACCAGGTGCTGCCCTGGCCTCCTGCAGCGTAACAGCAAAAACTCGGGCCTGTGGTCCAGCTGCTCGACCAAAGCCCCGACCCCTCTGTCCACTAGTCGCTCCAGTACCACCTCCTCTAGTGCTCCCGGTCCTAGAAACTACAGCTGTGTTCCGTCCCTGCTCTGCTGCACCCCGACTTGCGCCACCACCCTGTGGAAAAGATGGACAGTCCCTCCGATAGTGGCCCCACTCGCCACAGAAGAAACAAATAACACTGGAAGCATCTCGAGCAAAACCACCACTCTGCCGTCCTATGGAAGCAACCGATGTCGCGCTCGCCTGCGGAGCAGTCCGTGCCCTAGGCGCTCTGAATCCAGGACTCTGAAAGTTACCAGGCCTGCCATAACGATCATTGCCTGCAGATGAGGATCCACCATAACGTCCCTTCTTCGGGGCTCTCTGACCATACGATCCAGGATAAGAACGCTCTCGACGTTGTCCACCACCAGAGTACTGTGGACGTGTCGGGAGACTAGCCTCAACCCGTACTGCGGTATCAGACAACTCCCTGAGAGTAGTAAAAGCTCCGGCCATCACAATGGCCCGTATCTCACCCCGTAGGCCAAGCTCAAACCTACGACATTTCTCAGCCTCAGTAGACACAAAGGTAGGAGCAAAACGGGCTAGCATCTGAAATTTCTGCTCATACTCAGTTACCGACATGCTCCTCTGTTGGAGCTACAGAAACTCGGTCTCCCTAGCATCACGGAATGAACGGGGATAATACTGATCCAGAAACCGTTCACGAAAGGTCTCCCAAGTCACTGTACGGGCATCCCAACCCGACAACTCTAGAGTATACCACCACTCATAAGCAGATCCATCAAGTAAAAATGTGGCCAACACAACACGCTCCTCCGGAGGACAATGCATCACAGCAAAAATCCGCTCAAACCGAGAAATCCAACTGTGGGCATCCTCGGGATCTGCTCCACCACTAAACACTGTAGCCCCAAGACGCTGGGCTCGCTCGATCGAAGCACTCTCAGCATCACTATCAGGTCGTGGAGGGGGTTCACGTCGCGGAGGGGCATGGCCGATCGTCCTTCTCTGAAAGAGGAAAAAGTTAGTACAATAATCGAGGCACACCCAAGTGCCAGACACGAACTGTAAACCTATGCTCTGATACCAATTGATAGAACCCACCCCGATTATCGCCTCGATAATCGGGAAGCATCCTGCTCCCGTCTGACAATCGAATCCAAAAGACCGAAAAACCAAATAATATTACATCACACCCATTGTCAGACCAGGGAGATTAAACAAATACAACCGACTAGACCTCAAGTCCTTACTTTCACAGAGCATAATATTACAAAACAAGTTAAAGAACAAATCCTACTATGTGAACTAACTACTCCGCAACGGAAAACTTTATGCCTCTGCCTCTGCCTCGGCGCTAGCCCCCGAACTTGTACCACGACCTGGAGGGTAGTTAAAACAACAAAGTGTGA
Organism: Prinsepia uniflora; assembly: GCA_032719365.1. Classification (NCBI taxonomy): domain Eukaryota; kingdom Viridiplantae; phylum Streptophyta; class Magnoliopsida; order Rosales; family Rosaceae; genus Prinsepia; species Prinsepia uniflora. The sequence continues at coordinate 22,778,101 of CM064865.1, read as the reverse complement.
GTGGACCGAAACAAAAGTTTGCAGCAAACAGTTTAATGAAATCGGGGTTCGCCCTCCAGTTTTATAACACGCATGCATAACCAGATATTCGAAAACTGCGTGTTAAACATTCGAAATCTCTTTTCCCGAAACACATGTAAAACGTTACAGAAAACCATCACAACTCGTGTAAAATAATATAATATTACCAAAATCCAGAATCCGTCATTTTGAAACATCAATTACGCAAATCAAGTAAAAAGTGAATTAATAATCACAATCAAACTGTTGGATCCATCCGAGTCTTTAAACTCAATATCAGGCCTTCCCGGGATATCAACGAGTCTTTAAACTCAAAACATAATCAATAGGCTTCGGGGGTATCACAATAACCGAGTCTTTAAACTCACGAGTCTTTAAACTCAATTTACCGGGCCCCGCCCCATCATCAATCAACCGGGTCTTTAAACCCAAAATCAGATCCAACAATCAAACGGGTCTTTAAACCCAAAACCATTTATAATTACCATAAGCCAGGATTCCACACGATCCGTTTTCCAAAAATAATTTCGAAATCATATCTTCTCATAATAGGACTTATGTCCGAATTCACATGCAAATTCCAAAACATGCAATTCCCGAAAGTCACTTCACAAATATAATCAAAAGATCATAATTACGTAACATGCATAATCATATCCAAATACTTCATCAAAACATCATTCATGCATAGGCGAAAATCGTAACCTCGAAATGCGTGAAATACAATATTTATCTCGAAAAGCGTGAAACCACGTAAAACCGAAATAACATATTTATCAACATAAGATCATAAGTGGAAACACAAGATAGATGAGTAAAATAGTCATGCATGCACAATTTGGAAATCAAAAGTCCACTCACGGTTTTAGGACGCGTCAATCGCGCTCCGTGCGCTCCTCAGTTGCTTCGGAAATGTCCGGGCCTGTAAAAACGTACAAGGAGGGTTACAATCATCCCCAAATAACTCGTATGATTTTCTCTAATTTTTTCGGATTTTCCCGCGTAATTAAACTTAAGGACCTAAACTTCCGAACCCTCGAAATTATCCCGAACAACTCCCGATCAACTCGAACCCTAAAGATAAAATGTTAAAAACATTAGAAGAAAGAAAACCTCAGTTGACCGTGATCAGAAAGGACCTAACACGCGCCGTCACGCGCCACCCAAAGTGGCTGCGCGTGAAGGCCACGCACCTGCTACAGTGTCTTCTCCCTCACCCGAATAGCCTGTTAAATGGGTCTGTTACCCGCGACTCGACCCGACCTGTTAACCGTCAATTCTCAATCAATTCCTCCCGTTTTCAATCCTATCATCTTCTCTAATCCATTAATTTTAGTTCTGTATGATCGATTATCCTCGACTGTCCCTAAATCGACCAACCCAAGCTCGAACAGCCGAACGGGTCTTCATCTAGAACTCACCCAAAACAGTTCCATTAATCAATTAACCTCACAAGTAGCTTAAGGGGACCTAGACGAACCATAACATCAACTCAATTGACCCCAAACTAACCTGGAAGTCGTCGTCCTCAAGCTCGAAAATTCTCAGAACCAGGGGCCTCAGTTCTTGGCCAATTCGTGAGTGATGTCCTTCGAAATCGATGTGGTCGGTTTCCTTTTGCTCCCAGAAGACTAATACGGCCCTTGGTTTCGCTCAAATGGCCTCACAATTTGTTCTTCGATTTTCCCTCCAACTGGTTTTTCTCTGAATTGGAACTCAGGTTCCCGGGTAAACAATGGTCATTCCCCTTCAATTCTTGCACGGTCGTGTTCCTGTCACTCCCAGAAAGCTTCCTCAGTGTTTAGATTGGTCCCAAAACCCGTAGAAATTGAACTCAGAATTTTTCCCCCCAAAAACCCTAAAATGGTTCTTCACGGTTTCTCTCAATCTCTCTCGGTTTCTCAACGGCAGAAAGATGCAAATGAGTCCTCACAACCCAATAGCATTCAGATAATCGATTCAAGCGGCCAGCAACTCGTGGGAGACCAACTGAGGTCTCTGAAAATGGTTTCTATCAAACACAGAAACCATGGCCAATTTTTAATCCCAGCCCGTGCTCTGTGTGGTTTCAGTCCACCAGCTTTGTTTCCCACTACCTCAAATGGCTTAAACAATTCATCCACTACACGATTAAACAAATTCCACGCACCAAAACACCACGGCACGGCCGTGCACTCTGTTTTTCACGGTGGTGCTACAGTAACCACTGTGAAAATGACCAAAATGCCCTCAGGGCAATAATTACCAAAATGCCCTCCAACTTCCGTGACCCGTAACTTGGTCATCCGGTGTCCGTTTCACGGGTGCCGCCCGTCGTTGTACTCGGGGATTCGAGAAGAATCTAACGGTCTTCGAGTCGTGTGAAAACCAATTGTCAAACAAAAAGTCAACTTTTTCCCTTATAACGTCCAAATTACGATAATGCCCATGAACTTCCGAACGTCATAACTTCCACCCTGTTCGTCCGAATCGGACGTGCCACCTGTCTATGAACTCGTGACGTCCCGAACTACGTCACGGTCATTGCTCAACATCCGTTCGACACTCCAATCAAAAAGTCAACAAATTGACCAAACGAATCATAGGGGTAAAAACGTCATTTTATTCCATATTTTACAATATTACATTTTCCGAATTTCTGGGGCGTTACACTACTCGGGGTCCATCCAGCCCTAATCAAGGTCTAACACTGCTCAACCACGACATAGGCTGCCAATCAAAACCACATATAGGTTCATCCCCACTTAATCTTTCTATTCTTACCCTCACTACCAGGTTGATGACAAGCTGTCATCACCGTAAAGACATCACATCCGAAACATGCGTAACACCACAAGAGGAACTTAGTGCTCTGATACCACCTAGACAAGACACATCCAATCCCCCTAGATTATCCAGAGTGTGCCAAAATCTGTGGTGTGCGTTGCGGCATGCTATGTCGCCTACATCCACAATTAACCTAGAAGGTGCCAAAAATAACAAAACGTGTCAGTGGACAAAAATAAGCATTTATTGAAACCATTTTTCAGAATATACTTTTCACCCTCCGTTTTATACAGCGTGCATACATATCATTTTAAAACTATTGCTTTTCAATTAAAATGGTAGCATATGAAAACCAATAAAATCAAAAGCTTTCTTTTGAAAACAACATATATGAAAACATCTGGACACAATCAATTAGTTAAAAACCTCAGGACCCATTCTCATATCCAACCTATGGGATCTCAACCCATCATCATCAGTCACGTTATCCAATCTCAGCAACACTTGCCCATAAGCTCAAGGACCGTTCTGATCCAAGCATGTCGTCATGAACACATCCCCGGCCGACAATCTCTAGATTTTCGTGAACATATCAAAAATTGATCTCATATAACATCCGCACTCCTGAGTCGAGCCTCCCTCTGCTGCTCGACAGCAGGCGCATCGTGACCTATCTGTACCTCGGAGGCGAGCGTTATCATCAAGGTGCTTACCGGGGAAAATATTCTCAACCGGATGCCCCCCTCATAATCACGGAGAATGGTCATAATAAAACAGTGGAAACACATTTTCAAAACTATTTGTTTCTCAAATCAGAACAGTTATTTCACATAGGGTCTCAGCCCAAAATGAGTTTCCACAAATCTCGTAAAATCAATGTCCAGTTCCCATTTCACAATCTTAAAGCATTTCACAATAGAGCCCTTGGCCCGAAACATGGTTTTTAATACACGTGGACTCACTCTCGGAGTCCAATATCTTTCCAATAGGGTCACAAGCCCGATATCTCATTTTCAAATCCAAAAATCGTTTATTATTCAAATCGCTATTCAATTTCTTGTTTGACTATACTCGGAGTCAAACCTTAAACCAATTGGGTCTCAAACCGGAAATACTAATTTCGTGCATCTACGTGAAAATCATTCGAAACCTCTAACCAAATCCTCTATTTCAGGCATCTCCGTGAAATCATTCAAAACCTATAATTTCAAACTAGGTCTTAAGCCCCGAAGGAGCGATTTCACGCATCTTCGTGAAATCCATCCTGACCCGACATTTCAAATCAACAAAGCATGTCATTTTCAAATCATGATGAAATCGACATAATATGCACAACAGGAATTTCCAATAATAATCATATAAAAATCAAAACATATATCCATGAATCATTTTATAAACCAAAGTCTACTCACACACCATCCGTATTGCGCTCCTCGAAACCTGCGGTGTCAGCCACTCTGAGGCTAATCTGCAATCTCTAGGACGTCCAGACCTATCCAAATCACATCCAATGATTACTATCCATTGATAAAAGTCCTAATAAAAAACCCTCAAAACTCCCAGAACAGTCAACGTGTCCCAAACACGCTTCCCGAGCCTAAAAATCTCTAATTAACCCATCAAACGACCTCCGATCAACCTGAAACCACCATTGGATTCAGATCGTCGAAACCTCTCGAACATAACCAATCTAACCTCAGAATTCGTGCTTATGTGTCCTCACCACACGTCACCTTACCATGTGGCATCACCGAATTTCGGGAATTTTGGGTGTTGTCATCACTAACACATGTCACTCACACGTCAGCTCTGACAACCCGAAACCTTGCCATGTGGTATCACCGAATTTCACCTCACTGACATGCTGACGTGGACCTAACATGTCAGCAGCTGACTAGGCATGATAGCCTACCACTTGTCACTCTCTGGTTAGCAGAGTGGCCTGATAGGTCTGGCATGTGATGACGTGGATTGCCACATCATCATCGTCAACCTCTGGTCGGGTTAACCCAAACCTCTGTAACGGGTTGTTCGACCCGACTACAGGACTCGGTCCGTTCTTCCTCCTCCGTCCACCAAAACTCACCATTTTTCCCCATTCAACTCACCTTTAACCCAAAAACAAAACCCTAACCTCAAAACATGAAAAAAAGTCAAACTCCCACCTACCAAACTCGAATCCTCACGACCAACCTTCGACCTTCCATCCTGTGCTCTCCAGTGATCTTTTCTCATCCAAAACGATCCCTATAGACTCGTATGAGCTCAATAAACTCAACCAAATCGTTAAAATCATCGCAAAACGTCCAGAAAATTAAAACCAAAATCCAAAAAGCTCACAATTATACCTGGGTTCACGGCTAACCACTCCGCCATGCCTCTGTCGTCCACGCCGTCACCTCAGTTTCTCTCAGCCACTCACTCTCTCTATCTCACTCAAGCAGGCCAGCTGCTGGTTCTGATCGGTGAGATTAGGTTTGAGGTTTTCGGGTTTGGATGAATGAAATAAGAAGGGAGGATAGATGCATGTACGAAAAATGAGGAGCAATGGATGAGTGACACTTGTCACTCATCCATTGGGACTGAGCATAAATATCTGGCCCAATAGAAACAAAAGTCTACTTGCCTCGTAATTCGTGTAATCATACCCTGATTCGTTCCAGACCTGTAACTTTCCCGTATGATGTTCAATTTTGAGGTGCCACATTTCTACGGACTCATATCGTCCGGATCTACGTAATGGATCTCGGTCCGCGTGCATTTAACCTCCCAGGGCAAAAGTCAACAATTTTCACCCGTTTACGGGTAAATTCATATTTTCACCCCGAACGTCCGCCAATCCTCGTCTAATTCCCGATTAGTCTCGATAATCCTTAAAATTCTCGATAATCCATAGTTAATTCCCGATAATCCCGTAAATTCGGGGCAGGCCGTTACACCTCACCCGGCTCAACCTAACACAATCCTTCAACTAGCACCTACCAAACTCCCATTTATCCGCTTGAGTGCACACGTGTTGAAACACAACCTCCACATCGCATAGCTCATCCCGGGTTGCAATCCATGTTTTCGATCCATACCTCGAAATCCTGACGTGTTGACATTGCAGCTCACGCCGAAGCTCATTCCTCCATGTCAGCAGCATGCCACTGAAGTCATCCTCTACTCCTCTACACACTCCTGCCAAATTGTAGCTACTCCAACCTACTCAAAACTGCCCAGTTTTCCAGCACATTTTAATCCTAAAAATCCATCTTTTCACTTAGTAATCATTTATTGTTTTTATTATTTTGTACTTTATTTTTTAGTTTTATTAGTGGCATTTTGTCTATAAATAGGGAGGTTATTCTTATTGATTGTGGACTTTTCTTTTAGACACATTTTGAGCTTTCCTTAAGGAAAACCTAGGCAAAATATTTCCAATGCGATTTTAAAGTGTAAGTCCGAAATTCTCGTATTTATTTCTCCATCTTCACAAGGTTTCGTCTGCTGTCGGAGAATCGTGTGAATAATAATCCTTTGTTTCCATCCACCCCGAAAGTGTAACATTTGCTCTCCATCTACTTACTCTTATTATTGTTATTGGTTTTATTTATAATTCAATATATGTTTGGTATTTTCTTTCTAACATTTGTAAATATGAATACAATCCCCATGTGTTTTACTTTTTGAATTTCAATTACTTCACACATTTTAGTGCTTAAAATTCAATCAACGCTAAGTGTTTATGACTGTTGTTCGGTGCATTTAGAACAAGGATTTTGAGAGATTTCATGTTTGACGCGCATTCAATAAAAAACGTAAGGTGAATCATATTGTAAGTGTTTATGACTGTTGTTCGGTGTATTTATAATATTGAAAAATGTATTCATGTAATTGAGATGATGAATGTAGGATTTCGTGATTGGTTCAATATGTGCATATGCTAGAGTGTTGGTAGAATTTATGTTTGAAGAAAGTCCATTGTACAAAGGTTAAATTAGGAGTTTAATTAATTCCATAATTGTTTATACATGTAGGTTTACTATTACACTTTGTTCATAACTCCCCCATATTATTCTTTTATTCTTTTTCACTAACCATTATTTAAGATCTCGAATTTCCCCCGTTAAGAATGATTCCTATTTACCAATAGTACATCTACACAAAAATGGTTTAAATTGCATATACTTTTATTCAATGTTGAGTGTTATTTTGTGTTTACTTAAATACTTAGTTTAAGCCACATCAATTGACTTGATTTCAATTGTCTGGGACTCTTGTTGTTGTTAGTTGAAAAAACAATTGGGTGCAATATGCTCGGTGTTGTCTCCTTTAATGAAACTAGTTTTCATTTGCTCGATGCAAGCAACATTATCTTTGTAGATAATCGTCGATTTATTATTGAGGGAATGTAGTTATACATTCAAGAACTACTTCGTGAAAAGCAAGAATCTCTGCATGATTCTAAGAGGTGTCAACGAGGGTCTATTTCGTAGAGCTCCAAGAGTTGTATTCCCAATGGTAAATACATAATCAATTTGGGAACGTGCCTCATGTGGGTGTTATAGGTAACCCAGATAACCCACGTTAGCATACCTAATAAGGTGTGCATCATTTGAAGATCAAGAGGGTTTGCTCAATTCCTCGATGCATATTGATAGAATAAACCCATATCCGTCGTACCTTTAAGGTACCGTAAAATGTCGTTTATGATTATCTAGTGGCAGCATGTTGGCACATAGCTAAATTTAACTAGCAAGTTCATAACGAATTAAATATGTGGTATAATGCATTGAGTCAATTACAATAATGCGCATATTCTACTTAGATATAGAACTTCTGGTGTCAATATCTCTTCGTTATTGTCTGTATTATGAAAAGGTCCTTCTTAAGATCTAAAGTATGGAAGATAATGGGTGTGCTTGAAGGTTTCTCTTTATTTTCATTGAAGCTCAACATCTTCTGGATGTAGCTCAATTGATGGACTAAAATCCCATATGCACGGTGCTCGAGCTCTTAGTAGAGACAAAAGTTTGCTCTCCTGAGATCTTTCATTTCATATTCAAACTAAAGGTGCTTAGTGAGTTCTTTGATCTCTTTAGTAATACCAATTAAATTCATTTCATCAACATAAACTGCCACCATAGCGAACCGTAACTTTATTATTATTATTATTAAACACACATAGGCATAGTTTACTATTCACATATCTCACTTTGATCAACTATTCACTTAGACGGTTATACCACATCCATCCATATTTTTTAAAATTCATAAAGTGAATGCCTCAAACGAATAGAAAGTATGTTCCATAGTCTAGAACTATTTTTATCAGGTATCTTAAGTCTTTGGGAACATATATATTTATATATATATATATATGGAACTATACCACATCCATAAGTTGCATACTTCATTTTTGGAAACTAAAAAATTGATAAGATAGCAGAACGTTATCACGTCCATTACGAGAGAATATATCTTCTAGTAATCAATCCCAGGGTGTTGAGAATATCATGCGTCATTAAACTAGCTTTGTATCTCACAATCTTATTTTTTTTCTCATTACGATTCCTTACAAATACCCATCTAAAGCATACATGTTTAACAAGGGGAGGTGTGCGAGTTACAAGCCCAAACACCTTCCTTTTTGCCAAGGAGTATAATTCGAGATAGTTTACTTCTTTCCATTTTGGCCAGTCTTCTTTATGTTGGCAATCATCAAAGAAGCGAGGTTCAATGCAATGTCATCACTAGTTATTATTTTAGTAGCTACTGTAAATACAAATATATCATCGATGATAATATTATTTTGATTTCATATCTCACTTAAGCATGTATAATTTGGAATATTTCATTTTGATGAGATCTCTTTATCTTCGAGAGTGGATTCAGATGTTAGAGTATCCCCCAACGTCGTCTCTTCTAAGACAGACCCATAATTTGGAATTATCTCATAAGATAGATTAGTTGATATTTAGATATCTGATGAATTCAAGTGTACTAAACATATACTATTTCGGGGATATGATTAATTCGAGGACATGCCTAAAAGCAAGGAAGGCCACTAGATTCAAAGTACAATCGAGTTCCAGACTAAATAGGTACAACAATGGCATCCTAGAGAACAATGAGGGGCATTTTTGTAACGACCCGTCCCGGGAAGTAGGGTTAATACCGTGTTTAAGATGAGATTAGTGAGCTTAATTGGTGGTTAGTCGATTATGATAGGTCTGGTAGTGTAGAATGACGATTTTGCCCCTAATTCGGGCAAAATGTTGACTTTGAGTTCGGGCCGTCAATTGGACTTTGACCGATGACCGAGACGTAGTTCGAGACGTCACGAATCCGTAGACAGATGGCACGCCCAATTCCGACATCCGAGGAGGAAGTTAAGATGTTCGGAAGGTTGAGGGCACTTTCGTAATTTGGCTAAAATGGGGGGAAAAGTTGACTTTTCGTACGACTGGGTTTTTACACGTTGACCTAGGACCGTTAGGTACATCTTGTCGTCATGAGTTCGACGACAGGCGGCACATGTTCATCGGAGTTAAGATGAGTGGGTTACGGGTCTAAAACGGTAAGGGTAAAATGGTAATTTTGGGTTCAAAGAAGGGCATTTTGGTCTTTTGGTTGTTTGGGCATTGTGCAACCAAATCAGGACAAGTGTACAGTGAGATGGGGATATTTTTGGAAAGGGACCATGGGATTGGTGACACGTGCAGTGTGTGTAGTGGGTTATAGGCCGTGCACGGTGGGTGTTTAATTTGTGCCCCGTGTGTGTTCGAACAAGAGAAACAGAGGGCGAGTTGGAGAGAAAATCGCTCAAGTGAAGGGAGTGTTTGTGTGTTCTGGTGAGTGGACGAGAGACTGGAGATCGAGTGAGAGACAGTGAGTGAGTGGTGAGAGCAACTCGTGTGAGGAATCTTGTGAGTGTGAGGGGTTAAGTTTCCGGGAAACAGAAAAGGTGTTGGGTAGTGGTGCTGCTGTGTGGTACTCCCATCACCAAATTGAACCCGTGGTGGTGTTGTGAGGATTGAGAAGAGTTGACTAGCCCCAGCGGAGCTCACGGCGGCGACTGGAGGACAGGTAATTAATCGTTCCTGTTCAAATACTCTGTTTTTCCGTTTTGCTTCAAACCATTAGTCGTTGATTTTGGGTGTGAGTCGACGGTTTTGGTGAGTTGGGTGAGACTTAGGAAGGTCCTAGGATTGGTTTAAGGTCAACACCGAGACGAGGGAAGACCTGGTTGGCCGGAGGGGAAAACAGAGGACTGGTTCGGGTTTTTGTTCGAGCTTTAGTCGACGACTTAGGGGCCGTGTCGAGGTGTTTGAGTGGGGGGACTGGATTGCTGAGGACTGGACGATGAAGATGGTGAAGAAAGGAGTCGAATTGGTGGACGGACGGCAGAGAACCGGGTGCGCCGGTTCAGACCGGTTCACCCATTGAAGACGACGATGAACAGTACCCTGTGTGCAAGCGCGTGGGGGCGCATGCAGCGGCGGTTGGGAAAACGGTCAACATGGTTTTTGGTCTAGGTGTTGTGACGAGTCTATTGGAATTGGTTTCGGGTTATTCGGACGTCGTTTGAAATTAGTTCCACGAGGTCGAAGGTTTAGGGTTCCGGTTCGTTACGTTTAGGACCCGAGGATTTTTGTGGTAATTAGGAGAGTCTTGGTAGACGTGTTAGTGACGTACTTTGGTGACTTGTGACAGGATCAGGATTTCTCGAGGAAGCTGAAGAACGTACGGGACGTTCGGGACGCGATTGAGGGCTTGGTACTGTGAGTGGACCCTTTCTCTTAACTTGAGCATGCATAACTGCTTTTAATTACTTGTTTTATGGTTTTATATGTGATCTCATGATTATTGAATATGCTATGTTGGTTGTACATAATTGCACGTTTTTCGAGAAAGTTCGGTTTTCAGTACGTTTTACAATAAAAGGTTGATTTCTGATTATAATGTTATAGTTTCGGGATTTCAAATGATAAATGATTTCTAATGGTTATAAGGGATTTTGGAACATGATTTCGATGATTAAAGGTTTTCGGTTTTAAAATCGGATTTCGGCAAACGAGATTTGGTTTTAAAGTTGAAAAGTGGATTTCCGGATTTGGGTTCGGAATAACGGTTCTGGATGCCGGAAGGGCTTCGTGACAGGACCCGCCCCGATCCCGCAGGGACCACAAGGGGACGTGCCCTGCTCTCGTCTGACACCCAATAATTCATACCAATTTTAGCCTCAAAAACATCAAATGCATAAATAACCAAATTAAAGTTATACATCAAATCCGAATTAAACAGATGTCAGACAAGGGATGAAATCCAAACGACAAGTTGCGAGCACGACTCTAACATACACCTGCGGGTACACCACCCAACAGGGGTTCAGGTACGCAGAAGTGGATCTATGGCTCAGCCTCAAGTTCCTCCTCTACCTCATTAGCACGACCTGGAGGGGTTACCAAAACAATAACGGTGAGTGGACCGAACTCAAGTTTATAAAATCATTTGATAAGTAAAACATATAATTTACCCCTCCGTTTTCCAAACATGCATGCAGCATCATTTAAAATCATAAATAATATAATATGAATCATAAGGCATGCAATAAAACCATAACCATAATTTTAGCCACTGCACTATACACTCCAATCCGACATCCCTGATGTCTGACGTCCCTGACGTCCAATAAGGTCACAATCACAAGGCTACGCGTGCCACTCGGGTCTCAATTCCGAGTTCAATCCCCGAACCCTGTTCGGTTACAGCATCCCCGATGCTTAGCGTCGTAGACGCTGGACGTTCTAGACGTACGTGACCTCTCCGGGGTACCTCATCCGGAGGAGACAATATAATATGGAAGGATCTATACAGTACAGTACCAAATACATTTTATTGATATCCAAATGCAAAGCATATATGTATACATAGGTAAAATCCGAACCGATCGTTACGTTTCATCAAACGGGTTTCATGCCCAAATACCGTGAAACGTTCCATAACCGAAATTTCAATATCATCAAAACCATTTATCGATTCCAGCATGTGAACATATAATTAAATCAGAAAAAATTTTAGCATGCAAGGGTAATGAAAACGGGCCCACTCACTGTACGATTCCGCTGCGAATCTGCGCGTACGGACCTGTACCGAGACTATCGTACAATTCCTGTCAGTTCAATTCACACGTAAGGGTCACTACAAGTCCTTAATATTTATTCAAAAGAAATTTCGAAACAGAAACCGGTTCGGGGAAACCGTCGACACGTTTCCCGAGGTAGCCGGCCCTAAACTGACCCTTCAAACTATCTCAGATCAACATGGTTAATTCACCAAAAATGTTCAGAATAATGAGAGGAGTAAAAGTCATGTTGATCGTGATCGGAGATAAGCCCCAACGCACCTTCACACGCCGCCCAAAGTGGCTGCGCGTGAAAGTCACGCGCCTGACACTGTAGCTACAGTGTCAGCACCTTCACCCGTTTGTCTGTAATTCGGGCCTGCCACCCGCGGCTTGACCCGGTTAATTACCCGTCAATTCCTACTTGATTTCAATCCAATTTGATCCTAACATGTTATTTAAGCATCTAATTTAAGTTTTGATTTATTAATTAGCCAAATCAAATCCTTAGATGGCCCTTCGACCCGTGATCATCCAAACGGGTTGATCACCCCAACTCACTGGTTTCTAAAACAAAATCAAATTAACCTTACAGGAAGCATCATAGTATCAGAACGAACTGGAAAACATACTCAATTGAACCAACACTCACCTGGAAGTAGTCGTCCAAACCCCTGAAATTCTTCTGAACACGGCAGTCACCGTCCCAGCTCACCCGTGGCTGGTTGCCTTCGATTTTGATATGGTTGTGTTCTAAACACTCCCAGAAAGCTTACTCTGCGATTAGATTGGTCCAACACACCGTAGAAATTAAACTCTGATTTTCCCTCCAATTTTTCCCGAAATGGGTTCTCTGGTTTTCTTCATCAATTCTCAGCTCTTTCAGCATCAGAGTGATGCTCACTCAAGTTCTGATTAGTTTTAAATAATCTCAGCCGTCCCAGAGGCTCGTGGGAGTCCAATTTGTCCACTGAAAAATGTTCCCCGAAAAGCTTCGAACTTGAATTAACAATGTGGTCGTGAAAGGTGGATGCAACAGACCACGTTCAAAAGCAAAAGACAGCCCAGACTTTCCAGCACATATTAGCATAATCAATTGTACACTGAACCACCGCACATGGTGGTGTCGCCCATGTCCCCCGCGGTTTGCTACAGTAACCAGGGCGAAATGACCAAAATGCCCCTGGTTTAAATAATTACCAAACTGCCCCTCACTTCCTAGACCCGTAACTCAGCCATACGAAGTCCGATTTCGGCGTGCCACCTGTCTACGGACTCAGGATATCGAGACCTATCTAATGGTCCTTGAGTCATGTGAAAATTTGTTGCCAAACGAAAAGTCAACATTTTCGCCCGTGAAGTCCAACTTACGGTAATGCCCCTGCACTTCCGATAGTCATAACTTTTACCCAGATCGTCCGAATTGGACGTGCCACCTGTCTATGGACTCGTGACGTCCCGAACTACGTCACGGTCACTGGTCAAAGTCCATTTGACCCACTAAACAAAAAGTCAACAATTTGGCCATACCATTCACAAGGGTAAAAACGTCAATTCAAATATTAATTTACAATATTAAAATCCTCGAATTTCCGGGGTGTTACAACCTTCCCTCCTTAAGAAATTTCGTCCCAAAATTTCACAGAAATAAATGAGGAAATTGTTCTCGCATCTGAGCCTCAGGCTCCCATGTGGCTTCTTCCACATTCTGGTTTCTCCAGAGAATCTTCACGAGAGGGATCGTCTTCTGATGTAGTACCTTGTCCTTCCGATCCAAGATCTGTACTGGTTGTTCATCAAAGCTCAAATCCTCCCGTAGTTCGACAGGTTGTTCCCCTAGTACATGCGAAGCATCATGTTCGTACTTCCGTAGCATCGATATGTGGAAAACATCGTGAACTCTAGAAAGTTCTGGAGGTAGTGCCAATCTGTATGCAACTCTCCCAATCCTTTCCACGATCTCGTAAGGTCCGATAAAACGCGGACTCAGCTTCCCCCGTCGACCAAAGAGGATAATCCCTTTCCACAGAGATAACTTCAGGAAGACAAAATCTCCTACTTCAAATTCCAGGTCTCGAATCCGTCGATCGGCATAACTCTTTTGGCGATCCTGCGTTGCCTTCAATTTCTCCTTGATAACTCGAACAGTTTCCATGGTTAAGTCCATCAATTCTGGCCCTACAGCCGCTCGCTCTCCTACCTCCGTCCAGCAGATAGGTATCCTACACTGTCGACCATACAGTGCCTCATAAGGTGCCATCCCGATGCTTGCCTGATAGCTGTTGTTGTAAGCGAATTCCATCAATGGCAAATGAGTATCCCAAGAGTCCTGAAACTGTAGCACACAGGACCTCATCATGTCCTCCAAGGTTTGAATGGTCCTCTCAGACTGCCCAACGGTCTGTGGATGGAAAGCAGTACTGAAACGTAGGGTTGTTCCTAAAGTAGCTTGCAGACTCCGCCAGAACCTGGAAGTGAAACGCGGATCACGATCGGACACTATCGATTCCGGCGTACCATGCAATCGTATGATTTCCTTCACAAACAACTGAGCCAGTCGGTTAGGTTTAAAAGTTTCCTGAACTGGCAGGAAATGGGCTGACTTGGTTAGCCGGTCCACGATCACCCATACTCCGTCAACTCCACTCTGAGTCCTCGGTAACTTAAAGACAAAGTCCATGGTGATGTGATCCCACTTCCACTCGGGAATAGGAAGTGGCTGCATAGCCCCATAAGGTCTCTGCCGTTCCGCCTTAACCTGCTGACAGGTTAAGCATTTGCTCACGAATTCAGCAATATCCTTCTTCATTTCTGGCCACCAATAATGGTTCCGGAGGGTACGGTACATCTTTGTACCTCCCGGATGCATAGCATAAGCCGAACTATGGGCCTCCTCAAGAATCTCGGCCCGTAACTCTGCCACTGCAGGTACACACAAACGACCCAATTTCACAAGTGATCCATCGTCCCGGATGGTAAAATCCTGTCTCCCATCCACATCGACCTCAATTCTGTAAATACAGAGTATCGGATCCTGAAGTTATGCTTCGATAATCCGATCAATTAGTACTGGTCGTACATGGAAGCTGTCCAACAAACCTCCATGCTCATCCGTACCCAAAATAACTCCCGCCTTCCGGAGTTCCACCAGCAAAGGAAGGTACACCATCCCCAGGTGTGCAATTGATCCCGCTGATTTCCTACTGAGTGCATCTGCCACCACATTGGCTTTACCCGGATGGTACTCAATCGTACAGTCATAATCCTTCAGCAACTCCAACCATCTCCGTTGTCTCATGTTAAGCTCCTTCTGAGTGAATAGGTATTTAAGACTCTGGTGGTCGGTGTATATCCGACACGTTGCGCCGAACAGGTAATGTCTCCAGATTTTTAGAGCATGAACCACCGCCGCCAACTCCAAATCATGGGTAGGGTAGTTCAACTCATGAGTCTTCAGCTGCCGGGATGCATAGGCGATAACCTTGCCAGTCTGCATCAACACGCAGCCCAGACCTTGCAGCGATGCATCACTAAAGACCACAAACTCTCCACTGTCATCCGGCAATGCGAGGACAGGTGCAGTGGTCAATCGATCTTTCAACTCTTGAAAACTCCGATCGCACTGCTCGTCCCAGATAAACTTTACTCCATTCCGAGTCAAACGAGTCAATGGTGCAGCAATTTTGGAGAAACCCTCCACGAATCTCCGGTAGTAACCTGCTAATTCGACAAAACTCCGCACCTCAGTCACTGTTGTCGGTCTAGCCCAGTTGGTCACCGCTTCTGTTTTCTGGGGATCCACGCAAATCCCATCCGTCGATATCACGTGTCCCAGAAAACCAATACTGCTCAGCCAAAACTGACACTTGCTCAGCTTGGCGTACAACTGTTCTTGTCTCAGCTTCTCCAAGACCAACCGTAGATGTTCCTTATGTGCACGGGCACTCCTTGAGTATACCAAGATATCATCGATGAACACAATCAAGAACTTATCCAAGTAGGGTCGGAAGACCCGGTTCATCAGATCCATGAATGCTGCTGGAGCATTCGTCAACCCAAAAGGCATAACCAAGAACTCGTAGTGTCCATAACGGGTTCGAAAAGCATTTTTCGGGATATCCTCCTCCGAAATCCTCAATTGGTGATACCCAGACCACAAATCAATTTTCGAGAAGCACTGAGCTCCCCGCAACTAGTCAAAAAGGTCATCGATCCTGGGTAGAGGATACTGGTTCCTCAGTGTCACCTTGTTGAGTTGTCGATAGTCAATACACAATCGGAGACTTCCCTCCTTCTTCTTTACGAACAACACCGGTGCTCCCCACGGTGAAGTACTCGGTCGGACATATCCCAAATCCACCAACTCCTGCAATTGAGTCTTGAGTTCTCGTAACTCAGCCGGCGCCATCCGGTATGGTGCCTGGGATATAGGTCGGGTACCAGGGAGTAGTTCAATTGTAAACTCGATCTCCCGTGATGGTCGAAATCCAGGTAAGTCTTCCGGGAATACATCTGGAAACTCACATACCACTGGTATCTCGTCGATACCCGGAGTATCAACCTGCTCCGACACTACATGCGCCAGATAACCCTGGCATCCCTTCCGTAGAAGTTTGGTAGTAGTAAGTGAAGAAATCACTTCAGGAGGCGAACCGTCACGTTCCCCCTGAAAGATAACCTCCGGCAAACCCGGGCTCCGCAGAATCACTTGCTTGCTACAGCAATCGATGAGCGATCCATGCTCCGATAGCCAATCCATCCCTAGGATTATATCAAAATCGTGGATATCCAGAATAATTAAGTCTGCTGGTAAATCCACATCCTCAATTCTTACCGGGCACCTTCGAATCACCTGATTCACAAGGTACACGATGCCCATCGGGGTGCCAACTCCCATTTCACAATCTAAGGCTGATACCACACAATCGAGCATACCAGCACAACTCTTCGAAATAAATGAATGTGTAGCCCCCGCATCCATCAATACACGTACAAGAAGGTTTAAGATATGTAGTGTACCTTTAACCACGCCTGGGACAGTCCTCGCCTGCTGCTGGGTCATTGCAAACACTTGGGCCCTCAGCCCTCCGTTCCGTCCACGCCCACGCGCGCCACGCCCAGCACCACGGTCACCTCCCTGACCGCGACCTCCATTAGTGTGGGAAGCCGTGCTCTGCACCACACTAGAGCCCCCAGCGTCGTTGTTCTTGGACAACTGCGGGCAATCACAGGCATAGTGGCCCTCCTCTCCGCAAGCAAAACAGGTAACTGGCCTCGGCCTGTCCGAATGCCCACCAGAAACACCGCTCCAAGATGAGCGCTGCCCAGAGTTGTATCCAGATCCTCTGCCCTGAGAGCCTCCACGTCGACCTGACCAGCCACGACCCTTGAAGGATGAGGGTGCTCCCCTGTAGCCCCCTCCCTTGTTGTTCTTCTGGCTCGATGGCCCACGATGTGGGTGATCCTGACGTCGCCCCTCGCCCGATGGCTGTCGTGTCTGGTGTGCCGCCAGACTGGCCTCGACACGCACCGCAGCGTCGACCAAATCTCTCAGAGAAGCATGAGTAGCAGCAGTCACACTTGCCCTTCCCCCCTCGGAGTCCAAGCTCAAACCTTTGGCATTTGTCCTCCTCCGTGCTCACGAATGATGCAGCGAACCGGGATAGTTTCCCGAAAGTCTGCTCGTAGTCCGCAACGGACATATCCCCCTGCTCTAGCTTCAGGAACTCCGCCTCCCGCACCGCGCGAAAAGATCGCGGGTAGTACTGGTCCAGAAATCGGGAACAGAAAGCTTTCCAAGTAGTGGTATGGACAGACCACCCAGACATTTCAAGGCCGTGCCACCACTGGTAGGCTCCTCCTTCCAGCAAGAAGGCCGCCAAGGTCACTCGTTCGCCCGGAGGGCAGTGCATCACCGAGAAGATCCTCTCCCACTTGGTGATCCAATCATGAGCATCCTCGAGGTTTGATCCCACGCAGAAAGGAGTAGCTCCCAAACGTTGAGCCCTTTCAATGCTTGCGCATTCCATCTCCCTTTCCAGATCCTCGTCAGTTCGTGTATGAGGAATTATCCTGGGAGGCATAACCAACTGTCAAGAGGCATAGATCAGATAACAATATTCTTAAAAGTCGAAAAGTAACTAGTAGTAATCGCTAGTCTAGCATGCTGACCATAACCTAGTACTGACCACAACCTAGTGCTCTGATACCAAGCTGACAGGACCCGCCCCGATCCCACAGGGACCACAAGGGGACGTGCCCTGCTCCCGTCTGACACCCAATAATTCATACCAATTTTAACCTCAAAAACATCAAATGCATAAATAACCAAATTAAAGTTATACATCAAATCAGAATTAAACAGATGTCAGACAAGGGATGAAATCCAAACGACAAGTTGCGAGCACGACTCTAACATACACCTGCGGGTACACCACCCAACAGGGGTTCAGGTACGCAGAAGTGGATCTATGCCTCAGCCTCAGGTTCCTCCTCTACCTCATTAGCACGACCTGGAGGGGTTACCAAAACAATAAGGGTGAGTGGACCGAACTCAAGTTTATAAAATCATTTGATAAGTAAAACATATAATTTACCCCTCCGTTTTCCAAACATGCATGCAGCATCATTTAAAATCATAAATAATATAATATGAATCATAAGGCATGCAATAAAACCATAACCATAATTTTAGCCACTGCACTATACACTCCAATCCGACATCCCTGATGTCTGACGTCCCTGACGTCCAATAAGGTCACAATCACAAGGCTACGCGTGAAACTCGGGTCTCAATTCCGAGTTCAATCCACGAACCCTGTTCGGTTACAGCATCCCCGATGCTTAGCGTCGTAGACGCTGGACGTTCTAGACGTCCGTGACCTCTCCGGGGTACCTCATCCGGAGGAGACAATATAATATGGAAGGATCTATACAGTGCAGTACCAAATACATTTTATTGATATCCAAATGCAAAGCATATATGTATACATAGGTAAAATCCGAACCGATCGTTACGTTTCATCAAACGGGTTTCATGCCCAAATACCGTGAAACGTGCCATAACCGAAATTTCAATATCATCAAAACCATTTATCGATTCTAGCATGTGAACATATAATTAAATCAGAAAAAAATTTAGCATGCAAGGGTAATGAAAACGGGCCCACTCACTGTACGATTCTGCTGCGAATCTGCGCGTACGGACCTGTACCGAGATTATCGTACAATTCCTGTCAGTTCAATTCACATGTAAGGGTCACTACAAGTCCTTCATATTTATTCAAAACAAAGTTCGAAACAGAAACCGGTTCGGGGAAACTGTCGACACGTTTCCCGAGGCAGCCGGCCCTAAACTGACCCTTCAAACTATCTCAGATCAACATGGTTAATTCACCAAAAATGTTCAGAATAATGAGAGGAGTAAAAGTCATGATGATCGTGATCGGAGATAAGCCCCAACGCACCTTCACGCGCCGCCCAAAGTGGCTGCGCGTGAAAGTCACGCGCCTGACACTGTAGCTACAGTGTCAGCACCTTCACCCGTTTGTCTGTAATTCAGGCCTGCCACCCGCGGCTTGACCCGGTTAATTACCCGTCAATTCCTACTCGATTTCAATCCAATTTGATCCTAACATGTTATTTAAGCATCTAATTTAAGTTTTGAGTTATTAATTAGCCAAATCAAATCCTTTAATGGCCCTTCGACCCGTGATCATCCAAACGGGTTGATCACCCCAACTCACTGGTTTCTAAACCAAAATCAAATTAACCTTACAGGAAGCATCATAGTATCAGAACGAACTGGAAAACATACTCAATTGAACCAACACTCACCTGGAAGTAGTCGTCCAAACCTCTGAAATTCTTCTGAACACGGCAGTCACCGTCCCAGCTCACCCGTGGCTGGTTGCCTTCGATTTTGATATGGTTGTGTTCTAAACACTCCCAGAAAGCTTACTCTGCGATTAGATTGGTCCAACACACCGTACAAAT
The DNA here is from genome assembly GCA_032719365.1 of Prinsepia uniflora. Taxonomy (NCBI): domain Eukaryota; kingdom Viridiplantae; phylum Streptophyta; class Magnoliopsida; order Rosales; family Rosaceae; genus Prinsepia; species Prinsepia uniflora. The sequence goes on along the minus strand of CM064865.1, from coordinate 22,758,210 downwards.
TAAACTCTGATTTTCCCACCAATTTTTCCCGAAATGGTTTCTCTGGTTTTCTTCATCAATTCTCAGCTCTTTCAGCATCATAGTGATGCTCACTCACGTTCTGATTAGTTTTAAATAATCTCAGCCGTCCCAGAGGCTCGTGGGAGTCCAATTTGTCCACTGAAAAATGTTCCCCGAAAAGCTTCGAACTTGAATTAACAATGGGGTCGTGCAAGGTGGATGCAACAGACCACGTTCAAAAGCAAAAGACAGCCCAGACTTTCCAGCACATATTAGCATAATCAATTTTGCACTGAACCACCGCACATGGTGGTGTCGCCCACGTCCCCCGCGGTTTGCTACAGTAACCAGGGCGAAATGACCAAAATGCCCCTGGTTCAAATAATTACCAAACTGCCCCTCACTTCCTAGACCCGTAACTCAGCCATACGAAGTCCGATTTCGGCGTGCCGCCTGTCTACGGACTCAGGATATCGAGACCTATCTAACGGTCCTTGAGTCATGTGAAAATTTGTTTCCAAACGAAAAGTCAACATTTTCGCCCGTGAAGTCCAACTTACGGTAATGCCCCTGCACTTCCAATAGTCATAACTTTTACCCAGATCGTCCGAATTGGACGTGCCACCTGTCTATGGACTCGTGACGTCCCGAACTACGTCACGGTCACTGGTCAAAGTCCATTTGACCCACTAATCAAAAAGTCAACAATTTGGCCATACCATTCACAAGGGAAAAAACGTCAATTCAAATATTAATTTACAATATTAAAATCCTCGAATTTCCGGGGTGTTACAACCTTCCCTCCTTAAGAAATTTCGTCCCGAAATTTCACAGAAATAAATGAGGAAATTGTTCTAGCATCTGAGCCTCAGGCTCCCATGTGGCTTCTTCCACATTCTGGTTTCTCTAGAGAATCTTCACGAGAGGGATCGTCTTCCGACGTAGTACCTTGTCCTTCCGATCCAAGATCTGTACTGGTTGTTCATCAAAGCTCAAATCCTCCCGTAGTTCGACAGGTTGTTCCCCTAGTACATGCGAAGCATCATGTACGTACTTCCGTAGCATCGATATGTGGAAAACATCGTGAACTCTAGAAAGTTCTGGAGGTAGTGCCAATCTGTATGCAACTCTCCCAATCCTTTCCACGATCTCGTAAGGTCCGATAAAACGTGGACTCAGCTTCCCCCGTCGACCAAAGAGGATAATCCCTTTCCACGGAGATAACTTCAGGAAGACAAAATCTCCTACTTCAAATTCCAGGTCTCGAATCCGTCAATCGGCATAACTCTTTTGGCGATCCTGCGCCGCCTTCAATCTCTCCTTGATAACTCAAACAGTTTCCATGGTTAAGTCCATCAATTCCGGCCCTACAGCCGCTCGCTCTCCTACCTCCGTCCAGCAGATAGGTGTCCTACACTGTCGACCATACAGTGCCTCATAAGGTGCCATCCTGATGCTTGCCTGATAGCTGTTGTTGTAAGCGAATTCCATCAATGGCAAATGAGTATCCCAAGAGTCCTGAAACTGTAGCACACAGGACCTCATCATGTCCTCCAAGGTTTGAATGGTCCTCTCAGACTGCCCATCGGTCTGTGGATGGAAAGCAGTAAGGAAACGTAGGGTTATTCCTAAAGTAGCTTGCAGACTCCGCCAGAACCTGGAAGTGAAACGCGGATCACGATCGGACACTATCGATTCCGGCGTACCATGCAATCGTATGATTTCCTTCACAAACAACTGAGCCAGTCGGTTAGGTTTAAAAGTTTCCTGAACTGGCAGGAAATGGGCTGACTTGGTTAGCCGGTCCACGATCACCCATACTCCGTCAACTCCACTCTGAGTCCTCAGTAACTTAAAGACAAAGTCCATGGTGATGTGATCCCACTTCCACTCGGGAATAGGAAGTGGCTGCATAGCCCCATAAGGTCTCTGCCGTTCCGCCTTAACCTGCTGACAGGTTAAGCATTTGCTCACGAATTCAGCAATATCCTTCTTCATTTCTGGCCACCAATAATGGTTCCGGAGGGTACGGTACATCTTTGTACCTCCCGGATGCATAGCATAAGCCGAACTATGGGCCTCCTCAAGAATCTCGGCCCGTAACTCTGCCACTGCAGGTACACACAAACGGCCCAATTTCACAAGTGATCCATCGTCCCGGATGGTAAAATCCTGTCTCCCATCCGCATCGACCTCAATTCTGTAAATACAGAGTATCGGATCCTGAAGTTGTGCTTCGATAATCCGATCAATTAGTACTGGTCGTACATGGAAGCTGTCCAACAAAGCTCCATGATCATTCGTACGCAAAATAACTCCCGCCTTCCGGAGTTCCACCAGCAAAGGAAGGTACACCATCCCCAGGTGTGCAATTGATCCCGCTGATTTCCTACTGAGTGCATCTGCCACCACATTGGCCTTACCCGGATGGTACTCAATCGTACAGTCATAATCCTTCAGCAACTCCAACCATCTCCGTTGTCTCATGTTAAGCTCCTTCTGAGTGAATAGGTATTTAAGACTCTGGTGGTCGGTGTATATCCGACACGTTGCGCCGAACAGGTAATGTCTCCAAATTTTTAGAGCATGAACCACCGCCGCCAACTCCAAATCATGGGTAGGGTAGTTCAACTCATGAGTCTTCAGCTGCCGGGATGCATAGGCGATAACCTTGCCAGTCTGCATCAACACGCAGCCCAGACCTTGCAGCGATGCATCACTAAAGACCACAAACTCTCCACTGTCATCCGGCAATGCGAGGACAGGTGCAGTGGTCAATCGATCTTTCAACTCTTGAAAACTCCGATCGCACTGCTCGTCCCAGATAAACTTTACTCCCTTCCGAGTCAAACGAGTCAATGGTGCAGCAATTTTGGAGAAACCCTCCACGAATCTCTGGTAGTAACCTGCTAATCCGACAAAACTCCGCACCTCAGTCACGGTTGTCGGTCTAGCCCAGTTGGTCACCGCTTCTGTTTTCTGGGGATCCACGCAAATCCCATCCGTCGATATCACGTGTCCCAGAAAACCAATACTGCTCAGCCAAAACTGACACTTGCTCAGCTTGGCGTACAACTGTTCTTGTCTCAGCTTCTCCAAGACCAACCGTAGATGTTCCTCATGTGCACGGGCACTCCTTGAGTATACCAAGATATCATCGATGAACACAATCACGAACTTATCCAAGTAGGGTCGGAAGACCCGGTTCATCAGATCCATGAATGCTGCTGGAGCATTCGTCAACCCAAAAGGCATAACCAGGAACTCGTAGTGTCCATAACGGGTTCGAAAAGCAGTTTTCGGGATATCCTCCTCCGAAATCCTCAATTGGTGATACCCAGACCGCAAATCAATTTTCGAGAAGCACTGAGCTCCCCGCAACTGGTCAAAAAGGTCATCGATCCTGGGTAGAGGATACTGGTTCCTCAGTGTCACCTTGTTGAGTTGTCGATAGTCAATACACAATCGGAGACTTCCCTCCTTCTTCTTTACGAACAACACCGGTGCTCCCCACGGTGAAGTACTCGGTCGGACATATCCCAAATCCACCAACTCCTGCAATTGAGTCTTGAGTTCTCGTAACTCAGCCGGCGCCATCCGATATGGTGCCTGGGATATAGGTCGGGTACCAGGGAGTAGTTCAATTGTAAACTCGATCTCCCGTGATGGTGGAAATCTAGGTAAGTCTTCCGGGAATACATCTGGAAACTCACATACCACCGGTATCTCGTCGATACCCGGAGTATCAACCTGCTCCGACACGACTTGCGCCAGATAACCCTGGCATCCCTTCCGTAGAAGTTTGGTAGTAGTAAGTGAAGAAATCACTTCAGGAGGCGAACCGTCACGTTCCCCCTGAAAGATAACCTCCGGCAAACCCGGGCTCTGCAGAATCACTTGCTTGCTACAGCAATCGATGAGCGATCCATGCTCCGATAGCCAATCCATCCCTAGGATTATATCGAAATCGTGGATATCCAGAATAATTAAGTCTGCTGGTAAATCAACATCCTCAATTCTTACCGGGCACCTTCGAATCACCTGATTCACAAGGTACACGATGCCCATCGGGGTGCCAACTCCCATTTCACAATCTAAGGCTGATACCACACAATCGAGCATACCAGCACAACTCTTCGAAATAAAAGAATGTGTAGCCCCCGCATCCATCAATACACGTACAAGAAGGTTTAAGATATGTAGTGTACCTTTAACGACGCCTGGGACAGTCCTCGCTTGCTGCTGGGTCATTGCAAACACTTGGGCCCTCAGCCCTCCGTTCCGTCCACGCCCACGCGCGCCACGCCCAGCACCACGGTCACCTCCCTGACCGCGACCTCCATTAGTGTGGGAAGCCGTGCTCTGCACCACACTAGAGCCCCCAGCATCGTTGTTCTTGGACAACTGCGGGCAATCACAGGCATAGTGGCCCTCCTCTCCGCAAGCAAAACAGGTAACTGGCCTCAGCCTGTCCGAATGCCCACCAGAAACACCGCTCCAAGATGAGCGCTGCCCAGAGTTGTATCCAGATCCTCTGCCCTGAGAGCCTCCACGTCGACCTGACCAGCCACGACCCTTGAAGGATGAGGGTGCTCCCCTGTAGCCCCCTCCCTTGTTGTTCTTCTGGCTCGATGGCCCACGATGTGGGTGATCCTGACGTCGCCCCTCGCCCGATGGCTGTCGTGTCTGGTGTGCCGCCAGACTGGCCTCGACACGCACCGCAGCGTCGACCAAATCTCTCAGAGAAGCATGAGTAGCAGCAGTCACACTTGCCCTTCCCCCCTCGGAGTCCAAGCTCAAACCTTTGGCATTTGTCCTCCTCCGTGCTCACGAATGATGCAGCGAACCGGGATAGTTTCCCGAAATTCTGCTCGTAGTCCGCAACGGACATATCCCCCTGCTCTAGCTTCAGGAACTCCGCCTCCCGCGTCGCGCGAAAAGATCACGGGTAGTACTGGTCCAGAAATCGGGAACGGAAAGCTTTCCAAGTAGTGGTATGGACAGACCACCCAGACATTTCAAGGCCGTGCCACCACTGGTAGGCTCCTTCTTCCAGCAAGAAGGCGGCCAAGGTCACTCGTTCGCCCGGAGGGCAGTGCATCACCGAGAAGATCCTCTCCCACTTGGTGATCCAATCATGAGCATCCTCGGGGTTTGATCCCCCGCAGAAAGGAGTGGCTCCCAAACGTTGAGCCCTTTCAATGCTTGCGCATTCCATCTCCCTTTCCAGATCCTCGTCAGTTCGTGTATGAGGAATTCTCCTAGGAGGCATAACCAACTGTCAAGAGGCATAGATAAGATAACAATATTCTTAAAAGTCGAAAAGTAACTAGTAGTAATCGCTAGTCTAGCATGCTGACCATAACCTAGTACTGACCACAACCTAGTGCTCTGATACCAAGCTGACAGGACCCGCCCCGATCCCACAGGGACCACAAGGGGACGTGCCCTGCTCCCATCTGACACCCAATAATTCATACCAATTTTAACCTCAAAAACATCAAATGCATAAATAACCAAATTAAAGTTATACATCAAATCCGAATTAAACAGATGTTAGACAAGGGATGAAATCCAAACGACAAGTTGCGAGCACGACTCTAACATACACCTGCGGGTACACCACCCAACAGGGGTTCAGGTACGCAGAAGTGGATCTATGCCTCAGCCTCAGGTTCCTCCTCTACCTCATTAGCACGACCTGGAGGGGTTACCAAAACAATAAGGGTGAGTGGACCGAACTCAAGTTTATAAAATCATTTGATAAGTAAAACATATAATTTACCCCCTCCGTTTTCCAAACATGCATGCAGCAACATTTAAAATCATAAATAATATAATATGAATCATAAGGCATGTAATAAAACCATAACCATAATTTTAGCCACTGCACTATACACTACAATCCGACATCCCTGATGTCTGACGTCCCTGACGTCCAATAAGGTCACAATCACAAGGCTACGCGTGCCACTCGGGTCTTAATTCCGAGTTCAATCCCCGAACCCTGTTCGGTTACAGCATCCCCGATGCTTAGCGTCGTAGACGCTGGACGTTCTAGACGTCCGTGACCTCTCCGGGGTACCTCATCCGGAGGAGAAAATATAATATTGAAGGATCTATACAGTGCAGTACCAAATACATTTTATTGATATCCAAATGCAAAGCATATATGTATACATAGGTAAAATCCGAACCGATCGTTACGTTTCATCAAACGGGTTTCATGCCCAAATACCGTGAACCGTGCCATAACCGAAATTTCAATATCATCAAAACCATTTATCGATTCCAGCATGTGAACATATAATTAAATCAGAAAACATTTAAGCATGCAAGGGTTTAATGAAAACGGGCCCACTCACTGTACGATTCCGCTGCGAATCTGCGCGTACGGACCTGTACCGAGATTATCGTACAATTCCTGTCAGTTCAATTCACACGTAAGGGTCACTACAAGTCCTTAATATTTATTCAAAAGAAAGTTCGAAACAGAAACCGGTTCGGGGAAACTGTCGACACGTTTCCCGAGGCAGCCAGCCCTAAACTGACCCTTCAAACTATCTCAGATCAACATGGTTAATTCACCAAAAATGTTCAGAATAATGAGAGGAATAAAAGTCATGTTGATCGTGATCGGAGATAAGCCCCAACGCGCCTTCACGCGCCACCCAAAGTGGCTGCGCGTGAAAGTCACGCGCCTGACACTGTAGCTACAGTGTCAGCACCTTCACCCGTTTGTCTGTAATTCGGGCCTGCCACCCGCGGCTTGACCCGGTTAATTACCCGTCAATTCCTACTCGATTTCAATCCAATTTGATCCTAACATGTTATTTAAGCATCTAATTTAAGTTCTGAGTTATTAATTACCCAAATCAAATCCTTAAATGGCCCTTCGACCCGTGATCATCCAAACGGGTTGATCACCCCAACTCACTGGTTTCTAATCCAAAATCAAATTAACCTTACAGGAAGCATCATAGTATCAGAACGAACTGGAAAACATACTCAATTGAACCAACACTCACCTGGAAGTAGTCGTCCAAACCTCTGAAATTCTTCTGAACACGGCAGTCACCGTCCCAGCTCACCCGTGGCTGGTTGCCTTCGATTTTGATATGGTTGTGTTCTAAATACTTCCAGAAAGCTTACTCTGCGATTAGATTGGTCCAACACACCGTACAAATTAAACTCTGATTTTCCCTCCAATTTTGCCCGAAATGGTTTCTCTGGTTTTCTTCATCAATTCTCAGCTCTTTCAGCATCAGAGTGATGCTCACTCACGTTCTGATTAGTTTTAAATAATCTCAGCCGTCCCAGAGGCTCGTGGGAGTCCAATTTGTCCACTGAAAAATGTTCCCCGAAAAGCTTCGAACTTGAATTAACAATGGGGTCGTGCAAGGTGGATGCAACAGACCACGTTCAAAAGCAAAAGACAGCCCAGACTTTCCAGCACATATTAGCATAATCAATTGTGCACTGAACCACCGTACATGGTGGTGCCGCCCATGTCCCCCGCGGTTTGCTACAGTAACTAGGGCGAAATGACCCAAATGCCCCTGGTTCAAATAATTACCAAATTGCCCCTCACTTCCTAGACCCGTAACTCAGCCATACGAAGTCCGATTTCGGCGTGCCGCCTGTCTACGGACTCAGGATATCGAGACCTATCTAACGGTCCTTGAGTCATGTGAAAATTTGTTGCCAAACGAAAAGTCAACATTTTCGCCCGTGAAGTCCAACTTACGGTAATGCCCCTGCACTTCCGATAGTCATAACTTTTACCCAAATCGTCCGAATTGGACGTGCCACCTGTCTATGGACTCGTGACGTCCCGAACTACGTCACGGTCACTAGTCAAAGTCCATTTGACCCACTAATCAAAAAGTCAACAATTTGGCCATACCATTCACAAGGGTAAAAACGTCAATTCAAATATTAATTTACAATATTAAAATCCTCGAATTTCCTGGGTGTTACACTTCGGACCGGTGATTTCGGATTCCAGTTTGGGTGTGGATTTAGAAATTTTTTTCAAATGGTTTTGGATTGGATTTGCTTGATCTGGTTATTGGGTTTAAAGACCCGGATTATGATTAACGGGGGACGGGTCCGGATTGAGTTTAAAGACTCGGGAGTTTAAAGACTCGGATATATTGATATTTCCTCCGTAGGCCTATTGAGTTTAAAGACTAGGATATTATTGAGGCCTGGATTGAGTTTAAAGACTCGGGAGTTTAAAGACTCGGATAGGTCCAACATGTTTGATCGGATATTGATTTGGTTGGTATTTATGTTTATGACATGGTTTTATGAGGTTTATGACGTAATTTCTATAACTGTTTTTACAATGATTCTGTAACTGTTTTAATGGTGATGATTACGTGATTTATAACTGTTTTCATCTAATGGGTTATGCATGTGTGTTTTCAAAACGGAGGGCTAAAACCCTAGTTTTATTATGAAATGGTTTTCGGAAATTCTTTTATTATTTATGGTCCACTCACACCTTTTGTTTTTTTTACTTGCCCTCCAGGTCGTGGAGCTAGCGCGGGGTTTCGGCGTCGAGGCAGCGTCGGAGGCATAGAATTTACGAGAGCGATCCCGGAGTGTTTTAAAGTTTCCGTGTGCGTGTACTGGTTATCGTTTTTTTTTCTTTTTGTATTTAGTACTATGCTCTGTAAATCTTTAACTTCGGGATGTTTTATATAGTTTCTCATGCGTCTGATTGTGTTACTTTAGTAGTTTACGTTGGTTGTGTCGGGGTGTCAGACGGAGCAGAGTTTACCTCGGTTTTCGGGGTGAAACCGGGGTGGGTCCTGACAATTTTAGTCCATCAAATGAACAGCAACCGTGTCCGCTGTTCACTGTGAACATTATCCATGTGAATAGTATTAGTGTGAACAGTACTACTTGATTTCTTCCTTGCTACCCAAGTGTTATTCTTACAGCTCAATTCTAGAATCACCTTTTTCATTCCGAGCAAGTTCCCTTCGATTTTGAAACACGTTGAGTTCCATTAGCTCCAATGGCTCACAAAGTCTATGATTCGCATATTTAGCACAAACTAAGTAAAATACAACCTATTTGAGTCAAAATCTTAGGAAAAAACTAGAATTGGAAGATAAGAATGCATACAAAATATGAGTGATTCTAAAGTTATCAACCTCAATCTTCTAGGCTTGGGTTGATGTAAATATGGGCTCGGTTGGTGTGGATTTGGGCTTGTTAAGCCTGCCGGGCTTCAGCAAATTCTTCAAGTGGGCATCCTTCGGGGCTTCAGCCAAGTGACCCGTGGTCCATCTGGGTAGCCTTCTGGGCTTCACTCCTCTGGATGCCCTAGCTCTGATGGTCTGCTTGTGTAGCCGCAGGACTTGCGGCTTGGAGATGCGCAGCATGAACAGAGCATGCCCATCTGTGCAATTCATGCCCATGATCATCATCAACACACGCAAGGCATGAGAGTCATCGTCAATTATCCACGTGGGGGCATGAAATATCAATCATCATAAACAACATGCCTCAATTATCAAAATGATAATTCAAACAGAGCCAGAGGGATAAAGCAATAAACAACTAATCATGCCTCAATTGTCAAAAAAGATATGCACCATGGCTTCATGAATTATCGAAGGGATAAAAGCAATAAACAATCAATCATGCCTCAATTGTCAAAAAAATATGCACCATGAATTCATCATCAATTATCAAAATTAGTAGGTCCGTTTTAGTGGCATGTTCGCAATAATCAGCACAACATTATGTATACTAGAGTTTTTAAGTATACGTGAATAATTACATATATTGCCCTTCACATATAATATATTGTAGACTGTAGTTGGCACCCGTAACTGTACAGGGTCCCTAATCAAAGACCCTAGTCCATGCTACTTTTCCTCACCTTATGTGATTGCGATCACCTTATGTGATTGCGATTGTGATGGTGATTTGTTACTTTTTGCGTGACAAATATATGGAATATGCCAAATTGGTCAAATTTGTTGGGGTTGTTTTCTATAATAATGTTGGTGGGAGGCAGAACAATAACTTAATAAAAGATTTGAAATTTAATGACAATTATAAAAATGGGCATATTTTTTCCTTTCAATTTATTTTGTTTTTCATTTTTTATTTTCTTCTAAAATATGAACAAAATAATTAATATCATTAAAAAAAGAAAAAATATGATAATTCAAGATTATTAAGTGTTCAACCTGAATTTAAGTATTTAATTAAGATTTAAATACAAACTCACATGTAGTAGTCCAAAAATTTGTTGATTTAGTAACATGGCAATAAATATACATTTTAAAAAGTGTGGTAACTTTTCTTGTGAGGAGGGTGGGTTAATTTTGAAAAGAAATAATTATAAATTAATCCACTTTTCCATTTATTGTATTATTAGATTTCATTAAAGATTTTTAAAGCTTTTTAATAACGTTTATACCATTTTATTAGATTTGAATGGGAAATTTCCAAAATTTAAAAATTAATATTTTAAATTTGTTTTTTTTTAATTATTTGATAGGATAAGTTGTCTAACTAAATTTCATATGTACATATTTCTTTTAGGAATAAATTATTAGTTAACCAATCATTTTAATCCACCAAATTTCAAATGTATTATCTTATACTTTTGCAAGAATACATACTTACACTATTTCATCTATCTTATAAAGTTTTTTGGTTTTATTTTTTGTTCTATGTGAGAGAGGTACATTATGTATAATATACCTATATTATAGAATTAAATTCCCATTGGTAGATTACATTTTTAAGTGAGAAATTTAAATTACATCTACATGAAACCCATCCATAATCTCTGAAATACTCATTAACACTCCTAAACAACCACTCTTAGAGAAATTGCCACCGGTTGAAGCTTTACCTCGAGGCAATTAGTGAGCAAGATGTGAAGTTTGAAAGAGTGCATAGGACTCGCATCGTATGAGTTAATTGGAGCACTTTATCTAGGCTGAATAGACGTTAAACTTAAAACGCTTGTTGGGAGGCAACCCAATGTGTTCTAGAGCTGTGAAGGAGTCATCAACACATATCTGCTTTCTCAAACCCTTCACTCTCTTTTATTTTGTTTACTTATTGTTTTATTGCTTTATTTTCGTAAATTCTTCTTGCCTTCTTACATTCTATGTTCATTTTCTTTATTCTTGATTACATTGAGGACAATGTAGAGTTTAAGTGTGGGAGAGGGGCTTACAATTTTATTTGTGTCGTAAAACCATAAAACAACCAAAAAAACTTCGAAGTTTTTATTGCATTCTTGAGTCTTTTTGTTTTAACTTAGTATGCCTTTTATAGAGTCTTAGAATGCCCTTTAACTTGTCAATGATGTTAATGAAGGATAAACGAATGCAACATGGCTAATAGATGATCCTTAGAACTTGAATTCATTTGTTAATACATTGTGCTTGAATGCTTATGACTTGTAGTGGATGATGCATGATAAACTGGTACAGAAACGAGCATGTTAAAATAAGTGTGAATCATATGAACCCAATGTGAATTTTAGACCTGTATATATCTTTGATGAGTGATTCATAAGATTTCTTCGTTTAAATTGATATGCATATACCTCATAACTGTTTGTCGTAGCTTTTAATGAACTCTAGAATACTAGAACTTATTCTGTGATTTTCAAAGCTTTTAAGTCAATAAACTCTCTAATTTTGGACATGACTAAGGCATTAGGGTTACCACCACACATTCAAACATCCATGTTCCCTATTTGTGCACACAACCCCTTTGAGCCTGCATTAAGCCTTTCTTTCATCACCCAAAAAAATCTGATCACATGAGCCTAGTATAGATATCCTCTACTTTTGTTCCAAAGACTTGGTTAAAGACTTGAAGATGGCTTGAGACACAAGAAAATGATTTTATGATTAAAGATTTGTATGTAAGTGTAGGGAATGATTTTCTTAAACTACATTGGTGTACATTGCATTATCTCTCAAAATGAAAAACAAAAGAGGAAACAATGAAAAAAAAATGATAAAAAAAGGTTGAGAGACAATGTGAAATATATATATATATATATATATATATTCGAGAACAAAGTTCTTAGAAGGTAATAAGTTTTGAGTTAAGTCCCCTATACTTGTGAATTAGGAAACATTAAAGAGTTGAAGGCCTACATTGAAGATTTCGCCCTTTATCCTAATTGCAAAGCTCAAGGATGTGTAAAATGAAGATCTAGGTTCAACATGATGATACTCAGCCTATGATGTGGGGAAGTACCTATGACTATGTGATGGAGCCTTTGGTTGAGTCTTGGAACGAATTTAAACACCACCTATCCTAAAACTTTCATGCCTCTATACCTAGCCTCATTACAACATTCAATAAAGACCTTATGATCCTTAAGAGGGGTAAATTTTGATTGGTTGAGTCAATCACTTGAGTAAGCTTATGGTTTTAGTTCATTTGTGTAAGTATGTTTATTTTCTTAAGGTTTATGTTTGAGATTTTACGAAATACCTTATTTCTATTATGTGAGCATCTTTCTCACATGTTTTTAGTGCAAATACAACCCTTTACATATTGAGTGTAAATTAGGAGTGCATATCCTTGTGAGTTGATACATGCTTATTTTATTCATGTTGAGATCCATTCACCAAACTTTACTCATTATCTTACTTGTTAAAGCATTTGGTCACCTTTTGTTAACTCTTGAATTCCATGAGCTAAATTGCTTTCTAAAGTGTAAGTCTTTGAGGCCATAAGTATATTAATGAAATTTGAGACAAATGGTTAAGGGCTTGGTATTAAAAAAATAGGAAACAAAAAGAAAAGAAACAAAAAAGGATCTTGGTGTCAATTCTTAGTTTGCTTTGATATTTGCTAGGGACTAGCAAAGTCTAAGTGTAGGGGAATTTAATGAGCACTTAATTGATCATACTTTGATATCAATTTCCTTTATCTTTTACCTTGTTAGAACTATAATTATATCACTTCTAACTCATTTTATGCATTTTAGTACTAATCTCAAGAATGGAGGATTTAAAGTTAAAATAGGGTGATAATGAAGAACCGGGCTCTGGACATCCTGTCGAGTCCGTGGGGATACCCCTGTGCTAGTCTGTGGGCATGCCCATGTGCTAGTTCATCTACCGAGTCCCAGGTGTTGTCCAAGGGCCCTGCTGAGAGCCTTATTGCTAACTTAACTTGTCCTAAGACCTAGGCCTAGGGCCTGGCGAGCGCTGTCCTTGCCCGTCGAGAGCTGTCATGTTTCTGCAGTGAACCTCTCAATGGCTTGTTCCAAGATTTGCCTAAGTAACTATCGAGTCCAAGGACCAGCACTTAAACCTCCTACTATGCCTTGAAGCATGTCTTTCTACCTGGTGAGGGTTTTCCTTGCCCATCTGGAGCTATCCCAGCGTGTCCCACGAGCATCCCAAGCCAAAGCTAGGCCGCGTGTCTCGATTTTTTGCATTTCCCCAGTGCTAGCGCATCTACGCCTAAACCCAGTTTAAGTAGGAATCCAAGTACGTGTGCCTGCCGACTCCAGCACGTGTGCTCGGTGACTTCAGGATTTCTGCATAGAAAATGGAATCGATGACGTGCAAGCTAAGTAGGATTTGAACACAAGAAACAAGCAAGGATTCTGTGCGATCGAAGGAAAGAAGCTGATTTGAGCTAACTCTTTTAAGGTTTAATTCAGATTTTAATTCGTTAAGGTTTTAGGAAGTTTGTAACCCTATATAAAGGGATATTTTTCTCTTTGTTTGGGTCATCACCCATTATTCATAAACTATTGTTTTCCAAAATTTAAACCTAGCACTCTTTCAAGTGAAATAAAATTTCTTACAACTGCATTCTACCTTTTGAGTTCTTCCATCTTTTCTTCATTTTGTCTACGTTTTCAGAGAGTACGGTGAATAAAAATCCACCTATTTCTACGCACTTTGGCTTCCGTCTGCGTTTTCAGAGATTCCAAAAGTGTAACTACTTCTTATTCTCCTAAGTTGTCGGATTTAATCTTGGTTGTGTTTATAGTTCGATACATGTGATGGTTTATCTCTTCTAATGTTTGTAACGTTTAATTCAACCTCCATGTCTTTTATTTTCTGAATTTTAATTACATCATAAGTTTTTGTGCTTAATCTTCAAATTAACACTAAGTGTTGATCGTGTTTTCAACACATTTGGATTTAGTTTGAAGAGACTTAATGTTGATCTCATTTTCAGCATATTCAGTCAATAAATAAAGCAAAATCATGCAGGCGAGACGCGAGACCCAAAGCAGAAAATATCTTGCTAGAAGGGATGAGTCGTGAAAGTTATCCTTCTAGTACGAGACCTCTTGGGAGCTCAGTAGCTTTGGATTATTTTGGAACTCCAAAGTTAAGCGAGGTTGGACTGGAGCAGTCCCAAGATAGGTGGCACAATGGAAAGTTGCACGTGAGTTTTCAGATACAAAGCCTTGAGGGCATGGACCCAAAGCGGACAATATTGTTCTAGGGGAGACGGGTCTTGATAGAATGGTGTCATAGTTGGACCCCGATCGAAAGTGTACTAGTGAGGACGCTAGGCTCCAATGTGGGTGGGTTATAAGACCTGTGTCTTGGGAAAAATCGTGAGCAATCCCACATCGCTCAGGAAGGGAAATGTGAAGTGCCTTATATGTGTGGACACTTCTCTTCATACTACGAGGTCTTCATGGGTGTGAGACTCCTAGGGAAAAAAAATGTGCGGGTAGGACCCAGCCAATGACAATATCGTGCTAGGGAAAAGAGGAATTCTCTACCTATACGAGACCTTTTGGGAGCTCAATGGCTTTAGATTCCTTTGAAATTCCAAAGTTAAGTGAGTTTGGGTTTAAGAAATCCCAAAATGGGTGACCCAATGGGAAGTTGTGGATGAGTTCCCAAAAATAAAACTGTGAGGGTATGGGCCAAAAGCAGACAATATCGTGTTAGGGAAGTCGGGTCGTCACATCCTAGGACGATTGTGGATGTACAAAATATTAGCTAACTCTTCTAGCCTATACAAAAAAATTCGCAACCCGATCCCCAGTGGAGGAATTTGAGAAATGAAAAGAGATCAAACCATGGCTCGATGGTGCCTCACTGAAGGGTTGAAGGAAGTCAAGCACGCAGAATTCATCCCCCCAACTGATGTTGTGGACATAGGGAACGCTCTTGCTTTGTTTTTGAAATAGAAATCAGTTGTGAGTCAAGATTCTGAAATCTTTGAGAAACCCTCGAACTTCGAGGATATGCAACTAGAAGATGACGTGATTCTAATACATCTAGACTCACAAATTCCGGAATGGCAAGCCAGCGTCGGCATATGCCTAAGCGACGAGGTAGAGAAGGAACTCACCATATTCCTTCACCAACACAAAGACGTCTTCGCTTGTCACCATCTGATATGCCTGGAATTGACCTTGACATCACTTTTCCACAAGTTGCACGTCAAACCAGCACCTAAACCAGTCAAGGATCGACAAGCTACTTACCACTAGCTTCATCAAAAGAGTCTCACATTCATAATGTCTAGCCAACCTAGTACTTGATAATAAAAAAGATGAAGGATAATGAAGGGTTTGCGTCAATTACACCAATCTCAAACTTACCTACTTAAAGGACAATTATCCTTTACCGCTGACATATCTTTTGGTGGACTCCACCATCGGAAGCGAACTTCTCAGCTTCCTCATGCATACTTAGGATACAATCAAATCTTCAGGTTCGAGAATGATTAAGACAAAACAGTTTGTCTTCAAACGAGGAGTTTATTACTACGAAGTCATGTCATTTGGCTTGAAAAACGCAGGCGCTGCCAACCAATAATATGTTAATCAAATCTTCAAGGAACTTATTGGAAAGTCTATGGAAGTTTACATTGGTGACATCACAGTCAAATACGAAAAATACAGTGCACACATCGCTAATTTTCCCCCTTAACCCACTAAAATGCTCCTTTGGCATGGGTGTAGGAAAGTTCTTGGCTTCCTTGTAACTTGGGGGGAAATCGAGGCTAATCCAAAATAAATCAAGGGAATCATGGGCATGAATTCTCCATCAACTCCAAAAGATATTCAAAGCCTTATTAGTCACACTGCTTCTTTGAATCGTTATTATGCTGAAATTTCTTCCAAGCACTTGAGAAGGCATCAAAGGACAAATGGGATGAAAATTGTGAGAATGCCTTACAGGACATCAATACGTACTTAACTTCAGCCCTGCTCCTGTTAAAGCCTAAAGACGACGAAGACCTTTACCTATAATTTGGGGGTTTTGACGTGGCCATAAGTTCAATGATTATCCTAGAAGAACAAGAAATCCAACTTCCGATCTTATATCACCCAAGGATTTCCGTCAAGGGACGAACACTAACTGAATTCATCACCGAGTTCACCGCTAAGAGGATTATGTAAGGGATTAGTTGATGCCACCTTGGTCCCCAGTCCCACCTTGCTGCCAAGACCGGGGGGGATTGGGTAGACCCCCTTTCGAAGCTTTTCATCGACGAATCATCTAACCAACATGGACCAGGAGCCAGAATCATCATCATCACCTCGAACGGATCAATAATGGAACATGCAATCCGATTCAGATTCAAAGTTTCCAATAATGAAGTTGAATATGCACTAATCTTTGAATTAATACTCACATGGAGTTGGGAGTCACAAAGATTGTGACTCATTCTGACCCACATCTAATCACTAACCAATCTATTGGAGAATATGTAGTGCACAATGCAAGAATGATCTAATACAACAAAAAAATTCAATACTTACTCACAAGCATCGAAGTCCTCACTTTCCACCAACTTCCAAGAGCTTAAAATGCACAAGCTAATGCACTAGCCAACCTGGCTTTATCACTTGACCATTGGTTCAAACGTTCAATCTCGATTGAGTAACTTGAACAACCCAACAGAGACATCAAGCAGGTCAAAGTAAGGCAAGTGGATCCCTCATGTAGTTGGCAAGATCTGTTTATCAACTACCTAGAAAACAGAGCAATACCTAACAATCGACTCGAACCCTGCAAAGTTCTAATGATGGTCTCGTGATAATACCTTGATTGAGGGTAACTTTTTCGTTGAAGCTTTACTAGAGACAACTTAACATGCTTAAGTATCCATAAACACTTATTGTTTTGATGGAAATTCATCAAGGGCAAACCAGCAACTATTCAGGAAGAAGGTCACTAGTGCAAAAAGCACTTAACATTGGATTTTGTTGGCCACACATGCACCAAAAAAGCACTAAAATACTGTCGACCATGCAATAAATGCCAAAACTTCAAGCCAAGCCACTTGATGCCCCCTATTGAGCTTTATGCTAGAATGAGTGCATGGCCATTCATGCAATGAGGCATAGACATTGTAGGTCCCTTGTGCAGCAACCTGGTGCCAAATCGGAAGTACTTAGTCATTGCCACTGACTAGTTCACCAAATGTGTGGAGGCTAGCGCTTTAGCCACCATCACTCAAGTCGACGTACAAAAATTCGTCTAGATTCAAATCATATGCCAATTTGGACTTCTCAAAATCATTGTATGGACAGCAGAACCCAGTTCACTATGGCTGTAACTAAGGAATTCTTTGAACCAGAGAATATAAAACATTTTACTTCCACAACATATTATCCCTAAGGGAATGACTAAGCCAAGGCATCTAATAAGACTATCTTGGATTGCATCATGAAGTGACTTGATGACAATAAAGGACGGTAGGAGCAACATATGGATGATCTCTTATGAGCTTATCGTACGACCCCACACTGTGCAACCAAACAATCACCATTCACACTAGCCTTTGGAACTAACGTTGTCATCCCCCTCGTATGTAGTCATACATGCACCATCTACCGAGGTTGATGATCCTGTCATTAAGGATTTCAATGGGTCGTGTTGTATCGAGTTCGTGTAATGTCATGAACTCTGTTTTTCCCAAATATGATGAACCTAAACCCGACCCGTTTAATAATTGTGTCAAGAATGTCCAACCCGAACTTGACCTATTAATGACTTAAGTAACCCGTGTAACCCATATAACCTATTTAATAAATAAGTCATACTGGAAACTCAATTAACCTATGACCCGTTTAAGCTATTTAACATATTTAACCTATTTAAAATATAAGATTTAATAGGTATTTAGGTAGGTAATAGGGCAAATATATGAGTTAGTAATGACACGTTTATTAAACGGGTCAATATATGGGTTAAGAGGTTAACCTGAAACCTACCCATTTATTAAATGGGTTAATAGGTCATTATATGGATTAACAGGTTGATCCAAAACTCACTCGTTTATTAAACGTGTCATAACGAGTTGACCCAAAAATGACCTGAAATTTTAATTGTGCAGGTTGACCCGAGTAAATCTCGTGCGGGTTTCGAGTCGTGTCAAAAATTTCCACTCTTACCTGTCATCAAATTTGTAAACCTCAAAATGTCCTTAGACTTCAAGGGAATATCGAACTATCAACAACAAGTTTGAAATTTTTACAACAAGATAGCAAAGATTTTGAACTTCCTTCGAGGAAATCTTTCTCTCAAGAATAGGTTCACGACATATGACCAATCCAAAATGTCCATTTTACTAAGTTAAAGACAAACGTGCAACTCTGCGTAATGGCATGTCGTGCCAGCTGACTTGAGAATTCAATTCTCAACCTTTTGAATAAGCCACACAACATTGAAAAGATATGGATGTTAACTTCGTAACAGTATAAAGAACAACCAATTCAGAGAAGGAATGAAATATATGTTAGCTTCGCTTGGCGAGTACTATCCAATTCCAAAATTCACCATAAATTCAATTCTCAACCTTCGTTAAGACGCTTGATAATGTTCAAAAGATGTGGATGTTTGCTTTCTAACCCCCACAAAAACTAACTAATTACGACTATCCAAGAGTTTCTAATTGACAACTCATTGAACAGAGGTTAAGGCTACAAGTCTATGCGTATGACCCAACATCAAAGATAAAAATTCAATTCTCAGCCTTTTTGAGAAAGGCTAACGGAATTAGAAAGGTATGGAAGTCAACTTTCTAGCCCAATTGGAATGGCTCTATTCCATCTTAAAGTGAGTACAAATTGGTCAAAAAACCGCATAAAGGTCAAAACTGTCAAAAGCTACAGGAATTGTGAATCAACATGCAACTTAAAGGATTCTGTTATTAAGGGTACAAAATTTAGTTGGCAATTCACAAGTTAAACAAGGTACTTTTAAGCAAAAAAATATAGGGTTACAAAAAATTAAAGCGAAATTGTTCCTCTAAACTAAGCTTCTAGTTGGAAGGATCAAGCTATTTCACATAAGGATGCACCATGAAGTTACTCTGACTCCTAAGTGCCTCCTCCATAATGGTCTTCACCATCTCAAAGGTTGCGGTACGATCCTTAGGATAAAACAAATGCTTCCAGTCAAGACCACTTTGAGGATGAAGATAGTCAAACAATATTTAGAATGGAGCAATTCTTTAGCAACCAACAATCTTTGCTGCAATTCCTCCTTGGATTTCTGAAATTGAAAATAATAGTGTCAGCATGACGGGCCTCTACGTCGGCTACCTGCAAAGATTTTTGGGGGCGGGGGAGGTAAGGTGGGGTGCCTCCTTGAACAATAAAGCTCATATTCCAATATTTTGACCTTGTCCTCCAATGAATATTTTTTGGCATGTGTTGCTTCGGGTTCCTCCACCAAGTTGGCCATGCGTATATTGAAGCTATTTAACTCCGTCAATGAGTAATCGTACTTTGTATAAGCAACTTCTTATTCACTTTTGAGCACAATATTCTCTTTCAGAATAGAATCTAACTCTTCACGACAGGAATAGAGCCTTCACAACAAAGAAACATTATCGTGGCCAAGTTCAACGTGTGATGCCCGAATAAGGGGTGAGGTAAGGTAGGGTGCCTCATTGAACAATACGGCTCATATTCCAATATTTTAACCTTGTCCTACAATGAAATTTTTATGGCATGTTTTGCTTCGGGTTCCTCCACCTAGCCGGCCACACGTATATTGAAGCTATTTAACTCCGTCAATGAGGAATCATACTTTGTATTAACAACTTCTAATTCACTTTTGAGCTGAACAAAATCTAACTCTTCACGGCAGGAATAGAGCCTTCACAACAAATAAACATTCTCTTGGCCAAGTTCAACGTGTGATGTCCGAACAGATTTATAATCTTTCACCAATTGTTCATAGTTAGCTCGAAGATTATTAAATTCAAAGCAAGAAACAGTTTCGAAAACACTTGGTACCATCATTGGTGCTGCCCTGGGAGACCCACAGCCGCCCTCTTCACGGGAAATCGCGGCCTCGCCACTGCACTTAGAAGACATGGCATTTCGGCACCTTGTCGTTTTGCCAACATGGTTCTACCTTTGGAGATCATGCTGGGATCCAAAAAGTTGATGTTAGCATTCTTTATGGTAAGCAGCACTGCAACCTACAAATTTTTGCTCGGAAGGGATTGGATCCACAAGAGCATCTGTATCCCATCTGCTTTACCTCAATGAATTACATTGTGGAATCCTAAGGACACCATCCGCGAAGGAGGGTCTTGGGAGATCATTTAGGCAGAAGTAAGGTTGTTCGTAGCCAACCCTATGATGGCTAAAGCTAGCTTTTACAACCCTGAGATATGTAGCATCAAATTGGTTAGAGAAGATAACAACGGTTAACCTAGCAAGGTGACATCCAACAAGTTATCATAACTAGATTTCGTCCTCTCTGCGGAGTGGGAGAGGTTATACCTAGTGCTGGACTTTCGCAATCAGTGATTCATACAGGTAATATAAACCTAAGGCAACTACGTCTGTAAAAATGTTTTCTAGAAACGATGCCGCAAAAATAACACCTTCATAAAAATAAAAGTACTTAATGGTCTTATTACATGGATATTGAAAAGTAGGAATACACAGGAAGGCAGAGTCGTGATAAATGAAGACCAAGCACGAATCAAGGAGAAACATGTTTTTCTTCTACCCAACAAGAAGGGAGAGGTTAACTTACCATTTGAGAAATATATCCATCATCGTATCCATAGAAAAGAGTTTTTTAGAAATGGTTTCGATGGTTCGATCCTAATCCTTGAGTATGTTCTTAAGCTTTGTAATCCTAATCTTTAGGGCAGCAAGGCCATCTTCCAACCGTTGGAAAGATAATTTCTCCACGTCGCTCTTCAATTCCATCTGCTAATGTACTGATTTGATGACGACAGTGAATGACAATTTACATGCACAGTTTTCAAGTTGTCTTGTTGGCCAATGTACACCTGATTTTTCAAATATCGGATGTATTCAGCGTTTTCCTCCACCATCCGACGAGATTGAACAATTTGGTCTGCAATCGAGGCCATGGGTGTTCGATGAATAGGTTGGAAAGATCTATGAGGCATGGCAGTGCAAGCTCTGATGGGAGAGGGGCTTGCCGTAATGTAACTTAAATAGGGGTAAAAGGCGCAGCGCACTAGACACGTGTTGACATAAGGATACATGCAAAACCAGAGACGCTTGTGTGAGGACACGACACCAAGATTAGTAAATCAGAAGAAAAAGGGACAAATTCTATCTAATTCAACATGCTTATCATATAAATCTTATTTCATTCCATTAAAAGACAAAATTACATATCAGAGGTACATGGATGAGGCTTCCATTAAAGAACAAAGTATACGGAATAGTTGCTTATCCTTGGAAGCCAGAGCACATAGGAGATAACCTTTTTCTTCATGAAGTTTTGCCAACTCATTTTCAAGAAGGGATATATGGCTCTGGGTCTCTATCAAGGTGTTCTTAAGGGACATGGTATGAGCATTCAGATAAGTTTTTTCGCAATAAGTTTCATGCTTATGTGCATCAATTAAGACAACAAGATGATGAAGTTGAAGCTCTAGATCTCAAATGATCTGTTGTTGTTCTTGGGATTCATCTTGGAGACATTAGTTAATGCATGTATAATAGAGAAAAGGGATCCCCAGATGAAACTCACTTACTGGTAGACATGATGGATAGGAAATTAAATGAAGTGACAATTTGGGATGCGGGGATTTACTTATCTTGAAGTATTATGGCAGTGACTTTCAGACATTCTGAACTAGTATGAATTGTAATTTTGGAAATTTTCATTTCATTAATAATTTAAAAAAGGGAGGTAGGAAGGCTATCATTCCTCAGAGGCAGAAGCATATCCACCAAGAAAGACACCCAATTATCACCCGTTCTTGGGTATTGAGGACTTTTCTCCTTTTCGATGATTGATTCCTCTCTGTGACCCCAATAGCCTCGAGCTCCTACCACACCTCTCCTTTCTCATAGCGAATACCTTAAAACCTCACTTCATGTGCCCTAGCGTCCGCCTCTGCTTCCGCTTGGGTGGCCTTCCAAAGGACCTCCGCCTCCCTCAAGCTTCGCTCCAGAAAGTAATTTTCATACTTGAGGACTTTTCTTTTTTCGATGCTCGGTTCTTTTCTGTGACCCCAATAGCCTCGAGCTCCCACTACACCTTGCCTTTCTCATTTCAGATGCATTGAAGACTCACTTTATGTGCCTTAGCCTCGACCTCCACTTCAGCTCGGGTGTCCTTCCAAAGAACCTTTGTCTCCCTCAAGCTTCACTCTAGGTAGTAGTTGTCATACTTGAGATCCTTCAACCTCTTTTGCAGCTTCGAGCAAACCGTCTCTGAATTACGAAATGACTCGAGTTTTCTAAGCAAGGGGAAGTGGCCATCGCAAAAAGTTTGTTCCTTCGATTAGAAGGATTCTCAAATGAAGATGTGAAGAATAATGGAGAAATAGAAGGTTGTGTGTAACCTTGCGATGACATGATTAAAGGCGTGGAATTTGAAGTGTTTGAAATGAAAAGGTATGTGCGAAATCAAATCAAATATTTGAATTATTATTCCCGATAAGCCAAGGTCGTACATCAAGAAGTATAAAAAATCAAAACATCATAGCGCCTACTGTTCTAGGAAGAAGCCGAACATGGACTGAAGTGTAAGATGTAGCATATGTAGTTCAGTGGATACGTGGTTGACCCGTTTAGCTACGGACCGTGCTTGGCTCTCCTTCTCCTGGAGATTTTTTTCCTTAGCCAGCACTCCAGCCTTTGATCGCTCTAATTCCTGCTCAAGTTTTAATCCCCATGCTTTTGCACTACGACATTGGATCGCCTTCTCTCCACTTCCCGAAACGCATCTATTAACTGGAGATCTATGTGGGCACTTTCCTCATTGCACTGAAGAAAGTCATGTTTCATTGATCGCAATTTTGATGAGGAAATGACCTCTGCCAGTTGAACATTCTGGAGACGGTTGGGTTCAAGTAGTTTGTTTTGATAACCATCCAAAAGACATTCAATGTGCGTAGTTGCGAGGCTAGGAATTGGTGAAGCACCATAAATAGTGTTTGTTGAAGCTGAATTCGTCCCTTAAACTCAAAAGACTCAACGATCCCTGCAAACAAGCAAACAGTAAGCTATCATTCGTTCAATGATCGGGACCCAGGGGATGTTCGACCAAGAACGCTCCAATGCTTAAGTCAGCTTCGAAAGAGAAATCTTAAGAGCTTAAGTAGCGTTGAACATAATTACCTTTATTGAGAAATGTGTTCCTCTTATATAGGGGGTGAGTCTGATGCTCAATTTCCATAGTTCCGATGTGGGACAAATGCTCCTTGATTTGTACGCTAACACGTGTTACGCAGATCGAAGGTGAGAGGCTTCCACGTATCATCCTAATTTGGGCTATGTAAGCATTGTGGGCTTGAGTCATGTTCGGTGCTTGGGCTTTAAGTATAATTGCCAGGGGTAATTTGGTCATTTCAGGAATTATGGGCTACGTGGTAGCTACACATTCTTCTGTTGATTTTGGGTTCCACAAATGCCCCCACATCGCTTAGGAATTCAAAGAATCCTAAGTGTTTTAATTTGTATTATGGTCCCAATAAATTATATATGGGAGTAGGACTCCGCTTGATCTTCAATTTCATTGTACCTTTATCTGAGAGTCTCTGATGTTGCAGTAAGCTCCATGCTTGTTCGAGAGACTTTTGAATATTTCTTTAATTGTTGAGCTTCACATTTTTGCACATTCGGAGAGTTGTATGAGTCCAATTGTAGCAATTTAAGTGGTGTTAAGCTCTATTTTCAGAGACGGTCATTTTAATATGCGTCTAGGCCCACTTCTGGTGAGACCCAGTACGCTTGCATTGTGGGAGCAAGGTGGCTCGCGTAGTCAGAATCAGTTCCGGGGAAAGTATACAGACTTCGAGGGACCTAAAGAATTCAAGTCCTGAAAGGTTCGCAACAAACGTGTGTTTCCTGAAGGGGTGCCCGCAGAGCTTTGCGACAAGTACTCATCCACGAAGGCACCCAAGAACGGCAGGGGAAGAAATTCGAAGTCCAACCAATGGACAAAATTTCATCCTTTGATCAAGGCGAGGCATGGTTCAACTACATGACGAGACATGCTGCAAGTATGATGCAAGGTATTCTACATCCAAGGCTTAGTGTGCCACAATGCAAGGCAAGGCAGGTTGGAGCAGGAGGTGATGAGACGAATGACATAAGGTGTTCTTCCCAGCGACCATTCACTCGGTGCGTGGTGGATAGAAGAGTTCGACACATGGGTAGCAAGGTGCACCATGAACTATTTAGGGTTTCATCCAAAAGAGGCTATGTACCCCATGACTTGAAGCTAGGCATGTCGCAACGCAAGAGGATACGTGCCAAAGTGCAAGGCGAGGCAAGGTATCCTATGACGCGAGGCGAAGTGCATGTGGTGCCATAAAGTGAATGAAGCATCTCGAGGAGTTGTTTTGGCTGACGGTGGACCTTCTAGTGACCTGACATTCTAGGTCCTGTTGAGCTCGAAATGGAGTGGCTGCAAGGTGGAGCATAAGACGAAGGATCGATCATGCCCCTTGTGAAGCTCTAGATGGTGTACACCACTATGTAATTGAAGGAAGAAAGCTTGTAGGTGGACCATGCATATGGTACTTCGAAGGTAGGAGGGCCTGACACACGAGGATCAAGGTACGACAGAATATAAGGCAAGGCCTAGTTAGAGCTCAAAGTGTTGTACTAGGCGTACTTCCGATGACCATGCATGTGGTGTCTAGCAGATAGAAGAGCTCGATGCGTTTACGGACTTGTCATCTTCAAGTGCAGGTGGAGCCAACATCGAAGCTTCTAGCAAAGAAGATGAGGAGTCTCATCACCTGGTATGACACATGTCACAACCCAGCAGGAGGCATGTTCCAGCTACCCAGACGCTTGCATGATTCGAAAGAGGAAGTCAAATGGTTGGATGTTGAAATCCAAAAATTGAGAGCTGGCTGCTTGCTGCCCTCACATGCCTCCACAACTTTGTGTTTTAAGGAAGATCAAACGAAAAAGTTGGATATGGAAAGCCAGAGCGGAATCACCACCAAAGAGCTGGTGCTTGAACTAGAGATAGAGCCTGAGCCTGAACTGGAACCTGAGTTGGAGGCTAAGAAAACAGATGTTCCTGAAGCCGACGAGTCTCCTGAAGACGTTTCTCTACTTTCAGTAGAAGAGCGGGCAGAGTTTTGATGGAACATGGGCTTTGAAGACTTGCAATGGCATCTACTTCATCTTTGTATGTTGATTATTGCATTTGCATTTTTTTATTGAATAACTGGTTTGAGCGATCGAGATGTGATTAGCCAACCACCCTTCAAATCATTAAATGAAAATGATAGTTATGAGAAATTATGAGCTCCCATATCTTTGTCTAATTATACTAACTGCCTTGATGTATCCGAACTTTTTTTCTCATCAAATGCCCCCGTTGTAGCCATGGGCGTCCAACTTTGGGTTTCAGCTAACTTAGCGTTCGTTTTAGTGTTGCCTTCAAGGAAGGGCTTTTGCTTCTTATTAGAAGGCTTGAAGTGCTTCCAAGAGGAAGACATTAAGTTCTTCCTGGTGGAAGGCTTTGAGTGCTTCCGGGTGGAAGGCTTTGAATGCTTTCTGGTGGAAGGCTTTGAGTGCTTCCTAGCAGAAGACATTTGTAAAGCGTAGGTTGAGATGCATTGCATGGCGTAAGCATGGGTCCTTTGCAGGGAAAAGTCTTGGTCGCTTCGCATGGCAAAGTCTTGGTTGCTTCGTAGGACAAAGGCTTAGGACCTTCGCAAGGGGAAGGCTTGGATGCTTCGCAAGGCGAAGGCTTGGATGCTTTGCAAGGAGAAGGCTTGGATGCTTCGCAAGGCGAAGGCTTAGGTGCTTCGCATTGCAAAGGCTTAGATGCTTCGAAGGGCGAAGGCTTGGTTTCTTCGCAAGGTGAAGGCTTAGGTGCTTCGCATGGCGAAGGCATGGATGCTTCGATGATGAAGGCTTGGATGCTTCGCAAGGCGAAATTTTAGGTGCTTCACATGGCGAAGACTTGGATGCTTCGCAAGGCGAAGGTTTTGGTGCTTCGCATGGCGAAGGCTTTGATGCTGGAGGGAATAAGTTTTGAAAATTGTATATAATGTACAAATATGTTTGTATGAATTCAGAACAATTTTTCAATCTTATGATAATTCAAATGCATGGTACTTGAATTTAGAACACAACTTGAAAGGAAAACTTGAAGCCTCATATACTTCTACATCTCTCTAATTTTGACATGCAGCTAGTTGATGCGGATCACCATTGCTACAGGTTCCCTTGTCAACGGGTCGATCTGTTGTGACGACCCGGAAATTCAAAAAAGGAACATTTGGAAAAATTTGAAGGAAATGACGATTTTTCCCCTAGTTATAAGGGTCAAAATTTAACTTTTTGATTGGGACCTTGTTTAGACTTTTCGGAAGTACCATTGGATAGGTCTTGGGACGCTGAATCTGTAGACAGGCGGCATGCGTCAATCAGAGGTCGGATGTTAAAGTTATGGGTCTGCGAAGGCTAGGGGCATTTCGGTAATTATGCAAGGAAGGGCAAATTGGTCTTTTTACCTGTTTTCTGACTCATCAAGGGCATTAGCCGTGCTTGGACATCTGTCCCTCCCTAATTTGGATGAGAATGGGCCACCTGGTGACATCTGTCACCACAATTGAAGGATTGGTGGCATGACTTGATGCCTAGTAATCGTTCAAAACACTAAATGGTTTTATTGAGCGGGGAAAAACAGAGACAGAGACTAAAAACAATCCTACAGCCAGCAAATCCTTCATGATCGATCAAGTTGAGAGGGATAGAGAGAAAGTGAGATTGGGAAGAAGGAAAAGAAGAGAACCAGAGAAGAAAGGTATTGAAATCGTGAGGGAATACCCAAACCCGAAACCTGTGCTTGATCAATTAAAAATTCAATTGTTGAGGTTGAGACCAACCCAAGTCGAATTAATGTAAGAGAGAGTTTTCTGGAAAAATTTTTCATCGAACCGCCTCCAAATTGGGGAGAATTGATGGAGGGAAGGTCAAGAACTGAAGCTTCAAATCTCTGAAAAATTTGAGATTGAGTTCGAGTTAAGGGAAGCGTTGAATGATGAAATTGAAGTTGTAAGACTGTTAAGCATGATTCTACGATGATTCTTGATGAATCAATTGCAAGGAAACAATAAGAATTGATTGAGATTGAAGGATGAACAGTAACTATGACAGTGTGGAAATAGGGAGGTTGAGTTCGATGGTATAAAGGTAAGTTGTTGTGTAATTAAAATTACAGGACCTCAATTAGAATTATAACAATGCTATAGGATGAATTAATTGTGGAAATTGAACACGAATTGGGCAGAATTGAACCGGGTTGCACCGTAGGACCTGTTTGCAGGGAATCGGGCGGGAGAGACGACACTGTAGCACTTTACTGTGCATGCGCGTGGCTCCCACACGCAGTCGCTTGTGGCGGCGCGTGAGGGCGCGTGGGTACAATTCCCGAGGCGAGGTCAACATGAGTTTTGTTCTATTTAATGTAACGAACATTTTGGTGTTGGTTTCGAGTTAATCGGACACCATTTCGATATTGTTTTGAGGGTCCGAAGGTTTATGTTATGTTTTAAATTAATATTTAATTCCCGAAAAGTTATGGGAAATTTATAGGATATTAATTGAGTGATTAGTGACCCTTAATGATGATTTTGGAAAGGATTCACGATTCCTGGAAAGTATCGGAAATTATGAAAACGCGTGCAGCTCGGAAAACCGGCAGTTTGGACGGTGTGTGAGTGGACATTTGTTTTATAAATTGAGATGCATGCAAAGTTAAATGTTTTACATGATTTATGGCATGATTTGAATTTCAATGGTTTAGCATGATTATTTGTGATTAAATGATTATTTTAATCGGTCTTTCGGGCACGTTTTACGAGAAATATGCAAATGATATTTTGGGCTAGGTCCAGAGTCAAAATGGTTTCAAAAAGGATATTTTGACTTAATTGATGAGTCAAGGATGATTTCTGAATTATTTTAATGTTTCAAATGAGATTTTACGGATTTACGTGTAAATGGTATTTGGGCTTCAGACCCGATCGGGAATGATTTTGACTTGGTTTGAAGTCAAGGATTTGATTGAAATGTTTTGGGTTGTAATCTCGGGATGGTTTTCATTGTGATTGTGAGTACCCAAACAGTCGGAGCTAGGGGATCACCCAGACGACCGGAGCTTGGGGGATATGATTATGAGTTGTTTCTATGGTAAGCCAGCTTCTCTGATGCGACTGAGCCTGGATGTACCACTCGGATGTGTCTGAGCCTGGGGATGTGTTCGCCCAGATGTGACTGAGCCCGAGGGTTGATCCCAAATGTGTCTGATCCCTAGAATGTGGCTGGATATTGGCCTACGCGTAGTGCGGATGTGATTGTGTGATTGTTTGTGCACTTGTGAGTAGTGCAGATTGATGGATTGATTGACTAATTGTGCACTTGTGAATAGTGCTATTTGATGTTGATTGTGATTGTGTACTGGTATCGAGTACAGGTTCTGGTCTTTGTGGCCAGGTGATTATGTTTTCATATGTTTGGCTTGAGAGCCGGGATTTGATACTTGTGATGTGTTTTGGCTTGAAAGCCGGTGATTCATGTGTTTGACCCTATACATGCATGGTTTGATAAACTGGAGGGGTAAATGGTTTGTTTGAAATGTATTTTCAAAAGATATTATTTTTGTCCACTCACAACTTTCCTGTTTTGATGACCCTCAACGACGTGGCATGACGTTTGGGGCTAACCGAGAGGCGGAGGCATGAGAGCAAATTAGTGCAGTTATCCCTTGTCTGACAAGTACAGAAGGGTAGTTTCGGGACTTCAGTTGACTAGTCAGATAGGAGCAGGACCGGGCACGATTATCAAAGTCCAGTTGGGACGGGTCTTGTCATCTGTGGCCTTCCCTTTAACGTACTTGACGCAATGTCTTTCCTTGATGAGATTCTGGAGATATCTCTCAAAAAATATGCATTTCCCGATGTTATGCCCGTAGCACTCATGGTAGGCACACCACTTTGTCTTATTGGCCTTCTCTTGATCGCCTTTGACTAGCTCTGGCTTCTTGAACCATGTTTTTTCCTTGATCTCATTATGAATCTGGTGGATTGGCATTGAGAACTGCAGATTAGGCTTTCTGATGGTTGAGTCGTTGGGAGTTTGGCTCGTCTTGCATTTGTTGAACCCCCCATAGGAAATTTTGCCACTAACATCCCCTTTGTGCGGTGATGACGGTTTGGAGTCTTTCCCACTTGTTTGAGCATGATCTGGCGCATGTGCAGCGCGCTTTTCATCCTCCCAACATGCATGATGCTCTACTTGAGAGAATATCTTTGTGAGACTTCGTGTATTGCCTATGACAATGTCTCCGTAGAGCTGGCTGTCCCGAGGAAGCCCTTGTTTGAACACCATTGCCGCAACAAGGTCGCTACAACCGACAATTCGAGACTTTTCCTAGTAAAATCTCCGTATGTATTGTCGCATAGTCTCTTTTGCTCTTTTTCGGATAGAGAAAAGATGGTCATCCTTCACCTCGATTGTTCGAAGTTGTGCGTACTCCTTCACAAACGCCAGAGCCAACTTTTCAAAAGACGCAATCGACCTCAGAGGGAGATGATTGAACTAAGTCATGGCTTGGCCTTGAAGAAAAGCTTGAAAAACTTTGTACATAAGTGCATCGTTATGTCCGTGGGGGACCATGACTCCACGGTAGTAATCGATATGTTTTACTGGGTCGAAAGCTCCTTTGAATGGGGTGAAGTTCAACATTGCAAACCTTTGAGGGAATGACTCCTTCTCAATATCCCCTACGAAAGGTGTGGATAGCTGAATCTGGCGACGTAAATCATCCTCTAGATCGCCGTCTCATTGAACATGAAGGTGCCGATCCAACATCCTTTGGACATCGTTAGCTTGCAACGTACCTCGTTGAAGTGGAGAGTCATTATGAGCCGATCGTCGGGAACCTCCTCGAGCCTCTCCCCTTCACCTCTGAGGTCGTACAGGAGAGTAAGCTTCATCCTCCCCCTCACTGTCATAGGGAGATTATCTTGGAGTTTTATGCGGAGTCTAGTGTTGCCCTCTGCTCCCATGTGAGCGATCCCCCCGTGAAGTTGCCTCGACCCTACTTCCAAGCCGCTCATGTACTGATGGCCTTGGGCATTGTGGGTTTTTTACTCGGTGAGTGTGACTTTCTTCACCAGAGTCACTCAGTGAAGTGTCCCGTGACATTATTTGGCATCAGACCTTTTCCTTCCCCAGGCGTCTTGGAACATTCGTTTACCCTCCAAGCGAAGTGGGATGTCTCTCTGGTTCTCGGGCTGTTCTTTCTACCAGGAGTCGCTGCAAGAGCTCTGATTGGGGTTGAACTTGGATGCTCAACATTTCAACTTGCTGCACCATGTTTTCCTGGGGAGGTTGGTGGTGACTCCTTCCTGAGATGTCGTGGCACCCTTCCAAGAAGTCCCACAAATCCATGCTTGTTGTAGGCTGACCTTGCCTTGATGTTCCTCCTATCAACCAGCCGCCTGCTTGCTGCAAGGTTGAAGTTCCTTCCCCTAGTGCGGACACTTGGGTTGTTGGAGAAGGAAATGCTCCGAAGCTGAAGGTCAGCATCCTTCCTTGCGTCTCCTTGGGCGCTTCTATGGACACTCGACGAGGTCGAGCTGGGCGTTCCTCTGGAGTCTCAATGCGAGCTTCATTCCTTATCTAGGCAGTTGAGGCAGAAACACCTTCTCCAGCTGAATGAACGGATTGTCGAACCCTGGCCATACTTGATCAGCGAATCTTGAATGAAAATTTTTCAAACGATGAACTCATTCAAGATCTTTGAATCAACGTTATGAAAGATGAACGAAGTAGGATAAACGATGAACAATCGTGAGAGCTTCTTCTTGAATATCTTCAAGATCTCAATGAAAGCACCAATTGTTGAAGCTGAATTCGTCCTTTAAACTCAAAAGACTCAAGGATCCCTGCAAACAAGCAAACAGTAAGCTATCGTTCGTTCAAGGATCGGGACCCGGGGAGTGTTCGACCAAGAACGCTCCAATGCTTAAGACAGCTTCGAAAGAGAAATCTCAAAAGCTTAAGTAGCGTTGAACAGAATTACCTTTATTGAGAAATGTGTTCCCCTTATATCGGGGGTGAGTGTGATGCTCAATTTTCATAGTTCCGATGTGGGACAAATGCTCCTTGATTTGTGTGCTAACACATGTTACGCAACTCAAAGGTGAGAGGCTTCCATGTATCATCCCGATTTGGGCCCAATATTTGGGCTATGTAAGCATTGTGGGCTTAAGCCATGTTCGGTGCTTGGGCTTTAAGTAGTATTGTCAGGGGCAATTTGGTCATTTTGGGAATTATGGGCCACGTGATAGCTCCACATTCTTCTGGTGATTTTGGGTTCCACAGCGTTCAATGCCCTCCTGACTTCGCCTAAATCCTAAACATCATTCCTGCTATCAAGGGTCTCCAGGATGCGACAAACCACCTCGTGATCAGACTAGGAAGAATTGATTGTAGAGGTCGGGAGCGAAGTCTAGAAGGAGGAGAGAAAAGTTACGCAACCTCTTGCTTTAAAAGTTGGATTATGGACCAAAACAAGAACATAGGGTTCGAATTCCGAAATATAAGAAGTTTAGAGTAAAAGCAATACATGTTCAGCACCAAATGCCAAGTCGCTCTCTGGGACAACCGTAGGAGGAGTGTGCAGACTGCCACACACATCTTCCAACCCCAATAAACCCACATCTACCACTAATGTCTCCCCGATACGTGAAAGAAAAGGAGAGCAAGCCATTTCTCCAAGACCTCCTTCTAAGGAGGGTGGCTGTGGCTGTTTGTGGGAAAGATCCTGACTAGGGACATCCCGATTGTCTAGCGGAAATACAATCAATAAAGTAGTATCGACGCCTATTTCGAACCTAGTCACTGCATCTGATTCAAGAATGGAAGAAGGACTTATGCATACTAAAGCATAAGCTGTTGGCTCCAATCCCATTAAAAGCCATGAGGGTCCCCTATAAACAACTTGTGACATCTCAACGGGGGGAGGAAGAGGCGAAGTGCTGGCAATCACTAGTAGGTCTATTTCTACCTCCACGGGCTCTTGGGAAACATCCGAAATTGAAGAGGACAAGATCGAATGGTCTAGTGATGGGGGTCAACCACCCGATCTTGAGCACCCACAGGTGCATGCTCAGGAACGATAGATGTGTCCTTAAGGGTAGCACCCGTTTGAGCCCCAACCTCAGAAGTAGAAGTCGAAACAGAAGAAAGAGAAGCTGAAAAAGCCCGAGGATGACCTTAGCGCTTCAAAGTTTTTTTCTCCTTCATATACTCTGCTAAAGATACATCATCAGCTTCCTCCCTGAAGCAACAGAACCAACAGAGGTCGCGGGGCAGGAATTGGCAAAGTTTTTGAGAACAATGAATAAGAGCCTACTTGTTTTCCCTTGCGGGAAGATTTACGAGGTGAAATCTAAACACCTCGAGCAAACACAGTATTGATTAGAGAGTGCACGGGATGCAATGATAACTACAAAATACTAATAGAAACAAAAGTTACTAGGAGAAACTGGGGAAGCCGATAGCACCTCCATTTCAACGCGACCCACATGCCTCTCGACTATCAAGTCCTCACTCGAGGGACTAATGAGATATGTTGGTTCGTCGACTGCTTTCACTATCAGATCAACATCATTGATGCCAACTGCAACACACATGACATGTAAGAAAGTGAAAAGGCATATGATCTATCACACTACAAAAGGAAACGACTTACCAACGAGGGGAGCATCATTTTGTTCCTAGATAATGTGGATAAGGGTCGTGGCCAAGCTAACAAGGGTTTATGTTGAAGATTTAAAAACCTTGAACTATTGCACCGCAATTTCCTCGGGTGCTGCTTTTATACAATCATAGATTACCTCGATATCAAGAGGGTACTGGATGCATGCCCTGAAGAAATATTGACAGATTGTCGGGGCCTCAACATAGAAAAATTATAAAGCCTGAAGGATGTACCCGCGTTCATCCCTTCGTCGTGAGGAACTGAGATGTCCTATTAAAACCCAAACTTGGGTGAACATAAATTTTGTTGTTAGACTTCAAATTCGGCGTGCATCTTGGAGTAGTGGTTCCCACCCTTCAGCAAGTTTCTTGACAGCACACAGCTAAAAACTTCGTTGAGCACCAAAGTCTTGCGGTTCAGATTGTTGATGTCTAAGTAACCACCCATATCAAACAAGGGATAATAGCACTTCACGCTAGATTCTCAATGTTGACAGGACCGTCCCCAGAGGAACATTGATAACTGTGCCCGGTCCTGCTCCCGTCTGACAAGTGAGCTGAAGTTCCCAAATTACCCTCAGCACTTGCCAAACAAGGGAGAGCCACATACGTGCTCACTGATGCCTCCACCTCTCGATCAGCCTCAACCATCGCGCCACGACCTGGACGGTCAATAAAAACACAAAAGGTGTGAGTGGACAAAAATAATTCAGTTATAAAACATGTTATAGAAAAGACATTTCTACCCTCCACGTAAAACCAATGCATGCATTCGAAAACCATTTCACAATCCATTTCATTTCCAGTACCAGAAAAATCGTGTATGAAAATCAAAATCATTTTCCTTTTCTCAAACCTCGGCCTTAGCTGGAAACCATAAACACGGGGCCTCAGCCCAAAATCATGAATCAAAATCCAAGTACAAAACATAACCCAAAAAGTCTATCAAGCCATATAAACCGGGAGATTGTCCAACACATCCGAAACCATCAGAAATCAACAGTAAATCACAAGTCAATCAATCTGCTGGATCTCAAGTGCGCCCGAGTCTTTAAACTCAAAACTATGCGCATAATCAAGCCTTCTCGAAATATCAACGAGTCTTTAGACTCAAAACACAATCAATAGGCCTTAGGGGATATTACAATAACCGAGTCTTTAAACTCAAAACATGTCAATCAAGGGCCCTCCCCGTCAATCAACCGAGTCTTTAAACTCAAAACCAGATCCAACGGTTTTTCCTTTCCTTTTCTGGGTCTTTAAACCCAAAACCATTTTTCAATCAACAGTGAAACCACAGAAAATCTATCTCTGAATTTCACATTCAAATCTCAGATCATATCCATCATTCATTTCCAAATCCTAATTCGGGACCATCATTCCGTAAGCTAGCATCTGGAATAATCGTTCCGAATCCAAATCCGGAAATCCACCTTCAAGTTTCCGAAATCTGAAATCTCGTTTGTCAAAACCACTGTTATGAACTGGGCATCAAGCCCGAAATCACTTTTCCCAAAATCCGTTTGAAATCTTTGAAATTAAACTATGTTTCAAATCCCAAATTCAAATCACCAAAACTATGGTCAAATCACAACATACTCAAAATCTCGTAAAAGCTACAAATCCGTAATAATCTCGAAATACGTTCCAAAACCGTAAATCATACTCACAATTATAGTTAAAAAATTATCAAAACATGATACGCACAAATCATATAAACTCATTCATTAAACCATCATCAAAGCAGAGGAGAAACCATAGTCTCGAAATACGTGCAATTATGTATTGCATATCGAAATACGTATAAATACAAAAATCGTAATTACCATAAGCATAAGCATCGAAATCATAAACATAAAGCATAGAAAACGATTATGCATGCATTGAAATTTAGAAAACAAAGTCCACTCACACACCGTCCAATCGTCTCGCTTCCGAGCTACAAGTTTTTCCGTAAATTCCGAAAATCATAATTCCTATCCAAAATTAATATCGAGGGTCACTAACACTCCAATATACATCATATAATTTTTCCCAATTTTTCTGGGATTTAAATACGTATTTTAAACGTATACGGAAATTTCGGATACACTGAACAATATCGAAACGATATCCGATTTCCTCGAAACTAGTGCCAAAATGTTCGTTACATTAAAAGAAGCAAGTTTCATGTTGGACTCACCTCGAAACTCGAGCCCCCGCGCCCTCATGCACCGCTGTGAGTGGCTGCGCGTGAAGCTCACGCGTTGCTACAGTAAACCACTTCTCATCGTCTCTGTAACCCGATTACCTGCTAAACGGGTCGTTCAACCCACGTAGTGACCTGTTGCAATCATGTTCAATTCCAACTCATTTTTTGTAATTCAAATGTCGAATAGCATCGTTAATACATGAATTTAAGGTCTGTCATCTCAATTTTAATTACAATTACTTCCAACCATCCAACTCACTTCCATTTTTCAACGGCTGTTCCTCATTCAATCCCCTCAATTTTTATCGAATTCTTTAAATTGATCCATTAGGAAGCATCACAGACCCATTATAACCATGAATTCAAGCTCAATTTGACTTGAACATACCTTTGTGTGATCGAACTCAATCATGGAAGTTCCAAGCCGTCGCAGGTCCCGTTCATGATCAATTCTTGATCAATTTCCTACAATTTTGATATGGTCCTACTCATAAGAGCTCTGGAAAGCTCACCCAAGCCTCAGTTGTGGTCATCACGGCCTCCAAGTTAGAATTCGAATTTTTGAAATATTTGAACTTCACGGGTCTGGCCTTCCGGGTTTGCTTTTCTAGTTCCTGTCATCTTCTCTCTTTCCCCTGCTCTATTTCCTCACAATTCCACCCTCACTTCTTTTCTACGTCTCACAGTTTCAGTTCAGGAGATTCATGGTTTCCTTGGATAAATTCCTCTGTTTCTGTCTCCATGTTGCATAGCCCAAACTTCTGTTTTGTCATTCATTCAAACCGTTCACCGCCAACCTTAATCCAATCCTTAAGAGTGACAGATGTACTTAAGTGCACCAATTGAGTCACTAGGTAATTGACTCATCAATACCGTAAAAGGACAAATTTTCCCCTTAAAACGAAATTGACCAAAATGCCCTTCCATGGCTAATTACCAAAATGCCCTTAGCATTCCGAGGTTCGGAACTTTTCCATCCGAACCCCGATTGACGCATGTCGCCTGTCTATGGATTCAGCGTCTCAAGACCTACCCAACAGTCTTCTAATTATGTGAACAGTCCATGTCGTTTGAAAAGTCAACTAAGTGCCCCTTTAACCAAATTACCAAATTACCCTTGAACTTCCGAACATCAAAACTTTCTCCTCGAATGTCAGA
This sequence comes from Prinsepia uniflora, assembly GCA_032719365.1. Taxonomy (NCBI): domain Eukaryota; kingdom Viridiplantae; phylum Streptophyta; class Magnoliopsida; order Rosales; family Rosaceae; genus Prinsepia; species Prinsepia uniflora. The sequence goes on along the minus strand of CM064865.1, from coordinate 22,721,653 downwards.
ATTGGACGTTCCACCTGTCTATGAACTCGTGACGATCCAAACTACGTGACAGTCATCAGTCAAAGTCCGTTTGACCTCGCAAACTAAAAGTCAACTGTTCGCCCAATTTTGGGGGCAAAATCATCATTTTCATCAAATTTTCCAAATTTTCCTTTTTCGAACGTCCGGGTCGTTACAACCTACCCTCCTTAAAGAATTTCGTCCTCGAAATTTCAATTAGTAGGTGCCATGATATTTCTCCCGAGGAAACATGTCTAAGATAAACTCGAAGTATAATCAACCTCAACCAGATATAAGTCACACCCAAGCTTACAGAAATCATACAACCAGTCTCAAACATTGGTCAATATCAGGACAGAATTTGCCAATACATCCTTGCCCCATGGGCAGTCATACTACAACTCACTCAGGTATACGTAGCCTAGCTTACGTTCGAGTCCACACAATCTAGGGTACACAAGAATCAGTCATATTTTCTCGCTCACATGTCCTTCACTCGTGTCATGGTATAATGGCTAATCCCTGCACATGTGTCATCAGGCCACCAGGCCAATAATTTCATAAGGTCCGATAACTCGGGAACTCATTCCCCTCGCTAGGTCAATCACACCATACCCCTTCACAGGGTCACCATGTATTGTTCCAATCCCATGGAGTTCCATCAATAACAGGATCTCACCAATCCGTAAGTGATCAAACATGACAATCCTCTTAACAAATGATACCTGATCCGACAATGTCGTAATCTCAACGTATCTCGACCATCACCTTGTCACACATTAAGCCTTTCTTTTTATCAATCATTACCAATCCTGATGGTCGATACGATGTTTGTACATTCCTTCTCAAGGTATATGATCTCAGCATACTCAACCTCACGGGTCGATCCCAACTCACACAAGAAAAGTCAAACTTCTGAGGGTTCAGCTAGCATTAACACATAACTCACCAAGTCCCAAATCTGGTAGTAACATCTCATTATACACACAGAAAGGATCAACATCGAACATAAGTCACTATTTTTCCACTTGTAACCATTCTCCCTTAGTTCTCATTTCCAATACCTTTGACATCCTTCCGGGTCAATCACCATGACTGGCAAAGCATGATAGAAAACCCCTCTACAATCCTCTGTGATACCTACCCGATCTCACAACAACTCATGTTCCCCAAACCTACTCTGGTCTATCAGACCTAACACTTATTTAACTATATATTTTTCTTTCTGAGGGCATTCAATACATCTGTTCTGTACCTCACATACCCATCCGTAAATGGTACCATACACCATCCCAAGATGGTTAGAATACCTGACTCAACAGCTTACAAGTATAGTTAGTCCATTTGGCCATCCAAGGGTATCAACTAATATTATTCACATCAAATTCAGACATCATCTTTTTCTCTTTAACTCATAACCGACAATCGTCACCATGTTGGCCTCTCTCAACAGGGTCAATAATCACAACCTTCCCACATAACCACAATTCGTGATACGTGATACTTATCCCACATCGTTACCTTATTCAATTGTCTATGTCAACATGTAAGCTCCAACTATCATCCCTTTTTCCTCTTACCATATAAGGAATACTGGGTTCTCCATGACAACCCTAAGCCAATAAACCTGTACCTACCAAGTCGTGTACTTGCACCTTCAATCCTTATGACTCCATAGGTGCCACATACCAGAAACAACTCATATGCTCGACATTATCTCTATCATCAACTCAACCTTTCATCATGGAAAAATCGCAAGAAACATTTTGCCAACTCCGTATGTCTTCGGCCATCACTAGGCATTTCATACATTAATCACATATGCCACACATTGACCAACCAACTTTAATTACCTCTTACTAACAGTCCATCAGTTGTGAGGATCAAAATCATTCTAGAGGGTAACATCCTCGAGTTTCCCTGAAATACAACCTCTGGAAATCTTGAACTCTACATATCACTTTCGAATCAACATACTCGATAGAGGTATCATGAGTCATCAGTCAATCCATTCCAAGGATTACGTCTAAACTTAGAAATACCCTAGATTAGCCACTAGGCGAATAACACCGGTTATCCTGGGTAGTCTTACATCTATAGGTCTACCCCCCTTATGTCTCACCAATTTTACCACATAAATATCATCAAATTTATCACACAAGTAATCCAGTCGATTCGCTGACTTCCATACTATAACCACTCACAACATCTCCATATCTGTCTAATGTACAATCTCAAAATATGAAAGAGTGGATAGCCGGGGACCTACCAAATACATACGTTCTGGTTAAACTTACTTCATGACCACAAGTAATAGGTATCCAGGCCCAGGGGCTACTCAAACTTCCTGCTAGTAACTGCAATCTTCATGCAAGTGGTCCCAATCTGATCACACCCCTACGGTCCACCACGGGCCCTACCAATTCTTCCCACACCTGCCACATCAACAACCAATGCAGGAACCAATCCTTGCTCTATCACACCCCAACAGTGCCATCTCACTTTATCAGTCTATATAACCTTTTTCTTTATGATGTGACCAGACTACTCGCAATCACAACTATTACTATATAATTAACCTTATTACTTTACCTCCCAATGGACCCAACTGGCGTCCTACTAAACTAGACTATCTCATAATTCCCAATCCTTGTATATCTCGGGTCTCCGCCCGAACCTCAGTTACTAAGGGAACTGACGCATCCCATAAGCCCAATAAACAAAATTAAACAAGACCAATCCATAATTTCCTAACTCATCAGTATCTGACCTTATACCAGTCCTTGGCATGCTAAGTGCCAAACATTCCTCAATCAACCTTTCTGACTCCACTCGAGCCCTGATACATTACCATGACTCATCTTAAGTCCAAACCAATATCCTGACTCATTTCAAATCCCATATCCATATCTCGACTCCTCTTGAGTCCAATCTCATACCAATCAACCATGCCGTCATTGACATACACAGTCACCGAGTAAATACCGATGGTCAACCACATCTTATACGACTTATAAGACCTAAGGCATATCTTATCACATTCTAGATTCTTTAGACACACATTCACACATTCAACTTAAGGATTCCACTAATAATAATCTCATCACGAGTGTAACTTTCCCAAATGTGCAACCTTTCTAGACACTGGGCTCATTCGTCCCTGCAACCCACACAATTCTAGGTCCAACAAACAGTATACACTGATTTACATCTAACCCTCAATTCAGGGTCAATCTTGTCTGAGATCTATCACGAGGTCTCATACACCCTCGTCTACCCGTCTCACTACCAGGTCGCGTACGAGGCTTACGTTTCGGAGGCATGATGTGGCAACAAAATCAGCAACCTAGTGCTCTGATACCAAGTTGACAGGACCGTCCCCTGAGGAACATTGATAACTGTGCCCGATCCTGCTCCTGTCTGACAAGTCAGCTGAAGTTCCAAAATTACCCTCAACACTTACCAAACAAGGGATAGCCACATACGTGCTCACTCATGCCTCCACCTCTCGATCAGCCTCGACCATCGCACCACGAACTGAAGGGTCAATAAAAACACAAAAGGTGTGAGTGGACAAAAATAATTCAGTTATAAAACATGTTATAGAAAATGACAGGACCCATCCCAATCCCCCCGGGATTACCGTGGAATGTGCCCTGCTCCCGTCCAACAAGGGGTGTCGGACAAGGGATAACCAAGAGCCACTGCCCAAACGGGGCATCCAGAGTGCGCAAGGATCGATGGAGGAGGTGTGCAATGTCCCAGTCCCTACTGCAACCGCATCCGTGATCAACCTGAAGGGCATTAAAACCAAAAGCTGTGAGTGGACAAAACCAATAAGTTCATCAAATACATTTATAAGACATTTATGCCCTCCAATAAAAAACGTATGCATGCCACAAAAACCAGTAACCAAAACGTTTGCTCAACCGAGCCCTTAGGGCCTTAGCCCAAAAACCGTTAACCAAAAACCAAGTGTGGGAACTCAGCCCAAAACAGTGGAATACCACCACCATACATAAACAACCATGTGGGTCACCACCCACTACCATAAATGAACATTAATTCATTAAAATCACACAATCATAAATCCACCCGGGAAGCCATTTCATTAATTCGTATTTTACCATTACCATCACCAGCATCCCTGATGCTAGACGTCCCTGACGTCATGTCTCACGGTTTCATAAGCTACGCGTGCTGCCCAGGGTCTCTCCGGGTCCATATATCTGACATCCCTGATGTCTGACGTCCCTGACGTCAATCATAGCAATCCTGCTCCTGAGTCATCATACGGTCCGGCTGCTCCGTATAATGACCCCTCGCAGGCAATGCACCGTGACTTCCCCAGTGTCCCAGACATCTGGAGGAGACCATCATATATCCTTGTATCCAGATGGCATATGGAAAACAGTTTTATTAAATCCTTTTATCACATTATTACAATGGGCCCTGCCCGAAATTTCCATAAAACCACGTAATCCCATTTAGGGTCCCTGACCCAAAATCACAATTATTAAATATAGGGTCCCTGACCCAAAATCACATTTATAATCCAACTGGGCCTCATGCCCGATTTTATGAACCACTGGGCCCACGGCCCGATTTGGAAACCAACTGGGACCGCAGCCCGACTTTATAAACCCACTGGGCCCACGGCCCGAATTCACAAATCAACTGGGCCCCTGGCCCGATAATATAACTCAAATGGGTCTCAGCCCGATTTCATACCAACTGGGCCCCTGGCCCGATTTCATTAACCAACTGGGCCCCCGGCCCGATTCTCAAATGGACTCCAAGTCCGAAATTTCCAAAACAAGTGGGCCTCAAGCCCGAGTTCATATTTCCAATTTCAAAACCATTTCATCATATTATTTATTTAACCACAAGCACACAAAACCGCAAATAAACCGTTAATCCCGATATACGTGAAATACGGAAAACACCTCGAAATACGTGCAACATATCCAAAATCAATGCTCACAAATACCATCATAGAAATCATGTATATAAACCATATAACACATTTAAGCATGCATAGGATTTATAAAACCAAAGTCCACTCACAGACCGTTTTAACCGTGTGCCTCGATACGCGTGCCACCGGCCCTCCCGGGCCACACCACTATCACCGGGACTCCCAATCCTGTCCAAATCACATTAGAGGGTTACTAACCTCATCATTAACATCCTATCAAAGTCCCGTAATTTTCCCGAATTTTTACTTATTTTTAAACTTAATTTAAAACCTTCGGACATCCCGAACAATATCGAGACGGTGTCCGATCGACACGAAACCAATTCCAAAATGTCCGTTACATTAAATGGGACAGAAGTCATGTTGACCTCACCTCAAGATCCGTGCCCACGCGCCGTCACGCGCCGCCGTGAGTGACTGCGCGTGAAACTCACGCGCCTGCTACAGTGTCACCAGCCCAACCCGTTTGTCTGGTAAACGGGTCCAATTCACCCGCGACACAACCCGGTTCCAATCCTGCCAATTCGATCCTAATTCCTTCAATTGATCAATCCATTAGCTTCGTTTTAAGTCCAATTATAAGTCTGTAAACTCAATTACACAAATCCTTACCCAGATTCCCACGATTCGATGATGATCCACGAAGAACACCCGGTCACTGTTCAATCATGGAAGTCCCTCAATTGATGCAGGTTTCATCCAATTGATGATTCCAGAAGGATCAATGGACCATGAGGAACAATTCCCCCACATCAATTGCATCAAACCGGTGCTCAAACGTCACGACTCAAACTCGAGCACCGACACTGTTCAACAATGGAGTTCTGCCATTCTCCAACGTTTTCCTTCAATTGATGATCCCAGAAGGATCGTGGGATCATGAGAAAGCATTTCCCCACAACAATTGAATCAATCACAGCCCCAAACTCCACGACTCAGCCTCGATTTCTTCCTCTGTCACCAAGCTCGATCAGAGCCAAAACGGCACCATTCCTTCTCGTTTTTGATGTGGATCGACTCGTCACAACCTCAGGAAGATGTTTGTAACCTCCAATTCGATCATCACAGCCCAATTCGTCCAATTTGATTTTCCCTCCCAAAACTCAATCTTTCGAATTCTCAGTTCCTCCTCACAGTCAATCTCTCGTGTTTACCCAGTTGAATTCACACCCAACTCACTCACAATTTCGCACTCTCAGGTTCAGCAATGGAAGAGGAATCAAGGGTGGGAGAAAACTGGATTTGGTTGTACACGGTTAAGAAAACACAAATGGAATTAATGGAAATTAAAATGATTAATTAATTAATTAATAAATATTAAAACATCATAATGATGTTTCCCCTAAGACAAGGATTCTGGTTTCAAGGGATGAGTGACACTTGTCACTCATCCAGGTGTGCTGAGTCAACGGTCACTATTCAATATTATATTATTATTTTAATCCCGGCCTCGGTTCGTTAGTTCGTTTCCTTGACCATAACGTCGTCGTCGGATCTCCGATTTCGGCATGCCGCCTGTCGTTGGATTCGTATCGACGATACCTACGTAACGGTCCTTGGCCCTCGCCCATCGGACCTCCCGATCAGAAAGTCAACATTTGGCCCCTAATATGCCAAATTACCAAAATACCCCTCAACTTCCGAACACCATAACTTTCTCTACGAATGTCGGAATCGAACGTGCCACCTGTCTATGAACTCGTGACGTCCCGAACTACGTCACGGTCATCGGTCAAAGTCCATTTGACCGCCCGAACAAAAAGTCAACATTTTGCCCACGACTAGGGGCAAAACGGTCATTTTGCACATTTTGTCCGATTCCGCCCTACTAACCACCGTTCAACCTCGCTAATCAAGATTAATCACTAAACTAATCCCGGAATTCGGGACGGGTCGTTACAGAAAAGACATTTCTACCCTCCACGTAAAACCAATGCATGCATTCGAAAACCATTTCACAATCCATTTCATTTCCAGTACCAGAAAAATCGTGTATGAAAATCAAAATCATTTTCCTTTTCTCAAACTTCGGCCTTAGCCGGAAGCCATAAACACGGGGCCTCAGCCCAAAATCATGAATCAAAATCCAAGTACAGAACATAACCCAAAAAGTCCATCAAGCCATATAAATCGAGTCATTGCCCAACACATCCGAAACCATCAGAAATCAACAGTAAATCACAAGTCAATCAATCTGTCGGAGCTCAAGTGCTCCCGAGTCTTTAAACTCAAAACCATGCACATAATCAGGCCTTCCCGGGATATCAACGAGTCTTTAAACTCAAAACACAATCAATAGGCCTCGGGGGATATCACAATAACCGAGTCTTTAAACTCAAAACATGTCAATCAAGGGCCCTCCACCGTCAATCAACCGAGTCTTTAAACTCAAAACCAGATCTAGCGGTTTTTCCTTTCTTCTTCCGGGTCTTTAAACCCAAAACCATTTTTCAATCAACAGTGAAACCACAGAAAATCTATCTCCGAATTTCACATTCAAATCTCAGATCATATCCATCATTCATTTCCAAATCCGAATTCGGGACCATCATTCCGTAATCTAGCATCCGGAATAATCGTTCCGAACCCAAATCCGGAAATCCACCTTCAAGTTTCAGAAATCTGAAATCTCGTTCGTCAAAACCACTGTTATGAACTGGGCAGCAAGCCTGAAATCACTTTTCCCAAAATCTGTTTGAAATCTTTGAAATCAAACTATGTTTCAAATCCCAAATTCAAATCACCAAAACCATGGTCAAATCACAACATGCTCAAAATCTCGTAAAACGTGCAAATTCGTAATAATCTCGAAATACGTTCCAAAATCGTAAATCATACTAACAATCATAATTAAAACATTATCAAAACATGATACGCACAAATCATATAAACTCATTCATTAAACCAGCATCAAAGAATAGAAGAAACTATAGTCTCGAAATACGTGTAATTACGTATTGCATATCGAAATACATATAAATACAGAAATCGTAATTACCATAAGCATAAGTATCGAAATCATAAACATAAAGCATAGAAAACAATTATGCATGCATTGAAATTTAGAAAAAGAAGTCCACTCACACGCCGTCCAATCGGCTCGCTTCCAAGCTGCAAGTTTTTCTGTATATTCCGGAAATTATAATTCCTGTCCAAAATTAATACCGAGGGTCACTAACACTCTAATATACATCATATAATTTTTCCCAATTTTTTTGAGATTTAAATACGTATTTTAAACGTATACGGAAACTTTGGATACACTGAATACTATCGAAACGATATCCAATTTCCTCGAAAATAGTGCCAAAATGTTCGTTACATTAAAAGAAGCAAGTTTCATATTGGAATCACCTCGAAACTCTAGCCCACGCGCCCTCACGCGTCGCCCTGAGTGGCTAGGCGTGAAGCTCACGCGTTGCTACAGTAAACCACTATTCATCGTCTCTATAACCCGATTAACTGCTAAATGGGTCTTTCGACCCGCGTAGTGACCCGTTACAATCTTGTTCAATTCCAACTCATTTTCTGTAATTCAAATGTCGAATAGCATCGTTAATACATGAATTTATGGTCTGTCATCTCAATTTTAATTACAATTACTTCCAACTATCCAACTCAAATCCATTTTTGGACGGCTGATCCTCATTCAATCCCCTCAATTTTTATTGAATTCTTTAAATTGATCCGTTAGGAAGCATCACAGACCCATTATAACCATGAATTCAAGCTCAATTTGACTTGAACATACCTTTGTGTGATCGAACTCAATCATGGAAGTTCCAAGCCGTCGCGGGTCCCGTTCTTGATTAATTTCTTTCGGTTTTGATATGGTCCTACTCAGAAGAGCTCTAGAAAGCTCACCCAAGCCTCAGTTGTGGTCATCATGGCCTCCAAGTTAGAATTCGAATTTTTGAAATATTTGAACTTCACGGGTCTGGCCTTCCGGGTTTGCTTCTATGGTTCCTGTCATCTTCTGTCTTTCCCCTGCTCTATTTCCTCACAATTCCACCCTCACTTCTATTCCACGTCTCACAGTTTCAGTTCAGGAGATTCATGGTTGTCTTGGATAACTTCCTCTGTTTCTGTCTCCTTGTTGCACAGCCCAAACTTCTGTTTTGTCATTCATTCAAACCGTTCACCGCCAACCTTAATCTAATCCTTAAGAGTGACAGATGTCCTTAAGTGCACCAAATGAGTCACTAGGTAATTGACTCACCAATACCGTAAAAGGAAAAATTTTCCCTTTAAAACACAATTGACCAAAATGCCCTTCCATGGCTAATTACCAAAATGCCCTTAGCATTCCGAGGTTCGTAACTTTTCTATCCGAACCCTAATTGACGCATGCCGCCTGTCTATGGATTCAGCGTCTCGAGACCTACCCAACGGTCTTCGAATTACATGAAAAGTCCATGTCGTTTGAAAAGTCAACAAAGTGCCCCTTTAACCAAATTACCGAATTACCCTTGAAATCATAACTTTCTCCTCGAATGTCGAAATCGGACGTGTCACCTGTCTATGAACTCGTGACATTCCAAACTACGTCACAGTCATCGGTCAAAGTCTGTTTGACCGTTCGAACTAAAAGTCAACTATTCGCCCAATTCCAGGGGCAAAATCGTCATTTTCATCAATATTTCCAAATTTTCGTTTTTCGAACGTCCGTGTCGTTACAAATGCTCCCTAGGGCTAGACCTCAATCCATAAAAGGATCATCAAATAGTCGGAATAAGGCACATGAGACTGGTGAATGAGCTGTTATTCCGAGATTACTTCATTAACAAATGTAGTGGTTTGACGGTGGAGCTAAGGAAAAGACCAATTCAACCATGCTTGAATCATCCAAAGTGATCAATTCAGAGGCTACCTCGACCTTTGATAATAGGCAATGGTGTGCATGAGGTTGTACATGTGGGCAAGGAAACTTGGACCTAACGACATGCTCTTACGGGAAGCTGAGGCTTCAGCAAGGGGAGCCCATTCTTTATTGATGCTCTTGGAGGCATTCGGGAAGACAAACCAATTCAACCAAAAATGGAAGAATTGGACCTTCTCGTGACTTAGAACATAGATATTTACCAGTTATCCCAAGAACCGTAAATTCGGATTCGGTCTTGAGGTTTCCCTCGGAATGTTAAGGATATAAGCCATCTCGGAAAGGGAAAAAGTTGTTGAATTTATGAGTAATGGCCCTAACTGTCTTGAGATTTAACAATCTAGGTGAGTGCGGGTCAGTAAAACAGGCCAGTGAAATCAGAAATCTGGCCAGAAGGGTTTAGGCCAAACAAAACGGACAAATCAAGCACAGTGAGGGTCATAGAACATACGCCAAAATCAAACGTGTTGGTACTATTGTTCCAAAAAAAATAAAGCAACGCTATGAAGTTTCACATCAAGAGTAGTGAACAACTCAGACAAACTCACCAGGTGAAGCCCTCCATTGAGCTAGACTTCTTTGTGGTATAGCTTTTTCATCCACGTGACCCACTTTAGGAAGCAACCGAAGATTTTCGACTTCCTACCAGAGGGAAACAAATGAACCCATCCCGAATGAACGTCATTGCAGGGGAAGGTAAAATGTAGGTATATGGGACAAACCTAAAATTCGAACAAAATGTCGTAGAGCGAGTTAGCTTCCTTCGGCACATGTTTGCACCAACATGGTCCTAGAGCATAATGGTAATCGAAACCCGCAGGAAGAATTGATCCACCGGAAATATGGTTCTCCGCTTCACAGACCTGAAGAATCTAATGGGAAAACGAGCGACAATGCTAGAAATTTTCCCCATAAATCGAGAGTCTTAGGGGTGGGCACAACCTTTAAATTAGAAAATGAGGAGGAGTCGACGAGGGCTTTCTCTTTTTGGCCTTTTTTGGGAGCCATGTTTCTCAGTTGGATTCTACAAACGGGAATAGATTTTTAGGAGATCGAAAAATAAAGGCAGTGACTTGTTAAAAGAGATGAATTGCAAATGGCTTAAATCGCCAAAAAATCCAAGTTGGCTAAAAAGGCTCGACACGAGCGAAGAAAATGAGCGAAAGTGTGATCGTGTGAATTTAAAATGTTTTATAATCAAACATTTCAAATTTATAGGGCAATGTTTACATTCAAAAAAAATCCTTCCGGGTCGAAGCCATTAGTTCGAAAGGAATTAAAGGCCCAAAGTAGGAGACAAGCCTAGCCCAAGCGAGTTTGAGCGTAGAAAATAAGAAAGGTATAGACGGTGCTGGCAACACAAAGAAAACAGAGGTAAATGGGATTTCTGACTGAAAAACAGTAACATGGCACCCATGCGGGACCGAACATGGCAACTTGATAGCTTTTTCACCACCTATAAATTGTGAAGAATCTAGCTTCTCAAAAGATCGACAATCAACCAATCAAACACAGCAAATTGATCTCTATCAATTTCCAAACCTATGAACACCTTCAACCAAGGTTTCACGGTTCAAAAAGGCTGCCCCTTGTGACAAAAACTCATTCTTACGACCTAGAAAATCAAGATACACCCCTTCAAGGCATTTATGAGACTACCTAACCGTCTTTTCGACCGCTGCAGTACTAATGTGATATGTTTGGCTTTATCTTTCTACACTAACCTTCTTTCTGACCACTTTATGTGATAACGGTTAATGTAACGACCCGTCCCAAATTTCGGGATTATATTAGTGACTAATCAAGGATTAGTGAGGTTAAAAGGTGATTAGTTGAGCGAAATCGATCGGATGGTGTAAAATGACCGTTTTGTCCCTAGGCGTGGGTAAAATGTTGACTTTTGACCCGGGAGGTCCAATGGTCGAGGGCCAAGAATCGTTACGTAGATCGAGTCGATACGAACCCATAGACAGACGGCACGTCGAAATCGGATGTCGGACGGAGAAGTTATGGTCACGGGAGCGAAATTGGAGATTTACGGCTCGGGATTCGAATATAATATTAATTTAATTGGATTGGGCAGATATTTTTTTGTGGGGCCCATGGATGAGTGACAAGTGTCACTCATCCCATTGGTGGGTAACCCTAAAATGTGGATCTTGATTCTAATTGGTGACTTTTGGATTATTTAATTAATTAATTAAAGAGAAAACACTCAATTCTCTCTCTTCTTCCCCGCGGGTCGTCTTCTCCATTTTCTTTCAAAATACCCGAACTTCAACCCAGCCACACCCCTCCAAACCTCACCAAAAGCCCTTGGACTGTGAACACAAATGGAAGAGTGCGATGAGAGGATGACGATGGTGCTCACGGTTCAAGCCGTCGTGGACGGTGGCCGGAGATCACAAAAAGGGTACGTTTTGGGGTTGAATTTCGAAAGTTGGTTTTTAAGGCTTTTTAATCGGGGTTGATGATTGGGTCGTGTTGCTAGGACTCAAGGGAGTCGATTGGTGCTGGATTCGAGGACTAGAGTGGCGTGGAGGGCATTTTGGGGATGTTGTCAACATGAATTCTTAAGTATTTGATGTAACGAACATTTTGGGATTGGTTTCGTGTCGATCGGATACCGTTTCAATATGTATCGGGGTGTCGAAAGGTTTCAAATCGAGTTTAAAAATAGTTAAAAATTCGGGAAAATTACCGGGCTTTAATAGGATGTTAATGAAGAGGTTAGTGACCCTCTAGTGTGATTTGGACAGGTTTGGAAGTCCCGGTGTTTGTGATAGGGCCCGGGAGGGCCTATGGCATGCGTACCGAGGCGCAGCGTTGGACGGTCTGTGAGTTGACTTCGTTTTCTAAATTGTGATGCATGCATAACTATTTTATATGTTTTACATACGTGATTTCTATGATGATGATTGTGGCACATGTGGATTATACGATTGCACGTATTTCGAGGTAAACCCGTATTTACACTTTTCGAGGTTTACGAGTTTATGATATGACTATATGATTGTGAGTCTAATTATGATTCTATGGCATGGCTTTGGTTTTGGAAAGATAAATTCGGGCATCAGATCCATTTGAATTATGTGATCGGGCCAGGGGCCCAGTTGGTTTATGAAATCGGGATGAGACCCTTTTGAGTCTGGTGATCGGGCCGAGGGCCCAGTGGTTTACAAAATCGGGCATGAGGCCCAGTTGAGTTTTATAAATGTGATTTAGGATCTGGGACCCTATGTTTCATAAACGTGCTTTCGGGTCGGGGACCCTAAGTGGATTTGTGATGTTTTATGGAGACTTCGGGCAGGGCCCATTGAGATGTTTCAAAATTACTTTGTAAAACTATTTTCCATATACCATCTTGATACGAGGATATGTGATGGTCTCCTCCAGGTGTCTGGGACACTAGGGAAGTCACGGTGCATTGCCTGCGAGGGGTCATTATACGGAGCTACCGGACCGTATGATGACTCAGGAGCAGGAATGCTATGATTGGACGTCTGGGCCATCAGACATCTGAGATGTCAGAGATATTGACCCGGAGAGACCCCGGGTAGCACGCGTTGCTTATTACCGTGAGATATGACGTGTGGTACGCTAGGCATCTGGGATGCCAGGGATGGTTATATGGTAAATATGGATTGTTGAGGTCATGAAACGGTATTTCTGTCTTTGTGGATTTGTGGTTATGGATTTGGGCAGTGACCCACTTGGTTTTGGATTTACGGTTTTGGGCTAAGGCCCTAAAGGCTTATTCGAGTAAATATTTGATTACTGATTTCTGATGCATGTATACTTTTTAGGGAAGAGCTTAAATATCTTTTATGAATGTGTTTTTATGAAATTGTTGATTTTCGTCCACTCACAGTTCTGGATGGTTTTAATGCCCTTCAGGTTGATCACGGATGAGGGCTGTAGCAGGGACCGAGACATCGCACTCCTCCACCATTCCTAGCGCGCTCTGGGAGCCCCATAGAGGCTACGGTATGTAATATCCCTTGTTTGACACTCCATGTCAGACGGGAGCATGGCACATCCCACGTTAATCCCGGGGGAATGGGATGGGTCGTGTCAAGTGGTATCAGAGCGAGGTTGTCGCTATTCAGTAATTCTTGTGGTATGCGCAGGTCGAGGATGTGATGTCTCTACGTGGTCAGCCTGTTATCAACCTGATAGTAGGATGCTAGATTTATAGTTTTTGGGATTGTATAGTGAATAGTGTAGGATTGGCCCGATACGCCGTGCGTTAGTGTGATTCGACCCAAGTGGGGTTGTATGTGACGACTGATATCGTGGGGCCATTGGTTCTGTCATGTGATGTTAGATTGTGGTGCTGCCGGGAGCATCTGGGTTCGGGGAACCCTATTTGAGTAGTGATCGAGAAATGTGAACCGTAGATGAGTGATGGTCTGAGCAGGTGAACCCTAGTGGTGATTGCTAGTGTGAGGGATGTTAGTACATCGAGGTTAACTGGTGACCTTAGTGGTGGAACCCCAATGGAGTTGGTGGTATAATTGGATTGATGTTCATGCGGTGCCAAGACCGCAGGGTCGGTTAGATTGTGGATTGCATTGCAGAGAGCGGTTGGGTTCAGAGGAACCCCAAGGTGTGATTGTGGGACCCTAGTTTGTGATGGATTGGAAAGGTGAACCTTAGTTGTGATTGATGAACTAGTATTGTGAGTCCGTAGTTGCTGAGGATTGGATGACTCTCCGAAGTCGGGGTGATCAGTCGAGTTGAACCCCAGATTGTGACTAGTGGATTAGAACTTGTGCTGCGACGAGTAGTTGAGGTCGTGGATGACCATGAGGATGACTCTAGTGAGTCTAGTCAAAACTATGGAGATTGGTTGGCCGACATGAAGGGAAATGATGGGATTCTATCCACGAGTACGATTTTGAAATAAGATATGGAATCCCGGGTTAGACCGGGTAATAATGTGATGTGTGGATACGGATCTCGATAGCTATGGTTGTTGGCCGACAGTGGTGTGGAGATGGCTGGCAATCGAGGGTGATTGATGTAATGGTGGTAGTTGAGGATCGGGGGACATTCAGGGAACGTTCAGTACCTTGCTGTGGATTTTCAGGTGGTGGTACCCATAATTGTGGGGTACGATAGAGGCAGAGTTCCTTTCACCTGAACGGAGATATGGGGTTGTTGCTCGGTATGAGTAACGACTCAGGGTTATCTAATTTGTACACAGGGTGCTAGTGGTTGTGATGACGATTAGCCACGAGTTGGGATGTGACTCCGTCGTTATGGGCATACATTTGGTATCTGAGATTCGGTAATGGTTGAATTATGGACTGGATGGGATCCAGCAGAGATTGTGATGCGTTGGGATAATTCCCAATAGTTATGAGATGACAAGTGAGGAATGGATGGAAGATGTATGATTGAGACATGAGGAATCTTGGGATGACGCAGGGGACGTCATGAGAATCAGTGGATTCGGGGAGTAGTCGTTAACTCCGAAACTTGTGTGGTTGTACGTTTCTAGTATTCCGTGGAAGTACAAAAAAATTAATGAAATTGGAAGGAGTTGAAGAGAATTATTGGTAGTATTGATGTGAGAGTTTTTAAGATTGTGAATAACATGGAAACCCGAGAGTTGGACCTGTAAAGGTTGTGTTATGAGAACGAGATAGTAACGAATTACATTCTTTTGGAGGTGCCTAAACAGTGATGAATGGACAGGAGATCTGGGTAATGGATTGATTGCGGACACGTAGTTGTCCAAGTTAGTTGAGAATTTGGGAAGTCTAGTGGTTGGACTTGACATCTCGTTGGAAGCACATCGATTTTTCAGCATGGTTGGAACTTCAGATTCGAGGGGAGTTGTGATTGTGGAGGCGAGAGGAGAAATTGTTTCAACATTAGTGATGGATATTCTGAAGCCACAGAGGGTGACTTCTCATTTTCTGCCCATGGTAAATGATGACGGTTGTTACCAGTACGTTGAGCTTGTATTGGTGGGTGGACCCGTGAGTTGTCTTGGGTCATCATGAGGAGTAGGTACTTCAAAGCTAGGTGGTTGAAATTCCCATTTTCTGCTTGGTGGCAGACGAGGTTGGATTACTTGTATGGTGGGTGCTGTGAGTTATGTTTGCACTCACGTAGGATGGATGTGATGTCATCGTATTGGATCATCCTTGATTTTTCCTAGGTGGAATGACCAGGATCGATATGAGGTAATTGGAGGGGACCTACAGTTTTGATGTGTTTCGTTGTTGATTGAATGAGTAGATGTGAAAATAGTTAAAGAATTGTGTGACTGATGAAGGATTCAAAGAGGGTGTAAGACCCTACAATCAGATTTCAGGTGGATTGTTAGCCAAGTGAGCATATGTGGATCCTATGTGGATCTAGATTGTGATGTTGTGGACTTTGGGCATTTCGACGACCTAGGATCATGATGTTACTGGTCGAGTGACGGGGTGATGGATTTGAATTGTGATCTTGTTGATCAGGTTAGGTGAAGAGCTTATTGCCCTGTCGTAAATAATTGGATATGGGAATGGTTGGAATGAACTTCTTTTCGAAGTTAATCTGGTATGAGACAGTACTTGAGTGAGTTGAGGTGTTTATGATTTGACTTGAATATTTGACCTTGTGAACAAGTGGGCATCCGAGGGGGTCAGATTGGTCAGTATTGGATGGGTGGACAACGGGATTGGCTTTCTTTCGATGTCAATCAAAGGTAATGTGTTAATCAAATGAGCAGGTAACTGATTAGTTCAGAGTTGGTGCGTCTCGGTAGACGTGGGTGAGGTTGGATTCTCTTTTGGCATGAATGGGTACGCTTTGGTGGGCGTGAGTTAGATTGGTATGTGTTAGATTACATGCTTGGGAGTAGACGTTGTGGTGCTGGTCGGGTGACTATGGGACTCAGGACGGATGATGATTTAGAGTAATCGATTTTTCTAGTACGAGATTGGATAGATGAACCCAGATATTAAATCGTGATTGACTACTAACTATGTAGTGGACTGGTTAGAGGATGGATGTATGTACCCTGTACGTTGTACGAGGATCGATACTCGAGAGGCCGAGTGGTGCCTGGTGACGGTACATAGGATGTACCAGTGGTATGTGGTTGAGCGTGTTGGTAGTCGGCCTAGTTTCGATAGCATTGGATTGGTTGAGGACGTGAACTGGACATTGAATACTATGCACTGAGCAGAGTAATTTTGACAGATTCAGTGATTATATGAGTAGGTGCCCAGAGCCGTGGATGGCTAATGGAACCATAAATTTGGGATGTATATTACTGTTGGGCAGGTATTCAATGGGCTCCAGTTATAGGCAGGTCGAGTGAGATGTTAGTATATGTATACTCAGGTTAAGTGAGTTGGTGGTTGGTGTAACCACGGGTTGTTTTGTGTGGATCGGCTGCTCGGTGACTCTCACTAATGGTAGAATGGATTATTGAGTAGGATTCGGTGACTCCCAGCGGGAGCAGATGTCAGAGTGGAATGGTGATTATGATGAACCTTCAAGCTGAGTGTGTCAGCTAAATTGGTCAGCGTAATGGTAGACTTGTCTTAACTCGGATCGTGTGGTCAATTTCGCGTGACGTGGTCGAGTGTAAACGAGGTGACGTGAGTATTGGTGAAACATCTGGGTGAAAACGAGTATTGTGATGGTTAATGGGTGTACACGTGTACACATGATGTGAGGTCGAACTTGTTTTCCATGAGGTGGATGTGGAATCGAGTTAGTTGGAATTTCGGGGACGAAATTATTTAAAGGGGGAAGGTTGTAACGACCCGTCCTGAATTCCGGGATTAGATTAGTGACTAATCAAGGATTAGTGAGGTTAAACGGTGATTAGTTGAGCGAAATCTGTCGGACGGTGTAAAATGACCGTTTTGCCCCTAGGCATGGGTAAAATGTTGACTTTTGACCCGGGAGGTCCAATGGCCGAGGGCCAAGAATCTTTACGTAGGTCGAGTCGATACGAATCTATAGACAAGCAGCACGTCGAAATCGGATGTCGGACGGAGAAGTTATGGTCACGGGAGCGAAATCGGAGATTTACGGCTCGGGATTCGAATATAATATTAATTTAATTGGATTGGGCAGATATTTTTCTATGGGGCCCTTGGATGAGTGACAAGTGTCACTCATCCCATTGGTGGGTAACCCTAAAATGTGGATCTTGAATTAATTAATTAAAGAGAAAACACTCAATTCTCTCTCTTCTTCCCCGCGGTTCGTCTTCTCCATTTTCTTTCAAAATACCCGAACTTCAACCCAGCCACACCCATCCAAACCTCACCAAAAGCCCTTGGACTGTGAACACAAATGGAAGAGTGCGATGAGAGGATGACGGTGGTGCTCACGGTTCAGACCGTCATGGACGGTGGCCAGAGATCACAAAAAGGGTACGTTTTGGGGTTGAATTTCGAAAGTTGGTTTTTAAGGCTTTTTGATAGGGGCTGATGATTGGGTCGTGTTCCTAGGACTCGGGGGAGTCAATTGGTGCCGGATTCGAGGACTGGAGTGGCTGGAGTCGACGGCAGAAGCTAGTTGCAGGGACCATCGCCATGGTCAATCTTTAAAGGTTTGTTTCAATTGTTTTTCTTGAGTTTTAAGGAGGTAAAATGTTAGGGAAGGAGAATAGGAACCTTTAGGAATTAAAATAACGGAAAAGGGTTGGATATTGGCTGAGAACTGGCCGGATCAATTCATCGGTTCGATCAAACCGGAAAACTAGGTGAACCGGGTTCACCCAAGCTTGACGATGTACAGTGATGTCGCGCGTGGGCTTCACGCGCAGCCGCTTGCGGGGGCGCGTGGAGGGCATTTTGGGGATGTTGTCAACATGACTTCTTAAGTATTCGATGTAACGAACATTTTGGGATTGGTTTCGTGTCGATCAGACACCGTTTCGATATGTTTCGGGGTGTCCAAAGGTTTCAAATTGAGTTTAAAAATAGTTAAAAATTCAGAAAAATTATGAGGCTTTAATAGGATGTTAATGAAGAGGTTAGTGACCCTCTAGTGTGATTTGGACAGGTATGGAAGTCCCGGTGATTGTGATGGGGCCCGAGAGTGCCTATGGCATGCGTATCGAGGCGCAGCGTTGGACGGTCTATGAGTGGACTTCGTTTTATAAATTGTGATGCATGCATAACTATTTTATATGTTTTACATACGTGATTTCTATGATGATGATTGTGGCACTGGTGGATTATACGATTGCACGTATTTATAGGTAAACCCGTATTTACACACTTTTCGAGGTTTACGAGTTTATAATATGGCTATATGATTGTGAGTCTAATTATGATTCTATGGCATGGTTTTGGTTTTGGAAAGATAAATTCGAGCATCAGACCCATTTGAATTATGTGATCGGGCTAGGGGCCCAGTTGGTTTATGAAATCGGGCTGAGACCCTTTTGAGTCTGGTGATCGGGCCGGGGGCCCAGTGGTTTACAAAATCGGGCATGAGGCCGAGTTGATTTTATAAATGTGATTTCGGGTCTGGGACCCTATGTTTCATAAACGTGTTTTTGGATCGGGGATCCTAAGTGGATTTGTGATGTTTTATGGAGACTTCGGGCAGGGCCCATTTAGATGTTTCGAAATGACTTTGTAAAACTGTTTTCCATATACCATCTTTATGCGAGGATATGTGATGGTCTCCTCCAAGTTTCTGGGACACTGGGGAAGTCACGGTGCATTGCCTGCGAGGGGTCATTATACGGAGCTACTGGACCGTATGATGACTCAGGAGCAGGAATGCTATGATTGGACGTCTGGGACGTCAGACATCTGGGATGTCAGAGATATTGACCCGGAGAGACCCCGGGTAGCACGCGTTGCTTATTACCGTGAGATGTGACGTGTGGGACGCTAGGCATCTGGGATGCCAGGGATGGTTATATGGTAAATATGGATTGTTGAGGTCATGAAACGGTATTTCTGTCTTTGTGGATTTGTGGTTGTGGATTTGGGCAGTGACCCACATGGTTTTGGATTTACGGTTTTTGAGAGGACCCGTCCCAACTGGACGTCAAAAACCGTACCCGGTCCTGCTCCCGTCTGACAAGTCAACTGAAAGTCCGAAACTACCCTTCAGTACCTGCCAGACAAGGGAATTTTTGCACCTGTGCCCGCACATACCTCCACCTCTGGAATAGCCTCGATCGACGCGCCACGACCTGAAGGGTTAACAAAACAAAAAAGGTGTGAGTGGACAAAAATGACCTCTTATAAAAACATTTACCAAAATAAATTCTTACCCTCCAGTTTTCACAAACTTGCATGCATATCGTAAAACATGAGTAATAGTATGAAATCATTCAAGTATGAACAGTGGACCGATAAAATCAAAACATAATTTCTCATGGTCCACAAAAACTCATGTTCACCAAATCAGTTTAACATCTCAAAAAGTTCACAGTTTCTTTAAATCATTTTAACCGCTAAACCACGGTTTCCTCAAAATCATTTTCCATAATCCACGGGACTTATTTCCATATCCTGTTGCTTAGGAGTCACGTTTATCCCTGCAACGCGTGCATATCAATAGGCTCAAGGACCGCTCAAAATCCGAGCATCCGCTGCTGTGAACACATCATCAGTCAGCAATCCGTCGCTGGGAAAAACCCTCACCAGCCGACGATCCGGATCTCGTGAACACATCACTTACCGATCCATATAATCCAGCACATCTGATCTGAGTCAAGCCTCCCCTGGGCTGCAAGACAAAGATCGTGCTACGTGACCTCTTCGGGGTAAACACTTCCATCCCGAAGGCGAGCATTATCTCCAGGGTGCACTCCGGGGAAAAACATATTTTCTCCCGAAAGCCCTAAATATCCGCAACATATCACCATCACAAAAACCAGTGAAAAACAGTTGCATTAAAAACCAAATCATATATCAACACAGGGTCTCAGCCCCAAGTCCCGATTTACTTTATAAATCCGAAAATCATCAATATCATCATGTCATCACATGGAAATACAATTCCAACCAAAATCACAATTCCATTGGGTCTCAAGCCCAAAATATCAATATCACGTAAATCCGTGCAACCGTCAACCCGAGTTGCCATGAACACGTAAATCCATGAAATCAATCACTGACTCATAATCCGAGTCCAAATATCATTTTCAACTTCCTGACTCATAACCCGAGTCAAAACATCATTTTCAATCCGAGCTTAGCCCAAAACATCATTTGCACGTTCCTCGTAAAACGTGCCCGAAAGACAGATTAAAATAATCATAAAATCACGAGAATAACAAAAATCATCAAATTCACATGTAACTCCAAATCCGAGTCAAAATCATTATTTACTTGGGTTCTCACGCCGACAATATCATTTTTAACCAATTTCGTGATTTCTCGAAAATCGTGCCAGAATATAATAATATAATAATCACAAAACCGAGAAATCACCGAATTGAAATACCAATCATGCCAAAGCATATCAAATCACATAATAAAGCATTTTAAATCATATATGCATGCATCACGGTTAGAAAACAAAGTCCACTCACACACACCGTTCAAAACGGTTCGTTTCCGAGCTGCACGTTTTTCCGTAAATTCTGGAAATCACAACTCCTGTCCAAAATCATTATAGAGGGTTACTAACATCTCAAATACTTCATATAATTTCCCCCAAATTTTTCCGGAATTTAAATACGTATTTTAAACGTAAAACAAAACTTCGGATACGCGGAACATTATCAAAACAATATACGATTTCATCGAAATCAACGTCAAAATGTTCGTTACACTGAGAGGATCAAAAGTCATGTTGACCTCACCTTGAGACTAGGCCGGACGCGCCCTCACGCGCCGCCGTGAGTGGCTGCGCGTGAAACCCACGCGCCAGCTACAGTGCTGTCGTCTCAACCCGTTTGTCTGGTAAACGGGTCCTTTAACCCGCGACACGATCCGGTTCCAATCCTATCAATTCGACACTGATTACATCAATTGATCATCCAGTTAGTTTCTTTTTGAGTTCAATTAAAGGTCTGCAATCAGAATTACACGATTACCTGCATCAAACCTCACGATCGAAGATGAACACTCGAAGAACACTCCGAACACTGTTCATCATTCGAACACCTTCAATCTCAATCGATTTCCTTCAATTGATGCAACCAGAAGCATCAGTGGACTCCGTTAAACATTTCCCCCAACTCAATTGCATCAATCCATTGCTCAATCTTCACGACTCAAACTCGAACATCCGTACACTGTGCAACCATGGAGTTTCCACCTTGGCCACTGATTCCTCCCAATTGATGAACCCAGAAGCATCAATGGACCATGAGGAATTGTTTCCCCCACCTCAATTTCGTCGTTTGATCACACATTGATCACGACTCAAGCTCGATATCTCTCACTGTTACCAAACCCGTTCAGAGCCAATTAGGCATGAATTCCTCTCGTTTTTGATTTGAAACAACTCGTCTCAATCTCAGGAAGCTATTTCAAATCTCCAATTCGATCATCACAGCTCAATTCTTCCAATTTGATTTTCCCTCCCAAAACTCAAAATCCGAAATTCCAGTTCGATAGTTACCCTCAATCCCTCGTGTTTTCCTCACTCAATTAGTCTCTGAATTCTCTCCAATTTCCGTTCACAAGTTTAGTGGATAGGGAGGAGATTAAGGGTGGAAGGATTTTGAATTTTGGTGGTGCACGGGTTAAGAAAACACAGAAGAGAAAATGGAGGTTTAATGGAAATTAAGATTAATTAAGTAATTTAATATAATAAAACATAATAATTAGGTCTCCCCCAAAATCATGGATCCATGTTTTGTGCCTGATTTTAAGGAATGAGTGACACTTGTCACTCATCTAAGTGTGTTCAGTCACCGGGTACTGTTCATTATTAAAATATTATTTTATTCCTGGTTCGTTCGGTTAATCGAGCCCGATTCCGTGACCATAACTTCGTCGTCGAATCTCCGATTTCGGCATGCCGCCTGTCGTTGGATTCGTATCGACGAGACCTACGTAACGGTCCTTGGCCCTCATCCATCGGACCTCCCGATCAAAAAGTCAACATTTGGCCCCTAACATGCCAAATTACCAAAATACCCCTCAACTTCCGAACATCATAACTTTCTCTACGAATGTCGGAATTGAACGTGCCACCTGTCTATGAACTCGTGACGTCCCGAACTACGTCACAGTCATCGGTCAAAGTCCATTTAACCGCCCGAACTAAAAGTCAACATTTTACCCACGCTAGGGGCAAAACGGTCATTTTGCACGTTTCGTCCGATTTCACTCAACTAATCCCCGATTAGTCATTCTAATTCATAATTAATTATTATTTAGTCCCGACACTCGGGACGGGTCATTACAGTTTTGGGCTAAGGCCCTAAAGGCTTATTCGAGTAAATGTTTGATTACTGATTTCCGATGCATGCATACTTTTTAGTGAAGGGCTTAAATATCTTTGATGAATGTGTTTTTATGAAATTGTTGATTTTCGTCCACTCACAGTTCTGAATGGTTTTAATGCCCTTCAGGTTGATCACGGATGCGGGCTGTAGTAGGGACCAAGACATTGCACTCCTCCATCGTTCCTAGCGCGCTCTAGGAGCCCCGTAGGGGCTAAGGTATGTAATATCCCTTGTTTGACACTCTGTGTGAGACGGGAGCATGACACATCCCACGTTAATCCCGGGGGGATTGGGATGGGTCGTGTCAGTTAACCTCATTTCGACTGCCAATTCTTGAATTGTCGATCGAGGCTCGTAGAAGATTAATCTTCACCAATCTGTGTCATAAGGATTGATTATATCGACTACCGGCTCATAGAATGTAATCCTGAATACCAGCTCATAGAAAGTCATCTCAAAACCATCTCATAGATAGTCATCTTGACTACCGATTCACGGAAAGTCATCCTGGCTGCCAATTCATAACCGGCCACTATGGTGCTCAAACCTCATTTTTTTTTTTTTGCCACCGCTTTTGAGTACTCTGCAATCTCATGGCACGATTTCCGACTTATATTCATTTCAATTGATGATTTCTGGAATTTCTTACTTGATACAGGCTTAAATGCAAAAGAAATAATTTACTTCCATCTACTTGTAATTTCAGTTATTATTCATTTCTAGTACTTTTACATTTCTATACTTATACTTCCATTTCCATACAAATCAGATTCTTTCAAGTACTAATTGATACTCAGGATATATCAACCAAGTGTAGTTCATGACTTGCCAAGTCGTGATACCATCTTTATGTATTGGTCTGTACATTTCGATTCCGACTTGAGAAAACCTAGGACAATTGGTCATGTAACTACTGAAATAACAACGTCGTCAATTAACTTGTATATCATAACTTGGACTGCGCTAGAAAGAAAATATGTTAAAGTCTTTGAAAAAGACATAGAAATGAACATCACATTCTAATTCTTGTCCGCGTGCTTCACAATTGCTTTGACAAGAAGAAAGGTTTTTGGGCCGAAAATGGAACTCATCCACACTGTCTAATAGCATTTTCTACTTATGGCATGCCTGCACTTGAGTTGAAATGACCATCATACTCAGCCCATTGAACATCAATCTCTACACCTCAACCCACCAGAAAGAGACCCTATGAGTGGTTTGCCTCCCTCGCTCCGCAGACCAGGTTTCGCGCAGAAGTACAATAAGGATTGTTCTGAGACATTCAGTTCCTAAAACAAGAAAAACATTTTGGGCAAAATCAGTGCCGTTCATATGGTTTATTTAGCTTTGTTTATTATTTACCATAAATGTTAAAGGACGTTCTTTTATGTAAATTTGTGTGGAGCCCGAAGTCCTAGTGTCCATAACCATATTTTTTTTCTTGCTTTATTATTTAGTTTTGTATTTAAATTCATCCAACCAAATTGATTTTCTAATTCAAATAAATAAAAGATTAAATTGGTAAAATTGATAATATAAGTCGGCATCTGGAACAATAACTATTTACTTATTAAAATAATATTAATTAAACTTTTAAGATCGAATAGCCAACTATCAACATCAACCTCTCTTATTCATCCCCCTATAAATATCCAAGAGACTCATCACTTCTTCTCCACCTCTGTTTTCACTCCCCAAAACTCGTCAGGTAATATACATACATACACACACATATACATATATATATATATATAATTGATTTGAGTTTTAGTTAATTTGTTGGTGCATGCATGTTTTGTTTTTTGAATTTGCAGGAAGGATAAAGACAAAAATAATGGAGTTGACACCCAAGACAGCCCAGAAGTTGTTTGAGGGAGATGGTGGATCATATGAGATTTGGTCAAGTTCCGATGCTCCATTGCTGGGTGAGATGAAGGTTGGTGCAGGAAAACTTGTTCTTCAACCTAATGGCTTTGCGCTTCCTCACTATGCAGATTCATCCAAACTTGGATATGTTCTTCAAGGTTAATTATTAATCCTCTTCATTTTAATAAATCTAAGTCAACGAGGCCACCATTCTGAAAATAATGCGAACTTCGAGATTATAAAATAATTAATAGGCCATACAGGCCTAGACAGTGAATTGAATGAAGGACATGGTCATGAGATTGACAGTCCCACACTTGCATATACACATGCATCTCTAAGTTAAGAGCATCATTAACTGTACTATGTTGGTGAAATAATTACAGGTGATGAAGGATTAGTGGGATTAATATTTCCCAACACATCAGAGGAGGTGGTGATCAAGGTAAAGCAAGCAGATCTCATCCCAGTGCCACTTGGAGCCCTCTCATGGTGGTTCAACAATGGAAAGTCTCCCCTTGAAATTGTATTCTTAGGTGAAACAACCGCAGCCTACATCCCAGGCCAATTCACCTACTTCTTCTTAGCAGGAGCCCAAAGCTTGCTCACGTCTTTCTCCACTGGATTTATCAGCAAGACTTACAATGTCACCAACAATGTGGCTGATCAGATCACCAAGTCCCAGTCTGCGGTCTTGATTTTCAAGCTCGACCAAGCTGAAAGGAACAAAATGCCCCACCCCAATGCACACTCAACCCGCCAACTTGTGCACCACATCTCTAGGGCAACTTTGACTGAAAAAGAATTTCCTTTTCTCAAGCAAGCTGGGTTGAGTGCCAAACATATGAAGCTTGAGGCCTATGAAATTAGCCCTCCAACTTACACCACTGGGAGTGAAGTTCAAATGATTTATGTTGTGGAAGGGAGTGGTCAGGTTCAGATTGTTGGACTTAATGCTCAGCTTGTGTTGGACACACAAGTCACTGCTGCTCAATTGCTTGTGGTGCCAAAATTGTTCATGGTGGCTCAACTTGCAGGCAAAGATGGGCTGGAGAGCATCTCTGTCATAACTAGCTCCAAGTAAGTGCATATAATTATTAAGGGTTAATTACACTTTAGTACCTTATTATGTTTTACGCCCATTTTCATAGTCGTTATATATATTTTTTAAATCTTACATTTAAGTATCCTGAACTTTTAATTAAAACTTTTCACTCGTGTCGCACCATTATATTTTTAAACAAAATTTCCTATAGCTTATGACATAGTCGTACGTGCGGAGCCTACCCAAAGATGAATCTCAAGTTGACTATTGGCCAACTTACTTAATTAGTCCTGGATATCTCCCAAATGCGATCTAAAGATAATCAAAGTCTAATTAAACACATGCGATCACCTTTGGATTCGTTTTTAAATCGACTCTGTAGGTATCACGCCATCAACTAACAAAAATCCTGCCAAAAAATGGATATGTGGCCCGGATAAGGATGACACATTTTAATAAGTTTAGGTATTTAAATGAAAATTATAAAAAAAAAATCGTGTATAATTCTAGATATTGGTGTACAAACATCCGGTACTAAAATATAATTTATAATATGTACCAAATTTTCTAGTGTTCTTTGATTCGCACAATTTTAAAATATCGATCAGCAGTTGAAAAATTCTGTGCAAGATATATACCACTAAAATTTATCTTGCTTGCTAGTTTAAATTAATTACCATAGCATTGTCAAAGTTTTCAAGAGATCTTCAGCAGAAAATCAATTTATTAATTTGTATTCTTTACTAAACTCAAATTATTTTGGTTGCTAATTTCATTATTGCATTATCAATTCAGCTTTTTATTTATGATCGTTGAATAACAAGAATTGATTTAATTTCTGCAGGTGTGTGCTGGAAGACATAGCTGGCAAGACATCAGCTTTTGGGGCATTATCATCAGGGATCTTACAGATCAGCCTCAACATATCTCCACAGTTGGAGGAAATCCTTAAGCCGCAGATTACAAAATAAGATCTGATCATCAATTATATATTCTCCAATTAGTAAGCAATCATCAATAATTAATAATAAATCATCAATAAGTAGATGATCCATGCATCAGGCATCATCATCACTGCAATCTGCAAGACTGGTTTATTTTATTATTAAGAAATAATAATTGGTTTTTAGCTGATGGAGCAAAAGCCAAATAAGAGATTTTCTATTTTATTTTTAATGTTTTTATATATCTTTCTGTGACGATCAAAGGAGACATATTGTATGTATGGATAATCTGTACCATCTTCAATAATATTATATTAATAATCTATCTTTTATTTAGCCACGAAAATACTTTCGCTCCACACAAAGCTGCGTAGAATTATGATTCTATCATACTATAGAAATAAGAAGATGTTTGGTGAAATCACTCGATGGTTTGAGTGGTATATATTGATACTTCATATATACATGGATGAGTTTACTTTGGAGTAATACATATGGTAGGAAATATTCTAGTATATGTCAAATAGGACAACTATCAATTACAATAAGATCATATGCATATGGTATGCACACTAGCAGTGATCACGTAGTGATAGGTGGAGGATCACAAGGAGTCTGGGCATGATTAGTGTTGAAGTGATTGTTCTTTGTCTTTATCCCCCCTCAAGCAGTGGCGGACCCAGGAATTTTGGTCAAGGGGGTCAATATGTAAAATATCAAAAATTTGGAAAGCAAAAATATCCTTTAAAATTAAAGGATACTATTAAAATTCATAATTTATAAAATATTAAAAATTACAGTTGTCCACGACGACTTTTCATGTCCTGAAAGCGTTGCATTATAGTTTCATTATCAATACAAACAAAAATATCCCTCTCGATGTAAACAACCAAACTATCACTCAACCATTGATCTCCCATTCTATTACGAAGTGGAGTCTTCACAATATTCATAGCTGAAAATGCTCTTTCCACTGAAGCGGTTGCAACTAGTAGCACTAAAGCCAGTGTAAGAAGTAAATACACATACTTGTATACTCTATGTTTCCCTGTCTTGACCAGTTCCTTTGCAAGACTACTAATTCCTTTCAAACTACAAAATGCATTACTCATATGCATATCATGAATATAAACCCTAAGTTGGTCCTCAAGTATAAGGAGTTCTCGAGAACAAAATTCTTGAGGATAAAATTCAGCAAAACGAAGTAGTTTGTGTTTGTCAAATGCTGAGAAGGAATTATCTGGACTCAAACATGTCATACAAATAAGTAACTCAGTACTTACCTCATTAAAGCGATTATTCAATTCTGAAAGCTGATAATCAATGATATGAGCAAAGAGATCCACACGATAATGATGACGGTTCGTGAGTTTTGAAGCTACACGTTTAGATTTTCCCGGAGCGTAGAATGGATCATCCATATTGGGAACATCTATATCATGTTCATCACAAAAACATGAAACTTGATCAAGTAAAAGATCAAATTCATTATCTCTCATATATTGTAGTTGTTGCTTACTTGCTTGAACTAGAGACATGGCATTCACAATATCTTGATCTTTCCTTTGTAACGCTTGTGACAAGTCATTTGTAACTCCCAAAATAGATCTCATAAAAAAAAAGATGAAAAACAAACTGAAAAGTTTGAATATCTTCAAATGATCTATTTGCTTCCCCTAAATGATCCGTCGAACCATCATCTATAATCAATTGAAGCACTTTTATCACAGATTTGAACATAGAAATGATGCTTACCAAAGTTCCATAATGCGAGTTCCAACGTGTATCACCTGCACGTTTGAGACTAGTTTCTTGATTTAAACCTCGTCCTGTTTCAAGACAATCATCTTCAAGAGCTTCCATAAGATCCTTTTGTAGTTGATCTCTAAGCAGATCACGGCGCTTACACGATACTCCAATAATATTAACAAGACTATTTGCCTTTGTGAAAAATGTGGCAATATCGGCATGGCCTTATGCTACCGCCACAAGAGCTAATTGAAGTTGATGTGCAAAACAATGAACATAGAAAGCATAAGGATTTTCTTTCAAAATTTTTGCTTTAAGGCCATTGAACTCACCTTTCATATTACTAGCTCCATCATAACCTTGCCCTCGTAGCATGGACATGCTCATGTTGGTTGTAGACAAAAATTTGTCGATAGCATCTTTCAATGTGTTAGAAGAGGTATCCGCAACATGTTGAACTCCAACAAATCTTTCAATTACATGTCCTCTTGTGTCCACATAACGAAATACCACCGCCATTTGCTCCTTTGTTGAACAATCACGTGATTCGTCAACCATTATTGAAAAGAACTCACCATTCATATCCTTGGTCATAACATCAATGGTTTCAACCGCACATGCATTAACAAGATCCTTTTGAATTTTAGGAGCTATTAATTTGAGATTCCCCGGAGCATTATCAAACAAAACCCCCTTCACCTTCACATCATGATTTACAAGAAATGTCATAAGCTCCACACAATTTCCTTTGTTGCTTGAACTTTCCGTTTCATCATGAGCACGAAAAGAAAGACCTTGCATCAATAAAAATCTAGTGCAATCAATTGCTGCATTCAAGCATATGCGGTAGTTGATACGAGCTTCGTTTGATTGTTTGATCACAATTGTTTCGATATGTTGATTTTGGTTCATAAGATCTTCACAAGCTTGTCTAGCTTGATTATGAACACTACCAACCCCTCCAATATGCTCCCTAAGCTTCTCTTTCTTCTTCCAATTTCTAAAACCAATCTCCGTGAAGGCATCATTACAGACTTGCTCAAAATTAGTCTTAAATAAATAGCAAGGAAGGCAAAATCCCGCATCTTTATCCTTACTATACTCCAACCAAATAAACTCATCAAACCAATCACGATTGAAGCGTCGATTATACCCTGAAATTCTTGTTTGGGGGAAATCGTCAACATTCATTTTGGGTTGACAAGGGCCCTTTAGTAAATAGGCTCTTCGAATTTCATCGCGGATGTTATAATCATAATCCAACATTCGAGGACGAAGACCAGGATCTCCCGGAAGGTTAGTTAAAATTGCATCCAACTCACTTTCTTTTGATGTTGAACTCTTTGGAACATTGGTAGTAGGATTTTGACATTGTCTCTTAAAATATCGTTCCATTAACTGTATAATAAACAAGAACATATAAAACATTTTAGATGACAAAATATATTCTAATAGACTAAAATAAATTTAAATAAACCACTAACCAACATGCTTCATTGGGTTCATGGGAAAAAGAATCTTCATATGTTTGTTGGGTTCATGGGAAAAAGAATCTTCATTCTAATATTCTTTATATGCTTGTATGAAATAAAGCACAATCCAAATGATCAACATCTCACGAATACACCAAAATACACCAAAATATAGTCCCCATAACAACATGGGGAATCAGAAGCAGCTTGCATTCCCTCATTGCAATATTTGTGGCATCCCTACCCTACTGGTTGCAGCTGTTTATGTGACACAAGATTATAGTCGACTGCAACTGTTGTATCAGGGGTGTACCATAACTACAGCCTACAGGCTACAGCGGGCAATACTTCAGCAGAGGAAGACCCACAATTGTCAATTAGCAACAGCATCAAGTGCACTTTGTTCTCAGGGAAGTGGATTTATGATGATAAATCTTATCCTCTGTACAAAGAGAAAGAGTGCCCACATAATTTCCATTTTCCAACCAATGCATTTTGACAATTGTAATTTGAAATGGCTGGTTTTTGAGCGGACCCAAACAGAAAGAATGAATTTGAAATGCATTACTTTTTCAGCCCTCTCCCTGCACCGTTCGCCAGCGGATGGACCCCATGAATATTGTGACAAATTCCTAAGACTACTAATTCCTCACCTACTAATCTACTATGGCCACCCAAGTTGTGATCAAACAACTTAGAGCTAGGCCTGAGTATCACCCAAAATCATATACCATGGAAGGTGTTTCTATACTTGAAATCATATACCATATTTTGGTCGGATCTTTTGGTTCGTTATTTGTTGAAGTGAATCTTTGGTTATCTTGGTTACAGGTTGTTCCTTTCCCCTTGTTTGAATTTCAAAGCAAGTGGATAGCAGGCCTTTTGTCTAATCGAATTACACTTCCATAGTTCCATCCAAATAGGAGATGATGGAACTATCCATCATGACCCATTGACCCTAAACCATATTCGGTACTCAATGCAAGAGAGTTGACCCAATGACCATGACCCTAAACCATATAATATAAGACATCAAAGACAACAGAAATTAAAATATAGATAAATGAAGATCAACAAACAGCATTCCACGGGAAACGCATATCAGATGAGACAAGAACATTTCTGACCATACCTTGAAAAACAAAGAAAAAAAAACTGAAATAAAAAACCATGATCCAAAATAAGCAACTCGATTATTAATAAAATAACAGACAATAGGTAAGCAGGAAAATGTCAACCATACTAAAAGATTCTACTACATAAGACTGCACCAAGAAACTGCCTAGAGAGGAAAGTGAACGAGGTAACCACAATAAGAATAATAACAAGTTTACAAAAGCAACAAACAACAAGCAAATATCAAAGCAGTAATTGATCTAGCCATGTCCCTACAGATGTATTTCTTACCTTCAGTTCTCGAATTAGCTTCCCCTGTGTAGTCTCCCAGACTTTGATAGTACAATCCTGGGAGCTGTGACAGTTTACATGAAGATATTTGTTAAAATCAAGTAGCAAGCTTCCTCTCAATTATGCATTTGAAAATACAGAGCTACTACTGTTGTCATCACAAAGACCATGGTCCAATCATTCATTTCAAATCAAGAAATTCAGTAATCTTCTCAAGGACTTATCTAACTGTTTTAATTTTATTTTGCTATGAAATTGAATTACAACCAACATGAGAATCTTCTCACAATATAAGGGAAAATGGTACAAATGGATGGAAGGTAGGTGGCCATTTAAATCGATTTTGCTCACAATCATCCAGAATGTTTGCTTGTATAATTCACATAAACATGTTGAACATATCTTACAAATTACATTTTAGTTTGATAAACAAATATTTTATTATAAGTGCAATAACTAAGAAAAAAGGTATACCCAGTAAATATAATATCATCTCCACCCCATTTTACGCAAGTTATTGTGAGTGTGTGGCCACTAAGACATATAACAGATTTTTTTAATGTTACGTCCCATATGCGTGCATCACCATCTTTGCTAGAGCATACAAAGCGTCGAGATGGAGAGTTCAGGTGGAGCTTACAAAGCGTCGAGACGAAGTGATCTCTGTGTGGAATTGTCGAGTGCGCTCCGCCAAGATCTTTGTGCCTCTGCAAGTCTGGAGAGGGAGACGGACAACACAGAGGGCGTGCGGGCTGCAGACCTCTCTTTAGATTTTTTTTTTAATAAAACGACGTCGTTTTATGTCGTTTAAAGCAAAAAAAAAAAAAAATAAATAAACACAGAAGTCATCTTCCCCTTCCTCTCTTCTCAGAGGCATTTTCTCGAACACTTGGAGGGCAATCTGGCGCAGAGAGGAGGGTCAAAATCTTCCTTACCTGAAGGTTTCTCCGGCGAGGGGAGGGTCAAGTGACCCTCCTTGCCCCTTGGTCGGTCCGCCCCTGCCCTCAAGCCAAACGGAACAAATAGTGAAGATTGAGCTTGAAAGCTAGCAACGAAAAACGATCATGAGAAAGACGTTTGGTGAAGAGATCCGCTAGTTATTGATGAGAAGTCACATAGCAAGTGGTAAGAACGCCTTGGGAAAGTAACTCACGAACAAAATGATAATCCATTTCAATGTGACGATGAGTGCGGGCATGAAAGATGGGATTGGCTGCCATGTGAAGAGCAGAAACATTGTCAACAAAGATCATGGATTGAAATATCGACCGATAGGGCCGATATATCGTCAATTTTGGCCGGCGGCAGTTAAAAAGGGGGAAAGATATCTCACGAAATTTTTATTTGTTTTCTTGTTTTAAGGATATAGATCTCATTGTTTATGTAAAACGATCGAGATTGGCCTAAATTAGGTGAAAATTGGACGTAAAATGACGGTAAACCAGTCAGGTCATGCCGCCAGGTCCGAAACCCGAATAGCATACCCGACTCGAGGTAGATAACGACTATCGTGCAGGCGCGTGGCCACCACGCGCAGACGCTACCACCGGCGCATGGCGGCGCGTGCGGCGTCCGATAACCGTCTGTCCAACATGAAATATTTTTTATTTTTTTCTTAGTTTATTGGTACAACTTTCAAGTTAATTGGATACCATATAAGTACATTTCTAAATATCTAATATAATATGTTTTATATTTAAATTAGTATTTGATATTAAAAAAAATTGGGAATATAAATACAAGATTAATTTAAATACTAATGAATTTTTTAAGCAAATTATATTGAATGGTAGGATTTCGTAGAGTAGAGATGGTTAATTTGAAACAAATTATGTTGAGTTGAAACAAATTATGTTGAATTCAATTTAAGTAAATTATGTTGAATTGAAGAAACTTACTTGAATGGTTAATTTGAACATTAATGGATTTTAGAAAAATATGAGATGAGCATACGATTAATAAGAATTCGTTTTACGTACAATTTTCACTAATTAATGTCCAATTTTTAAAATTATTCTGTAAATACAAATTCCCCAATTTTCTAAATTATTATGTAAATGTAAACTCCATTATTATATGCTTATTTTTATGTTTTAACTATATTAACATTCAATTATAGCAGTTCATTTCAATTTATGTTTCTGTTTAAAATTTTATATTATTAGTTATCGGCAGAACCCTATTGTATCGTATTATTCATCATATATTTATTATAGCAAAGTTATTTTGTCATTTTTATTAGTCAAATATAATCATTATTGGGTACTTAAGTTTTTCCCAAAGTTTCATTCCAAATTTCCAACTTTAAGACCGAATTTCCGTCATTTTTGTTGACCATAAACGATATCGATATCGATATTTGGGGCGAGATATCCGTAAATTTGACTAGCGATATATCCGTCGATATCGATATTTCAATTCTTGACAAAGATACATGGTGGAGAGCAAGGTGGGATCCCAAGTTCACAAAAAAGATAACAGAACCATCGTAGTTCGGCAGCACTTGTGGCAAGAGATCGATATTCAGCTTCTGAACTAGAGCGAGACACCGTTGATTGCTTTTTAGCTATCCAAGAAAAATGCAAGCCCCACTAGTAGAGCGTTAGTCATCGAGGGAGCCTATCCAATTAGCATTTGAGATTGCCCGAATGAAGTGATCAGGTGAAGAGCGATAAAGAAGACCATGTTCAATTGTACCCTTGATGTAGCGGTAAATCCTCTTGACAACTTGAAGATGCATGGATTTTGGATTATGCATGTGTTGACAAGCTTGATTGACCACAAAAGTAATATATGGGTAAGAAAGGGTGAGATATTGAAGGTCAAAAACCATATAGGGTATTTTTCTGGATCACGAATAGGCTCGCCAACATGAGCAGAAAGTCTGGTGGAAGGAAGTATTGGAGTAGGACATGGCTTGAACAAGTCCATTTTAAACTTTTTCAATAAATCAACAGTCCAAGTGACTTCCATGCCAAGAAAATAATTAAGCGCACCTAAGTTGCAACTGGTAAAGGTAGAACATAATTGATCAATGAACTTGCTGATGGAGGAAGGATTGGAACCTGTAGTACTGAGATCATCCCTATACACAAGTACATATAGAGAATGAGATGATGGATGACTAATAAATAATGAAGCAACAGATTTACTGTGAATGAAGCCTTGTCCAAGTAAAGATGAGTGGAGGCATTGAAACCATGCTCTTGGTGCCTGTTTCAACCCATAAAGAGCCTTGTGAAGGTAACAAACATGGTGGGATTGAATAGGATAAACAAACCCACGCGGTTAAACCCTACTCTTAGTGCTTGTTTCAACCCATAAATTCGTTCATACAAATTTAAGTTAGCTTCAAATATTGTTTTTGGACTATACAGACTATAGATACTGTCGTGTGAACTTTCTTTTTATTTTTGGCTTATTACATACTTTACTCACTCATCGAATGCCAAATCATGTCAATGTGCTACTAGATTCCCCCTTATCTCAACTTTTTTGCTCCAATCGTTAGACTTCGTTAGTAACGGCGTTTACAATGCTTTATGTGGCACTTATGTGGCAATACACTGGCCCACACATGATCCCCACTATTTCTTAAAATCGAATTGGGGAAAAAATTAGGGATGGACAATTTATATGGTTTGTGGAGAAGAGAGAAGAGGCACAAACCTGAATAAATCGAGAAAACTATTGTTAAGAGTGTGAATCGGATAAGAAGGCGAGTTCAAACACTGAACACGAAAATCCCTCGAAAACCTAAAGCATAGCAGCTTCAATATGGTAAGATTTAGGGATGGGCATTTTGGTTAAAAGTTTAATTATTTTAGTTAGTTTTTGTGTGCAATGTTTTCCACTGATAACGTTTTAAATTTTCTTAGCCGTTTGACTTTAGAAAATGTGGACTTTTTGAATGTGGCTGTTAAAGGGTGTGTATATAATATGTGATTGTTGGGTTGAAGTTGTGATTATGGCAGCGTGTGGAGTTAAGGCATAGGCATTCTGAGTTAGAGCAAATCATTTAGGTTTGGGCTTTTCGGATTAGAGTAAAGGGCTTATGGTTGGGCTGTTTAGAACAGAGACTACGTAAATAGTAGGATATTTTGAATTAGAGTTGATATTGTGGTATTTTCTTGGGTTGTGATGTTGATTGTGGGTGTAAGTGTATATTTAGGCAGAGTTGTGGATTTCTAGTGAGTTGTGAAGTTAGGCCTCATTTTTGGATTAGGGGTTAGGCTAGGTTTATGTTTAGGTGTACGGCTTAGGTGTACGGTCTAGGTGTAAGGTAAAGGTTTAGGGTTTAGCAGATAGGAATTAGGGCTTCAGGGCTAGTTTAGATTCTGGTTTAAGGTTAGTGTTTAGAGTCTGATTTCTAGTAATTTTGAAGTTAAGTCTGGATTAACGTTTAGGTTTAGGTTTTAGGGTTTAGGTTTTAGGGTTTAGGCTTAGGTTTAGGGTTTAGGGTTCAAGGTTTAGGTTGTACATTTTAAGTTCTATGATTGTGTAATATTTCCTAGTTTGTATTGGTTGTGGATTCTTTATGTTTTTTATGGTTATAATAGTTTATCTTTCATTACTTTCTGTTGGGGACTGTGATGACATTATCTTCATCGCATTACACCACAGTGGGAAGATAGTACATAAAGCAGGAGAGTGGACAGATGCAAATGGAGCATTGAAATGGAATGACTGATGTTGTTAAGAGTACTCATCACTAGTAGGACTCAATGGTGGTGAAGCATGAAGGTTACATTCAAGATATGCTAGATTTCTATGCAAGATGAAGTTAGTAGACAATTTTTCAAGCTCTGCACAGATAACAGCTGTTGAGCTCATTCGAAAGGCTTCAAGAACATTTGAAAATGGAGTGCATATGTATGCTTCCCATTTTGTGGACCAAGTGGCAGATGAATATCTGGTTTATACATTGGAAGCTGGTTCAAGCATTGAATGGCTAGTCTATAAAGAAGCTGAAGTAAGCAAAGAGGCTAGTTCAAGTACAAATTCTGGTCTAACCATGTATGTTACTCCAAGCACAGAGTTTGGTCCAAACATAGAGGCCAGTCCAAGCGTAGATGCAGGTTCAAGCACACCTCGAGTGGAAGATGAAAGTAGTGAAAAAATGGATGAAGAATTTGATTTGGGAGTAGAATTGGATTAACCTAAATTGGCAGACGAATTGAAAGAACCTGAAGTGCAAGCAAGTGGTGGCCAGTGTAGTTAGAAACCTAGTAAACAAAAAGTGAATGGGGAGGAGGAAAATGATAACAACCTTGAGAGTGGTGATGATAATGAGCAATCCAAGTATGACAAGTTTCAAGATGATGGTTATAGCCAACAGACGTTTCGAAACTCCCCTAACACTTGTCAAATTAGGGACAATCGTACTGATCGCCGCTCATGTCTCCGCCTTTTGATCAACCTCGAACTTCATGTCACGACCTGGAGGGTCATAAAAAACATCAAAGGTGTGAGTGGACAAAAAATAAGCATCGTTTAAAATACATTTCAAAACAAACTCTGTACTCTCAGCTTAAGAAAACATGCATCCATAGAGTACAACATGAACAACCGAATTTTGAATCAAATCACATAAAAACATCTGGAAACAGCCATCAACGTCAACGACAATCAATCATCAATACTCAACATCAATCACAATGATCAAACGACACTACTCATTTGTGCACATACATCAATCACAATATCACAATATTAGTACTACTCATTAGTGCACAATCAATCACAATATTAGATCGGCACTACGCACAAGCAACCATCAAGTCACATTTGCGCGATTAGACGCAACTAGGTAGGACCCCTAGGATCAGTCACATATGGACGAATACCAACATTTCCAGGATCAGACGCATCTGAGTAGTACCCCTAAGCTCAGTCACATCAGAGAAAACAGTGTACCATGAAAACAACTCATAAGGCCAACCACTAGGCTTTTACAAAATTCTTAACTTAAAACCAAGTCAAAACCATTTTCAACAAGATTTCATCCCAAAATACTGTTTTCACGAAATCAGTAAAATCCTATCCAGAAATCAGTAATTAAATCCATAAAATCATCAATTAATCTTTCCAAATCATTACTCAAATCATTGCAATCAAATCATGCAATAAATCATATAAAACATTTAACTATGCATGCATAACAGTTTATAAAACAAACGTCCACTCACACTTCGTCCATATAGTCCAATTCTAAGTCGTACGCTCCTCCATAAATTCTAGGAATCACATTTCATGTCAACAATAACTATCAAGGGCCATTATCATTCCCAAATAATATCACCATACAATCCCCTATTTTGCGGGATTAAGTACGTATTAAAAACGCAACTTAACACTTTGAACACCCAAAACTATATTGAAATGGTGTCCGATGAACTCAAAACCCGCGCTAAAATGTCCGCAACATCGATTACACAAAAATACATATTTATCATACCTTGAAACTCTCCCACACGTGCCCAACTACAGTACTCGTCTTCAACTTTAGTCGGGTCTGCAACTCAGACCTGACCCGCGGCCTGACTCGGTTCAAAACCTCAGTTCCATGCCCAAATCTCTCAATTCTTTCATCCAATCAAATCATTTGATGTCCAGATATAGTTCTATGGTTTTTGAATATCAAATCCTCACCTCAATTCCAGGATTCAATCTTACCATTTTCAACCAATTCTTGAGCTTCCATCCCGAGCACCTCGCTCATCCAAAACCTTCAACTATCAGTCCATTTAGATCGTAAACCCTCAGAATGGAGTTGGGAAGTCTAATTTCAAACATCTAGGTCTAAAAATGGATTTAGGCTTCACGAGCCACATGAGTCCATTTCGGGTTTGGGTATTTTTCTGGGTTTCTCAAGTCAGAGCTTCATCTCCTTTTCCTTTCCTTCATTTGTTTTCCTTTTAATTCCTATATGTCTCTTAGTGTTCAGGCATATGGGTGTTGGGTGGTATTGGATTTCGAATACCCAGTATATATAAACATACCCAACACACAATTTCTAAGTGATATACACATGCGTACACATGCCCCGTAAGGCCACTATTTCCCATCAGGATGGTGACACTTGTCACCATCCCATCTTGTCACTAATTAACTAATGACTCATCAATGCAGCAAACATACCAAAATTCCCTCAGGTTGAAAATTACAAAAATGCCCCTGGGCAATTCAGACCCCATAACAATTTCATTTGAACTCTGATTTTGGCGTGCCGCATGTCCTTGAACTCGGGACTTCGAGACCTACACAACAATCCTCCCGAAAAGTGCAAAAGATATTCCAACAAAAAATTCAACTTTTGATCACTTAAATCAAGGGTAAAAACGTTAATTCCCTTTCCAATTTTTGAAATCACCTAAAAATGGATTTAGGCTTCACGGGTCACATGGGTCCATTTCGGGTTTGGGTATTTTTCTAGGTTTCTCAGATCAAAGCTTCATCTCCTCTTCCTTTTATTCATTTGTTTACCTCTTAATCCCTCTCTGTCTCTCAGTGCTCTAGAACAGGGGTGTTGTGACAGGACCCGTCCTTAACATCTCAAGAAAATTAGACCAGCTCTACTCCTGTTTGACGACTTACATCAGACAAGGGATTTACTACTTGTACTATCGTACCTTCAACTAATTCTTGATAAAAAAGAATTCCTACATTGTGAGGTATCGCTCACTTCCGACCCGCTAACCCCGTTAAATAGAGGAGTCTGTTAACCTGACTATGTTTGGGGTTTTATTCTTTTATCGATAAAGGTTATTATGTGCAATCTCAATTAATAATCAAAACATTATCTATTCACAACCTCTGTTAAATTTTACATTTGTAAACTATAGGCCATATCCATCAATAAGGAATCTCTCTAACTATCATAGCAATCTCTCATCAATGTCAAAACAACAACATAATGAAATATGCTTTTACAATATATTTTCAATTATTCATTCTTTGATTCAATAAACATATGTACAAATGGAAACATGTTTCATACTTACCTTCAATATTCACACCTTGTTATAATAAGATTATGATAATAAGTGATAACATTACCATTACCATTACCATTAATCATGCCTATTACCAAATAGTTTTTATAAAGCATACATAGAAAATATTTGCATAACAATCAAACAGTAACTTATTGTAAACTAATCATCAATTCATAATTATGTGTAAGTGACATATTATCTTAAGGAAGGAAAAGAAAAGCCTTCCTAATGATATACACTAAACATTGGAATTATGTAACACTCAAAGCATCTCTAATTGTTTGATTAATTCAATTTGAAACATAATTCACCATATTATTATTATGCATAAAATTATCATTATTAAGCATTAACATCATCGTGTAGTATCATACATCTCATTTTAACAAGGTAGAATTATCGGAAGTATTCTTCTATTATTTGCTCACCAATGGCCCAAAAGATAATTCAAGTATCAAGGAATATATGCTAAATAATTAGGTATAAAACTATTCACATATTCTCCAAAACCTTTACTCCATACATACAACATATACTTCCACTTATAATTTACTTTCAAGACCCTTTTTGGAACAATGGAATTACCCTGAATCCGTATTTAACATTATTATAATAGTTACTAATTTAAATAAAAGCCTATTAGTTTGCAAATTTGGAATTAAACCAAGACATGATCAAATTAACTCAAATATTGTACCATTAAACTCAGAAAATTAAAAGGGGAAAATTTTGTGCTAATCCGACAACGAAGGAACCCCGCCCGCACCGTCATGCGCGTCACAGCGATAGTCGCAGGAGATACTCATTGTCAACCTTGAGCCGAGTCTGCGATTCGGGTCGTTCGACCCGCGATCAAGACCTAGTTCTTAAACCATATTCCCAAGTCGATTTCTCACGTTTAAGCAGTCAAAAATCATCTACACAACTCCAGGAGACGATATAAGGTGTCCAATGCTAGAAAAATTACCTCGAATGGACTCTCCTAGTTCATGCCCTTTTGGCCATGGCTTCCACCACCTGTTGCGACCGTTTCAGACCTCCATGCTCCGTTGTTTCAATCCCAGAGCGACCCTAGGGACTTCATTATCTATCTTAAATCCTCAGACAACCACTAAAGAACCTCAGAGACAATTTGTGATCCACGACCACCGTCACCCTTACAAGTTGGAGTCGTGGGATCACTCAGAACCTCCACCCTTGTCCTTTTTTCCTTCTTCTTCTAACCTTATTCAGTGCTCCCCCTCTGATCCCCCTTACTCAAACATTCCTTAACATATATATACTTGTGTTGATACCATATCGACCGACCACCCTAGCACAGGTCCCACTAGGACAGGAAGGCCGCCGACCGATCGCCTGATCGGCACCCTAACGACCCACGGTCCGCCGATCGGCACCATACTGCAGACCCGCCATTCGGCATCTAACAGTGAACAGACAACAGCTGGCTGCGACAGTCACCTAACCAACTCTGCCACACCAACTCCCTGGCGGAGGCAGGTTGGGACTCCAGCTGGCGCCTCCTCCGGATGTCCAGGGCTTGTCAGACAGCTCTCAGCCACAAAGCACCACCTGCTCCCGTAACAGTAGCCCACCTACCGCAGTTATGGCTACTATAAATACCCCGAAACCCTTCACAAAGGTAAGACACTCAGAACCGATCCAGAGCACTGTATTTACTTGCCGCTCGGCATTCAGATACTAACTTAGGCATCGGAGCCCCTTTGGCCGACACCACACCGGTGTCTAGTTTTGCAGGATCCCTGCCGAACCACAACGCCCCCAGCGGGCCCGAGACACCACGCGGCTGGTCCTAGAACCCCCAGCGGGTCTCATCGAGTTGGTCATTTCAGGACCAAACAATTGGCGCCGTCTGTGGGAAAGAGGTAAACACCCACTAACTCACATACCCCTGCTCGACCCTCCGCTGACGAACAATGTCTGCCGAACGGGACGACGGTGAGCTCAACAACACCCCTCAGGGAGATCGCGGCCGAATCCGAGCCAGCCTACCTTCCGATGACATGCTCGAGATGCTGAGGACCCTCCGGTCGGAGGTTGCCGAATTCAGGAAGAGCAACGCTGCCATCGAGAGCAGGAACCACGTATGGGGGGGACAACATGGAAGCACCCTGGCCATCTTGCAGTCTACACGCGAGGAACTGGAGGAGCAGCGGGAGGCAACCAAACGGGCCTTAGCCGCTGCGTCTCGTCGGCCGGAGTTCGATGCCGGCAGGGTCGAGATCGGTGACACCTGCCGACCGGAGGCGTCCGGTCGCCTGCTCTTCCACCAGACCGACATGCATGGCCCCTCGGGAACACAGATCTACCGTGACGCCCGCGAGCTGCTCGACAGGAGACAGACGCAGACCCCGACCAACCGTCTGACTTACCCTACCCACGACCCCCGCATTCAGGCACAACCACCTCTGCCCGTCTTATCCCAGGGCGCCCGGTCAAGGTCCGGGTCGGCACGCCAACCTGCACAGCCTCCGCGGCTCTCCGTCCAGCCCCTCAGGCAGTCCTTCCGCGCCGGTCGGCAGGCACTAGCCGGAAGACAACGCCAGCTCGACCACGGCCTCGTCCGGGTGGCGACCAGTGCAACCCGGGAAGCCCAGAGGCGGCAGCGCAAATCATCCAGTCAACGACCGCCCGATGGGGGCAGATCGACCCGACCAATCAAACGAGGTGGTCCGGGAACTCCTCCAGCGCGTGCGGGAATTGGAGGCCGCCAGACCCAAGGCTGGGACACTACCCCGACCTCGGACCAACATTGGTCCCTTCACGGACCGCATCATGCGGTACCGCCATGAAACAGAGGTCAAACCCTTGAAGATTGCCTTGTATGACGGACAAGGCGACCCAGACACCCATATCAATAACTACAACTCAGCGCTCGCCTTCAGAAATATCTCCGACGAGGCGCAGTGCTTAATTTTCAGCTCCACCCTCACCGGGGCCGCGCTCAATTGGTTCTATCGCCTGGAACCACAGTCTATCGACTCGTTCGACCGCCTACACACGGTCTTCCTGAACCAGTTCATGATCCAGACGGATCGACTGCTCACAACCGAGGATCTGGGAACCCTCCGACAGGGAGATAGCGAGCCCCTACGCCAGTACGCCGCTCGTTTCAGCCTGGAGTACTCCAAGTGCCACGAGATGGACGAAAAGGCCGCCTACCGGGCTTTCCGCAACGGGCTGCGGGAGTCCACCTTCAAGTACCATGCCTTCACCCATGCTTGGGACGATTACAATGAGCTCATGCGGCAAGCGGCAATACACGCCAAGGCGGAGCACTTCAACTCTCCCCAGGTCGCATCCCGACCTGACGTGAATAGCGCGCGCCCTCCGCCTCCCAGCAACCGGCAGGCACGGTCACCTCCGCCGACCAATAACGCGCATACGGATCACCGACCTGACTCACACTCTGGTAAGCGGAAGGGGACGTACAACAATGATCATCGCGGGAGGGACAAGTACAACAACCGGGGACAGGGATCATGCCACCACCAAGCAGGCAAACCCCATACGGGGCCCACCTCAAAGTACGAAACCTATTCAATCCTGAACACCTCCCTCGAGAGTGTCTTGATGAGCATCGAGGACACAATCCCCAAGCCGCGAGCACGACCGCCCGGCCCCCGCCCGGGCATCCAATCTAACCTGTACTGCCAGTACCACAAGTTCAATGGCCATACCATCGATGAGTGCGTGGCCTTCCGCGACATCGTGGAAGCACTCGTAAGGGAGGGGAAGATCAACCAGTTCCTCCAACACGCACGCCCCGGACAGGGACTGCCACAGATAAACACGATCAGCGGGGGCCCTACAATCTCTTCCTCCTGCACCTCCAATCGGGCTAAGAAGAACTTCTTGCGCGCCACGACATCCAACCACCAAATATTCAACATCACGGATGGACGCGCGGCCAAGGTC
Organism: Prinsepia uniflora; assembly: GCA_032719365.1. NCBI lineage: Eukaryota > Viridiplantae > Streptophyta > Magnoliopsida > Rosales > Rosaceae > Prinsepia > Prinsepia uniflora. Next base: position 22,677,984 of record CM064865.1, on the reverse strand, counting down.
GCCCGGGCAAGGTGGACGCCCATCACTTTCTCCGAGGAAGAAGAGCGGGGAGTTATCTTTCCCCACGATGACCCATTGATCATCCGCGCTCAGATCGCCAATTTCGATGTTAGGCGGATCCTGGTGGACACTGGTAGCTCTGTGAACGTCCTCTTCATGGACACTTTCAACCAGTTGGGCATCGACTCCACAAGCCTCACCCACACTGGTTCCCCGCTACTCAGCTTCTCAGGCGATTCTGTCATGCCCCTTGGCACCATCTCCCTGCCTATCTCCTTGGGGAGCGCGCCCAAGATCGCAACAGCCATCACCACCTTCTTGGTGGTCGATTGCCCCACCGCTTATAACGTCATTTTTGGGAGGGGACTCCTCAACCAGCTCAGTGCCGTCATCTCCACTCGGGCCCTTCTCATGAAGTTTCCGACCATCATGGGCACTGGCCAAGTCCGCGGTAATCAACAATCCGCCCGCTCCTGCTATCAGACCGCCCTGACAAAGCTCAACCCATGCGACAAGCGAGAAACCATGGCCGTCGCCGAGGCTGCTTACGGGGCCGACCCCGTCAACTCCGAGCTCCTTGAACAAATACGGGCGGGTCCCCCCGAGGACCCGCGCGACCTCTCCGCCGTCTCGCAGCCGCAACCCGTGGAGGATACGGAGCTGATCACCCTTTGCCCGCGTAACCCCGAGCGGCAAGTGAAAATTGGGAGCACCCTCGCTCCCGAAATCAGGACACAACTCATCCAATTCCTCCGGGACAACAGCGAGGTCTTTGCTTGGTCCTACGCCGACATGCCTGGCATCTCCACGGATGTCATCTGCCACAGGCTTAACATCAGCCCCTCCTTCAAACCAGTCACCCAGAAGCAGCGGACTTATGACGCAGAGCGACAGCTAGCCATGCAAGAAGAGATCGTTCGGCTCAGCACCATTCACTTCGTACGCAAGGCCATTTACGCCACGTGGGTCGCAAACGTCGTACTCGTCAAGAAACCCTCCGGATCCTGGCGGATGTGCATCGACTTCACGGATCTCAACAAAGCCTGCCCGAAGGATAGCTTCCCGCTTCCTAAGATCGATCTTTTGGTCGACGCCACAGCTGGCCACGAACTCCTCAACTTCATGGATGCGTACTCTAGCTACAACCAAATCCGGATGCACCCCGACGACCAGATCCACACCAGTTTCCGCACTAGTCTGGGAGTCTACTGCTATAATGTTATGCCCTTCGGGCTCAAGAACGCTGGTGCCACCTACCAACGGCTTGTCAACTTCATGTTCGCGGATCAGATTGGCAAGACCATGGAGGTGTACGTAGATGATATGCTCGTCAAGAGCCGGACGGCCGACCAGCACGTGCCTAACCTCCACAGGATGTTCCAGGTCCTGAAGCAATACAAGATGCGGCTCAACCCCGCCAAATGCGTCTTCGGTGTCCGTTCTGGAAAATTCCTCGGTTACATGATCAGCCAACGGGGAATCGAGGCTAATCCCGAGAAAATCAAGGCCATCCTGGACATGAAGCCCCCGCGCACACTCAAGGAAGTCCAAACCCTTACTGGCCGGATCGCCGCCCTCATCCGGTTCATCTCCCGGGCGACGGACAAGTGTTTACTATTCTTCAAGGTCATGAAGACCCAGGGCCGGCACATCAACTGGGACGCAACGTGCGACGCTGCCTTTGAAGCTCTCAAAACTTACATGAACACCGCGCCCCTACTTACCCGACCTACCACTGGGGAACAGCTCACCGTCTATCTTTCTGTCTCCACATCTGCTGTCAGCTCCGTCCTCGTCGCCAGTCGGGACGGCGCGGAGTTCCCAGTGTACTATGTCAGCAAGGCGTTCCAGGACGCAGAGACCCGGTATAACGACCTGGAGAAGTTGGCCTTTGCCCTCATTGTGACGGCCCGGCGCCTCTGCCCATACTTTCAGGCACATCCCATGTTAGTCCTCACTAACAAACCCCTTCGCCGGGTGCTCCAAAAGCCAGACACTTCGAGGCGGCTCGTCAAATGGGCAGTGGAGCTTAGTGAGTTCGATATCACATTCGCCCCAAGACCAGCTGTCAAAGGGCAGGTCATCGCCGACTTCCTTTCCGAATTCACTTACAACACAACGCAGCACATGCCCGACACTCCGGATCCCAACATTGCGGCACCCGCCGCTCCTATCTGCGAGTCGTCAAACCCGTCCACCTTGGACCCCGCCCAACCAATTTAGACTCTCTACGTGGATGGATCCTCCTCCCACACTGGCTCTGGCGCCGGCCTCGTACTCAGCACACCTACCCAGGAACGGCTGGAGTACGCGTTGCGTTTTGTGTTCCAGGCTTCCAACAACGAAGCCGAGTACGAAGCCCTCCTTGCTGGCCTCCGGTTGGCCACCGACCTCCAGGCACAACAGCTGCGGGTTTACAGCGACTCCCAGCTCGTCGTCCGACAAATCAACAGCCTCTATGATGCCAAAGACGCCTCAATGACCCAATACTTAGCAAAAGTGCGGTCCCTACTCTGCCACTTCCGCGGCTACGAGGTCATGCAAATACCACGGTCGGAAAACAGCCACGCCGATGCCCTGGCCCGCCTGGCCTCCTCCATCGACGACAAGATAGGCCGCCGTGTTCCCGTCGAATTTTTGGCATCCCCGAGCAAAAACGAGCAAGCAGTCCTGGTCGCAACACAGGAAGCCTCTTGGATGGACCCCATTGTCCGGTACCTCACCATGGCCGAACTCCCGCCCGACCGCAACGCAGCCCGACACATCCAACGCCAGTCCGCACGATACACCATGGCACATGGCCACTTATACCGACGGGGATTTGACACCCCCCTCCTCAAGTGTCTCCCTACGGGCCGGGGCATTGCGGTGCTCCGCGAAATTCACCAGGGAATCTGCGGTAACCACTCCGGACCCAGGTCCCTAGCACATAAAGCCTTTCGGCAAGGATACTATTGGCCCACAATGCGCGCCGACTCTATGGCGATCACTCAACGGTGCGTCCCATGCCAACGGTGCGCTCCTGTACCTCATTCTCCTACTGAGCGCCTTACTCCCATGCTCAGCCCCTGGCCCTTCTCTCAATGGGGTCTGGACCTCATCGGCCCCATGCCACGAGGAAAGGGCGGCGTCGAACACGCAGTCGTTGCGGTGGACTATTTCACTAAATGGGCCGAAGCAAAGCCCCTCAAAACAATCACGGCCGCCCAGGTTGAGAGCTTCGTCTACCAGAACATCATCTGTCGCTTTGGTATCCCCCACACGATCGTCACGGACAATGGCACTCAGTTCGATTCTGTCCGTTTCCGACACTTTTGCAACGTCTATGGCATCCAGCTCTGCTTCGCCTCGGTGGCACATCCACAGGCTAACGGACAGGTCGAAGCGGTAAACAAGCTCATCAAACACAATCTCAAGACTCGACTACACGACACCCCGAAAGGCCAATAGTCCGACCTCCTATCCGATGTTCTCTGGTCCTACCGGACATCGACACAGGAGACACCCTTTGCCTTGACTTTCGGGACTGAAGTTGTCGTTCCCGTGGAAATTGGGGAGACCTCTTATCGAGTGTTATCTTATGATCCACAAGAGAATGCAGAGCTCCTCACACAGAATCTCAACTTCATCGAGGAAACCCGTGAACAGGCCAATCTTTGCAACGTGGCACACAAACAGCGAGTTGCTCGCTACTACAACTCGCGCGTTCACGAACGCAGTTTCCAAGTCGGTGACTAGGTCCTTCGCAAGGTTAGCTTGGCCACTAAGGAGCGTGCTGATGGGACACTCGGGCCCACGTGGGAGGGCCCCTACCGGGTGACCCGGCTTTGTCGACCAGGCACTTATGAGCTTCAGACTGCAGATGGACGTCTGCTTACACACCCGTGGCATGCAGATCATCTCAAGCTATTTTATACTTAATTATACTTCCCCTGTACACTGCTTTACGTTGGTTGTAATTCGACTTGGCTATCTCCAGTCGAACTTGCCTTTCCGGCCTAATGTTCTTTCAAATTTCTAAGTGATAGTGCAGTCCCTACAGTCCCAAACAATCAATTACCGAACGGCATCTACTTGCCATGCCGACCGAAGCTCACTTGGCCCAAACAATCAACATTCAATTAAGTCCAATTCCATTAAGTCTTCGCTATTACGCTTGGATTAATTGGTGGTCATGGACATTCTGGTTGGGTATATGCCTATGACCGATCGGTCTTTACTAGTCTAACGCCCCATGGAACGGCATGCCTACTCATGTGGACAAACCCACGAAGTACTCGCCCATCGGCAGTTATCATTCAAAAAAAAAAAACGAAGTGCCATCGCACGATGCAGAGTGATAGATAAAGTCCAACCTTCATTGATTTCATTACCGAACTACATTTACACAGGGCATTCCCCGGATTACAGGAAACACATGCTAATCTAAAAAAAACAAACAAACAAAGGTACAAGGACACGGTCCGCCAAACGGCACCTACATCTCTAAACAACCACCACCTCCTCCTCCCCCGCTCGGTCCTTCCCAGAGGACGACGCAACGACATCCTCCCCGCCAGCGCTCGGCACTTCCCCTTCACCCGCCGCCGGACCGACTTCAGGGTCCTACCCCTCCAGGGCGAACGTCTTGGTCAGCGCCGGGGGCTCATCCAGCCATGGGAAGTTGAGGGTGACGCCTGGGTTGAAGTACAGCACCCGCTGCACGCAATCATCTTCCACTTCAGCTAAGGCCAGGTCAAGATGATTGGCATACACCGGGTCGGCCATAAAATCCTCCAGGGTCTTCTGCCGGTCGGCAGCGAGCAGGCCCCTCAACCTCTCCACTTCTCCCTGCAGCTCCCCCAGGATCTTCTCTTGCTCATTCAGCTGCAGGGAGAACGCGTGCGCCGTCTCCCGCACACGCAGCCTATCCTCCCTCTGACGCGCGGCCGCCTGCTCGGCCTCTAGCCTCTGCATGTGCCGAGAGGCTTTCTGCAGGGCCACGTAGGTCTGCCCAAAGCACTGCCGAACCATGCACACTTGTCAGCAAACATATATCCAATAAACACACAAACAAAAAGCCCACTCACACGAATACTCACATGGGCTTGCTCGACAAGCAGGGCCGCGAAGCGACCCGGGTGGGAGCTGGTGCCGATCTGCTCAATCTCTGCCGACGTCACCTGGGAGCCGAGCACAAAGGCATTGGCAACCGGCGCCAATGACCTGTGCATCTGCTGTGTGACCAGCACCCACGCCTCCCCGGGCCTTGCCGACCGAACAACCTCCCCCGTCTCCACGGGATCCATGAAGACGGAAGCAATGCCGGGTACGCTGTTCGGCACCCTTTCCTTGGCCGGCGGCGGCATCTCCACCCTGGCCTCCTTGGCCCTTTCCGTCGGTGCCTCGGGAGCCTTGAGGGCCGCCTCCCTCTTGCGTCGGCGGTCGGAGCCCTCTCCCTCCGACACCCCTGCTGCCGGGGGAGACTGCCTAAGCCGCGCCTCCTTCAGCTTCCTCTGGCGCTCCCGGGCTTGGTCCAGCCCGCCGATGAGGGGCCGCTTCAGTCCCCGGACGGGACTCTTCGCCTGCTCGGCACCCTGCCGCGGATCAGGCCTTGTCGGCTTTGGCGGCCCATCTGGTCGGACGCCCAAACTGGACCCTGGAGGGGGCTCCTCTCGGCCGGTACCCCTGGGCTTCACCGCCACGATCTTTTGCCTCCGCGGCTGTTGGGGGGTTACCTCCGGCTCCTTGCCCTTTCCCTCGGCAGCCGAGCCGTGCTTCATCACCGCTTCGCTCATCTTCTTCTGAGCGGCTTGTTCGACGAGGGGATGAACTGCAAACAAACCAGTTAAGGTCTCGGCATACCTACCCATCATTACTTCAATCAAACAGCTGCTACTTACCAGGTGGAACGATGAGACCCACGGCAAGCAGGTTGGCCGGTAGCTTCAGAACGCAGCGGCTGCGCTCTAGGTCGGACAGCTTCTCCCGAACGAGATTGCACGCCTCCCAATCCTCCACTGTCACTGTTGCCTTGGACGGACCTGCACAAACAAAACGCACCATCAGACTCCGCCTCAGTACCAGAAATACCCCACTATGGCCATCGGCCTATCGTATGGCAGACAACCTCCAGACTGGAAGAGACGGGGAATCCTCACTCGGACCATACTAACGTCCCCCTCCCACGGCCCCGATACCCAGCAGAACCGATGCCTCCAGCTCTTCTGCGACGTCGGCACATCGGTGATGAACGCACCCCGCGCACTCTTGTGCAGGCACTCCATCTGGTACCACCCCGACCCGTAGGTCTGCCTCTTGAAGCGGTACAGGGCGCACAACTACCCCCAGGTCGGCTCCAGCAGTCCCGCCAATCGGAACGCCGTGTACAGGCTGATCAGGATGATCCAACCGTTAGCGTTCAGCTGCCCCAGGGCTAGGTTTGCCCTCGCCATCATATCTTGGAGCCACGGGTACAGAGGCAGCCTTACTCCGTGTTCAAAGCAATCGACGTAAAATAATGTCGACCCTTTAGGAGGATTACTCGGCTTCTTGCTGTGCGGGGGTACCGTCATCTTAATCTCCGCCGGCACATTGTACAGCTCCCGGAACCGGTCCAGGTCGGACTGCCGAATAGTGTTCATCTCGTAGTCCACGGCGTACTCCACCTTCACCATGCCATCGGCATCTAGTTCCATCGGCGAGCTCGTCTCCGTCCCGCTACCCGCAGCCTCGGAATCGACGGTAACGACGGGGGGAGTACGGGGAGACGTCCTCCTCTCACTCGGCCGATCGGCACCCGATGTGCTGCATCCGCCCTGCTGCCTCAACTCCTTCCGCGGCAACCTGAGCGCCTCATCCAGGCTGTCACCACTGCTGGACGACGAAGTGCTGCTAGTGGACCCACTAGTAGACGTTGACCCACTGCGCCCGCTCGGCACGTCGTTTGCCGAACTGGACGGTGTTTCCCCGCCAAAAGCTTGAGGGGACCTAACCCCAGATCCACTGTTTGACTCTGACTCTAACATCTACAAATTACCAAAAGAAAATAAGCTACAACTAAGCACCTACGCTATGGAACACATGCTGAGCAGAGATGCCGAACGGCAGAAATTATACCTTTCAAAATTTCGCTCGGTCGAATTGGTTTCACGTATCTTCTTTTGCTCGGCAGTCTCCAATTCAGTCGGCACTTGCAATTATTCCACAGATGCTCTGAGTAAAAAAGTGAAAAAGTCAAAAAGCTTTCGCCCCTTTTATAGGCCCCTGGCCCGCCTCGAGATGCGCGCTTCCGATCTGACGGTCGCCAGGCCGATACGGCCACCTTTCGGCTACGAATACCTTGTACTGTATACCCATCGGTATCATACATTCTCAACTACATACGTACATACGTACATCGCTACCGGTATGCATCCATACCGCATGCCGACCGGAGCCTCTCGGCATCTTTCCCGACGGCATGCTTCCTCTCTTCGTCGGCAAGCACACTGCTACCGACGTCTCCCCGCCATTCCCCACGGCCGCCTCTCCACGATCTTTCGGTCTTTATGGTGGGCAGCTTGCGGACCTCGGCAACGGGGACTCCTTTCACATCGGACATACGGTGCACTTCCTCGCTCCACGACTTGGGGGGCTACTAGGGATACCGGGCGCAGCGCCCTGGTCGGTCGACAAGTACCGGCCGTCATCTCAAGTCCTCGACCGAGGAACTCCACCTCAGTCAAAGACTTAGGGGACTTATGTTGATACCTATCGACCAACCACCCTAGCACAGGTCCCACCAGGACAAGAAGGCCGCCGACCGATCTCCTGATCGGCACCCTCACGACCCACGATCCGCCGATTGGCACCATACTGCAGACCCGCCATTCGGCATCTGACAGTGAACAGACAACAGCTGGCTGCGACAGTCACCTAACCAACTCTGCCACACCAACTCCCTGACGGAGGCAGGTTGGGACTCCAGCTGGCGCCTCCTCCGGATGTCCAGGGCTTGTCAGACGGCTCTCAGCCACAAAGCACCACCTGCTCCCGTAACAGTAGCCCACCTACCGCAGTTATGGCTACTATAAATACCCTGAAACCCTTCACAAAGGTAAGACACTCAGAACCGATCCAGAGCACTGTATTTACTTGCCGCTCGGCATTCAGATACTAACTTAGGCATCGGAGCCCCTTTGGCCGACACCACACCGGTGTCTAGTTTTGCAGGATCCCTGCCGAACCACAACGCCCCCAACGGGCCCGAGACACCACGCGGCTGGTCCTAGAACCCCCAGCGGGTCTCATCGAGTTGGTCATTTCAGGACCAAACAACTTGTACATGTCAGTGAAAGGGAGAGTGGAAGAATAGTGAAGAACCTTCTAGACCAATTACATGTGATTCATATGCCAAATAGGTAAATGACCAAATTGCCCTTAAACCAAAATTACCATAATACCCCTAAACATTTTTTAACCATAATGTACTTTTCCGAACTCTAATTTTGACATGCCTCCTGTCTATATACTTAGGGAGGTCAAGACTGTCGTAACACTCTTCTCGGAATTCTCAAAAGATGTACTTGTCAAAAAGTCAATATTTTGACTTTTCCATGAGCAAAATCGTAATTTTTCCTAATTTTTTTATTTTTTTTCTCGTAATATGAGTTGTTACATGTTGGGTGATATTGGATTTAAAATACCCAGTATATATAAACATACCAAACACACACAATTTCAAAGTGAACACACACATGCGTACACATGGCCAACAAGGCCACTAGTCCCATCAGGATGGTGAAACTTGTTACCATCCCATCTTGACACTAATTAACTAATAATTCAGCAAGGCAACAAAAAGATCAAAATGCCCTCAGGTCCAAAATTACAAAAATGCCCCTAAGCAAATCAGACCCATAATAACTTCATCTGAACTCTGATTTTGGTGTGTTGACTATCCACAAACTCAGGATTCCGAGACCTACACAATGGTCATCACGAAAAAGTCCAAAAGATACTCCGATCGAAAAGTCAACTTTTGACCACTTAAACCAAGGGTAAAAACGTAAATTCCCTTTCCAATTTTCAAAATCACCTTTTTTGAATTTTCGAGTCGTCACAATGATGATTACATATTCCGAACGAACGACAAAGATGTAGTTCTTCCTCATCCACAGACCGAGGATGATTTGTAAGAAATAGATGTTCCATTGTCACCTAAGTTTGCTGCAATTAGTGGATACTTGGCAGATGAATTGGAAAAGAGAAGTAGGAGGAAGAAACCTCTTCCAAAGGCAAGAGATTTTGTTCCTAATATGGAGATGAAGGATCCTTAGTTTCAAATTAGGCAGAGGTTTGGATTAGTTGCCATTTTTAGAGAAGCTGTCAGTATCTACTTAGTTAATCATGGAAGACAACTAAAATTCCGAAGGAAACAACTAAAATTCCGAAGAAAACAACTAAAATTTCGAAGGAATCAGCCGAGCAGAATTAAGGTGGTATGTGCTAGTGGGAGTGGTTGTGAGTTTATGGTATATGCATCAATGATAGGAGGCAGCAGGACTATGTAGACTAAGGAGCTTCAGAGTGTGCACAGATGTGGTATAACGATTAAGAACATACATGCCTATATTAAGTGGCTATGTTGGAAGTATAAGAGCTAGCTAGCACGCAACAATTGGGATGAAAATTTGGTGCTTAGTGGAATCAACCAAGTGATAGTTCACAACATTAATCACTTGTTATAAATGGAAAGAATATGAGATCCAAGTATCGCGCAGGGTGTGAAGAATAGTTAGATGGCAGTTTGGTGCTTAGTGAAATCACTTGTTATTTTGCTATGTTAACTTTCAAATTATTGTCACCTTATTTTGTTAAGACTTTCGTATGAATCTGTAAACAACTTTGATATATGAATGACTATGGTATTTCTGTTTGACATATGGAGTCACTTGTTATTTTCAGGAATTGGTGCTCCCTTTGTTGCTTTAGTTAAAATAACTTTATGGAGGTTAGTCAATCCTTTGGTTTGTTATTTTCTAGCTTTGATATATGAATGAATATGTGATGTTTTTTGTTCTGTAACTTATCAACTTCCATTAATCCACCAAACTACCTTGCACATATTACAAAACCCTAAACATGAAGATGGTGATTGAAGATGATTGTGAATGATTAAAGATGATTTTAAGATAACCTAATACATAACTAATGTGAAAGATTGAAAAATGGTTCCAACCACTAAAACCCGAGTAACCAAGAGCACAATTAAAAATTTAGTCACCTTCCTTTTCTCATTCAACATTTGCTCTTCAATTCTATCTAGCTTCCTTAACAATCCCAGAATTATTTTCGTTGACCTCTTACACATTTTCGGATCAAACCACTCCTAAAAATCACAGTTTTGATCTCTTATTCTACCTCTACCTTGTCCATTATGCAGCAAAACACATTAGAAATTCAAAAATATCACCAATCCATCAAAACAACAACAATCAAAACATCAATTTCATATTCTCATAAACCTAAGCAAATTTTCTTCTCATTGACCCAACCTACATAGACCTAAATCCAAAATCATAATCGCAGGAATCCAGAAGTGAAACAACATAAACATAAGGAAGATAACCCATAAGCCATCAACGAAACAACATAAAGATTACCCAAATTCAAAGCTCATTATCAATTACCTTAGCATATAAACAGACAACAAACTTCTAGCATGGGTTTTCATCTGTCCATGACGTTTTCATTCTCCCCATCTTCCCACAAAAACATCTTCTCGAGTGGTAATTTTCACCCTCCTCCATACTTGAATCTCCCCTATACCTGCAAATTAATTGAAGATGTTGAAGTCTTGTGGTTCATAAAACTTTATAAAGCCCCAATTCGCAAGTTTTTGATGGGATTACTGCTCGATTTTTCAAAAAGTTTCCTTCTAGGATTGCGATTTCACCTCACTAAGGGCTGATTTTGCCTCCCGACTACATCCTCAATTTATCCCATTGAAGTACCACATAAGTACTGTAAATGCCATTATTAACGAAACCTAATGATTGGAGCAACATAGCTGATAAAAGGGGGATTCTGGTAGCACATCGACACGATTTGATGTTCAAAGAGAAAAGCGAGAATTGATATCTAATTCAGGAAATAAAGTGAGTAATAAACCTTTATTTTTTTTAACAAATGCTGATTACGTAACTTGCAAAATCCATAAAAGCTAGAGAAAAATTCAACTCTTAGATAGATAATATTAAAAAACTTTTATTGATATAAGTAACATTTCAAATTTTTAAGTATTCATATGAGCAATGTATTTCAGAATGACGAAAAACCAATCGTAGTGAAATAAACCAAGTTGTCTAGAGCAAAGAAACCTTCTTATAACAATCTCCCGGTGTTTACCCTTACGACTTCATAGTAACGTTAATTGAATATTATAGTGCCAAACTATCATTCAAAATGAGAGAAACAGAAAATTTTCCATCGCAGACAACCTTAATCTTGCGATTTTCAATCACAGTTTATTATAATCAGAATAAGTTGATCTAAAAAGCCACTTACAAACAACATTTAGGATCAGTTAAAATAATTCATGATCATTCATTAGTTGAAATCACAACATACCCATGGAGGTTTTACTGGTTATAACCAATAAAGAAAATACACAAATAATAATGACTTTGGTGCTAATTCTACTCCAACTAGATTCTTTATGCACCATTACTTTGTGTTCCACCCATAACCTATAACTCAAATAGGTAAATATTTATAAGAACACAAATGATGAGAGGTACTAAAATAAGAAGAAACATAACAATGATTAAAAATTTAAAAGAGACAATTATTGAAATATTAGTTTTCTAGAACTGGAATGAAGGACTCTAATTGGCTTACCATAGCAAAAATCAAGTAGTAAAAATCCTAGCAGAGGCCTACAAGAAAAAGAACAAACAAGCAATTCAAAGAAAACACAAAATTAGTTTTAATTTAACAGGAGACTCCACAAGACATTCATAAACATGTGTTAGCCAATCATCTGTGTTTACCTCTCTCTTTCTGTAGAGTTTAAATCTCTCTCCTTCTGCAGAATTTAGAGCATGGCTAATTAATTAATTAATAAATGAATTTAAACAAATTAAACAAACTAAAGAAACCCTGCAAAAATGATAGAAATTTTCGTAGAACTGCAGTAACAGGCATTTACAAGACAAACTCAGTCAATACTTAATACCAATTTTTCATATCTGTTCCCTTTTCATTCCAACAATTTCCTGGAACTAAAAATAAAAAGAAAAAAAATATACGAAAATGTTGGCTTGAATTTTGAACAGTGTATCATCACCTGTTTTACAGAGCTCTACAATCACCATGTGGCCACTCCTTCCATTTTTTGTCACCTTGCAACTTTTTCTGCAATTTGTACTCATGTTCTGGTTTCTAACCCATTATAACCCCTGCATTCGTTGGGGTAACATCCAGAGTTACCTACATTAACCATGCAAACTAAAGACCGAAAGTGAAGTAGAGGAATAGGGGATAGTTAAACACGATTCTAATTTCTAAACATCAAAACTAACTTGTGTGCATCAAACTTGGCTCTGTTTTATTTAACTAACTAAATGGCTGTGACATGAGTACAACTAAAGGCATACGACAGTACTTCGAATAGTCTTTACCACAACAATAAAAAATAAGAAAAAAATGAACAAAGAACATCATTTAAAAAACATCATAATTTAACACATGCACAAGAAAGCATTGAATCTGAAACTCGACTTTGAAACAGAGATATCAGTTACAAATATTTTATTCTCACTACTCGGTTTACTTGTCTTGAATAACAATGCACTAGAGTAGTGACATTGCCGGCGATGATTTGTGTGCTGATTTTATATAAGTTGAATGAACAAACTTTGACTCGGATGAATGTTCAATTTCCAAACTTTGACAGCAAAAAATATGTTCAATTTCCAAACCAAGAAAAGGAAGGAATTGAAAATTTCCATAAAACACTGCCCAGGCTTCCATGGCCCTGCATCCGTATTTATTCCCGCCATCACATTATACGTTAAGTTGCCTTTGGCCTTCACAAAATCAATTATTTTTTATGGTAATGCAGCTAATAAAACAACATCAAGTACATCACCTTAATTACACAACAAATTCCATGGCCTTTCAAAGTAATTTAAAATCAATTATCCATTTCCACCAACAGGTTTTACATCCAATAGGGCACCAATTTATTTCCTTCAGCATCTTAACATGCAACAAACATTTTTATAGTACCTACAAAATACTTTCTTCAATGTGCACTGAAGAATACCGCACTAAACTCATGTGAAACTATACAAGCTACCAAACAAATGCAATATAAAAACGAAACACCTATTACTTCTTGTTTGTGCACTTAGATTTTATCATTTACTTCACTCATCGGGGCCCTATCTTATCAATATGCAGTTTTGCATTTTAAACAAATTTTTAAACTTTAACTTGATACACCATTGGGTAGAGACTTTCTGGCTTCTTTAACACATGATACACCATTGGGTAGAAACGCATACATTAGGTCTTCTCTTTTGACTCAAGTTACAAGTGCTCACCCCATGATGATAAATCCAAGAAAGGAACACACCTTAGGATGCACCTTTAGCATTTTTCCAATGATAGAAAATGGTTGGAACAATGAAAACATCCCCCAAAAATCTGTTCCCTCTTATCTACACTATAGGGTTGAAAAAAAGAGAGTTTCCGGTAGATAAACAAACGAACACCCGCCATTCTAGCTATGGAAACACTTATGAAATATGGAAAATCTGGGCAATTTGTATGTATGTACATATATAAGTAGTTGAAAAACATGAATTATAGGCATATGCTATAAATATATAAAGCGTGCACTATACAGAAATTTCAGGTTAATGAAATCCCTTTTAAAGTATCTGACGCATGCACCTAGGCTCTAAAAAATTTGGTCTAAAACTCAAAAATATATCCAACTGTATTATACAAACGAACACAGTCACTCCAAATGTGAGCATGTAATCAATCAGACCCAAAATTTTCCTGGAGTATCTTAACCTAACCCATAAACTCGTTATTTACTTTATACTACAGTGATCAGCTGAGGGCTACCCAATTCCATGAATTTAAGTATCCCTTCCTCAATTTGTCTATCATTTTAACAAAGTCAAACAAACATTATGCCTTCCTCAATTCGTCTATCATTTTAACCAAGTCAAACAAACCTTTTACAGAAACTTGCAAAGGAACGGAAAAAAAAAAACACACACACACACACACACACACACTTCTTCTTTCAGCTACCAAACAACCATATCCTTACAATGCAAGCTCGACTCCCAAAAAGAAAAAGTAAGCATAAATCAAACGCCAATGACCATTTCAAACAAAAACATTAAATACAAATCAAGTAGATGCATGATCGCAGGTTCAGTGCTAGAGAGCCAATCAGCCAAAATCAAGCCAGAAAAAGTAAGTAAACGAACCAGCAAGGAGATCGAGTGAATCACCAAGGAGCAGAGGGCAGCGATAATGTAATTATGCAGAAATCTCGGAACACTAGAAATCTAGCTGACTAGAAATGCACTTGTAACTTGAGTAAAAAGGTGCATATTGAACCTTTAACCAACTTACCTAACCTCACCAACGATTATAGCTCTTCAATAGGAATCACAGACGCCGGCCCGGCTAAACCCCCCGTTCACACTACGTCAGTTAATCCACCGATTTCCCGCTACCCGCTCCCCCCCTGCTTATCCCCTTCCTCCAACCACACTCTCTGCCGCTCACCATCCTAGCTTCTTCCAAATTCCAATCCGCGGCGCTAAACTGAAAAACACGGGATGCTGACCCCAGCTCGCTCACTAAAACCTTCCTCTTCTTTTCAAATTCTTTTCCTAAAATGCCCTTTTTTCCGCGGCCCAAATAGTCAACTCGGTAAACATTTGAAGTCCTTCTTGGTGGGCCACCCCCGATTTTTGCCTCCTTTTATTCCCAGCTTTTAGATGACTTTGGGCTATTAACAACCGTTGGATATCCATGTCCCATGGAAGCCGGGGCGGGAAAACGCTGGAGTTCCTTTTCCCTTGCTTCTATCTCTTACCAGAGACTCATACAGACCCAAAAATTGATTGAATTCAAAGCATCACTCATTCCCTTCTAGTTATACTCTCTCATTCAGCAATCACCTCCTCCCTTTCAAATTTCCAGTATCTGAAACAGGAGTTGGATTTAAATGTCAAAGTTCGAATACCCGAGGTTTAATCGCTCCGACATAGTCACAGTCCTCGCCAACTTTCAGATCCTCACTGTTTCCGACCGCGACCTTGTCAATCCCAACCCTGATTTCATTGCCGACCTGTACTCTCGGATCCTCATCTACCTCGACTTCCTCCAAGAGTACTTTCCCTCTTCCTAAACCCTAAATTTCTCTCTTTCTTTGTTTTCTTAATAGCTTTGGGTTCTATTTTTAGATTTTTTATTTTTTTTAATTAGTTGAAGAGATGGGTTTGAACCCAGTTGCTCTGTTGGATTCATATGCATTATGAGACATACAAGCGAGAAGAATTGATTTTTTAGGTTTTGAAGATTTTCTGGGCTTTTGTTATTGATAAATTAGAGAGATTAGATGGCGGGTTTGAACGAGATGAACAAATAATTTTTCTCCATAACGAAATGGAGGGAATAAGAGCTATTTCCGTGCTTTCTTATAAAGACATGCAAGAGAACTTTGAATTTTGCATTACAGTTCAATAGTTACCTAGGAGGTGAAATTGAAGTTTCCCAGCTGTCTGCTCTTTTCACAGAGCATAAATTTCTACTGAGAATATTTTTTTGTCTCTTTCTAATAAAGCAATGCTCAGTTGGGTTTTTATTTTCTTTGACGTTCATCTGTTTTATCAGCAGTTAGTTAGAGTGTGGTTTCCAAGAATAGGTCTAGCCGAGAAATTGAACCTTTTTATTATGAAAACTGTTTCTCTAATTTGGGACTAATCCTAGTTTCTGATTTATGCAGAGAAGATTATGAGCAAGTTGAGTTTGCTGCCTTGGAGCAGCTTGAGAACCCAGATTTTCACGTTGATTCCATTCAGTTGATGAAGCTATACAACAGAATAAAGGAAGTGTTGGCCTTAGTGGATTGCCCTAAGAGATTTGCCCTAAAAGATCTTATTAAACCAGAGACAGAACGGACTGAATGTTTTGTTAGTGCACTTCTAAATTTCTATCTTCACAAGTAAGATTCTGCAAATGTTTATTCATTTAATTTTTCATTTTTTCTTAACTTTTGTGTGACAATTACATATATTGTTCAGAGAAATAATGTAGGGGCTCTCCAAGTGTGCTTGGATGTAAATGATGCATAGTTGAACACTTTAATTTGTCCATATGGCTAAGATTTTAATGCAGAATCGTCAAGGGTATTTTTGTCTTTAAGCATCTAGGGTGTTAATATTTAAATATTTAAAGGTTTTTATTAGAGGCAGAGGCCTAAAGCTTAGTTAGATTAATCCTAAAGAGAATAGAATTAGTTCTCTAGTTTCTTTAAATATTAGATTTACTTTCCTGTTTCATCTCTAGCAAGATTCTTTCCTATTTAATTAGGTTTTGATCTTTATATAAACTATCATTGTACCCTAGAGGGGAGTTTTGATATTGAATGAAAACTGTGGAGCTTTGCTTCTCTTCAGGTCGAGGTGATGCAGAGTAACCCTAGGCGTGGTGCCTAAGGATCTCTAGGTGCAATGTCTAGAACTAGGAGTGATTCCTAGAAGTTTATTGGTGTGATATCAATAGAACGTATCCAATTTCGGGTGTGAAGCCCCTGGAGTGATTCAAGGCCCTAGCTTATAGTTTTTTACTTGTGTTGTCTATATTTTGCTTATGCTAAGTACTGTTTTCTATTACTCTGTTCTGTCCTGCATTAATTTTGGTATCAAGGCAGTTTCCGTTTCTTTCTACCTTTGTATGTCCCCAATTTGTAGTGATTGGGCATATCCATCAGATATGGACACTGAATGGTTAGCATAAGTCATTGAGAATCTGTCAAAAGAATTTGCTGGAACTAAATTCACGTTGCCAAAGCATTCCGCCGAAATTGCAGCCCTTCGTCGTGACATAGACCATGATAAAAACCATGACGGAAGTAGAGACAGAGCTAGTGATATGAGGAATGATATAGGCAGAGAAAGAAAAAAATTTGTTAGCCAGATCCTAATGAAAAGGTTATGAGGCCAAGAACACATGATGCATTGTTAGTTTGTGAGAAAGAGTTTTTAGCTAATGTGAGAAGTGCTAGACAAGGAGAAAATTTTCAGGATAGCGTTACTGTGTAAAATCAAGTAGCACTACTAGCAGATCAAGAATCACTACTAACCTTGGTTCAGGCCACAACAGAGGAAATATTTGTCCATTGGAAAAGCAAGAGCCAATTTTACCAGTGATTGAGAAAGCTCCTATTTTTGCACCCATTCTGCCAGTGATTGGTGTTCCTCCAATCTTGAACCTAGTGATATTATTCTTTAGATTCCTCCGGTGACCCATCAACTTGTGAGGATACGAAATTTGAAAAATTACTTTGGTCATGCTATGAACCTTGGACTTCTATATGACATTGATATCAAGGAAGTAATTGCATAACCACACAACCTTAATGTCATTGATGCAAAGAATTATTCTTTTCATCTTGGTTAGCCAATGATGTCCAAGCTTCTCACTTAACTTTCTGGAGTTGAATTCTTCAATCGGGGGAGAATAATGCAAAATCGTCAAGGGTGTTTTAGCCTTTAAGCATCTAGAGTGTGTTTGGATGAAGGAACATAACAAGGGATTTGATAAAAAGTTGGAATTTTAAAATTCCTACACAACAATTCCTTTGTTTGGATGATGATAATTGGAATTTACAAATTCCAAAAAAAATAGAAACAAGGAATTTGGATGCCCCCAAATCCCCACTTTAAATTCCATATAAAAAGGTGTCATTTTCAAAATTCCATCTTTATAACTACCATTTATATATGAACATTAAATTGCATGTTTAAATTTTATTTTACTTCTATGTTATCCAAACATAAGACTTTACAAATTCTGGATATAGGACAGAACCAAGTAATAGAAAACAGTAATAGAAAACATAGGTATCTGTGAAACGAAGAAATTACTGTGCCATGTATTCTTTGATATCTGTGAAATGATAATTCCTCTTGTCATTCCAGTCTTAATGGACGATAAATCTAGATCAATTGAGGTGCTCCCTTAGTTCTTGATTGATATTGACTTTTAGTGGAAGGCTTGAGATTTAAGCTATTATGTAAAGGTTTCTTTGGTTGTCCCTATTTTATAAGAGTTCAGCCATTCAAATACAACGACTCAATCAACATGTTACTATATCTAAGAATGATCTACCTGCAAATTGTTAAAGAATTTTGAGACTTTCTCTCTTCTAGTCTTAAATATTAGTGTTGCTAGCTCTGCTTGTTTGTATCATCATGCTTGAGTGAACAGCAGTGGAAATGTTAAGTAATTAATTGAGAAATTTCTTAATTGTATGGCAACTTCATGAAGGAAATTTCTGGGATCAGCTTCCTATGTCCAGTCCCTGTGATTTCTAAATCTCCCATACTAATCTGATGCATCAATGGCTTTTAGCTTCATAAATGCTTCGGTTGAGTTTCCGGGGTAATTCCAAAAGCATGGCTATTTGTTAACAACACAGGCCTTTTTAGGGCAGAAAGTGGTGGTTTTGGCTATCTTTTAGGTTTTGTGGTTGGCTAGGAATAAATTGATTTCCTTTAAAAAATTTAAAACCCGGTGGAGCTTTTATAGAACGAGTTAAGCTTTGGGATGTTACCAGGGGTTCAATTTCTACAAACAAGAAATCAAGTTGTTTGCTATTGTTTTCCGTTGGATAGCTGTTCTTAGAACTTTCTTTTGGTTGTATGATAGCTAGAGCTTTATTTTTGTATTGGCTGTTTTGTTTGTAGTGCCTTTGTCCGCAAATTTTTTTGGCTTCTATATTTGTTTCTGAAAAAAATAGGCTACCTGAAAAATATTTTTTTGGTTGTAACTTTTTAAGCTTCAGCAGTTGTTTCTTCAAACTCAACCTTTTTCAAATGAAAAATGTGTGCATGTGTGAAAAACTCAATGTATTAGTTTACTGAGTTTTATTATACCTATTGCTTCTTACTTACGTTAGCTGTTTACTTTGAATATCAGAGACACAAAAATGAATATCCTTGACAGAGTTGTGGATGAATTAGCCAAAGTTGAGGAACAACACAAAGGCTGGTTTGACAAAATTTCCCAGGTAAAAACATCTTTACGTAAGTGAAGGCACACTGTCTGACATGCATCAATTTGACTAGATGTTTGTGTTGTAGTTGAATGCAGATATTGCGGACTACAATGAAGCAAGAGAGAATGAGTTACCTCTTGTTCAAGAGGCAGAAGCAAAAATTAAAGAATTGCGCCAAACCATTTCAGACCTTAACAATCAGCAAATGTCACTGAAAACTTCTCTTAGGAAGTTGAAGGAGACCACTAAAAGAATAGTACAAGAGGTTAGATTAATGACGGCTGGGAGAACTGAGAATTTTTTAACTAAAAAATATCTACACCCTGCTACGAAAATTGCTGCTTATTAAGTAAATGGTTGTATCCTTAAAATAAATTGATGGGGAGCGATTAGGATGGTGAGTAATTTTCTTTTGAAAAGATTATAACCACTAAAGGAGCTTTAAAAGGAGGATTAAAGTAAAATTATTTGGCATGTTTTACTCTTAAAAGTACCTACCAAAGTGATCTATTACATCAGGGGAATATTCTAATTGTAATTTGAATTGTTAATTGAGTAAACTAATTCCTCCATGGTTTTGTTAGTCCGGACATTTCATGCTTAATTGAGCTCTTTTGTCGTATAAAGTTGGGGTGTGTTTGTTGTCTGTTCCAGCTGCTTATATTGAAAAGATGTATGTGTCTATTTTCAAACTTCTATTTAAAAGTATATTTTACTCCCAATCCTTCCTATTTTTCATTCTCCATCGAATGCTAAAGTGTCTAGTTTTCCCTGTGATAGATTGTTACTATTTGTGTGTATGTATTTTGGCTATTTAGATTACTGTGTAAGTTGATGATGCTGTGTTAAATTTTTAGTTTGAGGTTATCATGAGGATTAAGTATTTAAATATATACTAGCTATATAAATGTTTCGTTTTAAATTGTTCTGTGTTTTATTTTGATGCTCCAGATTTCTGGCGCTCAGTTTGCCCTGGTAAATAGTGTCCAAGAAAGTGCAAATTTGCGTTCAAAAATTGTACAATCTCCAGATAAACTGCAGGTATATTTTATCTTCAATTGTATTTTCTAAATGTTAACTCACCAAATAGTACTACTACAGTCCTGTTGATTGCATCCCCACTCCAGGAGTGTTAAAAGACTCGTGAAGTCTAGTCTTGCTTGCTGTAGTAACATGATTTCTAAATTTAATATCATCACATTTTGGGAGTCCAAAAAGATCTTAACTTGTTTACTGACCATGGTTGGAGATGCAAGAATTTGAAAAGACAAATTACGTTAGTAAATACTAATCGCTACTTTTGCCCAATTTCTTTGCAAAAGTATTGTCAAGTAGATAAAATCTACAGATCTACCCCAGTTACTTCGATGTTTCTAAGATTAGGGGCTTGCAGTATATTGTACAGTAACTTTCCCTTGAAGCTAAAGCGAAGGCAGCTGCAGGCTTGGTTGATAATGTAGGGGAAGCTCATCTTATCATTGGTTTAGGGAGAAGTCTCTCTCTCTCTTTAATCTCATGCAGACAATGTATAACGGAATAATAGCATAGTTCAAACTGTTCATAAATCTCTTTCCGTTATGCTGCCCCTTGTAATCAGATGATGGTTGGCTTTTTCCTCTTATGTTATACCAGAATTAGTAGTTTGGCTAGCACACATTACATCCACTACTTTTTGGGCTCATGTATATGTGCCTTCTTGACCACTTTTTCCCTATTTTGTTGGCCTTTTTATATTTACTACTATAAAATTGAACAATCTGTGTTGTGTGCTGTTAAACATATTGCAATTTAAAAGCCAGCATGAAGTACTTGCTGGTCCGGTTTTGTTTGCTAAGGAAGACAAACATACAACTTCCTTGAGCTCATACATTCATATTTTCTAATGACTTTTGACCTAAGTAAAAAAGAAAGTTTTTTATGCCCAATTTTAACATCACATATTTTTATTTCCAAGCATTGTCAGACCGTCATTCAAATAGTTAGCCTTATCATAAACCCAAGATGAACCATCTTGAAGAGCCTTAGACTAATGTCAAGTTAGACTAATGTCTACACAACTATGTGCATTGGCTTACTGTAAATGTGGACTATACCCATTCCAGACTCCGTCTCCTTATACCCCCCCTTTTCTGCTTTTCAGTAGCTTTCTCACTTGAATTTTTCTCGGATGTTTGTTATATTGCCCATTGACTTCCATCTCATCTCTTTTAATTACTTGATTCTAATTTTATAATATTTGAAAGAGAAAAAAAATAAAAAAGAATGGAAGAAAGAAAACATTACTAAACTCTGTATCTTACTAAATGACAGTAGTCTGTCATTTTCTATGTTGACTGGGGTCAGTAGTTCTCTATTTTTCCTTCATTGATTGCTAAGCAGATTTTTGTTTTGTTTTCAACTAAAAGAAAAGATTTTTTTTTTCTAAAAGATGGCTTTAGAAGAGAAGAAATCCGCTCGAGAGGACGCAAGGAATGCTGAGAGGTCAGCAAAGCAATCTTTTGAGGAGAAGACTGCTGTTGATGAGGTTTATACAAAGGTAATACATAATATATTCTTGTAATCCATAATATATTCTAAGTTTTTCTTGCCATTCTGGTTCCTGTTCTTTTATTTGTGGATCCAATGAATAAACACTGTTCTACCTTATTCTATAAAAGTTTGAACTAGTTAATGAAATGCCATAAAGCCTTCTATCAACAGTTATAATCGGTGAATGTTTGAATATACATATATTCCAAAATTGTGGTCTATGTATGATGCAAGATGTCCTCAGGCAATTTGCCTGAAATATATGATTAACAAAATGAAACTTAACAATCTAGATAGTTGTGGATGCAGTATTAAACACCAAAGTCATAAGTTAAAAGTCATTCATATTTTACTAACATGGTACGTGCATGGGCACATGTCACATCGGAAACAACTTGCATGCATCAGTGAGTGAAAGAACTTAAATATAATTTAACGATGTATAGTTTGTTGATCACTTTTTTCTGTGCTTGTTTTCAGGCCTCAAAGAAATTGTCAAAACACCTGGCCCAGATGCAGGCTATACAAGAACAGGTATGCATATACGTTTTGTATGCTTTAATGTTCTTCGTAATGTTCAGTTGCTCTGTTCAGATTTAGTTTTCAATATCTTTAATGCATGAGGGATAGTTATTTACCTGTCTGTCACAAAAGATATTGTTCAAATCTTATTCATGCAGTGCAAGTTTTCATTGCTTGAAATGAAGTGTTTTGTTTCATATTCTGCCATGTTTTAAATATTAGGTGAGCTCCACTAAATCTGTCGACAGAGACTTTAAGGCTTTAAAAGCTAAACTAAGTGATGATGGAGTCCTGAGCAGGTCTCTTCAGGCCAAACTGGTTGAACGGGAGGGAAAAGGTAGTTTCTTTGGTTCATTTGTATGGAAGGATTTAGAACGATCGGTTTTGGTTTGATTTTTATGTAAGTTGCTTAATTGAACTATAAAAATGTCAATCTTTTATGTTAATATTGTTAACATCTACAAGTAAATATGATTAGTTAAAATGGAGAAGAAAAAAGGAGGGAGTTAAACTTAAAATACTTATGAGAAAAGTGTTAATCCAAGTCCTTCATTGTGTTTTTATCAAATGAGAAATTCATTTTCTTTAATTAACAGAAGAAATTAACGTTGTTAAAGTCTAATTATGCAATTTTCATCAGAACTGAAATTTCAATCCTGGAATCCTTCCATTCAAATGGAACCTAATTTAATTGAAATTCAGCTTCTTTCCTTTTTGAACATGTGGATAGGGCTTAGTGTTAAGTTGCTAACCAATACATGGCTAGTTGTGCTCATCTTGAGCTCTTTTTCAATTCTCCAGTTGAACAGTTGATTGAATTGAAAAAGCAGCTAGAAACAGAAAGAGATCTAAAGTTTCAGGAGGCTTCTAAGGAATTGAACAATGTAAAGCTGGATGTGGATTCTAGGAGGCATGATCTAGAAGCGAGGCAAAAAGATGCTGAAAGTGCAGTAACAGAGGTACTCTCTGTGCTTAGATTATAATGAGTTCGTATAATTTTCTTTCAATTGAAGCATATGTACGTTATCTTTCCAATTGGTAGGTGGATGCTATTACTGCAAAGACTAAATCAATAAAAGAATCTGGAGCAGCTCAACAGAGAGAATTAGCTTGTAAATGTCAGGAACTCATGAAAGAGGTATTTCTCCCTTTTTTTTTTGGCTTGAACTTATTATCTTGTCCTGTCGCAAACAAGGAAAATTTAACTCGAAACTAAACCTGACCTGTGCCTTGTGGTTACCCTTTTGCTGTTAGTACAATTTTATGTTTTACTTTAGTGTTTTCACCCAAATATTAGTAAATAGTAATAGTTGAAATGAAAATGGTTCAAATGATGTTTGCATGAATGCTCACAGTTCCACGAATATGAAAACTCGATAAGTTCCTGCTGGCAATTAATGGAGAGCCAATAGTTTGTAAAGCATGGAGCAGGTTCGTTTGGACTATTGGCCGGTTTAGCTACAGAAGTGTCTTGTTCTAAAAAGTGACTTGCAAACAAGCTAAGGAGCCATGCAGTTGCTTCGTATAAGGTGTTTCGTGTACATTTTCTGGAGACGCATGTAGTGTTCATAAGATAAATGGGTTTATTTATCTAGAACGATGAGAAAGAGGCAATTGGGTGAACATTTTCCTTCATGTAGTATGTAGTATTTATGCTTCTCAGACTCCTGTTTCAGGTTTTAATTGTCATGAAGTCCAAAGCCTTGGTGTAATATGATTGAGCTTCTTTTTAAACTATTTCTTTTCAGCCAGTTTATGAATTTTTATTTTTGTTGAGGCAGAACAATTTATTTCTTACGTCTGCTATGATCACGTTCAGTTAAATTTTTGCAATTGTCCGACTGTTTCACAAGGCTGAATTTGTTACAGATGTTAGAAACCACCATCTTAAATCTAAATGAACACTTAGTTGTAGATCTCAATTGAAAAAAACATGGAACATGGAACATGTAGAATGAAAAAAAAAATTGAAGGGATTAAAAATGAAATGGAAAAAACATGGAACATGTAGAATGAAAAAAGAAAATGAAGGGGTTAAAAATGAAATGGAAAAGCGTTTAAAACTGCAGTAGTTTCCACAGCACTCTTTGTTATTACGATTGGATCTTGAAGCTCAAGCAGATTTTACTTCTTGGTGTCGATTGCCTAGTCCTCGTGGATTTCTCAGGCAATCGCAGATTTTACTTCTTGGTGTCAATTACTTGGTCCTCATGGATTTCTCAAGAAATTTTCTAACAAGTTTTGTGTAGCATCTATAGACTATAACAGCCTTCGATGTTGTTCCCCAAAGAAAGTATAAATTATATTTTCACCTATCCTATAGCCGGCCCCTTAGCAATCATGACCATTTTTCAGCCAATTTGTCCAAAATCAGAGCGCTAGGCCCCTAGGCAAAATTTTTTATAGTTCGCTATATACAATTGAAAAGTTCCCTAATATTATACACTGACAAAGTTACAAACTGGATTATTGTGATTCCACAACTGAAACTGTTGAATAGGTACAAGAGTAACTCTCTACTGTGCCATCCTTCTTTCTAAATTTAGTCCACGAAATCTTCCATGTCTTGAGCAAACTTTGCCTGCAGTATGTGCGAGAGTCATGTTAGAATGCTGCTCTGCAAAAAGACCACTAGACACGTGAATGACAGGTGTTTGTTCTTGAGACGAATATTTAATCCAATCTGAACCCAAAATATTACTCGTACCAGCGCCAAATTTTTTTGTCAAGGACTTTCTTTTCTCATCAATATTTTATCCCCATCAATTTTATTGTTTTTGAGTGATAAAAGGAAATGTAACCCAAAATAGCAGAACCTAAACAATGCTAACCCCTACCCTATCTGCAAATAGGGCAGGGCCAATTGAATCAGGGGGCTGCGACAAGACCACCACACCAGGGTCACACCCATGCCCCCAAATTAGCCAAACGATCAGCAACACTATTACATTCCCTATAGATGTGATTCACCGTGCACTGCGAATCACGAGCCATGAACTCTTTATAGCCTGCCACTAAAGAAACCAAGGCCACTAAAGAGGCCGAAGGATGAAGGTTTCTCAATAAAGTAAAAGGAGGAAGGGAAGATGGGGGGGGTGGGTGGGGGTTGGTGGTGGTGTTGCTGGGGGGGTTGGGGGACAGAGAGAGAAAAAGAGCATCAAGTAATTTCATCATGATGCTTATTTTAAAGACATTTATCTCATGCACCAAAAATTTATGTTAGACAGTCCTCTTTGCAAGCATAAGGTGTCAAGAAGACAGGAACCATTGCAGCGCACAAATGCTTAAGGGTATGTCCACTGACAATATGATGAGTCCACCTGTATATCTCTTTATCAGCAGCTTCTTCCACCTTGGCTAAAAGATAAAATCCTGCAATCAAAGGTATCCAACATATTAAAAACAGTAGAAGATTTTAGGAACTACAAAGGGAACCCATTTTACTTAAAGACACAAACCTGCTGCCCAAAGCCAATATGTGGAATGGGTGTACATTGGAGGCAGTAAGATAGCCATCAGGGGAATGGCAATGCAAGGAAGAAACTGGACCATAGCATATGGACGGAGGTCATCAAAGAACCTGCAGAAGGAAACTACAGATTACTTTTACAGGACATGCAGTTTAAAAAACCAGGAAACGAGGTTAGATAACGAAACCATCATTTGTAACCTATGTGAAAGGAAGGACTCTAGAATGTACGTTTATAGTTAAGGTCGAAAAAATTGTTAGCAACCATTCAAAAGACCATAAGGATTGACATTCGAGACTGCTCCAAATCCCATGATGAATTCACCGACAGCCTATTCCTCCTATACTCAATAATACTCCAGAAAATAGGCTTCATTACCCACAATAAAGGAACTCATGACAATAAAAAGAAAGCTTAAGAAACAGTAACAATTAAAATGAAAATGAATGAAGTAAAGCACTCGCCTCCAATACAATATGCTTATTATGCCCGCCAAAAGTAGAGGTATGATGGAAATTGTTCCTTTCCACTCATCAATCCTTTCAATGATAAAAATGGCGATGATCGATGTGAATGCAATTGTCATCTATAGTAGTCACGAAGAAAGACAAATACAATGTCAATTAATATAAAATATGATATTGTCACAGTAATTAATATTCTTCTTCAAAAAAGAAAATAGTACTTAATATTCTACAAATGTCTTCCATTGCAAGACCAAACTCACTGGCAAGCGATCTCACACAAGAGTAGCATCATTTGGATTCAAGTGATAGGAGGAGGATCCAATTCCAACAGCAGCCACTCCAATATAAAAACATGTCCAACCCCAAAGCTCATTCTATAGAAAACATTATATTCCATTCTAGGCATTGTGACCCATTGGAAGTAAAGAACAACAGCACCTATGTCAAGACCCGTCCCAAATCCCTCAGGATTAGCGTGGGACGTGTCTGCTCCCATCTGACACGAAGTGTCAAATCAGGGATAATTTCGTCATTTGCCCAACCGGGCCTATCAGAGGGCGCCATGATCCGAAAGAGGAATGTGATGTTTCGTCTCTGCTACAGCCCGCATCCGCGATCAACCTGAACGGCATTCAAAATACAAAAGCTGTGAGTGGACAAAATAAATATTTTATAAAAACATTTCATAAAAGACTTTTATGCCCTTCATTAAAAACATATGCATGCATTCGAAAACCATTTCTAGGATTCATGCCCGGTCCCCATAAACCGTCATGAACCATAAAACCATTTGGGCCTTGGCCCGAAATCCGTAAATCAATACATGGGACCTCCGCCCAAACCAAAACACATGGGAACTCGTCCCAAATCCAGCTCATATGGGTCTCAGCCCAAAACCAATACGCGTGGGTTTCAGCCCAACGTCGTCTCAGTGAAAACTCGTACACATATACGTATATACATATATAACCCATCCTAGGCACTTCCTAAGAAGATGCCAACTCGGGGCACACAGCCCCTAAGGAACTCATCCCCGATATATGTCACGATTTCTCTATATATATAAGTATGTATACTACTCAGGGTCTCACTCCGAGTCTTCTCCCAGGAATTCTCCATCTGGTAGGCTCTATCTTCGGACCTAATCCGATCATCTCTCTGAAATCTGGTCCGGGACCACATCATAACGCCTATTCCGGGAACGGGATCCCTATGGGGATACCCACTCTAGTCTGTGGATTGTGACTCTCCAGGTCAACGTCTGGAGGAGACCAATCAATACGCTCGTAAGGAGTGTATATACATACTAGTATAGCAAACCATAAAACGGGACTCACGCCCAATAACATAAAACAACTGGGCCTCCAGCCCGAACTTGTGACTCAACAGGGCCTCTAGCCCGATTTCGCAATAACTGGGCATCGAGCCCGAACTCAAATCAACTGGGCATCAAGTCCGATATCTCAGGGTCAGTCACGATCCCGATCATAGCGATGCGTGCAACCATCAATCCTGAACCGCTCTCAATCCTGGTATGTCGCCGTGAACACATCACTATCGCGACCATCTCGAGACCATGGTGCACACGTCGCCTATCAATCCTCTAAACCGTCAGCACTCCGAAGTCGAGCCTCCAGTGGCTGCTCGACAACGGGACGTGCATCGTGACCTCTCCGGAAGGAACGTATCCCAATCCGGAGGCGAGCGTCAAGTCGTCTGTCGCCGTGCACACAATACCCGTCGCGACCACGACTCAGACCCATAGGTCATCAATAGGATCTCATGCTCGAGTCAAAACCAAATCCAAATGGATCTCATGCCCGGTTTTAATTTTTCAAAATCATTTTATTAAAACTGAAAGCATAAGCGCGTATAAGCACGTATAAAACTCGAAAACCTCGAAATACGTGCCAATACATAAACACACACCAAAATGCACTCAAGACATCACAAAACATATATTAAAACATTTATAAAACATTTATGCATTTATCGATTTCAGAAAGAAAGTCCACTCACAGACCGTCTGCGTTGCCGCCTCGATATTCTTGCAATACGACTCTCCCGGGCCAATCGCCGTCACCGGGACTTCCAAACCTTCCCAAATCACTTTAGAGGATTACTAACTACTTAATTAATCCTTCACTAAAGTCCTCGAATTTTCCGGAATTTTTAACTATTTTTAAACGCTAACCGAAACCATCGGACAGCCTGAGCTATATCGAGACGATGTCCGATCAACTCGAAACTAGTCCCAAAATGTTCGTTACATCGAATAGATGATTTCACATGTTGGAAACTTCTCGAAAAGCTTCACCACGCACCGTCACGCGCCCTGGGATGGCTCTGCGCGTGGGCCTCACACGCCACTGCACAGAGTCATCTCCTTCCTTCAGCCCACCGATCCGACTGGTTGGTTTGGTTTTTCCTGCAACTTGGACCAGCGTGACCGGTCCAACCTCCTACCCGGTTCCATTTTCATCCTTTCTCTTCCTAATCAATCATATTCTTCCTATTTTGATCTTAGGAACCTAACTATATAATTAAAACGACCTAAAACTTCTTAAAACCTAATGAACCCGATTGTCCCTCATGGTTCGATTTTCCCAAAAATCCCCCAGGACTGCACAGCCGTGAACCCACATCAAAAACCTTCCTAACATCTTCCTAGAAACCTATTTAACTCATTCCAATCATCCAAAATGGCCCATAATGATTAAAATTGAAAATGGAGGAAATCGAGTAAAACCGATTACCTGCACGATAGTTCCTCCGCCGTCCACGGCGGCGCTGCCTTGGCCGGCCATCACCTTCTTCAAGTCCTCACATCACTCTCTGGGTCTCAATCATGGTCATATGGGTTAAGGGTTTGGATTGGATGAAGGGTTGATCGGTTTGGTGGATGGGAAATGATCGAACAATGAAAGGGGAAGGTATATGCATGAATGGGAACTGATGGGAAATGGATGAATTACACTTGTCATTCATCCATTGGGCCTGAGAAAGATCTGGGGCTCACTAAATGCCAAAAAGACTTCCATCTCATAAAACGTGCAATAGTGCGTCCGAACTTCTGTGAACCTTAACTTCTCCGTCGAACGTCCGAATTCGACGTACCGCCTGTCTACGGATTCGTATCATCCCGATCTACGTAATGGTCCTCAGCCCTTGACCATTAGACCTCCCGGGTCAAAAATCAACTATTGGCCCCCTTTCAACCAAATTACCAAACTAGCCCGAACTTCCGAACATCATAACTTCTTCCTCGAATGTTGGAATCGGACGTACCACCTGTCTATGAACTCGTGACGTCCCGAACTACGTCACAGTCATCGACCAAAGTCCATTTGACTGCCTGAACGAAAATTCAACGTTTCGTCCATTCCAAGGGCAAAACTGTCATTTCACCCTGAACATCCGTTAATTCTCGTCTAATCCCCGATTAGTCTCGCTAATCCGTCATTAAGTCTTAATTAATCCCGATAATTCGGGACAGGTCGTTACAACCTGAACTTAAAATAATCCACATAGTAGCTGAGGACAAGGACAATGAATCCAATAACAAGGAAAGGGAAATTTGAAATCACATTAAGGGTATTGGGAATACCTGAAATACAAGGAAGATGTGAGTTTGAATACAATGATGCAAAATGGTCAACAAAGAAAATCATTGAATATGATCAAGGTTAAATAACCTAGCCACACCTAGAATAAGATAAAATAGTGGATTTGCCAAAACACAAGTGCTCGCAAGCATAACGCAAAAGTCATATTTTCATAGCCTAAACTGTGGTGGATGATTAGTTACACTAAAATCTTTCCTTCCTAACAATCAACGAAATTATTGGATTACCTGCATAAATCACTAAAGATTTGAAGTTTAAACCACAATCAGAATTTTAATCCAACTCTCTCAGCTATCCACCTAAAAGAGAAAACTTTACTGCATTGACTTATAAAAACAACCACATCTATACTACGGAAAATCATAATTACAAATGAAGCCCAATTTTTATCAGTTCTCACAGATAGTTGTTATGCACCAAATGATTGGCTCCTCACTTTTGCTCACATAACCTAGGATTAATCCTAGAAGCAGTGACCCAAAATACACGGCTTCCCTTAACCACAAGCTAATAATTTTCAGCTCTCTAATTCTAACTACTTTAAAGCATGAACACAAAACCATGGATTACAAATTCTCTTTCTTCATTATCATATACCTAGAAAACTAAGAAGCACTAATATTCCCCCAAGTCCTCGTATCGCGTATTAGATACCAATACGATACTCCCCCGATATTCCCTGATACGATATCAAGTTTTTGATACGTTTTGGAGTACTTACAAACTCTTCTTACGCTACAACATCATCAATGTACAGTAAATGAACTTTCACACAATTACTTGAGAATATCGAGTTTGAGAGGGACAAATACGTAGATGAATGTAAGGATACTTGGGCTCAGATTTATCGGCTCGAATCCAAAGTGGAGGAAATGGCCGATCAGCTCACGAAAACTTTGAAGGTAAGAGAGCAACTTATGCATGTGTTTAATGAGTTGAAGGCAATACAATCATTTAGCTAATGTTGAGAAACTTGAAATTGCCCAGCATTCCCTTAATGAGCCCGAATTGGAAGCGGTTATCTTTGATGTTGATGAAGAGGAAGATGAACGCATAAAATGAAGAGTTTGACGTGTAAGATGCCTAAAGATCTCTATATTAAGTTTTTATAGGATAAACTAAAATTGCATGTTTTTTTTAATTATATTTAAATTTTAATGTATGATTTATTTTCCATATCTTTCTTGTATCGTATTTTTTAATTTTTGATTTTGACATATGTCGTATCGAATCCAAGTATCCGTTTCTGTGCAATCTAGCTAGAAAATAACCGCATTTTGCATACCAAACCAATTGAGTACCGAAATAAATAAATAAAAACTTTGTTAGCTAGCTCTAGCCTCTGCCAAATTAACTTCAATAATTCGAGTCCTGGATGACAAGCCCATCCACTTTTGCAAACTAATTTCACATCCAACCACAATCACAACATTTGGGATCCAACGAAACTCAATCATCAGTAAAAGGGGAAAAACCAAGCTAGGGTTTTCAATTTCGGCACGAACTAGCCTACATAGTGAAATAGAGTAAGAGAGAGTTGCACGAAGTACGAACTAATCTTACGCAAAGAGAGCACACAAAGAAAGTTTACAGAAAAAGTCGCGTTGGTCAGCGAAATCGTGGTAAGCTTGAGACTGAGGGATGGCAGGATTAACGATCATCAACACCACAAAGCAGAAAATGGCTAATCCCCAGGCGTATAGTGTCCTCTTCCTCATTTCTCCCTAATTCTGATTCTCCGATCGGCCGATTGTCCCGCAATTATAATATGAATGGAATTTTGGTTGGGTTGGGTTGTTTTAGGCCAGTGACGAGACCCGTTTGCTCATTATATAATTTGGGCCAAAAATAATTTTGGTAGGACAACGCTGAGATAGGCTAGCAATGGGACAAGTTGGAGAAAGTCTTGTGACAGACACAGACAGCCTGACCACGTCAGCCGTTCGATCGGCCAATAAGGACACGTGGGAAATGAGTTTCCACACTAGCATCCAATTTTTAATTAAATTTTTCACTTTTTTTTATGTCAGAGGTAAATCTCTTAAATACTCTTTTTACAACAGTAAATTTCTACCCAACCCATTCGCTCTTTGCGAGAACTCAGAAAACTCAAAACCGGGCTTTCCATGGTTGCTTCACAAATCACACCACACCTCCACTTTGTGACACCTTGAAGTCGACCACCAAAATCAAAATCAAAATCAACACCTCTAAAAATCATCCTTCATCCTCCACAATAGAAATAAAACGAAATCAAACTGGCGTCGACTCTGGCGCCGAATCCACGAGGAACCAGCGATAATAGCTGCGCCTTTACACGGAGACGAAGCAGGCGATGGTGAGGAAGAGAAGGGGTTGTAGGAAGACTTTGGTGGTTCTTGCAACTATGTAAAACCAATTTTTCTGGGTTTGTGTAGTGAGGTAGAGCAAGATGATAATAGATGAGGGAAGGAAAACCAATTGTTCTAGGTTTTTGTTATTTCAACGAGGGTAAATCGTTGTTTTTTCTCGAAATATTTTGCTCGTTTTAGGAGCCCAGACGCCCCGAGGAAACCTTAGCTGGACCTCCGCGTGGAACCTTTTTTTCGCTGAGCAGGGGAGGCGAGTCGTTCATGGGATCTCTTTTCCTTCAATGCGTATGGAGATGTTGGATGGGCTAAGTGACAGGACCCCACCCAAATACACAAGAACAATACACTCAGGTCCTGCTTCTATCTAATAGAAACGTTGTTAGAAAGGGATAAACGTGAGTTCTGCTAATTCATGTCTCTGCCTCTCGAGCCTCAATTGTAACGCCCCAGACTTTGATTAAATTGTAAAATTAGAAATTTAATGTGAAATGATCATTTTGCCCCTGGTTAAGGGAAATTTTTTTACTTTTGACCCGGGACACTTTTTGGACCTTGTTCAATGACCGTTACGAAGATCGAGATGTCACGAGTCCGTAGACAAGCGGTATGTCGAAATCGGACGTTCGACGGGAGAGTTACAAGTCACGGAATTAAATTAGAACTATTCATGCTTTTCGGGAATTGGTACAGTTCGTAAGATTTGATTTGTTAAATATCCAAGTTGGACCAACTGATGAGTGACAAGTATGATTGGCCCAACCCCCAAAAAGTTTGGCTTCATGTATCTCATCTTCCATACTTCTCTGTGTAACCCGAAAGCCAAACCCAAACACACAAACACTCACCAACCCAACCATTATACCATCATCTTATGTGCGTTGTGAAAGGCTGTGAGTGACATAGAGCTAGAGGGGAAGGCTGAGAACAACAGAGTACAGCGAAGAAGTCACGGCAAGGTAAAAACTTGAAAACCCGATCTTGGATCCAAAATGCTCATTTGATTTCTAGGGCTTGTTGAGCCGTTTTAAAGATTGGGAATTGTTCCTAGGGCACGATCTCATAGAGACCAAAAGGGAAGGCTTAGGTGGTTGGAGTCGATGGGAAACCGAGCTTGAAAATCAACCAACATTGTTCATCGTGGGAAGGTAAATTCTAGATCGAGTTTCATGTTTTTGAACCATAAGCTAGTTTCTAGTTAGATTGCGAGTTCATAGAGACAAAAATGGAGGAAAATGGTGTAGAAATAGGAAAGTTATAACCGGTTCAGGTCGCAGGTCTGGGCAACCAGTTACAGTGAAAACGGGTGACCCGTCGATAGGTTGAAGATGATGACGTCAGCTATGTGGCCAATAGGATGCTGACACGTGGCAAATTTTCATGCACAGTCAGCACTGACATGTCAGACACGTGGACCAGTCAGCGTATGACACGTGGCCCGTGTCAGATCTCACAGGTGTTAGACTTGTCAAACTGACATCATGCTAACGTTAGCGATGACCGTTGACCATGATGTCAGCGTTGGCTTTTGCTGACGCCAGCGCTGACTTTTGTCCAGCTTTGAACGAGACATTGACCTGCACGTGGGGTGAATGAGCACGTTTTTTG
Organism: Prinsepia uniflora; assembly: GCA_032719365.1. NCBI lineage: Eukaryota > Viridiplantae > Streptophyta > Magnoliopsida > Rosales > Rosaceae > Prinsepia > Prinsepia uniflora. Next base: position 22,644,132 of record CM064865.1, on the reverse strand, counting down.
AGGTGAGATTGATCCTATTTGAAAGGTTTTGACGATCGGGATCCAATAGTTGTGGTTTCGGGTCGATCAGAGATCATTTGATAGGTCATTTAGGGTTTAAAGCTTCGGGATGCATTCTCGGTATCTCACTTTTTGAGGGTTTTGAGTATGAACTTGTAGAGTCCGTTAGTAACCTTTGGATGTGTTTTGGACAAGCCCGGAGGCTGTGGTTTAGCTTTAGGGCGGTTACAACGCAGTTCATTAGCGTAGCGAGGACCGTGTGTGAGAGGAACTTTGGATTATAAAATAAAATGCATGCATAACTGTTTTCATTGCTTATTTATATGATTGAATTGAAATACTTTGGTATCATTCATTGATGAATTGGTGGATTTGAAATGTCCGTTATGAACTACTTTAACGTACTACGATGTTTTGGGCTTGAGACCCGTCTGGATATTATGTTGACTAGTTTTGGAGTCAAACATGGATTTTGAGAACTGGTTTAAATGGGATTTTCACTGGTTTTGACTATTATACTGTACATATCATCCTTATGGGTTATAGTCTCCTACAGACGTTTCGTAGTATCTTGGAGTAGTCACGGAGCATTGCCTGAGAGGGGCCGTTCCGAGGAGTGGCTCAGGATTAGGATTACTAGTTATGGATATCACCTAGGATAGTGTCTGGCGATATCACCCGGACACTGGTGGATCCTGGGCAGGACTCAGGATTGAGACCCCAAGTGTCACACCGTGACAGTATTAAACATCTGGGATGTCGGGGATTAGTTATACAGCGTATTATTACTATTTTATACGTCCTGCGACAGGACCCCACCCAAATACACAAGGGGACGTGCCCTGCTCCCGTCTGACACCCACTAATTCATACCAATTTTAACCTCAAAACATCAAATGCATAAATAATCAAATTTAAGTCATACAACAAATCCGAATTAAACAGATGTCTGACAAGGGATGAAATCCAAAATTACAAGTTGCGAGCACGACTCTAACATAAACCTGCGGGTAAACCACCCCGTAGGGGTTCAGGTACGCAGAAGTAGATCTATGCCTCAGCCTCAGGTTCCTCCTCTACCTCAGTATCACGACCTGGAGGGGTTACCAAAAACATTAAGGGTGAGTGGACCGAACTCAAGTTTATAAAATCATTTGAAAAGTAAAACATATAATTTACCCCTCCGTTTTCCAAACATGCATGCAGCATCCTTTAAAATCATAAATAATATAATATGAATCATAAGGCATGTAATAAAACCATAACCATAATTTTAGCCACTGCACTATACACTCCAATCCGACATCCCTGATGTCTGACGTCCCTGACGTCCAATAAGGTCACAATCACAAGGTTACGCGTGCCACTCGGGTCTCAATTTCCGAGTTAAATCCCCGAACCCTGTTCGGTTACAGCATCCCCGATGCTTAGCGTCACAGACGTTGGACGTTCTAGACGTCCGTGACCTCTCCGGGGTACCTCATCCAGAGGAGACAATATAATATGGAAGGATCTATACAGTGCAGCACCAAATACATTTTATTGATATCCACATGCAACATATATGTATACATAGGTAAAATCTGAACCGATTGTTACGTTTCATCACCCGGGTCTCATGCCCAAATACCGTGAAACGTGCCATAACCGAAATCTCAATATCATCAAAACCATTTATAGATTCCAGCATGTGAACATATAAGTAAATCAGAAAACATTTAAGCATGCAAGGGTTTAATGAAAACAGGCCCACTCACTGTACGATTCCGCTGCGAATCTGCGCGTACGGACCTGTACCGAGATTATCATACAATTCCTGTCAGTTCAAATCACATGTAAGGGTCACTACAAGTCTTAAACGTTTAATCACAAAGTCCGAAATAGAAACCGGCCCGGGGAAACCGTTCAACACGTTTCCCGAGGCAACCGGCCCTAAACTGACCCATCAAAGCCTATCTCAGATCAACATGGTTAAATCACCAAAAATGTTCAGAATGATGAGAGGAACAAAAGTCATGTTGATCGTGATCGGAGATAAGGTCCAACGCGCCCTCACGCGCCGCCCAAAGTGGCTGCGCGTGAAAGTCACGCGCCTGACACTGTAGCTACAGTGTCACCTCCTTCACCCGTTTGTCTGTAATACGGGTCTGCCACCCGCGGCTTGACCCGGTTGAATACCCATCAATTCCTACTCGATTTCAATCCAATTTGATCCTAACATGTTCATTAACTATCCAATTTAGGTTCTGTGACAAAAATCAACCTCGACACATCCCCAAACGACCCATCGACCCGCGATCAACCAATCGGGTCAATCACCAGAACTTCCTGGTTTCAAACCCATTGTCCAATTAACTTCACAGGAAGCATAACAGGATCAAAACGAACCAAAATGAACAATCAATTGTGTCTGAAAGTACCTGTAGGTTGTCGTCCCAAGCTCTGCAACTTCCCTGAAAACAGCAGCCTCCGTCATAGGTCAACCGTGACTGTTAGCCTTCAATTTCGATGTGGTTGAGTTCCAAATACTCCCAGAAGACTAAACCAGGCCTTGCTTTGGTCCATCAAGCACCATAAATTAAACTCCGAAATTCCCTCTAATTTTCCAGAAACTGAATTCTCTGGTTTTCCTCTCCAATTCTCAGCCCTCACTGCAACAGAGTGAAGCACACTTAAATCCCACTCAGTTTAAACAATCCTTGCCAGCCAACAGCTCGTGGAAGCCTCACTGTCCACTGAGAAATGTTTTCCGCAAAAGTTCGAATCTTGAATTAACAAATGGTGTCCATGATCAGCCACGTTCTGATGTTTATAAGGCTTTAAACAATCCCAACTTTCCAACTCACACACTGATTTAACAATTGAGACTCAGAACCACCGCACACGGTGGTGCAGCAATTGTTCCCCCGCGGTTGCTACAGTGACCAGGGGTGAAATGACCAAAATGCCCCTAGTTCAGAAATTACCAAAATGCCCTTCACTTCCTAGGCCCGTAACTCAGCCATACGAAGTCCGATTTTGGCGTGCCGCCTGTCTACGGACTCAGGACGTCGAGACCTACCCAACGGTCCTGGAGTCGTGTGAAACTTAATTGTTAAACGAAAAGTCAACATTTTCGCCCGTGAAGTCCAACTTACGGTAATGCTCCTGAACTTCCGATAGTCATAACTTTTTCCCTGATCGTCCGAAATGGACGTGCCACCTGTCTATGAACTCGTGACGTCCCGTACTACGTCACGGTCATAGGTCAAAGTCCATTTAACTCATCAATCAAAAAGTCAACAATTTGGCCATACCAATCACGAGGGTAAAAGCGTCAATTCACACATTAAATTGAAATATTAAAATCCTCGAATGTCCGGGGTGTTACATCCTGTTTATATTGAGTTATATTGCTTTATGATTCGATTTCCATTTCTTATGATTTTGACTTGAATGCATGTATATTTGAAAAACATAGGGGAAAACCTTTATTTGTATCCTTAATATGGTTTTGAAAATATCGTTTATTTTTCATCAACTCACCCATTAAATGTTTTCCTGTCCCTTCAGGTCGTGCCACTGAGGGAGGGACAGATCCAGAGGCCGAGGCATAGATATTCATTGCGCACCTGTACACCCGTTTGGGTAGGTTGAATAATGTTTTGTAAACTGACATATGTGATCATTTTGTGTAAAATGCTTATCCTTGGTCTATCAATGTAGAACTTGAATTGGTCTTATTTGTTAAATTTTAATCATGTTAAGGGTATTTTTGGCACTCTAGGGTAATTGTCAAACGGGAGCAGGGCATATCCCAGGATGGTCCCCGAGGGATCAGGATGGGTCCTGTCAGCTTGGTATCAGAGCATTAGGATACAGTCTGTACTTTGTACATTGACGCTTCATATATCATACTGATGTATTCCTCTTAATAGTTGATCATGCCTCCAAGACACGATCTCTGTGCACGCCTTGGGCTTCTAGATGAGGTAGTTAATGACTTGCGAAGTGTCAGTATCCAACGAGCACAACGTTTGGGAGTTACTACCTTCCGTGGGGGAGCCGACCTTGTGTAAAATACTTATCCTTGGTCTAGCAATGTAGAACTTGAATTGGTCTTATTTGTTAAATTTTAATCATGTTAAGGGTATTTTTGGCACTCTAGGGTAATTGTCAAACGGGAGCAGGGCATATCCCAGGATGGTCCCCGAGGGATCAGGATGGGTCCTGTCAGCTTGGTATCAGAGCATTAGGATAGCAGTCTGTACTTTGTACATTGACGCTTCATATATCATACTGATGTATGCCTCTTAATAGTTGATCATGCCTCCAAGACACGATCTCTGTGCACGCCTTGGGCTTCTAGATGAGGTAGTTAATGACTTGCGAAGTGTCAGTATCGAACGAGCTCAACGTTTGGGAGTTACTACCTTCCGTGGGGGAGCCGACCTTGTGTAAAATACTTATCCTTGGTCTAGCAATGTAGAACTTGAATTGGTCTTATTTGTTAAATTTTAATCATGTTAAGGGTATTTTTGGTACTCTAGGGTAATTGTCAAATGGGAGCAGGGCATATCCCAAGATGGTCCCCGAAAGATCAGGATAGGTCCTGTCAACTTGGTATCAGAGCATTAGGATAGCAGTCTGTACTTTGTACATTGACGCTTCATATATCATACTGATGTATGCCTCTTAATAGTTGATCATGCCTCCAAGACACGATCTCTGTGCACGCCTTGGGCTTCTAGATGAGGTAGTTAATAACTTGCGAAGTGTCAGTATCGAACGAGCTCAACGTTTGGGAGTTACTACCTTCCGTGGGGGAGTTCTGTTGGCCACATTTCTACTGGATGGTGGAGCTTACCAATGGTGGTATGCACTGGAGATGTCAGGCTGGACGGTTAGTAATGTGTCCTATGAGGTCTTCAGGGAGCGGTTCTTGGATCAGTACTACCCACGTTCTTTTCGGGATGCCCGAGAGACCGAGTTTCTGTAGGTCCAGCAGGGGAGCAAGACCGTGTCAGAGTACGAGTAGAGTTTTCTAATGTTGTCGTGATTTGCTTCTGCATACGTGAGTAATGAGGCGGACAAGTTTCGCCACTTCGAGTTGGGACTACGAGGGCAGATTCGTTACATAGTGACGACAGGATCTTACACTACTTTGAGGGAGTTGATTGACGCAGCTGTGAGGGTGGAGTCTAGTCTACCTGCTCCGCAGAAGACTTCTGGAGATGGACAACGTCGGGATCGTTCACATTTGTACCTTGGACCTTCGAGCCATAGGGGTTCGGAGGGAGGCCATTATGGAGGATTCTTCGTCATAATCAGGCAGAGGACGATTCGGCAGGTATAGGAGTCATCAAATGTCCGATTTCAGGCCACAACAGACTGCCACTAGTGGTACATCAGTGGGATCTAGAGATAGGCTGAGGGTGTTGAGTTGTTTTTCTTATGGAGGATCTGGACACTTTCCTAGGGAGTGCCTGTTGTTGGCTGGTGGCAATGGAGCTGGTCAGAGTTCAGCAACACAGGTACCACACTCACCCATTACTTCGGATGCTACTGGTGGTGGAGGATAGGGAGGAGTTAGAGGCGGTGACCGAGGATCACGAGGACGTGGTCGGTCGTCGGGACCATATGCCCGAGTATTTACAGTTACCGGGTAGGAGGCCAGGGCAGCTCTGGGAGTTGTGACAGGTACACTTACTATTTCTGATGTTGTTATACGTGTTTTGAAGGACCTTGGAGCTACGCATTCTTTCATTTCACGGAGTTGCGCATGCTTGTTGGATCATGAGGTGTCTGTACTTGAGTGTAATAGGTATGTTTATATAGTGAACCACATGTTGGGAGGTTGCCCTGTGAGGGTAGAAGAAGTGGACTTGGTTGCTGATTTGATAATTTTGGACTTGCGTGACTTTGATGCCATAATAGAATGGATTGGCTGTCGGAGCACTATTCTATTGGCGACTGCTGCAATAAGCGAGTGACTATTCGAAGTCCGGGTCTACTTGATGTGACTTTCCAGGGAGATCTGAAAGTTTCACCACCTAAAATGATTTCGGCTCTTACAGCTAACAAGCTACTGCATAAAGGTTGTCAGGGTTACTTGGATCACGTGGTGGACACGCGTGATACCCCATTGAGGGCAGAGGACGTACCGATGGTGCAGGAGTTTCCTGAAAAGTTTCTAGAGGAGTTACCCAGATTGCCACTACACCGTGAGATTGAGTTCATGATTAAATTACTTCCAGAGACACTACCGATATCTCAGGCTCCGTATCGAATGGCACTGGCGGAGTTGAGGGAACTAAAGGTTCAGTTGCAGGAGTTGGTGGATATGGGATTCATCCAACCTAGTACTTCACCGTGGGAAGCACCAGTGTTGTTTGTGAGGAAAACGAGGGTAGCCTACGATTGTGCGTAGACTTCAGACAACTCAACAAGGTATCAATGAGGAATAAGTATCCCTTACCTAGGATTGACGATTTGTTCGATCAGCTAGGGGGGCTAAGTACTTTTCAAAGATTGATCTTCAATCGGGATACCATCAGCTGAGTATTGCAGAGGAGGACATTCCGAAGACTGCTTTTCGGACGAGGTATGGGCATTATGAATTCTTGATAATTCCATTTGGATTGACGAATGCACCAACAACATTAATGGATTTGATGAACTGGGTGTTTAGGTCATACCTGGATAGGTTCGTGATTGTGTTCATTGACAACATCCTGGTTTATCTGAGGTTAGTATTGAATAGGCTGAGAAGGAATCAATTATTTTCTAAATTGAGCAAGTGTCAGTTCTAGTTGAATAGTATTGGCTTTTTGGGTCATGTGATCTCAACAGAGGGGATTAGTGTGGACCCCTAGAAAATGGAAGTTGTAACCAACTGGGAGAGACCGAAGACGGTATTTGAGGTTTGAAGTTTCGTATGGTTGGCAGGTTACTACAGACGGTTTGTAGATGGTTTCTCTACCATAGCAACGTCATTGACCCGATTGACCAGAAAAGGGGTTACGTTTGTTTGGGATGAACACTGTGAATAGAGTTTCTAGGAATTGAAGAGGCGATTGACTACTGCCCCAGTTCTAGCCCTTCCATATGATATTGGGGAGTGTGAGGTGTATAGCGATGCATCATTGCAAGGTTTGGGTTGTGTATTGATGCAAGCCGAGAGACTTATTGCTTACGCGTCTCTGTAGCTGAATCCAGGTGAGTTGAACTATCCCACCCATGACTTGGAGTTGGCAGCAGTGGTACATGCCTTGAAAATTTTGAGGCTCTACTTGTACGGAGAGACTTGCAGATTCTTTATGGACCACCAGAGTTTGAAACATCTTTTTACTCATAGGGAACTGAATCTAAGACAGAGACGGTGGTTCGAGCTGACTAAGGACTACGACTGCATGATTGAGTACCATCCTGGAAAAGCAAATGTGGTAGCAGATGCACTGAGTAGGAAATCTGCGGGTTCTGTAGCTCACTTGAGTATGGTGTATCTACCCTTGTTTGTGGAACTTCGAAAGACAGAAGTTATGCTTGGGTTAGATGATGCGGGAGCCTTGTTGACCAATTTTCATGTGCGACCAATCCTGATCAACCATATTATTGAGGCTCAACTTCAAGATCCTCATTTTTGTGTTCTGAGGATTGAAGTGTAAGCGGGGGACCGGCAGGATTTCACCATCAGGGACAATGGAGTTTTACTGAAGCATGGATGTTTGTGCGTGCCGGAAGTGGTAGAGTTGAGGACGGAGATCCTAAAGGAGGCCCATAGTTTAGCATATGTGATGCACCCAGGAGGGACGAAGATGTATCGTACACTTAAGGATCATTATTGGTGGGCTGGAATGAAGAGAGAGATCGCTGAGTTTGTTAGTATGTGTTTGACTTGCCAGCAGGTGAAAACAGAACGGTAGAGACCGTATGGACCTTTCCAGCCACTTCTTATCCCTGAGTGGAAATGGGATCACATCACTATAGATTTTTTGTTCAAACTACCTAGGACACAAAGAGGATTTGATGGAATCTGGGTAATAGTGGACAGATTGACGAAGTCGACGCATTTTCTGCCAGTACGTGAGACTTTTAAACCTAACTGGGTAGCTCAATTGTTCATAGATGAGATCATTAGGCTACATGGTACACTAAAGTTAATAGTGTCAGATCGGGATCCGCAATTTACGTCGAGGTTTTGGCGGAGTTTACAGAAAACTGTTGGTACGAACCTACACTTTAGCACTGATTTTCATCCATAGATGGATGGTCAGTCTGAGAAGACCATACAGACCTTGGAGGATATGATGAGAGCTTGTGTGCTGCAGTTTCAAGACTCTTGGGATACACTCTTACCTTTGATGGAGTGTTCCTACAACAACAGTTATCAGGCGAGTATCGGGATGACATCGTTTGAGGTACTGTATAGACGACAATACAGAGATGGCGGTTTTGACGCCAGAGCTCATGGATATGACCGAAGAAAAGGTCTGGATCATCAAAGAGAGGTTGAAGGCGGCACAAGATCGCTAGAAGAGTTACGCTGATCGTCGAATCAAGAATCTAGTCGCTGTTGGAGATTGGGTTTTCCTGAATTTATCCCCATGGAAATGGATTATCCGATTTGGTAGACGCGGGAAGCTGAGCCCATGTTACATTGGACCTTATGAGATTATCGAGAGAATTGGTCATGTGGCGTACAGATTAGCTTTACCACTAGAACTTGCCAGAGTGCATGATGTCTTCCATGTGTCGAGGCTCCGTAAGTACATGCGGGAGGAATCATATGTTTTTTCAGAACAACTGTTGGAACTAAAGACAAATTAGAGCTTCGAATAGCAGGTAGTACAGATTCTGGATCGGAAAGAAAATTTTTTGAGGAATAAGACGATTCCATTAGTTAAAGTGTTTTGGAGAAACCATGACGTGGAAGAAGCCACGTGGGAGCCAGAGGCGAAAGGAGAGAAAAGTTTCTACATTTGTTTGAGTAAATTTCAGGGACTAAATTTTTGTAAGGTGGGTAAATTGTAATGCCTCAGACTTTGATTAAATTGTAAATTCGGAAATTTAATGTAAAATGATCGTTTTGCCCCTGGTAAAGGGAAAGAATTTTACTTTTGACCTGGGACACTTTTTGGACCTTGGTCAATGACTATTACGTAGATCGAGACGTCATGAGTCTGTAGATAAGCGGCACGTCGAAATCGAACGTTCGACGGGAGAGTTATGGGTCACGGAATTAAATTAGAACTATGCACGCTTTTCAGGAATTGGTACAGTTGGCAAGATTTGATTTATAAAATATCCATGTTGGACCAACTGATAAGTGACAAGTGTCACTCATCTGATTGGCCCAACCCCCAAAAGGTTTGGGTTCATGTATCTCATCTTCCTCACTTCTCTCTATGTAACCCGAAAGCCAAACCCAAACACACAAACACTCACTAACCCAACCGAACCATTATACCACCATCTTATGTGCTTCGTGAGAGGCTGAGAGTGACAGAGAGCTAGAAGGGAAGGTTGAGAACGGAGGAGTACAACGGAGAAGTCACGGCAAGGTAAAACCTGAAACCCGATCTTGGATCCAAAATGCTCATTTGATTTCTAGGTCTTGTTGATCCATTTTAATGATTAGGAATTGTTCTTAGGGCTTGTACGATCTCATAGAGACGAAAAGGGAAGGCTGAGGTGGCTAGAGTCGACGGGTTCTTAGGGCTTGTACGATCTCATAGAGATGAAAAGGGAAGGCTGAGGTGGCTAGAGTCGACGGGAAACTGAGCTTGAAAATCGACCAACACTGTTCATCGTGAGAAGGTAAATTCTAGATCGAGTTTCATGTTTTTGAACCCATAGGCTAGTTTTTGGGTAAATTGCGAGTTCATAGGGACCAAAATGGCAAAAAATGGTGTAGAAATAGGAAAGTTAGAATCGGATTAGATCGCGGGTCTGGGCGACCCGTTACAGTGAAAATGGGTGGCCCGTCGAGAGGTTGAAGATGATGACGTAAGCAGGGTGACATCATCATCTGTCAAAATTTCATGAATCGTGGCCAATAGGATACTGACACGTGGCACCTGTCAGGCACAATCAGCACTGACGTGTCAGACACATGGACTAGTTAGCGTGTGACACGTGGCACGTGTCAGATCTAATAGGTGTCAGACTTGTGAGGCTGACATCATGCTGGCGCCAGCGATGACGTCAACAATGGCATCACTGTTGACTTTTTCTAACGTTAGAGTTAACTTTTAACCAGCATTGATCGAGACTTTGACAGGCGCGTAGGGATATGTGGGCATGTTTTCTGAGATGAGATTAGTCTCATTTGACAAGTTTCGATGATTCAAATCCAATGGTGGTGATTTCGGATCGATCAGAGATCGTTTGATAGGTCATTTTAGGGTTTAAAGCTTCGGAATGAGTGATCAGGATGCGTTCCCTGTATCAGAATTTTTGAGGGTTTTGAGTATGAACTTGTAGAGTCCGTTAGTGACCTTTGGATGTGTTTTGAACAGGCCCGGAGACTATAGTTTAGCTTTAGGGTAGTTACATCGCAGTTCGTTAGCACAGTGAGGACCGTGTGTGAGTGGACCTTTGGTTTATGAAATGAAATGCATGCATAACTGTTTTCACTGATTATTTATATGATTGAATTAAAATACTTTGGTATCATTCATTGATGAATTGGTGGATTTGAAATGTCGGTTATGAACTGCTTTTACATACTACGATGTTTTGGGCTTGAGACCCGTCTGGATATTATGTTAACTAGTTTTGGTATCAAACAGGGATTTTGAGAATTGGTTTAAACGGGATTTTCACTATTTTTGACTATTATATTGTACATACCATCCTTATGGGTTATAGTCTCCTCCAGACGTCTCGTAGTATCCGAGAGTAATCACAGAGCATTGCCTAAGAGGGCCGCTCCGAGGAATGGCTCAGGATCAGGATTGCTAGTTATGAATATCACCTAGGATAGTGTCCGGTGATATCACCAGGACACTTGTGGATCCTGGGGAGGAATCAGGATTGAGACCCCGGGTGGCACGCGTAGCCTTTGGACCGTGACAGTATTAGACATTTGGGATGTCGGGGATTGGTTATACGGTGTATTATTACTATTTTATATGCCCTGTTTATATTGAGTTATACTGCTTTATGATTCAAGTTCCATTTATTATGATTTGACTTGAATGCATGCATGTTTGAAAAATGGAGGGGAAAACCTTTATTTGTTTCCTTAAAATGGTTTTGGAAATATTGTTTATTTTTTATCCACTCACCCTTTAAATCTTTTCTTGACCCTCTAGGTCGTGACATTGAAGCAGGGGCTGATCCAGAGGCCGAGACATAGATATTCATTGTGCACCTATACAACCGTTTGGGTAGGTTAAGCACCATTTTGTAAACTGACATATGTGCTCATTTTGTGTAAAATACTTATCCCTAGTATGGCATTGTAGAACTTGAATTGGTTTGTTAAATTTTAATCTCGTTAAGGGTATTTTCGGCACTCTAGGGTAATTGTTAGACGGGAGCAGGGCACATCCCAGGGTGGTCTTCGGGGGATCGAGATGGGTCCTATCATCGATTCCCGTGTAGTAGCCCTGAAGGGTTACAAAATAAAAAAAAAACGTGTGAGTGCACAAAAAAAAATTGTTTTGAAAACATTCAGCTTTTACCCTTCGTTTTCCAAAAACCATTCATGCATGCAAAAAAATCACAAATCAGTTTAACCAGGAAATATGAACACGTCATAACATATGAATCTATTACATCAAAGCCACATAACCCAACCACATCCATTGTCACATCAATCCTTACATTTCAGGGTCAATCTATCCTCGACTCTCAATATCAAACATCAAACCATTGCCCCATTGACAGACACATCACAAGTTCACAACAAACACTCAACAACGATGCGCAAGCACAATAGCAATCATCAAGTGCACCACATCAATCATCATATCACAAGTGTACTACCGGTAGGCAATATACTCGGTAATTAGAGCCCTACTCGACGTCCGAGTGACGCCGATTCAAGAACTAGAGCCTTGCTCGATATCTGAGTCATCACAACAACACAAGACCAGAAAATCCATGTGGGACCATATCAGTATCATAATCATAGTCTATAGTCTCAGGATCTAGAGCCCCTAGCTCGACGGTTGAGACCCACATCCAACAAGCATTATCAAGAAACACATGTTCATATCACAACTTACTATCACAAGTCATCACTCATAGCATTCATACCACTAACACATACACACGTCATATCTCGATATCACAAGTCAAATCCACAATCATCACAATACCAAGGACCCACATGTCTATATCAATAACAATTCAAACCATAATTCCATATCTCGGACCTCAGCCCAAAACCACCATTTAATCAAACCTCGTAAAATGTACAATAAAATATTCATCAAAAATCCATATAAAATCCCAATTACTCAAATATCACCAAATTCACATAGAAAACCATTTAAATCATGTAAGTATGCATGCATAATAGTAGAAAGTCCACTCACACATACCGCTGCTTGCTCAAACACGATCCGTAAGCCAATCTGAACCCTCTGGGATGTCCGGGCCTATCAAAGTCATATCCAAGGGTCACTAACAATCCATATAAGCCCATACAAGAAACCCTCAAAAAACCCAAAAATAGAATACTCATCCCGAACACACTTCCCGATGAGAAAAACCTCCAAAATACCAACCAAATGATCTCAGATCGACCTAAAACTATCACCATTGGATTCAGGACGTCAAAACTTTTCAAACCTGACATCTGACAACGTCTGAAAACATGCCATGCGGCACCCCCTAGTTGGTTGGATGTGTCACCACCTAACATGTGCCATGTGTCACATGGTGACGTCATCCTAACGCCACTTCTGACGACATGCTGACATCATCCTGCCATGTCACCTCTGACAATATTTAACAATGCGCCACATGGCACTAACCCTGGTTTACCATGTGGCCTGATATGATGACGTAGCTTGCCACGTCATCGTTATCTACCTCCAGCTGGGTCGACCCGCGACCTTGTAACAGGTTATTCAACCCGTAAGCTTGACCCAGTTCGTTCTTCGCTATTTTACAACCAAAATCCAAAATTCTTTCACCGTTCTACTCATAATCTACCCAGAAATTGTCCTACAGTGTTAAATCTGAGAAACCATACCTAAAAACGTTGAGCCAAGCTCGAATCCTACACGGCCGTCCTTCGAGCTTCCATCTGAGCTCATCCTTACGTCCATTTTGTCTCCTTTTTGTCCCTATGAGCTCACATGAACTCACAAAGCATAACCATGGCCTTAGTCTCACATTCTAGCATCGAAAATCCAAAACCCAAATTCAAGACTCATGGTTTACCTGGTATCTTCCTGGGTTCCAGCTCCCTATTATCCAACTAGTGCCCAGCATCCACTCCCTTTCCTCCTTAGTCAAAAATCTCACTTTTAGCCTCACTCTAGGCTCCTCAAATCTGCCCAGAGAGAAGATGATAATGTGGGAAAAGTGGTTTTGGGGTGGTTCGGGGTGTGCCTGGAAAAATGGGAGAGTGAGGAGATATGGATAAAGTGTAAGGGTCATAGGATGAGTGACTAGATTTTTTTAGACCCCACAACAGACAAAAAAAATCCACCTTTCTGGTAAAACGTGTGACGAATAATCCGATTAAATCGTTCTAGATTCGTAGTTTCACTATACGACGTCCAAATTTGACGTGTCACATGTCTACGTAATCGGAATCCCTCGATCAACACAATGGACCTCAATCCACATGAAAATAACCTCCCGGTAAAAAGTAAACATTTTTTCTTCTCTAGAGGCAAAATCTCCAATTTACCTCGACTAAGCTCGATTATTCTCACTAATCTCAGGGTAATCCCGTGATTACGGGTTGGGTCGTTACACTAATGCACAGAGATGATGTCCCGACTTGGTGAGTCGCGAACCACACTTAGATGGTATATTCTGAGCACCAATCGCTACCTAAGGAAATCCGATTGTATTGGAATGGAAATGGAAGTACAAGTATAGGAATGTAAAAGTGCTGGAATTGAATAACGACTGAAATTACAAGTGCATATAATAGTAAATTATATCTTTAACATGTCAAGCCTCTAAGGAGCAGGAAATTCAGGAAATCTTCAACTGAGATAAACATCAGTTGGAAATCATGTCATGAGATGGCATAACACTCAAATGCGAAAGTGAGACGTCAAAAATGGATGTTTGAATTCCTCTGTAACCTTCCGTATGTCGGTAGTCGAGATGGATATTTGTAAGATGGTGGCTGGAAACTGTCTGTGAACCGGTAGTTGGAATGACTGTCCGTATGTCGGTGGTCAAGATGATTGTCCATATGTCAGTAGTCGAAATCACTATCCGTATGTCGGTGGTCAAGATGATTGTCCATATGTCAGTAGTTGGAATGACTATTCATATTTCGATGGTCAAGATGATTGTCCATATGTAGGTAGTCGGAATGACTATTCGTATATCGATAGTCAGGATAACTGCCTGTATGTCGGTAGTCGGGATGACTATCTATGTAATCGGTGGCCAGAGACTATACATGAGCTGGTATTCGGAATGACTATTCCTGAGCTAGTAGTCTATAATATCAACCCTTATAACACTGAGTGGTTAGAAAGAAGGTTGATCTTCTGTGAACCTCAGCCTAAAGTCCAAGAATGGTTAGGCAAGTGCATAAATGACTCGAAGGGGTGAGAATATAAGCTTCTTCCTGATTTCCTAGTTCGAAGGAGCAGTTTTTTGCCACAAGGGCGAGCTATTTATAAACCATGAAACCTTGGTTAAAAGTGTTTATAGGTTCAGAAACTGATGGAGATCAATTTGATGTGGTTGATTGGTTGATTAGTTGTCCTTTGAGAAGTTGAGTTGCTCCCTATTTATAGGCGGTGAAGGAGCTTGCCTCTTGTAGATTAGGGTTTCCCAGTGGGTCCCGCTTTTTCGTTTATCCTGTTGGAACACTCCCCCTTGCCTCATTTTTCTTTGGTTTCTCTCTTAGCACCGCCCAAGCTTACTTCCTCTCCACATTCGAGCTCGCTGGGATAGGCTCGTGTGTTTTTGGACTTTTAATTCCATGAGTCAACGTCTTAGGCCCAGAGGGGTTTTTTTGGGTGTAAACATTAACCTCTGAATTTGAAATGCTTTAGTTATAAATTATTTTAAATTCACACGATCACATCCTATGCCTTTCTCTTACTCCACATGTACCTGTGGCGGTTCTAAATACAGTTCTTCCATAACTCTCTCATTCTTCCTACAAACTCATCGTTTCTCCATGCTTTCTGGCAAAATCCTGGCTTCCAAACTGGCTCCGCAACGAAATGATAAGGATAATTTTTTTGACTCCCTTGTCTCGTCACCTACCGTCGCAACTCCATGGTTCTTCAGTTCAGGCTTTGAACCCCATTCAAGAGCTTCTTGTGACATCTTGGGGTCCCTCGAGGATGATGGTGAGGTCGTTCAAGGTCCCTATTTCATGACTTATTCAAGTCGTTGTTGAGCTTTTGGTCCTTGTTAGAAAGGCTTTCCTTCGAACAAAGCTATAACTCTCAGCCTTCACCTAAAAGATTTCCAACCTTCTCTCATTGATCAGTGGAGATCATTTCCATGGGAGAACCTAGACCCTGCATGGAAGCATCTCTTCCCTTGTCTAGGTCATGCAAGTTTTGCACATCCCTGGGGATAGTGGGTTCAGAGGATGCAGTAAATGTTTTTGGAGGAACTCTGGAGTAATGGCATATATCACTTGGTGAGCCTTTCCACTATGTCGATCAACCCTGATCCTGGTCTTTTGTTCATGGCTCTATGCTTTTAGAGCTGCAGCACAAACATGTTTGATTTTCGAGTCGGACCTATCACACTAACCCTTTTGGATATGGCCCTTCTATTCGGGTTGTCCCCATCAGGAGATGTGGCTGACCTTACCTTTTCCTTTTCGTCCAACTCTGATGTAGGTCATGGTCCTCCAATCGTCAGGTTTCCCCTGACTGTTCCTTTAGTGCTTTGTTTCGCAATTCATGTCTATTTCTGCCCATTTGTTGGGAACGAAAAACTCAAAATTGAAAATGAGATTGAGAAAGATGGGCCTCCTGGTCCTTACTTGGGCTCTGTCTACGAGAAAATCAAGTTCCACCCCTTGTGGATGGACTGGTTTATGTTTCCTAACACCATAAGGAGTCATCCAATAGTCTAAGCGTTAGCATCTTGTTCAAACGTAGCCCTAGGGCCCCTTGTTCGGGCCCACATGTACAATGTTCTGCGTTCCATAATTCTTTATCCCGCAGTTCTTCTCAATGGTCCCCTATGGATGATCCAAGTATGGTTGAACTGGGAGTTCCCTCAGTTTCAAAGTTGTACCATCGAATACCCTGATGATCAACTCTGTTCTGATACCTTTGGCTCCTATCTCCTTCTCTACTAAAAATTACATGTCTTTCTTTAGTATGCTATTTTCTCTCCTCGAGAACATTGGGAAGCTAGTGTGGTTAGGATATTTCCTCGGTTCCGAGAAGGAGGTTTCATTTGTTTGTTGGCAAACCCATCCTGCGGGAGACTCCAAGCTCGTGACTTCATGAGTTGCATCCTTTTCCATGATCTTCTTAAAGGTGGTGCTAAGACCAATAGATCGTCCCCTGGCTTCGAAGTGTACCAGCCGAATTACTGAGCTCATTAGGTCGGTTTCTACCAGGCTATCCTTGTGTTGCATGTGAGAGGTGTGAACACTAGCACATCGTTTCGTTTGGGGACCTTTAATCTGAAACTAGCCAACACCACTCGGGACTTTCTATTAAATGTTCTAGTGGTCTTCCTAGTTGCCATGGAAGCCTTCTAAGGGTGTACATATGCTTTTGACTCGTGTTGACTTCCTACTTTAGGGAAAACTTCAACTTCACCCCTAGGAAGGTATGGACCCGCCAATTCTTAATGTTGGAGCGGGACACAAGCTTTGACCAGGATGTCTCTGTTCTAGTCGAACACATAAAGTTAGAGGACATCCACGTTTTCCTAGGTATTACTCTTCACATCCTGTGCTCCATTTTTTGTTACCTCATGTCCTCTTATATGTGTATTTGTGCAGTTATTTTGAGCGGGGAATGGTTAGCAGTGGCCCCAGCTAGTAGTTTCCTCTCTCGAATCGAGGATACTTCGTACAATCCCACCATTCTTGACCGGATGGCGGTCGTAAGAAATTAGATTTCTCCAGACACCCTATCCCTGGCAGCATCAACAATGACAATTGTGTTCCATGTTCCTTCTAGACCCTTGGCTCCTCTGTTCCCAGGCGGTGCTGCTTCAGTCATGCCCTTGGTATGCCTTTGCTCTTGAATTTCTTTCTTCATGACGCATTCCCATTCTGATGTCCGAATTGATTCCTTTATTTTTCAGGCTAGCATATCCACAGAACTCGAGCGTCTGGATTCTTCCCATTCTGATGTCCGAATTAATTCCTCTATTTTGCAGGCTAACCTATCCACTGAACTCGAGCATCTGGA
This sequence comes from Prinsepia uniflora, assembly GCA_032719365.1. Lineage (NCBI taxonomy): Eukaryota > Viridiplantae > Streptophyta > Magnoliopsida > Rosales > Rosaceae > Prinsepia > Prinsepia uniflora. The sequence goes on along the minus strand of CM064865.1, from coordinate 22,626,595 downwards.
TTCAGATGTGGCTTACTTCGCTTCATTTTCATCTCGTATTACACATTCCTCAAGTCCAGGATCATTTGAGCTCGTGGCGGCCGAAATGTGATAGGCTCTTTCATGGCTAGAGATAAATGCTCCGATGTGGAAGAGTTAATCCGAGTAGTGGAAATCCTCTCTCGGTCCACCTATGTGGCCATGTCTACCTCTCGCTTGTTGGTGTTGTTACTTGAAGATTTTCAAAGGTTCCTTGCTTATGCTTGTTCGAATCAATGTCCTCCTCCAACAGATATTCCTACTCGGGTCGAATTAGATGGCCTTCGTCAGAACTACCTCATCGCTCATAATGAATTTGTTCGTATTGGAGGCAGGTATCGTGATTTGCTTCATGAGGTAGAAGTTCTTCATTCTCGACTCGCTGAGGTTGAAGCTGCATGTGCACAATTCCAGCAGTAATATGAGCTTGCTAGCAATCTTCAAAGTAAGGTTGTTATCTTATTCAACAACTTATGGGACTTATGTTGATAGAATATCAACTAACTAGGTCTAGATCCGAAAGATTACTTAGACCAATCCCAGTCCACCGTCAAAAGCCCATCATGGCATGGAAGGCCACTTGGAGCAAGATTAAGACCATTATCAAGGTCCTTGAAGGAAACTCATAAAGGCCCATGTACAAAGCCCACCCATGTAGAACATGACCTAACCCTACGCAATTGCCTATAAATAGGGAGTCATCCTCCGTTATAAACACATCAGCTTATCTCTCTCTTTCTATACTAGAGCTCTCACATTTCTCTACATCTTACTCTTCCTCTAGACTACATTTCAGTCTTCCTCTTGGGCTCAAAGCCTAATGTATCACGTACAAGCATTATTATTGCTACTGAGAAGATATACCACCGTGTGCGTAGCCTAATTCGGGTGACCACGTATATCTCGTGTTCTCTGTGTGTGTGCAATCTTCATGTATGTTTAGGTCCAGTTCGGATCAAACAGACAGTGATGTTGATAGGACCCTTCCGGTAATCCCCCTCAATTAGATTGGGAGGACCTGCTCTCGTCTGACAAGTCATGCAAACTCACTAAATTGCCCTCGAAATACTTAAGTATACTTACCACGTGTTAGACAAGGGATAGGATATCCAGAGTATGCAAAACTACATGATGCCTCAACCTTTAGACATCCCGCGTCCGCAATCAACTTGGAGGGTGTCAAAACCAATAAAAAGTGTGAGTGGACAAAAACAAAGGTTGTAAAAACATAGTTCCAAAATAACCCAATTCCCTCCGTTTAACAAAACTATGCATGTAGCAAATTTATCAATAAAACAACAATCTTAGAATACATGCAATATAATAAAATCCAACAGTTTCAAATAAACCTGTCAAATGTAAACTCACATCAAAATCAATGCACATACGTTTAAGCCGAGCATAAGCATAACAACCACGATGAATCAATTCATGCACAACTACACCAGTCACACAGAACCCATCACATTGTACCAGCTGATCATATTGAGTCAACCATCATATCGACTAACCATCCTCGATGTCTACATACAGAATCATCAAATCACAAAATCGCTCGGGGATACAACATCTGAGGGCCCACCCAGGGATACAGCATCCATGTGTTCTACCACACGTCATATCACATAACCACTCGAGGACTACGTAGACCAGCTCGACGTCCAAGTGGCCACCTAGGGATACAACATCTAGGTGCCAACCGTGCATCTCAACCACTCAAGGATACAACGTCTGAGTGGCCGTCCAGGGATACCACATACCACAACCATTCAGGGATATAGCATCCAAATGGCTGCTTAGGGATACATCATCTAGGCGTAATCCAACAATATGATCATACCACATGTACCCTGAATCCAATAAGCCTATTCCGCATCAACTCCATTTCCATAATCCAAACCAGATTCAAATACCTAATCAACAACATCACAATCACATGAACAAGATATAACAAGTATAAAAATGCATGCATAGAGTTAGCAAAAAAAAAAAGTCCACTCACCGTACCACCACTCGCTCGAAACACGAACCGTAATCCAATCCAAAACCTCTGAGACATCAGGGCCTGTCCAAATCACACCCAAGGGTGACTATCAATCTATACAAGTCCATATAATAAACCCCCAAAACCCCCGAATAGAATTCTCATCCTGAACAAGCTTCCCGAGGAGAAACCCTCTAAAACATCAACTGAATGATCTCTGATCGCCCTGAAACCACCACCATTGGATTTAGGACGTTGAAACCTTTCAAACAAGACCGGTTTGATCTCGAAATTCATGTCCACACGTCCACACACGCTGGTTAAATTCTGGTCAACGTTAGTCAACGCTGACATCAACTGCTGACGATAGACCTAGCTAACGTCACTACTGACGTCACCTGTTAATGTCTGCCTCACATCTAACAGCATGACAAAATCTGAAAACCTACCACATGGCACTACCCGACAGGTGCCACATGTCACCCTCTGACACGTGCCACGTGTCACATGTTAACGTCATCCTGCCACGTCACTCTGACAACCTTGACAACTCACCACGTGGCACCACCTGATTTTCCACATGTCCTAACAATGATGATGTGGACCGCAATGTCATTGTCTCCCACCTCCATATGGGTCGACTCGAATGACTGTAACTGGTCGTTCAACTCAGTTCCAAACCCAACTCGTTCTCCCTCGTTTCTCAACCGTTTCTCTCCATTTTTCACCAATATGCTCATCCTTCACCCAGGAACAATTCTATGGAAACAAAAATGCAAAAATGTATGATAAGTCATGAATTAAACATTGTTTCAATGTTCATCCTTATCTCCATTACTTGTCTTTTCGATTTTAATTGTACTATAATTGTACAAACAATAAGAGAAAAAGATCCATTTTGTGAGACTTGTGTAGATTATGAAAGTTAAGCTAATTCTAAAGAGAATGCAAAAAGAATGGAGGAAATCCGAGCCAAAATAAAGGAATAGCACCAAAATGCAGTTAAGGTTCCTAGTTGAAATCCCAATTGAGGCCCTCTCGGGTTTTGGCTTTGAATTTGCATTTTCCAATGTCTTGGATGTGATCAAGTTGCCCAAATAATCTCCAGGGGTTCCAATGAGGTGATAGCATGTGTCAAGACAATCAAGATTAACCTAGAAAAGTGGTTCTTGCCTTTCTTGGCCGAAAGGCACTCCTAATCCTATAAGGAGTGTGTGTGTGTGTGTGTGTGTGTGTGTGTGTGTGTGTGTGTGTGTGTGTGTGTGTGTGTGTGTGTGTGTGTGTGTGTGTGTGTGTGTGTGTGTGTGTGTGTGTGTGACTTTGTGGACCAATCTTGCCAGCCTTGCAAGTCTAGATTAAGTGGGCTATTTCAGAAATTATGACCTAGAATCTAGCTAGGAAAGTTGTCCAAAAGATCCATTAAAATAAGGGTTCTTATCTGTTCCTTGGAACTCAAGAAACTAGGATTTCTTGCCTTATTAAGTTCCTACTTTTTCGGGATTTGGGGCAGCTGTCCTTTGGACTATTTTGCATTCCATTCTCAATGAGGAATGACATGGATTGACTTGGATAAGAAGACTTAAATATGTCCTAATCAAATCTTGAAGTTAAAGTTGCAAGAAAGAAGGAAAATGAAGTTTCTTGGAAATCAAGAAACAATCATAACTCTCAACTAGGGTTAATTTACCCTTAGCCGCAATTTTTACCTTCTTTATTTTATTTTAGGACTTGTGATCTGACTTGGAAATATATTAAATCAATTCCTAGTCAAATATAAAGTCAAGATGTGGATTAAATAAGGAAAGGAAGACTCCTTGTTCAAAAAGGAACCAAAAAATGCGGCAAAGCCCCTTTTTCAGGGCTAAGTGTGTTTCCTTCCTAGTGTAGGCTTTTGTTTTCCCTTTCTTTTAGGGAGATGCTAGGGAAGGTGTTAGGGGATATAAATAGTTGTTTTCTCATTATTTTTGGACGTCAAATTTACCTCCTAAGGTCCCAAAACTCTGCTGAAATTCAGTCTCAAATTTACACATAAAATAGCCACAATTTTCCCTTTGTTCTTGCTTTTGATTCAAGTTTTGCAACTTCTTTGTGACGTGAAGCTTGGGGGAAGAAGAAGTGTTTGTGCCACTTCTCTCACGCATTGTTCATCTTAGTATTTGTGTTTCTCAATCTCTAACCTCTTTAAGTTTATATACATTCAATTATGATGTTTGTTAACTTAGATATGTGTGAGTAGTTTCTTTAAGGATTGGGGATGTTTGAAGCCCTAGCCATATTAGTTCATAATTAGATTTTTGGTTGTTGATTATGGTTGTTATGTATGCCTTTATTTGTTGAATTACTGTGCTTCATGAACTTAATTTATGCTTATAAGTTTGAACACCTTATTTATGTATAATTGTCGATGTAATTGCTTGACAGATCACCTTGATATTTGTGTTCACACTGCAATTTGTAGCATCACGTTTAAGGGGGGGACTCTTATTCGTAATCTAAACTCATGACTCCCTAGGACTGCACATCACTCTTCTAGGGATAATGTAGTGTCATTAAATCTTCTTCATGTTTCATGCATTATCACGCACCATCGGTAATAGTTATTTAAGGACGGGTACATCACGCTTAAACATGCAATTTAAGAGAAGATAATATGTGTAGGGTGAGCCTTAGCTGGACCCCTGCACTGGCACTTAATTAAGATACATTCATAATTAATCTAATCAACAAAATCTAAGGAGAACTATAATTGGTAAAGGCGGATAACATGTCCTAATTCGTCCTAATCATCCAATCAACTTTCAAATCAAGTTTTCATCATTTTGCACTTTGTTTTCATCATCTAATTTTGTTCTCATCATTACTAAAAATCCCCAACGTTTTTGTGCTCTTAATCAAGTTACTCAATTCTAAACTAAGTGGATTCACGTTGAACAAGTCCTCAAGGGATCGATCTTTGCAAACCTACTATTCTCGTGATACGATTTTGTGCACTTGCAAAGTACTACACTAGGAGTTTATCATTCATAATTTCTTGGTTGATAAATCTTCTATCAATATACCTAACAATACTTGTCCAAACTCGATTCTTCACGGTTCAACTTCCAACATCCACCTAGGGCCATTCCAGCGTCCTTCCTGCATGTTCCTTGGCCCTATGCACTGGCAGGAACTCACAGAAGATCACCATGGCATCAGTTTCAAGTTCCAAACTTTCAAATCGAAAACATCATTTTCAAAATTCACAAGTTACCTGTTTTCTGGGTTTCTCAGGCATCCTTCACGGCTATTCGTCCTTCATTGTCTTTCTTTCCCTCTTAGTCACTCTTTTTTCCCTCACAAAACCCATAAAAGATGGAAGAATCCAAGAGATGAGGGTGAGGTGGCAACCCTTTGATTAGGGGTAAAACGACCATTTTCCAATTCCTCGGAAGTCCAGGCTGTTACAATCTATCCCCCTTAAAGAATTCCATCCCCGAAATTTACACTTGCCTAATGTTCACAGTTGTGGGAAGCCAATACCACCTCCGACTTGAGGCTTCCATGTGCAGGTCCACGTCCAAAGTCCATCTACTGTACACGTACCAAATCAACATCACCCGGCGTAAACAACCACTTACAGTCTATGCCAAACTCGACTAATCCTCAAAAATTGTACATGATAAGAGAATGATCAGACTGCCACTAAAATTCCAAAACTCAACTCTCGAGCCTCGCTTGAGGTATTAACACTCATCAACCTCACCTGCCATCACGACGGTGTAACTCAGAACCCAATCTGACATCTTTGCTCTCTATGAGCAATAACAAATCATTTTTCATTAGCATGTCTCACCGTCCATAATACCTATTTTTTCCCGAGTTCCTTACCAAAATCCGACTTGCACCTGTCTCCTTACGGTACTACGACTTACCAAGACACCAACTCTGTGATACTAACTCTTCTCAAGTCCCAATCCGACATCTAACTCATTAAGAGTGCATCTTGACCACACTGAATACTTGCTCTTGCCAGGATAATTACAAATCAGTTCCACTAGGGTTCCTTTGCCAACAACCATGGCTCAGAGCTCCAAAGTTTTTTCCCTGTAGAGAACAGTATTCGATGCCTGGTCCAAATATGGTCCAAATATGGTCCAAATATCTCAAAGTAATGTCCACCTCGGATCCAACCCGATTACCATATGGCTACCATGCCAATTATGGTCCAGCACTGAACCGTATCCGTCTGATCCTAGATCCGAACAAACGCACACTAATCTCGAAATCCTCGCCAAGTTCTCTTGGTCACCTGACCAACACTTGAGACATGTCCCTAACGTACTCCCTAAGAACTCCCAAGAAAAACCGTTCAGTTCACTAACCAATCTAACTCTTGGTTATCTCCAAAGGTCAACTGATTTACATCTACCCAAACGTACCAATCCTAAGAGAAAAGTCCCATCAGTCACTTACCTCGACCCCCATCTTGATGATGTGTAGGGTCGTATCCTGAAGCTGTGCTAGAAACATCTAATCCAGCAATATACGTCTCACAGAGACACTGCTCAACAACACTCCACAGTTATCTACCACCAGCACAATCCCTCCGTCCGAACGTATAAGAGATAACAAGCCTGCAAACATCCTACTCGAGGCATTGACGACTATACTCACCTTTCTTCAATGCTACACAAATGTATCATCATCGTTAGTCAATCAGCTGTATCTGTCTCCTCTACCTCGAGTTTGACTCCCTCAGAGTACCAACACATAAGGCTCAGGTGATTTATAAAGATCCTGTACAATTCAGCAAGAGATAATAAGTCAAACTCTTATGTACATGTGTGACTGCGGAAAGCTCCCAAACATGGGAAACTAGGTCATCTCAATACATCCCAACCGCCTAGCTACATAAGCAAAATCTTCACGAGCAACGCAAGTGCACCATCTAAACCCGCATATTGATGCATCACTGTCATTTCCAAAACCTCCATTATCATCCAAGATAGTCAAACTAGAGTAGTAGTCAATCATTTCTCAATTCCTAAGAACCCTGCTCACACAAACCATCTCAACAACAAAATCATGACTAGAAAAAAAACACTGATCTAACCAAATTGATATTTGTTCACCTGGGCGTACCACCACCTCTCCTAAGGGCAATCAGTTCTAGGTTTCAGTATTCCACATGTGCCTTTGCACCTCTTGCACGTCATGGTAGTAGCCACAACCCCATGTCTAAAGCGATCCAAACACTTTTGGAAGACTTGGTGCGTCATGTCCATCAATGTCGTTGGGGTGTTAGTCAACCCAAATGGTACAATCCATAACTCATAATGCCCATATCGAGTCCGTAAGTGGTTATTGACAAGTCCCATCCCTAATCCCCTTAGATTATCATGAGATGACCAGCTCACGTCTAACACCAGGTGTCAGACAAGGGATAACATCGTGACCCAAACAGGGTTTCTAGAGTATGCAGCTTCATGTGATGCCTCGGTCTCTACTACAGCTCGCATCCCCGATCAACTTGAAGGGTATCAAAACCATTAAAACTGTGAGTGAAAAAAATAAGTGTTTCAAATACATTTCAGGAAAATAAATTTATACCTTCCAATTAAAAGCATGCATGCATCAGAAAACATGTAATGTCAAATGCTTTCTTAACTAAGTTATGTTTGTTTTCAAAACCGAAATATGTGAAAACATCTGGACTCTAAACAATAATCGAAAACATGACCAAGCCTCGTATCCATCGTTAATCTCATCTCATATCATCATCAGTCACTTCATCTTCAATCTCATCTTATATCATCACCAGTCACGTTCGAGCATGTCATCGTGAACAAATCTACGGCCAACGTTCATATTGTCGTGAAAAAATTAACTACTGATGTTATACATAAGCACTCCTGAGCCGAGCCTCTCATGGCGGCTCGTTAACAGGCAGTGCATTGTGACCTCTTCGGGGGGGATACATTGCATCTCGTAGGTGAGCAACATATCATAAGGACCTCTCCGGGGAAACACATTCACAACCGAAGTCAAATCAATATCAAGAGGATGGTCTCAATAAAAATAGTTATCAAACCTCATAAACACATTTTCACAAAAACTTTGCTTTCAAAACAATCATTTGTCTCACGTAGGGTCTCAGCTCAAAACCAAATCTCATAAATCATTTCACTAGCATTTATTTCAAACATCTCAATAGGGCCTTTGCCCAATGCATAGCTTTCACAAAGCAGTTTCCGTAAAACCATCGTAAAACACTGTCCAGAACTCATTTCACAAATGATAATCTTTCATTCAAATTCACATGGAATCACACTCTGACTCAAACATCCTTCCAATAGGGTCACAAGCCCGAAACAACATTTCATAAATCGAAAACCTTTTCAAATCCCAATATTCAAATCCAAAAATCATCATTCAAAGCATAATGAAAACCTTTCATTTCCAAACCATCATTCCAATCACCTTTAGTGAAATCTCAAGCATGTAGAAAACTCGGCCTAAGCCCAAAGTATAACACAAAGTATAAATCTCGAAATACGTGCACAATAACATTTTCCACGAAAATTATCAACAATCATACTCAAATCAATATGTAATCATTGCATTTCAAACCATGATCATAAGAAATTTAAAATATTTATGCATGCACCATATTTATAAACAAATGCCCACTCACACACGGTCCATGTTGCACACTCAAAACCCGCGCTATAAGCCAATCCGAAGCTTCTGGAATCACTTGACCTGGCAAAGTTACACTCGGGGGTCACTAAAAATCTATACTAATTCATACGTAAACACCCCTTAGACCCTAGTACATAAACGTGACCCAAACACACTTCCCGAGGAGAAAAACCTCCAAAACACCCATCAAACAATCTCTGATCGACCTAAAACCACCACCATTGGATTTAGAACGTCGAAACCTTTAGAACAAGTCCCATTTAACTTTGATATTCGGGCCCACACGCCCACACACGTTGGTCAATAAAAGTCAACGCTAACGTCACCCTGCTGACGTCGGCCTAACATCTGACAACCTGACAACTTCTAACATCTTGCCACGTGTAGTGCCACGTTACTCTGAAAACTCTGACACAATGCTACGTGGCACCACCTCACTGGTCCACGTGGTATGATATCGCTGATGTGGACTTGCCACGTCAATGCTGACTCAACCTGACACCTCACTACGTGCCACCACCTGGTTGGCCATGTGCCTGACAAGATGATGTGGCTTTCCACGTCATCCTCATCTTTCTCTCGTCAGGTCTACCCGAACCATTATAACGGGTCGTTCAACCCGAATCGTGACCCGGTTGTATCTCCTTCATTTCTCAACCATTTACACCATTTTTCCACCTTCTACTCGTAATCTACCCAAAAATGGATCTATGGACAGAGAATTGAGAAACGTACCTGAAAATGGCTAGCCAAGCATGAACCTTCTCGGCCAACTTTCGAACTCGTACCCAAGACTATTCCAGCATCCGTCCTTCTTAGTTCTTGGCTCATTTCACTCGCGCAATCACAGCGAAGACACCCACGGTCTTAGTTTAGGGTTACAACGCCTTAAATCCAAAACCCAAGATGTAACCAAAACGAGTTCACGGGTTTTACCTGGTTTCTGGGTTTCTGAGCAGGCTCCAAGGCTCCGCCATCCACCGCCATCCCTCTCCTTCTCTCAACATCACTCTTAGCCTCTCTCAAGCAGCCCAACTGCTGAAGCAAGGAATAAAATGGTGGGTGAGGGTTTTTGGGTTTGTGTGTAATGAGAGAGTGAGAGTGATGATGGATGCATGTATGTGGAAAGGGGCCAATGAGACGAGTGACACTTGTCACACATCCATTGGTCTAGAATAGATATTTTGGTCCTATAAGTCAAACACCAAAAGTCAATCGTCTCATAATTCGTGCAATTGTAAAATCCTATTTAACTGTTCTAGACCCGTAGAATTTCCATACGATATCCAACATCGATGTGCCACCTATCTATGTAATTTCAATCCTACGATCTACGCAATAGACTTGGTCAATGTGCAAATGACCTCCCGGATCAAAATTCACATTTTCCTCCTCCAATGGCAAAATCGTCATTTTACCTCCATCATCCGATTAATCTCAATTTAATCCTTGATTAACCTCGATAATCACAAAAATTCGAGACGGCTCGTTACAATTATAGGAATATCCAATTCCTTAATCCTCAACTGATGGTCTCCTAATTCCTCTGATGCAGATTTGTATACAACTTCATGTTGTACACATCAACGTCACGCAACACCAAGTACCATATGTTCCTCAACAAGTTCAACTTTTACAAGCTCATACATCCATGGAATCCAGAGGTGATGGGCACATGAAGAAGGGTCTAAACACTTCCACGATAAGGACTACTAGTTCCACGTTATTCCTTCATTCAATTGCCGAACGGTAATCCCAAAATCCCAGGGTGCAATCCATCTCCCGCATAAACGACACTGGGGCTCCCCAAAAAATCATCATAAGTCAAACGAACCCCAACTCTGCTAAGTCCTACAGCTGAACCCTCAATTCTCTTTACTCTGCCGGTACCATCCGACGCGGAGGTTGCGAAATGGATTGAGTACCCGAAACCTCCTCCTGAGGTGACAACCACGTAAATCCTCTAACAATGCATCCAGAGACTACTGCCTAACCGGTTTCTTCCCAAGTTCACCATGTTATCTAGGGACATCATAACACAAGTCTAATAGCCTTTACAGCTATTTTATAGTCACCTTTCAGCTTCCAAAGCTGAACTAACTCCCAAAAGAAGTAGTTAGGACTACCAAATACAACTGGGTCCTCAAGCACTCACAGAGGTGTAACGGGTAGCTCACAAATCCATGCCTAGGATCAAGTCCCAGTTAGAGTACTGATACTCGTGTCCCAACTCAATGGGATCAACTTGAATAAACAAGAATGTAAATTTTTGAAAGTAAAAGTACGTGGATATGTAATCCATCGATACTCGTGCATCTAAGCCAAGATAAACGAAACACCTGTCTTTTCTCCAGGTGTAGTACGTGTGTCCAAAAGTCCCACTAGACTAGAAAAATAATTGTAATCTCAATTGGACCTCTCGGGATCCTCTTCGTCCTGCTCATCGTCCACTACGACTCGCAAGTCTGCCACTCGATGAATCAGAGATAGAAGCATCCCTCTGCAAGGCTCCTTGGAAAATGCATACACTAGATGCCCTTGGCGTCAATCAGAAACATCTAATCGCTATTGGGATTCTATCAAACTAATCTCCCTCAGAGATGCCACATCTACCAAAGTCTGGAATATGGTAAATCCTTCAGCCACCACCATCGCTTGAGTCTTACTTTACAGATTCGACGCAACCCAACGAAGCATTAATACCTTAATCATTGTTGCACTAAGTGCGAACCGGGCCAATCCAGAAACCTCTGCTCGTACTGAGCAACAATCATATACCTCTGCATCGAAGGCAGGAACTCTACCTCTCAAGCTTCTCGATAAAACGGGGGGTGAATGTGATGTATAAAAGTCTCGATGGTCACATCCAACTCCGTAAAAGCAATATCTATCACCATCTTGTGCGAAACCAACTGAGAGGTACACTTCTATCCGTACCATATGCTCAAGAGGGCAGCCTATTTCCAGTACCATTCACTCAAACATAAGATCCACTGATCGGTCGCCATGGGATCCAATCCACAAGTGCCACTTTCCTGGTAATTTCGCTCACCTGTACTCGAATTAGGGTTATCAACAACCTCTGTCGCTTCTAGCAACACATCCATCTGGATCGATCATCGGTCATAAACTCCAAATAATCATTATCCTACGATCCAATCAACCAGAAAATCCACTGCTCCAAGTCGTTGGGCCCACACAAAAATTGGCCCTTCTCGGGGTCTGACTCGGCTAAACACGGCATTCAATGCCTAATAGAGCCAGTACGAGGTTCTTTCTCGTTAACTTTTCTATCCTTACTAGGCTGATGACAGGGCTGTCGTCGTAAAGGCATCACATCAATAACAAAACTATGGTACACACTCAGTGTGCAATTCCCAAAGAGAGCAACATAGTGCTCTGATACAAAGTTGACATGACCCTCACCATAATCCCCATCGATTAGTGTGGGAGGACTTGCTCTCATCTGACAAGTCATGCAAACTCACTAAAGTACCCTCGGAATACTTATGTATACTTACCACGTGTTAGATAAGTGATATGATATCCAGAGTACGCAAAACTACGCGATGCATCAGCCTTTAGACAGCCCGTGTTCGTGATCAACCTGGAGAATGTTAAAACCAATAAAAAGTATGAGTGGACACATACAAAAGTTGTAAAAACATAGTTCCAAAATATACCAATTCCCTTCGTTTAACAAATTTATCAATAAAACGACAATCTTAGAATACCTGCAGTATAAGAAAATCCAAGAGTTTCAAATAAACCTATAAAGTGTAAACTCACATCAAAATCAATGCACATACGTTTAAGCCGAGCATAAGCATAACAACCACAATGAATCAACCCATGCACAACTACACCAGTGACACAGAACCCATCACACTGTACCAGCTGATCATATTGAGTCAACCATCATATCGACTAACCATCCTCGATGTCTACAGACAAAATCATCAAATCACAAAGCCACTCGGGGATACAACATATGAGGGCCCACCTAGGGATATAACATCCGGGGTGTTCTACCACACGTCATATCACATAACCATTCAGGGACTACGGAGACCAGCTCGACGTCCAAGTGGCCACGCAGGGATACACCATTCATGTGCCAACCGCGCATCTCAACCACTCAGGGATACAACGTCCGAGTGGTCGTCCAGGGATACAACATCTGGACGTCAAACATATACAACAACCACTCGAGGATACATCATCTGAATGGCCGCCTAGGGATACAGGATCTTGGCGTAATCCAACAATCTTATCATACCACATGTATCTAGAATCCAAAAACCCTACTCCGCATCAACTCCATTTCCATAATCCAAACCAGATTCAAATACCCAATCAACAGCATCACAATCACATGAACATGATATAACAAGTATAAACCATTTTCCAAAACTCAGTAAAGATCCAGAGTATAATAAACCCAATTTCCTAGCAAAATGCGTTATTTAGATATTTCTTAAACATTCGTAAAATTTCCAAAATCCACATAAATAGTACGTAAAGAACCATAAAAAATTATCGTTATAAATCATATAAAAATACATGCATAGAGTTAGGAAAATAAAAGTCCACTCATCGTACCACCACTCGCTCGAAACACGAACTGTAAGTCAATCCAAAACCTCCAAGACGTCCGGGCCTGTCCAAATCACACCCAAGGGTGACTATCAATATATAGAAGTCCATATAATACACGTCCAAAACCCCAGAATAGAATTCTAGTCCCGAACACGCTTCTCAAGGAGAAAAACCTCTAAAACACCCACTGAATGACCTCTGATTGACCTGAAATCACCACCATTGGATTCAAGACGTTGAAACCTTTCGAACAAGACTGATTTGACCCCAAAATTCTTGCCAACACACCCACGCGCACTGGTCAAAGTTTGGTCAACGTTGGTGTCACCTTCTAACGTCAGCCTGACAACATCTGACAACCTACCACGTGGCACCACCCGACAGGTGCCATGTGTCACTCTCTGACACGTGCAACATGATGACATCACTACTGACGTCATCTTACCACGTCACCTGCCACGTCACTCTGACAACCCTGATAGCTCGCCACGTGGCACCACCTGATTTGTCACATGTTCTGATAGTGATGACGTGGATCGCCGCATCATTGTCTCCTACCTCCAATTGGGTCGACTTGAATGACTGTAACAATTCGTTTGATTCGATTCCAAACCCGACACGTTCTCCCTCGTTTCTCTCCATTTTTTTCACCAATTTTTCACCAATTTTCTCGTCTCTCACCCACGAACAATTCTATGGTATGAAAACTACAAAAATATACTTAACAATACCTGGCCAAACTTGATTCTTCACGGGTCAACTTCGAACGTCCACCCAGGGCCATTCCAGCATCCTTCCTTCCTGTTCCTTGGCCATGTGCACTCACAAGAACTCACAGAAGATTACCATGGAATCAGTTTCAAGTTCCAAACTTCCAAATCGAAAACACCATTTTTGAAGTTCACGGGTTACCTGTTTTCTAGGTTTTTGAGGCAGCCTTCATGGCTGCTTGTCCTTCATCGTCTTCCTTCCCTCTCAGTCACTCTCTTTCCCTCACGGAACCCACATAAGATGGAAGAATCCAGGAGATGAGGGGTGGGGTGGCCTTCGGGTATGTATGTTTGTGTTTGAATTCAAAGAAAGAAAGAGATGTGGTGTGATAAAGGATGAGGATAGTTCTCAACTAGATATTTTGGGTCCCACAACAAACAAACAACTAAGTTAATTTCCTCAAAGTACGTGCACCATAAAATCGAATAAAATAATCCTTGACCTATAAAATAACCTCCCAACGTCCAAAATCGACGTGTCACCGATCTACGTAATTATCATCCCGTTATCTATGTAATGGGCCTCGATTAGTGTGCAAAAGATCTCCTGGGTCAAAAGTCAACATTTTGACTTTAACCACAAAAAGTCAACCCTTTTACCAAGGGTAAAATAGTCATTTTCCAATGATTCGGAAGTTCGGGCCATTACAAATGTAACAAAATTTATATGAGCATTTAAAATATTTATTACATATTTTTTAAGTTTTATGTTAAAATTCTTTTTAAAAAATTAAAACTAATCTAAACTTACCCAACCTACTCGAGTCATCCACCGACATCTTCAACACTCTCCTCTGCTCCTGTTCCTCTTTTCTCCACCTCACTCTCCTCAACGCCACAACCCACAACGTATTCGCACCCCACAAATGTCAGGACCCGTCCCAAATATCACCTCGATACTCGGGATGAACCCTGCTCCCGTCTGACAATCACACTTACAATACCAAAAATAAACTTAATACAACTATAAGCATAACCATCAGACGAAGGAGTAAATATATACAACAGTAAGCCAGAGCATAGTTCTACAAAATGGGCACCAAAAGTCCTACAAGTCTAAGTCCGCAACGGAAGAACGTCGGAAGCCCTATGCCTCGATATCTGCCTCAACGTTCACCCCAGCGCTATCACCACGACCTGGAGGGAATTTGAACAAAAAGAAGGTGTGAGTGGACCGAAAGGAATAAAATTTTTAAAACCGTTTACCATCAAATCAAAGTAAAGAAATATAATCATTTGTTCCCTCCGGTTTAAAGCCAGGCATGCCAATGAAGTATTGGAAAAGTCATAATATGAAACATCATAAGAAACAGAAACACTATAAACACCATAAGAAACAGATACACTATAAAACTGATATAGAAACCAGAGCATAAACATCAAACCACTTTTCCCGATCAAACCTGCTGGACCTATCCGAGTCTTTAAACTCAACCAGGCCTCACATATCAATCCGAGTCTTTAAACTCCCGAGTCTTTAAACTCAATAGGCCTATGGGGGTAATATCGTAATATCCGAGTCTTTAAACTCCCAAGTCTTTAAACTCAATCCGGGCCCGTCCCCCGTCAATCAATATCCGGGTCTTTAAACCCAATATCTAGATCCAGTAAATCCAATCCAAAACCAGCGTAAAACCAATTCAAAATCCATCGCCAAATTCGAATTCGAAATCCCCGGTTCGAAACCCTTCCGGCGTTCAGAACCGACAATCCGAACCCAAATCCGGAAAAAAAGATCCATGTTCTTAACAAAACCATAGGAAAATCCCAAATCATATTCCACAACTTATTTACCATCATCAGAAAACGTTTTTAGGTTAAATTTCTGAATTATAACATCAAACTCTGAAAACCCGCTTTTTCTCGAAAAACGTGCAAAATCCCAAAAACGTCTCGAAAAACGTGCAAACATCTCAATCACGTATAAACACACATAAAAGCATAAAACATTAATAAAACAGTTAGGCATGCTCGGAAGTAAGAAAAGTCCACTCACAGTTCACAACACGTCACTCGCGCTCCGTGCGCTCCTCAACCGTCTCTGGTGTCTCCCGTCCTGTCAATAGATACCAAATAGGGTCACAATAACATCAAGGATACCTTCCCTATTTTCCCCAATTTTTCGGGAATTTAATAATATTTTAATCCTAAACCCTAAACCGTACGGATTCCCGAACCATCTCGTAACACCGTCCGATTAACCCGAAAACTGTACCATTGGATTCATTAGAACATTTAGGACTAAACTCATGTTGGACGCTTGGCCGGATTCCTCCCCACGCGCCCCCACGCGCCGCCCAAAGTGGCTGCGCGTGGGCCTCACGCGCCTGCTACAGTGCCACCGTCTTCCTTGCTCGAACCCGGTTTGCACCAGACGGCAACCCGGACCGGCGAGAACCATTCTCCGCCGTCCGGCTACCATTTCCCTTCCTACCTTCACCTACAGCTTCGTCCATTCTCAGGGAATCCATCCCCCTCACTATCTTGGCTCGATTCCACCCGTAGCTTCACAACTGAAGCTCGAAAGAAAAACCAACCAACCTCTGTTTTCCTTTCCGGCCACCCAGCACGTCCCCCTTCACGGTGGTCATTCCAAACTCCTCCCACGACTTCACTGAACCACACACAACTCACGAAATCCCTCGACTCTCCCTCCAACTCCACGATTTTCCGTTTGAAAATCACGGCTAAACAGGGTACAGAGGACCCGCCGTCGAACCACCTCCCACCGTGAACTTCCCGTCACGGCAACCACCACAAACAACTCCTAGGACCTCCCTAAACCTCCCTTCACTCACTAAACCTTTCGATTCTAGCTCTAGGTCCACGACTCTTGAAATGAAAATCCACGAAAAACAGAGCAAAAGAGATTACCTTTCGATTCCGGCGCCGCCGTGAGAACCGTCACCCACCACGGTGCTCGTGGGACTCCCCTAAACCTCCTGAGTCTCCTAGTGCCTTGAATCAGTCCACCACACAACACAACAGCCACCACCGTCCACTGCCTCCTCTGTTTCTTCCAAAGATCCAGCCGTCCACCACGTCGCCTCCGTGCACGGTTGCAACTCCAGACCACGATCACCAGCTCCTCCTTACCTCACTGTCTCTCTCTCGACTCACACTTCACTCTCCCTAGCATCAAAATCGATCACCGCCTCACCCAATTCTTCTCTCTGTTTTCTGTTTCCTTCGAAATTGTGCACGGTTCAAATGAGGATAACGTGTGGCCGTGCACACTTGAGAATGTAGTGGAACCATCCAGTCCCAAGCACGTGTCCACCAACTATAGGCCAGCCCAAAAAATCTCTGCCACTTGCCCTTATCTGATTGGGCTGAGGGAAAATGACCAAAATGCCCCTCCTGCACAAAATTACCATTTTGCCCTCAGACTTTCCAGACCCGTATCTTTTCCGTCCGACGTCCGATGACAGCGTGCCGCCTGTCGTTGAACTCAGGACGTCGAGACCTATCCAACGGTCCTCGGTCTACGTGAAAATCACAAATCCTCCAAAAAGTCAACATTTCCCCTCTTAACTCAAAATTACGGTAACGCCCCCAACCTTCCGTACACCATAACTTTCCCTCCGGTTGTCCGAATCGAACCTGCCGCCTGTCTACGGACTCGTGACGTCCTAACCTACGTCACGGTCAAGGGCTAACACTCATCCAATCAATAGTACAAAAAGTCAACTTTTCGTTTACTATTCACAAGGGCAAAATCGTCCTTTTTACAAACCTTCACAAAAATTACATTTTTACCCTTCCCGTAGGTACGGGTTGTTACAACAAATACCTTCGCCCACTACCCACCCACCTCACTCTCTCAATCTACTAAATCATATGACAAGCATTTTCCACATATGACTCGGCAAAAATAATAACCTTTACAAACCTACAAACCATTGTATCATCTATGAACCTCGATCAACCAAATGAAGTTCCAACATCCAAATTACCAGAAATTTCCCCTTAGAGATGATCTTTTGGATCCGACAACACGAAAATATTTCCATGTGGAGCAGGTGATGTAGAATTTTCTGGAAAATTTCCATTTTTTCTTTTGTTAGGGCTTTCGTATCATCATCAATAAAAATGCATTATCGATGACATCGAGAGAGTGAGGTAAAGCAATGGATGTATTTAGGGTTGAGGTGTGAATGGGTAGTGGGTTGTGGCGCAAAAGAGAGTGAGATAGAAAGAGGAATATGAGGAATGGGAGATGAGAGGGATGAAGATGTTAGTGGGTGGCTAGGGTGGGTTGGATAATTTTAGATTAGATTTTTTATTTAATATAAAATAATTAAAATGTAACAAATGACTTAATTGTTCCTACAAATTTTGTTATATTACTGCCATATAAGCCATTCTAATGACAACTAACAGCAATTGGATGTGAGTAATAGAATTGGTGCAATGGAGGTAACAAAATGCCTCTTCTAGGTAAAATGTAACATCCAGGATATTCGAGGAAATGAAAAATGATCATTTTGCCCCTAAAAGTCAATTCTTTGACTTTTGACCAAAAAGTCAAAGTATTTATTTTTGACCAGGTCATCTTTTAGAAATTTCGAAAAGGCCTTTACGAATGTCTCGACCTCCTAAGTACATAGACAGTAGGCATGTCGAAAATGAAGATCAGATACACTTGTTTTAGGTCAAAATATGCAAGGGCATTTTGGTAATTTTGGTTTGAAGGGCAATTTGGTAATTTGACTAATTTAACATGTGAATCCATCTAGAAAAGTCTTGAATTCTCCCTCCAAAAATCTTCCCACCGACGTACATAAGTATAAGTATAAGTATGAGTGTGTGTTTTGGTTGGGGCTGTAACGACCCGTCTCGAATTCCGGGATTAGATTAGTCAATAATCTTGATTAGTGAGGTTGAACGGTGGTTAGTAGGGCGGAATCGGACAAAATGTGCAAAATGACCGTTTTGCCCCTGGTCGTGGGCAAAATGTTGACTTTTTGATCGGGCGGTCAAATGGACTTTGACCGATGACCGTGACGTAGTTCGGGACGTCACGAGTACATAGACAGGCGGCACGTTCGATTCCGACATCCGAGGAGAAAGTTATGATGTTCGGAAGTTGAGGGGTATTTTGGTAATTTCGAGTAATAGGGGTCAAATGTTGACTTTTTGACCGGGAGGTCCGATGGACGAGGGCCAAGGACCGTTACGTAGGTCTCGTCGATACGAATCCAATGACAGGCAGCATGCCGAAATCGGAGATTCGACGACGAAGTTATGGTCAGGGAAACGAATTTACGAACCGAGGCTCGGATTAAAATAATAATATAATAATGAATAGTAACCGATGACTGTGCACATCCGGATGAGTGACAAGTGTCACCCATCCCTTGTTTCCAGCTCCTTGTTTCCCTCCAAACACAATCATTCCTACACCATCATTCCTTCTCCATCTTTTTCCCCCATTTTCTTCTTCTTTGTTTTTCTTACCCGTGGACGATTTCAAAACAGAGAGAGTGTGAGGGCTGGAGGATTTGGCTACCTTCTCACAGCAGAATTGAGGGAATTGAGAGGCTAGGGAGACTGGATTCATTTCGGAAAACACTGGGACTGAGTGTGGGTGGTGAGACAGAAAATTCGAAAATTAGAATATTAGAGGGAAAATTCGAAATCAAATCCTAAGGTCGTGAGGATTGAATTGGAGGTTACATTCAGCTTTCTGGGAATGCCACGATCAGAAACGTCGAAAGAACGAAGGGAATTGGTGCTGTTTTGGCTCGGATCACACTTAGTGACAGAGGAGGAAAATCGAGCTCGAGTCGTGGAGTTTGAGGCTTCGATTGATTCAATTGAGGTGGGGAAACTACTTCTCATGATCCCATGATGCTTATGGGTTCATCAATTGAGAGAAAACGGTTGTGATTGGCAGACTTCCATGGTTGCACAGTGACGGCTATCGAGTTTGAGTCGTGAAGTTTGAGCGATGGATTGATGCAATTGAGTTGGGGGAAATGTTTAACTAAGTCCATGGAAGCTTCTGGTTGAATCAATTTAAGGATATCGATCGAAATTGATGGGGTTTGAAGGATGAACAATGGACGGGTGTTCTTGGTGTTCATCATTGAATCGTGGGATTGTAGATAAGGTCTTGTGTAATCAATGTTACAGAACTTAAATTAAACTTAAGACGAAGCTAATTGAATGATCAATTGATGTAATTAAGGCTGAATTGATAGGATTGGAACCGGGTCGTATCGCGGGCAAATTGGACCCGTTTACCAGAGATACGGGTTAGATGGTGACACTGTAGCAGGCGCGTGGGTTTCACGCGTAGCCACTCATGGCGGCGAGTGACAGCGCGTGGGCACGAATCTCGAGGTGAGGTCAACATGACTTCTGTCCTATTTAATGTAACGAACATTTTGGAATTGGTTTCGTGTCGATCGGACACCGTCTCGATATTGTTCGGGATGTCCGAAGGTTTTAAATTAAGTTTAAAAATAGTTAAAAATTCGGGAAAATTACGGGACTTTGATAGGATGTTAATGATGAGGTTAGTGACCCTCTAATGTAATTTGGACAGGATTGGGAGTCCCGGTGATAGTGGTGTGGCCCGGGAGGGCCAATGGCACGCGTATCGAGGCATACCGTTAAAACGATCTGTGAGTGGACTTTGGTTTTATAAATTCTATGCATGCTTAAATGTTTTATATGGATTATGATTGTGATTGTATGATGTTGATTTGATTGTTGGTAAATTATAAAGTTTCACGTATTTCGAGGCGATTTACGTGCTTGCACGTAAATCGAGGTTTTTCCAGTTTTACATGGATTTTCCATGTTTATGGTCTTGGATATAATCTAATGAAATGGTTTTGAAATTGGAAATATGAACTCGGGCTTGAGGCCCACTTGTTTTCGAAATTTCGGACTTGGAGTCCATTTGAGTGCGTAATCGGGCCGGGGGCCCAGTTACTTTATGAAATCGGGCCAGGGGCCCAGTCGTTTATGAAATCGGGCTGAGACCCATTTGAGTTATGTTATCGGGCCAGGGGCCCAGTTGATTTACGAATTCGGCCCGTGGGGCCCAGTAGGTTTATAAAATCGGGATGCGGGCCCAGTTGGTTTACAAATCGGGTCGTGGGCCCAATGGTTCATAAAATCGGGCATGAGGCCCAATTAGATTATAATGGTGATTTCGGGTCAGGGATCCTATGTTTAATAATTGTGATTTTGGGTCAGGGACCCTAAATGGAATTATGTTGTTTTATGGAAATTTCGGGCAGGGCCCATTGTAATGATGTGATAAAAGGATTTAATAAAACTGTTTTCCATGTACCATCTGGATACAAGGATATATGATGGTCTCCTCCAGATGTCTGGGACACTGGGGAAGTCACGGTGCATTGCCTGCGAGGGGTCATTGTACGGAGCAGCCGGACCGTATGATGACTCAGGAGCAGGATTGCTATGATTGACGTCAGGGACGTCAGACATCAGGAATGTCAGATATATGGACCCGGAGAGACCCCGGGCAGCACGCGTAGCTTATTATACCGTGAGATATGACGTCAGGGATGTCTAGCGTCTGGGACGCTAAGCATCTGGGATGCTGGTGATGGTAATGGTAAAATATGGATTAATGAATCTGTGTAATGGCTTTTCGGTTAGATATGTGTTATGTGGTAAAAATGGATTATTGGTTATGAAATGGTATGTCGGGTCGGGGACCCTAAATGGTTTTGGATTTATGGATTTATATTTATGGCTTGAGGCGGTGGCCCACTTGGTTTTAATATGTCTAGTGGTGGTATTCCACAGTTTTGGGCTGAGTTCCCACACTTGGTTTTTGGTTAACGGTTTTTGGGCTAAGGCCCTAATGGCTCGGTTGAGCACACGTTTTGGTTACTGGTTTTCGTGGCATGCATACGTTTTTATTGGAGGGCATAAATGTCTTATAAATGTATTTGATAAACTTATTGGTTTTTGTCCACTCACAGCTTTTGGTTTTAATGCCCTTCAGGTTGATTACGAATGCGATTGCAGCAGAGACTGGGACATTGCACACCTCCTCCATCGATCCTTGCGCACTCTGGATGCCCCGTTTGGGCAGTGGCTCTTGGTTATCCCTTGTCTGACACCCCTTTTTGGACGGGAGCAGGGCACATTCCACGGTAATCCCGGGGGGATTGGGATGGGTCCTGTCAACTTGGTATCAGAGCCGGGTTGCTCTTTTGTGCGCGCAGGTCGAGGGTTTGATGTCTCTTTGGGCTGTAGTTTCGTTATCAACCTGATAGATAGTTTTTGGGTTTAGATAGTGGATAGAATATGATTGGCCCGATACACCGTGCGTTAATGTGATTCGACCCAAGTGGGGTTGATTGTGATGAACTGGTATTGTGGGACCGACGGATCGGTCATGTAATATTAAATTGTTGTGCTGCTAGGTGCAACCAGGTTCGGGGAACCTCATTTGAGTAATGGTCTAAAATGTGAACCCTAGTGGTGGTTGCTGGTGTGAGAGATGTTGGTACATCGGGGTTGGCCGATGACCTTAGTAGTGGAACCCACATTGAGTTGATGGTAGGATTGGATTTGACGTCTATACGATGTCAGGACCGCGGGGTCGGTCAGGTTGTGAGTTTTATATTACGGAAAGTGGTTGGGTTCGGTTGAACCATAGGGTGTAATTGTGGAACTCCCGAGTCTTTAAACTCCCGAGTCTTTAAACTCAAGGCCAACGGGGGAAGTCAATATATCCGAGTCTTTAAACTCCCGAGTCTTTAAACTCAATCCGGGTCTTTAAACCCAATCCGGCCGGTCCCCCGTCACATATATCCGGGTCTTTAAACCCAATATCCAGATCCAGCAAATCCAATCCCAAAATCATTTGAAAACCATTTACCAATCCACATCCAAACCCGAATCCGAAATCACTGGTCCGATACCCTTCCGGCATCCAGAACCGTCATTCCGAACCCAAATCTAGAATCCACTTTCTAAAACGTGCTAAAACCGAACTTCCTCGAAAGGCGTGTAATCATGTCAAATCAACCAAAACATATTCGATAAACATAGAATAATGATTAAAACCATAAAACAATTATAGAAAACAGGTATGCATGCTCGAGTTTAAGAAAAGGGTCCACTCACAGTACTGAGCCCTACTCGTGTCCCGAACGTCCAGCACGTTCCTCGGCTTCCTCGGGAAATCCCGATCCTATTCACAATCACCAAATTACGTCACTAACACGTTCACGAAAGTTCACCTAATTTCCCTCAAAATTCCCCGAATCCTAAACGTAATAACTCGGGACCCTAAATCTTCACCCTTGCCGAACTAAACTCAAACGACGTCCGATTGACTCGAAACCAACTCCATTGAACTCACCAGAACTCCTAGACCAAAAATTATGTTGACCGTTTTCCCATCGCCTCCACACGCGCCCCCACGCGCCGCCTAAAGTGGCTGCGCGTGCCCCTCACGCGCCTGCTACAGTGCATCGGCTACCTCGAGCCAACCCGGTTCACCACAGTCACCTGCAACTCAGACCGGCGTCAGCGGTTCACCGCCGTGCCTGCACAGTTTCTCTCCCTTTCTTCACCAACAGCATCGTCCAGACCAACCCTATAGATTTCCCAACTCCGTTCACCTCGACACTGTCGCTAGCCCGTCGACTGAACTCGAAACCAGACAGCCCCAACTCCCCTGCTTCACGATCCAGCCACCCAGCTCACCTCCCTTCACGGTGGCTTCACCAAACTCTTCCCTGGACCTTACTGAACCTAAACCAACCCTTCTAGACCTTCGACTCAGCCCCAATCGTCACGACTTGCCGTTCGAACATCACGGCAAAACAGAGCACCAGAGTGCCTGCTGTCGTCTGAGCTCCGCCGTGTACACCCCCGTCACGGCGACCATCCTAGTCGACGCCTAGGACTCTCCTGAACCTCGCCTTGACCTCCAATTCCCTCGACTCTCACCCTAGACCCACGACTTTCACGTTGAACCTCAATGGAAAAACAGAGTACCGAAATGGGGACGAGGAAATTACCTGCCTCCTGTCGCCGCCGTGGGCTCAGCCGCGAGGTAGTGGCTCCTCCTGTCTTCCTCCGTCCTCTGAGCACTTCCCTTAACCTCGAGTGATCGAGTACGGCTGCACCACCACCCACTTCTCTGTTTTTCTCCCTGAGTTCCTCCCTGGTTCCCGTGGCTCACACCTCACACACACCCACCCACTGCACCTCTCAACCACCTCACCAGCTTCCTCTCACTCTCCTGTCCCTCACTCACTCACCAGGACTCCTCAATAGCCACGATCACCCTTCCAATTCCCTCAATTTCCTCCCTCTGTTTCTCTCTGTGTGTCGAAGAACAAGAAGGCATAGCACGGGTGCACCCCAAATAATTGGGCCGTGAATGCACAGGATTCCACCAGAATCCTCTACACACATGCCACATGTCACAATCCACTCCACACACTCCCACATGGCCCAATCCCAGCCGTCCATTCCTTTCCTCTGTGCACAAATCCCAATGTGTCACAAAGACCAAAATACCCTTCTTTTTAACTCATTTTTACGGTTTTGCCACTACCCTTCTAGACCCGTAACTAACACCGCGTAAGTCCGATGAATACGTGCCGCCTGTCATCGAACTCAGGACGACGAGATCTACCTAACCATCCTAGGTCAACGTACCAAAACCCGTTTCTACCAAAAGTCAACTATTCCCCTTATTTACTCAAATTACGGTTATGCCCTCAACCTTCCGAACATCACAACTTCCTCCTCGGATGTCGAAATCGGGCGTGCCACCTGCCTATGGATTCGTGACGTCCTAAACTACGTCCTGGTCACTGGTCAAAGTTCATCCGACCACCCGAACTAAAAGTCAACATTTTTGCCCAAACCAGGGGCACCGATTAACCTCACTAATCACACCTTAATCAGTCTACTAATCCCGGCTTCCGGGACGGGTTGTTACAATGAGCCACAAGTTGGGGCGTGACTCTGTCATGATGAACATATGTTCTATTTTTTAGATTTGGGAGTGGCTGAGTGATGGACTGGATGGGATCCAGTTAAGATTGTAATGTGTTGGGATAAGTCCCAATAGTGGTGAGATAACCAGTAATGGGTGAATAAAAAGGTATGATTGAGACTTGAGTAATCTTGGGATGACGTCCCCTACGTCATGATAATTAATGGATTTGGGGAGTTGTTGGTAACTCCAAAATTGGTGTGATTTTATGTTTTGATTATCCCCAAAAAGTACATGGAAATGATTAGAACTGGAAAAGACGAGGAAAACCATTAGTGGTATAGACGTGGGATTTTGTAATTAAGATCTTAGAAAATCGAGTGTTGAACCTGTAAAGGTTGGGATGTGCAAATGAAACAATAACGGATTGATTGTGGACACGTGGTTGTCCAAGTGTGTAACAACCCGTCCCGAGAGCCGGGATTAGTAGTGTGATTAAGGTGGAATTAGTGAGGTTAATTGGTGGTTAGGTGGTCCCGATAGGTCTGTAAGTTTAGAATGACGATTTTACCCCTAGTTAGGGCAAAAAGTTGACGTTTCGTTTGGATGGTCCATTGGGTGTTGACCGGTGACCAGGACGTAGTTTAGGACGTCACGAATCCATAGGCAGGGGGTACGCCTGATTCCGACATCCGAGGAGGAAGTTATGATGTTCGGAAGGTTGAGGGCATAACCGTAATATGGCTAACTTAGGGGGAAAAGTTGACTCTTTGTACGAACGGGTTTTGGTACGTTGACCTAGGATGGTTACGTAGCTCTCGTCATCCTGAGTTCGATGACAGGCGGCACGTATTCATCGGACTTACGGTGTGTGAGATACGGGTCTAGAAAGGTAGTGGCATAATTGTAAAATTGAGTAAAAATGAGGGGTAGTTTGGTCTTTTGTGTTCTGGAATTTGTGCAGAGAGAGAACATATGGACGGCTGGGATTGGGCCAGATGGTGAAGGCTTGGGCAAATTGGTGACACGTGTTGAGGGACTAGAGGGTTCTGGTTGAATCCTGTACATACACGGCCCAAATAATTGGGGTGCAACCGTGCCCGTGTTCGTGTTTGTGCGCAGAGGGAGACAGAAACAGAGGGAGATTGTGGGAGGAAATTGAGAGCATTGAAGGGTTGATTGAGGGAGCGGGTGAGTTGTGAGTGTGTGTGGGTGTCCAGAGAGGGAAAGGGAGACGGTAAGAAGGTTGGGAGGTGAGGAAGTCGTGTGGTTGGGCAGCTGGGAACTGCGGGAAAACCAGGGGTGAAAAGCGGGGAGGTCGTGAGAATTGTGGCGGTGGAGGTCGTGTACGGGGCAACTGAGACCGTGGTGGTGTCGTGCGGGTTGCGAGGAGTCAACCAATACCGGCGGAGCTCACGACGGCGACAGGTTACAGGTAATTTCTATTTCCCCGTGACTATGCTCTGTTTTGGCCGTGACTTCAAATTGGAAGTTGTGGCTTGAGGGGCTGAATCGAAGAGTCTAGGGGAGTCTAGGGAGTTCAGTCGAGTCCAGGGCGTCGTTCGGTTGTGTTGCCGTGACGGGAGGTGCACGGTGGCGGTTGGCACGACGGAGGGACTCTGTGTGCCCTGTTTTCCCGTTTTGTTTCAAATCCAGAGTCGTGATCCTAGAGACTGAAACGAAGGTCTAGGAGAGTTGGGTTAGGTTCCTTGAGGTCCTAGGAACCGTCTGGTATTGCCACCGTGAAGGGAGGTTACCTGGGCTGCCGGAAAGGAAAACAGAGGAATTGGGCCGTCTGGTTTCGAGTCTGAGTCGACGGTGTAGGGGCTGTGTCGAGGTGATTGGGGGACGGGGATGCATAGAGTAAGGTTGGACGAAGCTATAGGAGAAGAAAGGAGGTGAAGTGGTGGCTGGACAGAGGAGAACCGTTGACGCCGGTTCAAGCTGCAGACTACTGTGTTGAACCGGGTCGACGTGAGGTTGAAGGTGCACTGTAGCTGGCGCGTGAGGGCCACGCGCAGCCACTTTGGGCGGCGCGTGGAGGCGCGTACGGCGGTTCTGGGAGGAACGGTCAACATGGTTTTTGGTCCAGGAGTTGTGTTGAGTTCATTGGAAGTGGTTTCGGGTTAATCGGACGTCGTTTGAGTTTAGTTTCGCGAGGGTGAAAGCTTAGGGTCCCGGGTTATTACGCTTTCGATTCGGGGAATTTTGAGGGCATTTAGGTGAACCTTCGTAGCCGTGTTAGTGACGGATTTTGGTGGTTGTTGACAGGATCGGGATTTCCCGAGGAAGCCGAGGAACGTGCGGGACGCGATTGAGGGCTCGGTACTGTGAGTGGACTCTTTCCTTAAACTCGAACATGCATAACTGTTTTCTATACCTGTTTTCTATATGTGATGTCATGATTGTAGGATTTGTGATGTGATTTTACATAATTGCACGTCTTTCGAGAAAATATGGTATGTGGCACGTTTTATGATAAAAGGTTGATTTCTGATTATAATGTTGTGGTTTTGGGCTTTCAAATGATAAATGATTTCAAATGATTATAAATGAACTTTGGAACATGATTTCGATGATTAAAGGTTTTCGGTTTTGGAAACGGATTTCGGAAGAAGGGTTGGTTTCCAAGTGGAAAAGTGGATTTCGGATTTGGGTTCGGAATGACGGTTCGGGATGCGGAAAAGCCATCGGACCGGTGATTTCGGATTCGGGTTTGGATGTGAATACGGAAATGGGTTTCAACTGGTTTTGGATTGGATTTGCTGGATCTGGTTATTGGGTTTAAAGACCCGGATACTGATTTGATGGGGGACGGGCCCGGATTGAGTTTAAAGACTCGGGAGTTTAAAGACTCGGATATATTGATTTTCCCCCGTAGGCCTTTGAGTTTAAAGACTCGGATATTGTTAAGGCCTGGATTGAGTTTAAAGACTCGGGAGTTTAAAGACTCGGATAGGTCCAGCAGGTTTGATCGGAAAATGATGATTTCATGTTCATGGTTTATGATACGGTTTTATAATTCACATGCTCTGGTTTTTCTAACTGTTTTCTAGTGTTTCTGTTTCTTATGATATGGTTTATTGTAATTTGGTTTATAACTGTTTTATAAACTTGGTTATGCATGTGGTTTTCAAAATGGAGGGTGAAACTTGGTTTTCTGATAAATGATTTTAGAACTTTTCTTTTAGTATGGTCCACTCACACCTTATGTTTTTAACTTGCCCTCCAGGTTGTGGAGATAGTGCGGGGTCTTGACGTCGAGGCAGTGTCTGAGGCATAGAGGTCACGTGAAAGATTCCGGAGTGGTTTAAAGTCTTCCGCGTGCGTGTAATTATTATCAGTTTTATTTCCTTGTGTTTCGTACTATGCTCTGTAAATTATAACTTCCGGACTATTTATATAGCTTCTCCTGCGTCTGCCTGAGTTTTGGGTGATTTTGAGTGAGCTTTACTTGGGTATTGTGTCGGGGAGTCAGACGGGAGCAGGATTTACCTCGGGTTTCGGGGTGAAACCGGGGTGGGTCCTGAAAAAGTGTGTTGAGAAGGTAGGAATTCCAGTGGTTCGACTTGACATCTTGTTGGGAGTAGGTCTACTTCCAACATGGTTGGAACCTTAGATTCGAGAAGCGTTATGATTGGGGAACGAGAGTGGTGCTCGTTTTGGTGATTGGTATTCTGAAGTCATTGGGGTTGACTTCTTGCTTTCTGCCCTGGCAGACATTGACGGTAGTTACCAGTACGTTGAGCGTGTATTGGTTGGTGAGCCCATGTGTGTTGTGGGTTCATCAGAAGGAGTTGCGTCCTTCGAAGCTAGGAAAACGAGATTTCTCATTTTCTGCTTGGTGGCAGACGATGTTGGGTTACATGGTGTGGTGAGTGCAGCGAGTTTTGTTTGCATCCACGTAGGATGAGTTTTGACGTCATCATTTTGGATCATCCTTGGTTTTTCCTAGGTGGAATGACAAGGATCCATACGAACTTGGGTGTGTGAGTCGTAAACGGCGGGGTTGAACTTCTTTTCGAAGTGGAGCCCGTATGGTATCTTACTCGATTAAGTAGGTTTCCGACAGGTCGGACTTTGTCAACCTTAGACGTGTGGAGGTTGGATTGACTTCCCTATGAAGTCAATTGGAGGTATTGAACAGGTGACCGATAGGTTCGGTTTTGGTGTGTCTTGGTAAATGTGAACGAGATTTCGGGATTTGGAATCGAATTTCTGGGTGACGATTCAGGATTCGATTTTGGAACTTGAAAGTATATTTCCGGATTTGGGTACGGAATGATTATTCCAAATGCTAGCTTACGGAATAATGATTGCGGATTCGGATTTGGAAATGAATGAAAAATTTGATGTCTGGGCTTGGATCCGGGATTTCTTACGAAATTGCGGATTCGGATTCGGAATTGGAACTAAATGATGGGTGGAGTTTCGTTTTGTCTCATGTTGGATTGGGCAAATGTACTCAATTATTGGAACGTGATTGGCTATGACCTAGGTGGTTGTAGTCTGGTCGATGGGTTATACCCGGGGTGTGTCGGTGAGCGTGTTGGTAGCCAGATTGGTTCCGATACCATTGGATTAGTCGTGGGCCAGACATTACTATGCAATGGGTCATGGTATTTCCGATGTGTTTAATTACACACGAGTCGGGTGAAAATGTCGGTAAGGGTATATTTAAGTCAAGTAAGTTGGTGGCTTGTGTAGCCACGAGTGAGTCTAGTGTCAGTTTTCGACTGACAACAATTGTGTGGTGACGGATTGTCAGGATGTGTCAACATAGATTGTTGAGTGGGGTCTGTTGACTCCTAGTGGGAGTAAATACAAGGATAGATTGGTGAGTGGGAAAGGAACCGTAGAGTTGTTGCGTCAACGAAAGCGGTAGATTGAACAAGTGGTGTCAAATTCGAAACAAGTAGTTTCAGTCATTCGACGGGGTCGAATGTAGTCGTTGCGTTATGAGAACTAGTGGTACGTTTGGGTGCATACAAGTTTTGTCTGATTAGTTGGTGTACGGGTGTAGACGTGTTACAAGGTCGATTCCACTTTCCACGGGGTGTTTGTGGAATCAGGGTAGTCGAGTTTCGAGAATGAAACTTAATAAAGAGGGAAGAACGTTTGAGTTTAGAGCGGTGGGAATTTCGAGGACGGAATTTATTAAGGAGGGAAGATTGTAACGACCCGTCCCGAATTCCGGGATTAGATTAGTCACTAATCTTGATTAGTGAGGTTGAACGGTGGTTAGTAGGGCGGAATCGGACAAAATGTGCAAAACGACCGTTTTGCCCCTGGTCGTGGGCAAAATGTTGACTTTTTGATCGGGCGGTCAAATGGACTTTGAGCGATGACCGTGATGTAGTTCGAGACGTCACGAGTTCATAGACAGGCGGCACGTTCGATTCCGACATCCGAGGATAATGTTATGATGTTCGGAAGTTGAGGGGTATTTTGGTAATTTCGAGTAATAGGGGTCAAATGTTGACTTTTTGACCGGGCGGTCCGATGGACGAGGGCCAAGGACCGTTACGTAGGTCTCGTCGATACGAATCCAATGACAGGCGGCATGCCGAAATCGGAGATTCGACGACGAAGTTACGGTCAGGACAACGAATTTACGAACCGAGGCTCGGATTAAAATAATAATATAATAATGAATAGTAACCGATGACTGTGCACATCCGGATGAGTGACAAGTGTCACCCATCCCTTGTTTCCAGCTCCTTGTTTCCCTCCAAACACAATCATTCCTACACCATCATTC
Organism: Prinsepia uniflora; assembly: GCA_032719365.1. Lineage (NCBI taxonomy): Eukaryota > Viridiplantae > Streptophyta > Magnoliopsida > Rosales > Rosaceae > Prinsepia > Prinsepia uniflora. Next base: position 22,595,828 of record CM064865.1, on the reverse strand, counting down.
CTTCTCCATCTTTTTCCCCCATTTTCTTCTTCTTTGTTTTTCTTACCCGTGGACGATTTCAAAACAGAGAGAGTGTGAGGGCTGGAGGATTTGGCTGCCTTCTCACAGCAGAATTGAGGGAATTGAGAGGCTAGGGAGACTGGATTCATTTCGGGAAACACTGGGACTGAGTGTGGGTGGTGAGACAGAAAATTCGAAAATTAGAATATTAGAGGGAAAATTCGAAATCAAATCCTAAGGTCGTGAGGATTGAATTGGAGGTTACATTCAGCTTTCTGGGAATGCCACGATCAGAAACGTCGAAAGAACGAAGGGAATTGGTGCTGTTTTGGCTCTGATCACACTTGGTGACAGAGGAGGAAAATCGAGCTCGAGTCGTGGAGTTTGAGGCTTCGATTGATTCAATTGAGGTGGGGAAACTACTTCTCATGATCCCACGATGCTTATGGGTTCATCAATTGAGAGAAAACGGTTGTGATTGGCAGACTTCCATGGTTGCACAGTGACGGCTATCGAGTTTGAGTCGTGAAGTTTGAGCGATGGATTGATGCAATTGAGTTGGGGGAAATGTTTAACTAAGTCCATGGAAGCTTCTGGTTGAATCAATTTAAGGATATCGATCAAAATTGATGGGGTTTGAAGGATGAACAATGGACGGGTGTTCTTGGTGTTCATCATCGAATCGTGGGATTGTAGGTAAGGTCTTGTGTAATCAATGTTACAGAACTTAAATTAAACTTCAGACGAAGCTAATTGAATGATCAATTGATGTAATTAAGGCTGAATTGATAGGATTGGAACCGGGTCGTATCGCGGGCAAATTGGACCCGTTTACCAGAGATACGGGTTAGATGGTGACACTGTAGCACGCGTGTGGGTTTCACGCGCAGCCACTTACGGCGGCGCGTGACAGCGCGTGAGCACGAATCTCGAGGTGAGGTCAACATGACTTCTGTCCTATTTAATGTAACGAACATTTTGGAATTGGTTTCGTGTCGATCGGACACCGTCTCGATATTGTTCGGGATGTCCGAAGGTTTTAAATTAAGTTTAAAAATAGTTAAAAATTCGGGAAAATTACGGGACTTTGATAGGATGTTAATGATGAGGTTAGTGACCCTCTAATGTAATTTGGACAGGATTGGGAGTCCCGGTGATAGTGGTGTGGCCCGGGAGGGCCAATGGCACGCGTATCGAGGCATACCGTTAAAACAGTCTGTGAGTGGACTTTGGTTTTATAAATTCTATACATGCTTAAATGTTTTATATGGATTATGATTGTGATCGTATGATTTTGATTTGATTGTTGGTAAATTATACAGTTTCACGTATTTCGAGGCGATTTACGTGCTTGCACGTATTTCGAGGCGATTTACGTGCTTGCACGTATTTCGAGGTTTTTCCGGTTTTACATGGATTTTCCATGTTTATGGTCTTGGATATAATCTGATGAAATGGTTTTGAAATTGGAAATATGAACTCGGGCTTGAGGCCCACTTGTTTTGGAAATTTCGGACTTGGAGTCCATTTGAGTGCGTAATCGGGCCGGGGGCCCAGTTACTTTATGAAATCGGGCCAGGGGCCCAGTCGTTAATGAAATCGGGCTGAGACCCATTTGAGTTATGTTATCGGGCCAGGGGCCCAGTTGATTTACGAATTCGGGTCGTGGGGCCCAGTGGGTTTATAAAATCGGGCTGCGGGCCCAGTTGGTTTACAAATCGAGCCGTGGGCCCAGTGGTTCATAAAATCGGGGATGAGGCCCAATTAGATTATAATGGTGATTTCGGGTCAGGGATCCTATGTTTAATAATTGTGATTTTGGGTCAGGGACCCTAAATGGAATTATGTTGTTTTATGGAATTTTCGGGCAGGGCCCATTGTAATGATGTGATAAAAGGATTTAATAAAACTGTTTTCCATATACCATCTGGATACAAGGATATATGATGGTCTCCTCTAGATGTCTGGGACACTGGGGAAGTCACGGTGCATTGCCTGCGAGGGGTCATTGTACGAAGCAGCCGGACCATATGATGACTCAGGAGCAGGATTGCTATGATTGACGTCAGGGACGTCAGACATCAGGAATGTCAGATATATGGACCCGGAGAGACCCCGGGCAGCATGCGTAGCTTATTATACCGTGAGATATGACGTCAGGGACGTCTAGCGTCTGGGACGCTAAGCATCTGGGATGCTGGTGATGGTAATGGTAAAATATGGATTAATGAATCTGTGTAATGGCTTTTCGGTTGGATATGTGTTATGTGGTAAAAATGGATTATTGGTTATGAAATGGTATGTCGGGTCGGGGACCCTAAATGGTTTTGGATTTATGGATTTATATTTATGGCTTGGGGCGGTGGCCCACATGGTTTTAATATGTCTGGTGGTGGTATTCCACAGTTTTGGGATGAGTTCCCACACTTGGTTTTTGGTTAACGGTTTTTGGGTTAAGGCCCTAATGGCTCGGTTGAGCAAACGTTTTGGTTACTGGTTTTCGTGGCATGCATACGTTTTTATTGGAGGGCATAAATGTCTTATAAATGTATTTGATAAACTTATTGGTTTTTGTCCACTCACAGCTTTTGGTTTTAATGTCCTTCAGGTTGATTACGAATGCGATTGCAGCAGAGACTGGGACATTGCACACCTCCTCCATCGATCCTTGCGCACTCTGGATGCCCCGTTTGGGCAGTGGCTCTTGGTTATCCCTTGTCTGACACCCCTTGTTGGACGGGAGCAGGGCACATTCCACGGTAATCCCAGGGGGATTGAGATGGGTCCTGTCAGGGGCATTCAGGCGAACAAGGCCAAAAAAGAAAAAAAAAACATGATGTAAGAGAAAAATGAAAAAAAAAGGAAAAAAGAGGGAAATGCTGGGAAGGAAGATGATATTAGGCAGAATTCGATGAGTGGAAGAAAGAAGAGACGAGGGTGGAGCTCTGGGTGATTCCAGAACTCAATCGCGTGAGGGCCAACAATGGTTATAACTTACCAAATGGTTCTGGGACATCCTAGCACTGATATGAGGATCTTAGACGGCTAGTGAAGTTCCTAGGGTCACTTTGGGACCAAAAGAATGACGTGGGAAGGCTTGGGAAGGCTACAATGAGTGTGGGAAACCATGGTTGAAATGCCATACACTTGAAGTGTACGATCAAGGTATGTTTTCTAGTTTTTAATCTCTTAGACCCACTCCTATGACTTCCTAGATGCGGTTAGACACTTAAAACACAAACAACATACATGAAAAACAGGTTTCAGAGCCGGGTTATGCCACCAGGTCGGACGACCCAAGTTGTAGACTCATCGAGAGGTTAGTGACGATCATTGTGCTGGTGCGTGACCCTCACGCGTAGGGAGCCTTCGCCGGCGTGTGAGGGTACGTGCGGCATTTTCCTGAGAGACGATCAACACACCAAATGTTCCTCTTCTTCTTCTAAATTTATTGGTATAAAGTTTGGGAAATTTGTCTACAATATAAGTATGTTTATGAATTTTTGAAGTTTTGTGATTATGTTTAAGAATTTGAGATTAATTTAGGAAATTAAACAAAATAGAAGATGATACTATTATATTAGGTGGACTCTCATAATAAATATTGAGGGATAAAAGGGTTAAATGAAGGTGTATGAGAAGGTCTCTTTATGGATTTGGATCTGTGTACATAATTATATATTGGATATTATTTTGTGTAAAAGTTATGTTTTATACTTGGAAGTAAACAATTGATAGATAGTTTTGGATGATTATATTATTCGTATTTGATGAATCTGTGAAGTATGTTGATAGATAATTATGTTATGATCGTTAAGTTAATGGTTTTGTATGAATATATTTGAAAATTGTAAGGCTTATAATTAATGGATCAATCAAAGGAATGTTACATTTTAATGATTCATAATGAGTTCAATGATAAAGAGAAAATATGAGGAATTATGTATTTTTTTTGGGAATTGGATGTGACAATAAAATTGTGAAAGTAGAATTGATTAGGGTCAAAGTTAGTGATTCTTATCGAGATTAGTGGGTCGAATGAGGGCAGTAATTCCATAATGGTAGATTCAATATGGTTAAATTAACAAGAGTTAAGCAAGATTAAAAATGGTAAATCCCTTATCTGACAAGGGCTGTCAGATGGGAGCAGGATTGGTCCAGTTTTCGTGAAACTTAGGGACGGGTCATGTCATACAAAGTGCCACAATTTCTTATTTTTGGTGCAAATAAGATTTTGTGTTCTACTCTGGGTGCATTTGAAGTAATAATGTAATGATCAGTCCCTAGAATTAGGCAATCCAAATAAATATATTGGAAATGGATGTATTTACCCTTGTCCGTTTGAAATGTCCAAAAGCCAATTTTAATCTTGAGAATTTTGATTGGACCATTGCATGAGTCTCGAACTTACGAGTTCGTGGGCAGGCATTGCGCAGAAATAGAATTGTGTGAAAAAGCTCCTGGTCTAAATGCTAAAAGGCATTTTGGTAATTTCGTTTATGAATTTAAGTGTGATGACTCAGCGCGTGAGATGGGTGATAAGTGTCACCCACCACCTGGGTGGATTCTTTTGTTTTAAAAAAGAGAAGTGGACCGTGAAGGACTTACCTCTACCTTATCTTCCCTATGATCTCTCTCTTGGTGGTCTCCCTGGAAGAACTAAGTAACTTTTTTGAGAAAGGGGGGAAAATAAGGAAAATTAGAGAGTGGGAAAAACTGGAATAGAGCACAGGAGAAAAGGGAGAAAATCAACATGTGACCTTGAGATGAACGGTGGGTTTGGGATGTTAACACTTGAAACCAGGCTACTTAGAGCTCTCCTTGGACCTGGGAGACCAAGAAGGATTGATGATAGGATCCATCCCCAATCCCCCTGGATTAAGGGCTAAGTCCTGCTCCTGTCTAACTTACGCTTGACACGAAGGCTAAACCGACATCCAACCTCCATGTGACGCGTAAGTTGGACAAGGGATTTTCCAACGCACTGTTCCTGACAGGACCTGTCCCAACTGGACTTTGATAACTGTGCCTGGTCCTGCTCCCGTCTGACAAGTCAACTGAAGTCCCGAAAGTACCCTTCAGCACCTATCAGACAAGGGATAACTGCACTGACTTCCGCTCATACCTCCGCCTCTCAATCATCCCCGAACGTCGTGCCATGGCCTGGAGGGTCATTAAAAACAGAAAAGGTGTGAATGGACAAAAATATATTCGTTTAAAACGATTTGGAAACACATCAGTTACCCTCCAGTTTATCAAACCATGCATGCATAGGGGAAAACATATGAATCACAAGCACCGGCTTTCCAGCCAAATTACAAAAAAAATCAAATCCCGGCTCTCAAGCCAAAACAGATGAAAACATAAGCACCTGGTCACACAGACCAAAAACCCGTACTCAATACCAGTACGTAATCACAATCAACATCAAACAGCATTACTCACAAGTGCACAATCAATCAATCCATCAATCAATCTGCACTATTCATAAGTGCACAAACAAGACAAATAGTCACATCCGCACTACGCGTAGGCCAATCTCGAGAACTGCACTCAGGCACCATCCAAGTCATATCCATCATGTTTGGGAACTGCACACGCATCCTCTAGACGTCTCATACCCGGGAACTGCACTCACGCAACATCCGAGTCACGTCTAAGCACTACACTCGCATCATCCAGCATGATCCAGTATCCAGTAACCACAATCACAATCACAATCCATACCACAACACATATCACTCATATCCATGACCTCAAATCAAGTCATAAGCATTCCCGACAGAGTTTCAGGCTCAAATACCAATTATACGTAAATCAGTGAAATTACAATGAAATCATTAAAAATAATCCAGAAATCATCCTTGACTTACCAATTCATCAAAATATCCATTTTGAAATCGTTTTGACTCCGGCCTAGCCCAAAATACCATTTGCACATTTCCTCGAAAAATGTGCCCGAAAGACCGATTAAAATATTCATTAAATCACACATAAGCATGCCACATCATCAAGACATCATTGCAATTCAAATCATGAAAAACATTTAACTATGCATGCATCATAGTTTGGAAAATAAACGTCCACTCACACACCGTCCAAACCGCTCGCTTCCCGAGCTGCACGCGTTTCCGTAATTTTCTACACTTGTCAGGAATCTCGAAGCCTGTCCAAAATCATTATGTAGGGTTACTAACAAGTCAATTTACATCATATCAATTCCCCATAATTTTTCGAGAATTTAATATTATTTTAAAATATAACATAAACCTTCGGACCCTCGAAACATAATCAAGATGGTGTCCGATTGACTCGAAACCAACGCCAAAATGTTCGTTACATTGAATAGGGCAAGTTTCATGTTGACCTCACCTCGAAATTCCCCCGCATGCACCCCCATGCGCCGCCGTGAGTGGCTGCGCGTGGAAGCCACGCGCCAGCTACAGTACCGTAAACAGTCTTCGTTCCAACCCGTCTGACTGGTAAACAGGTCCTGCGACCCGCGAGGTGACCCGGTTCCATTGCCATCAATTCGACATCATTTTGACCAATTCAAACGTCTGTTAGCATCGTTGTAGACTTAATTAGGGTTCTGTGAAGTCAATAACATTAAACCTTACCTGAATCCACACGATTCGAGTTTGAACATCGAAGCATAGCCGGTTACTGTTCATCATCCAATCGTCATGAATTAGCCATGTTTTCCTTCAATTGATGCATCAGGAAGCATCGTGGAGTTCTAATAAACATATTTCCATTATCAATTTCACAGTTCCATGTCCTCAATTCCACGAGCCAAGCTCGAACATTCGAAGTTGTCCCCCTCTCTGTTCTAAGGCCAAACGACCCCAATTTCTTTCGTTCTTAATCTGGTTCGGCTCGTCTCACTCCCAGGGAGCTAAAGGAATCATCAATTTCATTCAAAAACAGCTAGGAAATCAAAATCGATCTTAAAGCCCTTTAATGGTTTCTCGGGTTTTAAGTGGGTTTCAGGTGAATTCGAGGTCCCTAATTAACCGTCTCATTTCCTTTCTTTTCTTCTCTCAATTCCCCATTCAATCCCTCTGTTTCTTGTTTGAATCCAACCATCAATTCATATATATTGATCAAAAACCAAACGGGTGAGTTCATATCCGTTTTGATTTGAATATTAAACCATGCTTTACACTAACCTTGCAATTATGGTGACAAGTGTCATCAAGAGATCAGCCCTTATCCTCATTAACTGAATCAGCCACTTAATGTATCCTTGCTGTGGCAAATTACTATTTTACCCTTGTTATAACAAATTACCAAAATGCCCTTCACAGTTATTGTAACGACCCGAACCGAGAATAATAATATTTTAATGTAAAAAGACTATTTTGCCCCTGAAGGGGGGAAACTTTGACTTTTGACCCGGGAAACAATTTGGACTTTGACCCATGACTATGACGTAGGTCGGGACGTCACGAATCCGTAGACAGGCGGCACGCCGAAATCGGAGTTCGTATGAAGAAGTTATGGTCAAGGAAGCGTTTTAGCGGAATTTACGAACCGAGAACAACGGAATAAAATATTAATTTATTACGGGAATCTGTGCCAACCTAATATTTAAATCAAACCAGTGGATTGGTGACAAGTGTCACCCATCCAAGCCCTCACTATTCCAATAAAGCACATTACACTATTTAATTCATTTTTATATTAATTGTTTTTCCCTCCAATTGTTTCCAGCCATTGGATTTCTGCCCAAAATGCATCCTGGCCCTTCATTCTCATCTGCTTCCCTTATTCATGCACGATCATCTCTGTCTTTCTCCCAAACACACACAAACACACATACAGCCCCCCACAACCCGTGCTTCTTCTTCCATTTTCTCTCGACCAAGGCGATCAAACCAGCCATCCTCATCGCACCAGCCAACCACCAGCAGCACCACCATTATATGATCATCATCACCCTGCATCACCGGCGACCACCACCCCATTTCCCTGCCCCGAACGGCTGTCCAAAACTCAGACCCGAAACACGACGGAAACGGGTCCAAGAAGAAAACCTCGACAGCCACATCACCTCGACGCAGGGGAAGCTCCAGTCTGCACCGTGAGGACCCCAGGAGCTTAACTGGACGACGGCGCGGCCTGCGGCGGCGACACGGCGGCGGTAAGGTCGAAAACCCGAGAACCCGTTTTGATCCTCTGTTTCGAACCAATGTGTTTTAGTGCTAGGAAATTGATTGTGTGATGTTAGAAATGTCCTAGGGTGAGAGACGAGTTGATCAGGACCGGTTTGGACGACGGAGACGGCGTGGATCACCGGAGAAGACGATCGGACCTTGACCGTGAGTTTCAACGACGAACTGGTGAGTTTTCTCCCGTTTTCTTTTTAGTTTGAGGTTGTTGAACCATAGAACAGACCTAGACGACCCTATAGGGATGAACCCCGTCGAAAATGGTGGCCGGAATTGTACGGTTGAATCGGGTCAAGCCGTGGGTCGACGGCGACCCGGTTCCAGTCAAACGGGTCTGACCCGGTACTGTAGCATGATGACGTCATCATGCTGACGTCACTTCTGACATCATGATGACGTCATCCTGTCAGATATTGTCAGACCAGGGACCAATCAGAACATGCCACGTGTCACCTGACAAGTGTCAGTGATGACGTCATGCTGACGTCAGCATGACGTCACTGCTGACGTCAGCAGTACTGTAGCAGTGTTGACCCACGCGTTGACCAGGCGCGTGGGGGCGCGTGTGAACAGTGATTTTAGTGGGGCCGGTACCATTTTCAAGGTTTCGACGATACGGATCCAATGGAGGTGGTTTCGTGTCGATCGGAGATCGTTATGTTAGTCAAAATGGGGTTTGAAGCACCGAGAATAGTGCCTGGGATGGGATTTTGAGGCGGATCTGTTCTAGGGTCTTGGTATTGATGTTATAGGGTCCTTAAGTAACCCTCAGGAATAATAATACAGGTTTATAGAGATCGTTGAGCAGCAAGGACCGAGTGTGAGTGAGCTGTTTGATTTATAAAAGGCTTGCATGCATAAACTGTTTTACTATTTCCACTGATGAGTCTTATGAACTGTTTATATATGCTATGTTTTGGGCATGAGACCCGTCTGGATTATATGTGGATTTTGTTTGGGATGTCCGGGGGACATAGGGTAAATTATACTGTTATTGTACTATCCTTTCCTACCTGTGTATATTGTCTCCTCCAGGGAGGGTCGTTGGCCTGGGTGGACCCTGGAGTAGTCACGGGGCTCTGACTGAGTGGAGTTGACCCCCGTTGGGCTGCTTACTCTCAGGAAGGCATGTTCATATACCTCGGGCAGTGACCGGGATACCGGGAGCTGATGTACCTAGAGAGTCTCGGGTGTGAGACCCTGAGTGGCAACGCGTAGCCTTAGAACCGTGACATCATTTGGGTTGGGTTTTACAGTGCACTGATATGTTAGTTTCACCTTACGATTATTATTGTGGTTCATTGTTATGATTTCATTATAATATTATGTTTTCACTGCATGCAAGATTTGGAAAACGGAGGGGTAAAACCTTATGATTATTTTATTATTAAATTGATTTCTAAACTGTTATTTTGGCCCACTCGCCCTTGTTTTACTGACCCCTCCAGACCCTGACACGGAAATAGAGGAGGAGGACCCGGAGGAGGAGGCAGAGGTTTAGTTTGCCTAGCTGTGCACCTGTACACCCACTTGTGGGTAGGTTGAGCACCGAATAAATGTACTCTGACTAGTGTGCTCACATGTTGTATTTTACTTTCCCTTGTCTGACAATATCGCTTTAAACACTGTGGTTGTACGTTATCTACCTATTTAAGTTTTCGGTTTTTATTTAAGGGTAATTTTGGTATGTTTAGAGTCATTGTCAGACGGGAGCGGGTCACGTCCCCGGGTGGTCCCAGTGGGATTGGGACGGGTCCTGTCAGTTATAGACCCATAACTTTTTTGTTCGGACTCCCGATTGACGCATGCTGCCTGTCTACTGATTCAGCGTCCTGAGACCTATCCAACAGTACTTCCGAAAAGTCCAAACAATGTCCCGATCAAAAAGTCAACTTTCGACCCTTACCACCAAGGGCAAAATCGTCATTTTCCTCAAATTTTCCAAATTTTTCGTTTTTCGAATTTCCAGGGCTTTACAGTTCCAAACTTCCGGACTTTCCAGAGTGAGCAGAATCTACTGTGGATCGCGTGTGTGATGTCTCCGTCACTCTCGACCAACAGCCCGCACCGCGACAACCTGGAGGGTATCGAAAACATGAAAAGACTGTGAGTGGACAAAAATAAAGTATAAGTTCAAAAACAGTTATCAGAAAGAACCATTATGCCCTCCACGCAAAAACCAATGCATGCATATAACATCCATGTTATGAAATCATTCCTTATCCAAAGCCATCAATGAAAACCATAATCATTTCTTTTCTCAACCCAAAATTTAAATCCAGGGCCTCAGCCCAAAATCATAAATCAATCTCAAGTACGGGAACTCTGCCTCAAAACTCATCAAATCTAATACATCTGGGCCACTGCCCAAAACATCTAAAAACCAGTGAAAAACCAGTGAAAAAAAATCAATCATGCGAGTTTCCTGGATCTCAAGTGCGCCTAAGTTTTTTAAACTCAAAACCATGCGCAATAATCAGGCCTTCCCGAGATATCAACGAGTCATTAAACTCAAAAGACAATAAACAGGCCTCGAGGGGTATCATAACCGAGTCTTTAAACTCAAAACATATACCGAGTTTTTAAACTCAAAACATATCAATCCAGGGCCTTCCCCCCCCCCCCCCCCCCCCCCCCCCACCCCCCGCGTCAATCATCCGAGTCTTTAAACTCAAAACCAGATCTAACGGTTTTTCTTTTCTTTCTGGGTCTTTAAACCCAAAACCATTTTTCATTCGAAAACCATAAAAAAATCCTTCTCTGAATTCGCAACAATGATTCGGTAAGCTAGCATCCGGAACCATCATCCCGAACCCAAATCCAGATTTCCTTTCTAAGTTTCAAAACCAAATCCAAACATTGTTTCCGAAATCCAGTTCCAAAACCTGAAATCTCAATCGTATGAACAGGGCTCCAAGCCCGAAATCACTTTTCTGAAATCCATTTCAAATCATTGAAATCAAATCATATTTCTAATCCTGAAATCCGATCATCAAAATCATGCTCAAATCACAATAGAAAACGAAAACTTGTAAAACATGTAAATACGCAAATATCTCAAAAATCGTGCAAAACATAAATCATCAAGAGCACGATCAAAATCATAGAATCACGTATAGAAAACATATGAAACCATATATCCTTGCATCATAAGTTAGAAAGCAAAGTCCACTCACAGACCATTTCGTCACTTGCCTCGATACGCGCGCACTTATACCGTTCTCGACCAATCCACTATCACTGGCTTTCCTGAACCTGTCCAAATCCCTTAATAAGGTCACTAACTACTTCATTAAGCTTCTAGTAAGTCCCCGTAATTTTCCCGTATTTTAACTATTTTTAACCGGGCCCTACAACCTTCGGACATCCCGAAACATATCGAGACGATGTCCGATTGACTCGAAACCAATCCCAAAATGTTCGTTACATCGAATACTTTAAAAAGTCATGTTGGAAACTTCCCCAAAAGGGGCCCCACACGCCCTCACTCGCCGCCCAAAGGGGCTGCGCATGGGAGCCACGTGCCTGCTACAGTGTCATCGTTTTCTCAAGTCGACCCGATTCAGACCGGTTTGAACCGGCCCGGTTCGACTGAACCGGCGCAGGCGATTCACGGCGATTTTCAACATTTTCTAATTCTGATTTCCCTCCTGTTAATTCCCACGTGTTTTTCTCTTTATCTACAATTGATTGATCACCTAAACCTTCGAATTTCACCTTGGAACTTACCTCCCAATTCGTAGGACAGATTGCAGAAAATGTCAGCGCTCTGTTCCCGGCTACTGCGATATCCTCTGGCCACGGGTTCATGGTTCAAGCTCAACAGCAACCATAGAAACTGAAAGTAGCATCCCAAAAATTCATTGTCTTACCAAAGCTCATAGTTTCCATCTTGAACAAAATAAAGAAACAGAGCCTTCAAAATGGCTTACTTGCCTTCAATCTTCCGTTGTGGCCTCCACCATTGTCCTCTTAACGTCCTGGGTTCGATTCCTACTTACTGAACCCTACCACAGACACGATTTAGGTGAGTTTGATCAATTGAAGTCCACGGCCGTTCTCGGCCTGTTTTCTCTGGTTTTGTTTTCTCACCTCTCACAGCCCCTCTTCACTCAGCCTTCCACGATTATACACCTACAGGGGGTCACACACGCCCCTCATCTTTCACTCACTACCCCTGAGCTCACACACACTCACTCAAATGAGAATTGATCATTGTACAATGTCTCTGTTCTTAGAAACCCGAGCAACCAAAACTTCCAACTTATTTGTTTTGAAACCAATTAAGTCGGTGAAACAAAGTTCCACAGACCTCTAAAACTAGGACACGTGTTCCAATCATAAGACACCACCATTCCAGAGCCGCCAAATGCCCCCCTATCACTGGGCACAGATTCCCAGAGTATTAAAATGACCAAAATGCCCCTAAATGACATTTTACCATTTTTCCCCTAGTGGTTTTAGACCAAAATCCAAACCTATCGATGTCCGATGATAGCGTTCCACCTGTCGTTGAACTCAGGGAATCGAGACCTACCTATAGGTCCTCGAAATACGTGAAAATTCCTTGTCGTCCAAAAAAAACAACTGTTTGCCCATATTCGATCAAATTACCAAAATACCCTTCAACTTCTGAACGTCATAATTTTTCCCTCGAATGTCGGAATCAAATGTGCCACCTGTTTATGAACTCGTGACGTCCCAAACTATGTCACGGTCATTGGTCAAAGTCCATTTGACCACCCGAACAAGAAGTCAACATTTTTGCCCATTTCGGGGGCAAAATCGTCATTTTGCATTGTCCGTCCGAAAGCACCCAACTACTCACTGTAACGACCCGTCCCGAATTTCGGGATTTGATTAGTGATTATCGTGATTAGTGGGATTGATCGGTGATTAGTTGGTCGAAATCGAACAAAATGTGCAAAATGACCGTTTTGCCCCTAGTTCGTGGGCAAAACATTGACTTTTTGATCAGGCGGTCAAACGGACTTTGACCGATGACCGTGACGTAGTTCGGGACGTCACGAGTTCATAGGCAGGCGGCACGTTCGATTCCGACATTCGAGAAGAAAGTTATGACTATCGGAAGATCGGGGGTATTACCGTAATTTGGACATTCGGGGGCGAAAATGTTGACTTTTCTTCTAATAACTAATTTTCAGTTGACTCAAGGACCGTTGGGTAGGTCTCGACGTCCTGAGTGTCCATTGACAGGCGGCACGCCGAAATCGGACTTCGTACGAGGAAGTTGTGGTCAGAAACGTGAAATCGGGAGGTTTGTGTCTCGGTTTCGTGTCGAATATTTTATTCTTAAATTTCTGATTGGAGGACACCTGGGGAGTGACAAGTGTCACTCACCCATTGGCTGGATTGGATCAAGCTCCACTACGCATTTAAATAGGATTTAATCTGCTTTTGATCTCAGCCCTTCATCTCAAAACCCTCAGATTACATCTCAGCCCTTGATCTCAATTCTGAGATTCAATCTGGGCTGTCCATCCATTTCCCTCCATTTCTATATAATTCTCACCCGACACCCTCACTCATCGCTCTTTGATCCAACCCTTGCGCACTACACTTTGTCTCTGCGTCTGTGTGTTGTTGGACCCACGGGAAGGACTGAAGCACGGCGGTGAGCGGCGGTGGACGGCGGCGGGGTGGGAAAACCGGAAAACCCGAAACGGTTTCTAAAACTCAGATTTTGGTAACTCGAATTCCCACGTTTAGTTTTGTTTCCTATTAATCCTAATCGACTCTAGGGACTTATAGGAACCTTCTGGGCTTGAGTTCGCGACCGGAGGTGATCAGGACGGTGGCTAAACGGCGACGGGAAACCAGCTCTGTCATCGAGGTAAGCCTTCGATCCCGTCTGTATTTGTTGATTTTGATTCCATAGAACCCTTTCTGGGATTAAGACGAGCATCTAGAACAAACTAGGACTGAAATGATTGAGAAATGGTGAAATGGTGACCGGGTCATGATCGCGGGTCTGATCGACCCGAGTTGCAGAGATACGGGTCAACCCGTCTGAGGACAGATGGTGATGACGTGGCACCCTGTCAGACTGTCAGGTGACATGGACCAACCGTGAGCCGACACGTGTCACATGTCAGTGCACAGTCAGCACTAACATGTCAGTGACGTGGCCCAATCTGAGACTGCCACGTGTCACTAACATGTCAGTGATGTGGACCAGTGACGTGCTGACACGTGGCCTGACAGATCAGTGAGGTGGACCAATCGGATGTTGACACATGGCACCTGTCAGAGTCTGACATGTCAGACCTGACAACTATCAGATGACGTCAGCATGATGTCATGCTGACGTCAGTAGTGACGTCAGCGATGACGTCAGTAGGAACTGTTCCTGCGTTGACCGACGCGTTGACCGGCACGTGGGGGCGCGTGTGAACAGTAATTTTGGTGGGACCACCACCATTCTTTAGGTTTCGACGATCCGGATCAATGGCGGTGGTTTCGGGTCGATCGGAGATCATTAAGTTGGTCAAAATGCGGTTTATTCCTTGGGAAGCGCGTTCGGGCGACTTTTCCGGACCATGTTTCAGTCTAGGGTTTCAAGGTTAGATGTTAGGGGTTTGTATTGACCTTTACATATACTTTGGATATGACAGGGATTGTACATTTGTACCAGGACGAGGGTATACGTTCGGTTTCTAGCAGGATTGTACTGTGAGTGGGCATTTTCTTAAACCCTTGCGTGCATAAATGTTTTCTGGTTTATTATACTTATTCACATGCTAAAACAATAATGGTTTGATGATATGGAAAATATGGTTATGGCACGTTTCACGGTATTTGGGCTTGAGACCCGTCTGATGAAAACTTAATGATTGGTTCGGATTTTATCTAGGTATATATATGCTTTGCATGTGGATATACAATAAAATGTATTTGGTACTGCACTGTATAGATCCTTTCATATTATATTGTCTCCTCCGGCGAGGTACCCCGAGAGGTCACGGACGTCTAGTACGTCCAGCGTCTATGACGCTAAGCATCAGGTGATGCTGTACCCGAACGGGATTTCGGGGATTTAACTAGGAAATTGAGACCCGAGTGGCACGCGTAGCCTTATTATTATTGTGACCTTATTAGGCGTCAAGAACGTCAAACATCAGGTGATGTCGGGATTGGAGTGTATAGTGCAGCAAACTAAAATTATACTTATGGTTTTATTATATGCCTTATGATATCATATTATATGATTGATGGTTTTAATTACGGATGCATGCATGTTTGGAAAACGGAGGGGTAAATTATATGTTTTACTTATCAAATGATTTTATAAACTTAAGTTTCGGTCCACTCACCCTTATTGTTTTTGGTAACCCCTCCAGGTCGTGATACTGAGGTAGAGGAGGAAACTGAGGCTGAGGCATAGATCTACTTCTGCGTACCTGAACCCCTGTTGGGTGGTTTGCCCGCAGGTTTTATTTTAGAGTCGTGCTCGCACTTGTAATTTGGATTTCATCCCTTGTCTGACATCTGTTTAATTCGGATTGATGTATGACTATAATTTGGTTATTTATGCATTTGATGTTTTGAAGTTAAATTGGTATGAATTATTGGGTGTCAGACGGAGCAGGGCACGTCCCCTTGTGGTCCCTGTGGGATCGGGGCGGGTCCTGTCACTCACTGATTAACTTTACTAATTTGTCATTAACCACTAATGTAATCCCAAATTCTGGAACGGGTCGTTACAATTGAGCCTCAAGGGTTTTGGGCATGGGAGGTTGCCATAGTAGAGCTCGACTCATGGTCGTGTGCTTTGAACGTCCTCCTATGGAATCAAGGTAAGTTTTTCTAGTTTGAGATTATATTAATATGCATGGATCTAAGTAGAGTGTATTGGAGGCATTTGATGAAAAAATGGATAAAAATTGGACGAAATGGACCAGTCTGGTTTCCCAGGTCGAGACCTGATTGCAAGGTTCCAAGTTGAATTAGCGAGAGGTTGAAGATGACACTATAGCGCGTAGGCGCGTGGTGCATGGAGAGCTAATGCCTGGATGGCCACCGGTGTGTGGCAGCACATGGCGACGGGTCTCAGATTCTAGTCAACATGAATATGGTACTTACAATATTACGAACTTATTGATGCAGGTTCCTAATCGATCAGATATTGTTTAGTGACATTTCTATATGTGTTCGAAATGAGGGTAGTTCTATTTAGAATACCTAATGAACTCTCGGGGCTTGGGGAGTTAAAAATATAGATTTCATACATGGTTGACATATCAAGAAAAGGACTCGGGGAGAGTCAGAATGACGGAACCCGCATTTAAAACGCTTTAATCAACGTGCTCAGTCTTACTTCTTGTTTGAAAAACGATCTGTAATTTCAAAACTACCTCAACACTTGTCAAATAAGGGATACTCGTATTGCCTCATTGCTCATGTCGCCGCCTCTCGATCAGCTCCAATTTCGGTGCAATGGCCTTGCAGGGTTAATAAAACCATTAAAAAGTGTGAGTGGACGAAAATAAATATTCAAAAACACATTTTTTTCGACGAAAACTAACATTTACCCCTCCTATTTCTTAAACAATCATGTATAGAATACATACGTAAACATACGAAATTGAATCAATCAATCACATCAACTAACAATCACATGGACACACCCTATCGATAAAGTAAACCAAAACAATCCAATCTCCGTAAATCAGACCAACCGATCGATAACATCCACAATAAACACCACCCCTAACACTCTGGTTGTCTAGGAAATTTTCACAACAAAAATGAATATAATACCATCCATAATGAACAATAGCATTATGCGTAGGCTAACTCGGGAGCTACACGTAGCACTATCTGAGTTAAGTTCGAGGAACTACACTAATGCACCATCCGGACACGTTTGGGAACTGCACTAACGCACCATCTAGACACATCTGAGAACGGCATGTAGTACCATCCAAGCTGTAATAATATCCCCCAGGAACTACACGTAGCATCATTTGGGCCATGTCCAAGAACTGCACTCACGTAACATCCGAGATCGTACTAGTATCACACGAAGATGACTATCATGGAAAAAAAATTCACAAAACTAAGCAAACTGGTTTAACACATATCATAGACTTAATATCAAGCCAAAAACACATTCAAACCCGGACCTAAGCTCAAAACACAACTTCCATAAAATATTGTAAAATAAAGCAATCATATTCAATAATTGACAAATAAATCGTGAAATAAATAAATTAAAATATTTAACTACGCATGCATAATAATTTATAAAATTAAAGTCCACTCACACACCGTCCTCGTAGTTCAGTCTTGACTTGAGCATTCCTCCGTAATTTAGGAAGTCGTATCACCTGTCTTAAATCACCATTAAGGGTCACTAATGTCCCAAATAATTTTACATTAAATCCCCAAATTTCTGAAATTAAATAAAAATTAAAAATTGATGGATAACACTTTGGACACTTGAAACTACCATGAGACGAGGTCTGATCCACTAGAAACATGCGCCAAAACGTCCATAACATCAAAACATCGAAAAGTCGTGTTGACTGCATGCACAACATCACTATTTATCTTCTCCTACCTCTAGCGGGTTAGCCCGTGTGTCTGCACAATCCAACCCGATTCAGCGAGTTGACCCAGCTAGAACTCACCCGTTTCTTGTCCGTTTTTCATGTTTCAAATTTTCAAATTCATATATTTGATACTAAGGATAGATTCATGAATTAAAAAAAGGGAAAAACTTAAAAAAATTCACTATCTAATCCTCCCAAGTTTCGGCCAAGTTCAAGCTTAGGTTCCCAGTGTTTTCCGCATCCAAAGCTTCGTGTTTCTAGCTAAACTTCAATCCTAGGAAGTCAACTAGGATGTCTGTAAGTGTAGTTACGAGCTAGGAAGCTCTCAAACAACTCCACACATTCAATTCTCGATTTTTTACAGTTTATCGGGCTCTCAGGTTTCTGGTTCGTGTTCCTCTTTCCTTCTCCCTTTTCATGGTTTTTCTCTTTTTATTTCTCTCCTTCTCTGGTGTCCTCTCCTTCCACCCTCACGATTTGAGTCTCTCAGGTTTTGGTTTCCAAAACACACCCAAAAACACAACGTACACATATATTGACAGGACCCTCCCTGAAATCACCTTGATACTCGTGAAAGGGTATGCTCCTGTCTCACACAAACACTTTAAAAATTCCAAAGTACCCTCAACTTGAATAAATACAAAAATAGTGTCAGATAAGGGATAAACTCCACGTGTCAACCATAAATGAAAACTTAGCAATAAACAATTATACAGAGCACTAGACACAAAAATAAACAACCAGAACCCTATTCTAGTTAACAAGAGCGGTGCAATCCCTGGTAACTTACCTCAGCCTCAATATAGCCCTAGCCACAAGATCAGCCTAAAATGTACCAAAAACCATGAAAACTGTGAGTGGACAAAAATAAAGCCTTTGAAAAACTATTTTTCGAAATAATCTTTTTTCCCTCTGTGTTATCAAAACATGCATGCATAGTCAAATAAAACACTTGATTTCAGATAAAGCAATTTCATATATAAAACCGTGGGTCCACCATAAATCACATAAGACACATAAATGCCATTAACCCACATTTCCCTGAATTCCCGGTTATAAAACCATTCTGAAAACCTCTAGACATAACAACCAATAATAGTCAAACATCGTCTTGCTGATCCAACCAACAATCCCTTGTACTATTCGTAGACAATCATGGATCTTACGGAGTCCAACCCCGTCGGCACATATGGAGTCCAACTTTGACAACACCCAAGTCCGTCCCTGGGAATCCTCATAGTCCAACTCCAGAATAACGATCCAATCACATGAAGATGACTATACTTGGTAAAACAGTTTATATAAATACCTTTTAACCTGCCTTTGAAATACCCCCAAAATTTCCAAAACATTTTCACCTGGGCATGAGCCCAAAATCAGGTTTTTTCCACCTTCCGAAACTGTTCTTCCCCAAAATTGAAGCCCACAAGCAAACTCAAGGGTTAAAATGGTCCAACTCTAATTAAAAAGCCCACAAAAGCCTGTTAAAATTGTAAATAAAGTCTGGGTCATTACATATATTTTCATACCAAGTCGGTGCACAAAGAGAGAGGGAAAGTGATAAAGTGGACACTTATCACCATCTCATGAAATCCACAAAATATCTCCTCATGAGAAATTACCAAATTGCCCTTAATGTCAAAATTACCAAATTGCCCTTAATTTCAAAATTACCAAAATACCCTTGGTAATTTTAGGCCCGTAAAAGATCGGTCTAATCTCTAATTCTGACATACTGCTTGTCCACAGACTCGGAATTTTGAGGCCTACTTGATGATCCTAGCGAAAATTTAAAAAGTACCAAGAGCGAAAAGTCAACCTTTGATCCCTAAAGGCAAAATCGTCATCCCCTTTTTAAAATTTTATAGCTTATCTTTTTTGAATTTTCGGGTCGTTACAAACTACCCTCCTTAAAGAATTTCATTCTCGAAATTCAAGCTCATATGTCTAAAAATTGAAATTTTTTAACCTACAACAATGTCTCAGATTCCTACCTGAATCCTCATTTGATCTTCGAGCTATAACTAATATTTCCACCTTCCAGCTCCTCCCGAGCCCTAGTTCCTAATTTTGACTCCTTTCGAATTCTAGTCCAATATCCTAGCTCCGTCCGAGTCCTAATCTGATAATCTGTTATCCATGCCACCAGCAACATGCTAAGTCACCAAACAAAAAATATCGCTAAGCGTACCAAATCTAACAAAGATATTTCATCACTTCAAAACTCAGATACTCACTCTAATGGAGGAACTCATACATCTATCTTATCTAGGTGCAACTTGCATGCAAATGCTATGGCCCAAGCCTATGAGCTCACTCACTATCTGAACCCACAAAACTTCTCCTTTACTAGATCGCAGTATCCAATATCTAAACATATAATTTAGGATCCGTCCAAACTCCAGATCTATCCTGTGATCAAACATACTCCTCACATATCGATCTCATCACCAAGCCATGCACGGGGCTCGCGTTTCAAAGATATGACACTAGAAGACACAAGTTAGTACCAACCTTACTCTAATACCAAGTTAACACGGCCCACTCTTAAAACATTTTGATAATCGTGCTGGGTCCTACTCCCATCTGACAAACGATCTGTAATTTCAATACTACACTCGCCACTTGTCAAGGGATACACGTACTACCTCACTGCTCATGTCTTCGCCTTTCAATCAGCTCCAATTTTGGTGCAACGTCCCTAGAGGGTCAATTAAACCATTAAAAGTGTGAGTGACGAAAATAAATATTTAAAAACACGTTTTCCAAGAAAAAAACATTTATTCTCCAGTTTCAAAAACATGAATGCATAGAATAAAAAATAAACAAACTAAATTGAAATCAATCAATCACATCAAAAAAAATCACTTGGACATAAATATCAATAAACTAAACCAAAATAATCTAATATTAGTAAATAAGACAAACCCATCGATAACAACCACAATAATAATGAAACAATCTGTCCCGAGTTTACGCGATTAATTAAGGACTAATTTTGGATTATCGAGACTAATCGGGAATTAGTCAAAGATTATTTGGACGGTCGACATAAATTGATGAGTTTGCCCTAGAATGGGTAAAATATTAACTTTTAACCCAGGAGGTCAAATGCACGAGGACCATGGACCATTACGTAGATCAAGATGATACGAGTTCTTAGATAGGTGGCACGTCGAAATTGAACATCGTACGAGGAAGTTATGGTTCATGGAAGAAAAATGGAACTATTCATGCATACCGAGAAATTGTACAAATGGCAAGTTTGGATTGGGTAAAATATCTGGGTGGACCATTTGATGAGTGACAAGTGTCACTCATCTGATTGGCCAATTACCCCAAATATTTGGGTTCATGTATCTCAGTCCTCTCTCTTTGTTCTCTGTTGCCTGAAGAACACAAACACACCACACTAACAAACCCACCCAAACATCCTTCAATCCTCATCCATTGCTTCTGGAGTGAATGGAAGGTGAGAGAGTGAGATCAGACGATCACGACGGTGGTAACGGCGTGGACAGTCGTGGATGATGGCTCGAAAACCGAGAGGCTAAGCTTTTTAGTTCAATTTTGAAAGTTGAGATTTATGGTTTGTTGGGTGTTTCTAATGATCAAAACTTTTTCCTTGGGTCCTTGTGAGGCTGGGAAACCAAGAATAGAGGGCTGAGGCTACCAGAATCGCCACGGGGGACAAGCTTGAAAAACTGGGTCGTGAGGTTGAGCTTGGACAGGTAACTTCTAGCCTCTTTCTGGTGTTTTTAAGATCATAGATCGATTGTTAGGTTCAATACGAGGCTAAGGGGCCAAAAATGGTGTGGATTGGTGGTCGGAGGAATGAAAACCAGTCGGGTCAGGTCGCGGGTCCGGTTGACCCGGTTGCAGAGACCCGAGTCGGCCCCACTAGAGGTTGACGATGATGACGTCAGCATGTGTCGTCATCATCTGTTAAGGGTGTCAGGCCACGTGGCCAATCAGGGGCTACCACGTGGTAGCTGTTAGGTCCAGTCAACACTGACAGGTCTCAAACACGTGGACCAATAAGGTGCTGACATGTGACACTGTCAGACCTGTCAATCTGACATCAGCATGATGTCAGTCATTGACTTTAATCGTTGACTTTTGCTGACGTTAGCGTTGCCTTTGACCTTTGACCCGCGCGTGGGGGCACGAGGGCATAAATTTGAGGTGGGACCAATCTTGTTCAAAAGGTTTCGACGATTTGAATCCAATGTTGGTGGTTTCAGGTCAATTAGAGATTATTAGTTTGGTCAAATTGAGGTTTTTCACCTAGGGAAACGTGTTCAGGAGATGTTACTTTTTCGGAAGTTTTAAGGGATCTTGATTAGACTTGTCTAGGTTGGTAGTGACTTTTAAGTATGTTTTGACATGTCCAAACGACCCGGAGAATTCAATATAGCCCGAAGTGGCTTACGGCGCAGCATGCAGGCGCACAGTAAGGACACTCTGTGAGTGGACATTTGATTTCTAAATATGATGCATCCATAACTTTTTTATATGTTTTATATATGTGATTTGAGATGCTTTGAGTGCATATGATTGTGGTGTTTTGGAATTTTCATATAAATATGGTATTGCACGTATTTCGATGAATTATGCTTTATGATATACTTGGCCTTAAGGTTTTTATACGTGCTTGTATTTTCAAATGATTTGAACAATGAAATGATTTCGGATTTGGAAATATAATATCGGGCTTGAGGCCCCGTTGATTTATGTGGTATCGGGCTGTGAGTCCCGTTATGGTTGATTTACGAGATATCGGGCTTGAATCCGAGTTTTGGTTTATGAAATGAGAATTCGGGTTTGAGACCCTATTGAGATGATTTTGGGCTGAGTCCCTATGAGAATTGGATTTGGGCAGAGTCCTTATGAGGTTTGGATTTGGATCGGATTTGGGGAATCCTTATTTTGTAGGAACTATACCTCGGGCTGAGATCCTGTTGAAATGCTTTGGACTGGATTTGAGGTATAAATGGTTTATAATGATTTTCCACTAGATTTGATTTCGGTTCTACATACCATTCTTATGTGTGGATTGTCTCACGGTGCATTACTTGGGAGGGGTCGCTTCGAGGAGAGGATCAAGACCAGGAGTGCGAGCATTGCCTGAGAGGGGCCGCCTCTACGGAGAGGCTCAGTATCAGGATTTCTAGGTATAGATATAACCCCGGACAGTGATCCGAGGAAGGCACATCATTATGATGTTGCCCTGGACATTGGTGGATTTGAGGGTAGGACTCGGACTTGAGACCCTGAGTGACACGCGTAGCTTTAGAGACCGTGACATTATTGATTAGACATCTGAGATGTCTATGATTGGTTATACTATATTTTAATGATTTGGGCAAAGACCCCACGTGATTTGGGTTTGGGCTGAGACCCTATTGAGGAAATGGCTTTGATTGATAAATGTTTTCATGGGGTTTTAAATTGAAAAGACATATAATTCGATTTAAAAAAAAAAAAAGTGGTTGTAATAATTTGTTTTCTGATGCATGCATGCTTTTTAATGAAGGGTATAAATGTCTTTTCATGAAATGGTTTTATAAACTATTTATTTTTGTCCACTCACAGTTTTTTCTGTTTTTAATACCCTTCAAATTGATAGCGGCTGCGGGCTGTAGCAGAGACCGAGACATCACATGCCTCCACAGCTCCTAGCGTACTCTGGAATCCCTGAGAGGGTTAGATGTATCCCTGGTCTGGCACGGGGTGTCAGACGGGAGCATGGCACATCCCGCGTTAATCCAAGGAGGATTGGGATGGGTCGTGTCAAACAACACCCATAAGCTTTGGTTATCTGAGAACTCGTCACAACAACAATAACTATAATCTGTGGATTAAATCACACAAGCTCATAACTAGACATATCAAATCCTCAAACTCAAGTACCAGTCACAATGAACAATAGCACTACGCATAACCTAGCTAGGGAACTACACACAGCACCATCCGAGTGGAGTCCGGGAACTGCATTAATGCACCATCTAGACATGTCTAGGAACTGCACATAGCACCACCTGGATTGTAATAATATCCTCCGGGAACTGCACGTATCACCATCCAGGTCATGTGTGGAAACTGCACTCACGTAACATCTGGACCATACTAGTATCACACAAGGTGACTATCATGGAAAAACAACTCACAAAACCAAGCAAACTTGTTTACCACATATCATAGACTTAATATCAAGCCAAAACACATTCAAACCCAAGTGTAAGCCCAAAACACAACTTCCACAAAATACTGTAAACTGCGTGTCCATAAATCCAAAAAACAAATTATCAAATAATCATTTAGAAATCATAGTCAAATCATTGTCACATAAATCATGAAATAAAGCATTAAAATATTTAACCATGCATGCATACTAATTTATAAAAGTAAAGTCCACTCACACACCATTTTTGCAGTTCAGTCTCGAATTGAGCGGTCCTCCGTAATTCTAGAAGTCGTACCACATATCATAAATCACCACCAAGGTCCACTAACGTCCCAAATAATCTTACATTTAAATCCCCAAATTTTTGGAATTAAATACAAATTAAAAACATACACATAACACTTTGGACACCTGAAACTACCCCGAAACAATGTCTGATCGATTCGAAACTTGTGTCATAACATTTGTAACTTCGAGAGCATCGAAAGTCATGTTGACTGCACCTCGAGATAGGGTGGCAAGCACACCCACGTGCCACCAAACTTCCCTACTCTTGGGCTTCACATGCAGCATCACTGTTCATCTTATCCTACCTCCAGCGGGTTAGCCCGTGGGGCTACACAATCCAACCTAACCTCAGGTTGATGTAATACCCCGGATATTCGAAGAAAAAAAATGAAAAATGACCACTTTGCCCCTAAAAGTCAAAGTGTTGACTTTTTATTTAAAAAGTCAAAGTGTTGACTTTTTATTTAAAAAGTCAAAATGTTGACTTTTTTATTGGGAGACTCTTTGCACATTCTGAAAGAACTGTTATGAGGGTCTCAAGCTGTTGAATATATTGATAGACATCGTATTGAAAATTGAATTTGAATAAAATTATTTTGGGTCAAGATATTATAAGGGCATTTTAGTAATTCAGGATTTAAGGGAAAATTGGTAATTTCATGATTCTCACATGCGAATCACGTGAGAAGGAGTAAAAGCTTCTTGAGATTTCCCTCTAATCTACATTTGCCGCCTTAGTACAATTATAAAAAGGCTTGGGTATGAACATGTTAGGGGGGTTCGGTGAGGTTGCACCGAAGAGAGGAAAATCAGGAAAACAAAGTGGGGATAAAAAGATGGAAGATAAGCTTAGGAAGAACAAAGAGTAAACGAGAATCTAAGATGGGGAAGAGAGGATTCGAAGTACGAGATAAGGGCTAAGGTTCTCAGCCATGGACAACCCGAGAAACCAAGAACTAGCCATGGGTTACCACCATGTTAACAGCCATAAGTGGTCGTCTGAGGATCCTAGGACATTCAGTGAGGTCCTGGGGTCGTTCTGGAGTAAAAATGAGAGTTGATGGACATAAGAAATGGCCCATTAAGAAGCCAAAAATTTGACCGAAACTTCAAGGAATGATTTCTCAATTTTTAATTCTATTTATGTTGCTTTGTGATCGTAGATATTCCCTTGGACTAGATTATAGCAGTTAGAACGTAACAGGGAAGAAAAACGTTGAATTCTGAGGGAAATATGGTCGGGTCTGGTTGCTTGGTGGAACGACTCGAGTTGCAGACCCGACTTAAGGTTACTGGTGACAGGCTAGCGCGTAAGGCCCACACGCAGAGGCCTACCACCAGCGTGTGAGAGCGTGTGTGACGGCGGTTCGCCTTCTGGCTAACATGAAAGTTCAAGGTTTTGTTCTTGTGAGTCTAATGGTATAAATTGTAGATTTATCAGACGACTTTTGGGGACGGTTTTGAATATTTCAAGTTTTATGCACATTTTAATTTGAATATTAAATTTTTGAAGTTTGGGTACAATTATGAGCTACTAAAATATAATCAGGAACATATAATAACATTAAGATGATTCAATTGAAGATTATGTTTGAGAAAAAGAGTTTTAGTATGATTAGTTATCTAAAGAGTACATATGTGTTATGGATTGATGGATATGTTTGTATGTGAAAGGGTTAGCAATAATGATAAGAATAGGAGTTCATGAAAGAAGGTAGGTTAATCATGAATTGTGTTTGTGCAAAGAAATATTGTTATGGTATTCAAAAGGGTTGTATTGAACAAAACTTCAATTAAAAAGGAATATGAAAATATGAGATGAATAAGAGAAGTTCATGGGCCACCTATAAGTGGAAAATCCCATATGAAAAAGGGATTAAGAAAATTTAATTGTGTTGTTACGTGAGCAATAATGTTAAATAGTAAATGGATTTACGTGATGATTTATGTTATGGAACTTGTTATTATTTTCATAATTTTACTATTTTTTAATTGTGTGAGATGACTATAGTTTAAATTCCTAAATACTAAAGAAGATTTTAGTAGGAAAATTAAGGGTTAATTGTGCAAGGAATTTATGGGAACCTAGAGTTTTGATTGTTATGAAATTCTACTATCATTGAAATATGGATATAATAAAATAAAAGAATACTAAGTATGATCAATATGTAATGTTATTGGACATTGTGGAAAACCATGTGGATAATAAAGAATAAATGGTAACTATGTTAATTATAAGGGCGTTATGGTCATAATGGTTGATAAACCCTACAAAATTTAGATTCTAAGGCAGACACATTAATGGGTTCCACTAGCGAACGAGGAAGTGGGTTGGATGTGGGTGGTGCCCCATAGAAGGTAGAATCTGTTTGGTTAACATATTTAAAGAAATTAAGAATAAAAATCCCTGGTTTGACAAGTTATCAGACAAGAGCAAGACTTGTTCGGTTTTCCCGAAATTTAGGGGTGAGTCGTGTCAACTTGGTATTAGAGCTAGGATATCGGGTATTTTGGTTCTCGAATTGTGAGCCCTTGTATCATCATTATTATTTTTTTACATGATTGATATGATAGTAAGTTGTATATGCGTTAATGAATTTTGATGGTTTAATGGAATTACCGAAATATACGCTTATAAGATTTTGTTTACAAATAATGGTTAGTTTAAATGAGTAAATAATACGAATTGGAATTTGATTTGCTTGAGCATGAGAGTTATAAGTGTTGAATGATTTAAGTGGTAATAATTTGAATTTGGTTTCCTAATGACGTTTATCCATGATTTTCAAGACTTTCCAAATGAATTTTGAATATGCGTATTATGAGTATTGGACTTGAAGTTATATTTTGGTTTTGACCATAAATTGTGATTTGGGCTTAGCCTGAGTTTCAAATAGTGAATTTGATTTATAAATAGACGTGTGCAATAAGTAAGTGGTTTCTTGATAGTTGTGATCGGGAATGATCGTGGTAGTGTATTAATTAGGATTTTTATATGATTTGAACTTCGGTGGGAATAAAAGCAGAGTTGTTAATTAAAATTGGTTTGGGTTGATTATTGAGGACTTGAAAATATGAATTTTGAGTATATGTTTACAAGATTCTTAAGGAAATTATGTTAAGTCCAAATTCAATTGAAGGTTTATGTTTGAGTTATGTCTTTAGGGTTCGAGCCTAAGCATCGAGTTGTGGATTTCATTCGAAGAGTTACATGTGTAGTATAAAAGTATGTTCTCAAAGTTTGTGTTATGGTTATCATGATGATTTGATATGTGATTATGCTGGTAAATTTTTGAAATTGATATTGTATGATGACATAACGATGGTGAGTGATGGTATGATTGCATGATGCCATGATATTAGATGATATAATGAATATATGCTGATGACATGGCATGATGATATATGATTGATGTTGTTGAGCATATAATGATGGTGATAACATAATGATGATGATGAAATGATGCCACAACGTGATAATATGAATTGATATGATGTTATGAGTTGTGTGATGTGAGTAACCACTCAGACGTCGAGCTAGGCTCTAGTTCCTGAGTGGATGGTGGTTGGTTGGTCTCAGACACCGAGCGGGGACTCCAGATACAGAGACCAGTATTTTGGTAGTTAGTCTCAAACATCGAGTCAGGGGCTCTGTATCCTGAGACTGACGCTGACTTAGACGTCGAGTAGGTCTTTGTATCCTGAATTAGAATACACTCGAACGCCGAGTTGGGAACTGTATCCTGAGTGGTTTGTATGTGGGTATTAATTAGTCTCAGATGTCAAGCTCGACTCGGTATCCTGAGACTAGCATTGTGGTGATGACTCAGACGTCGAGCTGGGCTCTGTATCCTGAGTCAATTTGTAACAGCCCGTCCCGGGAATTGAGTTTAAATTAGTGATTAATGACGGATTAGTGAAGTTAATCAGTGATTAGTTGGGTAATTACGGTCGAACGGTGCAAAAGACGATTTTATCCTTGGAATTGGGCAAAATGTTGACTTTTCGATCGGGTGGTCAAAATGACTTTGACCGGTGACCGTGACGTAGTTCGAGACGTCACGAGTTCGTAGACAGGTGGCACGTCCAATTCCGACAACCGAGGAGGAAGTTATGACGTTCGGAAGTTTGAGGGTATTTTGATAATTTTGATGAAATTGGGGCAAAGGGTTGACTTTTTGGACAACAAGTCAATTTCACGTATTTCGAGGACCATTAGGAAGGTCTCGATGCCCTGAGTACAACGACAGGCGGCACACTATCATAAGAATTTGGACGATAAAGTTACAAGTCAGGGAAAACGAAGGGCAAAATGGTAATTATACCTACTAAAGGCATTTTGGTCTTTTTCTGTGCATGGGGATTTGTGCCAGTAAAAGTGTGACATGTGGCTGCCTAGAAATAATGACCCACCAGATTTGGGACACTTGTCCCTTGCTGGAAAGTCGTAGAACTCTCAGCCACCGCCCTAAATTCAAGTTAAACCATGTGTGTGTTCGTTGCAAAACAGAAAAACAGAGACTAAGTATGGTGAGAATTCAAAACCCCCTCAGTTAGCCTTAATTGGCTGAGTCATGGGAATAGGAATGAGAGAATTCACTTTATAGACTGCAGTGGTGCTACCAGGAATGGCCGTCGCACACGATGGTGGTTGAACCGGAGGAAAAACCGTGAGCCCTACTCAGGCATATGAAACGGGAGGATTAGTTTAGGCCACAATTGACGATGCTAGTTGATTAGGAAGTGAACAGGAGGGTGAAACAGGTTCGAAGTGCAGGGAATTGAGGCTTTCCATGGCCGGTGGCCGGAAAACTCAACGTGGTAAGTTTTCAATTCAAAAATGGCAAGTCATTTATTAGTGATTGTCGATCATTTTGATTAATTGGGAGATGATCTGGAAGTTCAAGGGAGCTCATAGAAATAAAAAGAACGGCTTGAGGTGGCCGGAATGACAAGGACATAGAGGAGTCATTTCGGGTTTTCTAATTCGACTTGGGCAGGTAAAAACAGGTTTGACTTCCACGATTTAATTAGTTAAAACGATTGTATATGCTTGAACGAACTTAATGGAATCAAAAGGACAAAAAATGAACCAGAAAATGGACGGAAACTGAGTACGCCGGTCCAGTTGAACCGGCTGGTCTGAACTGGTCTGGACCGGGTCTGTCTCAAGGAAGGAGACGACACTGTAGCAGCGTGTGAGGCCCACGCGCAGCCCCTTTGGGTGGCTCGTGTGGGCGGGTAGCACACAATTTGAGGGATTGTTCAACATATTAAATGATGTAATCGATGTAACGAACATTTTGGCACTGGTTTCGAGTCGATCTGACATCGTCTCGATGTGTTTCGGGATGTCCGATGGTTTTAGGGCTCGGTTAAAAATAGTTAAAAATTCGGAAAAATTACGGGGCTTAGGTATGATCATTATGAAGTAGTTAGTAACCTTATTATGGGATTCGGATAGGTTTGGGAAAGCCGGTGATAACGGATTAGCCAGAAATGGTAAAAGTGTGCTCGTATCGGGGCGACCACGCTATGGTCTGTGAGTCGACTTTGCTTTCTAACTTATTATGCATGCATATAGGTTTTTATATGTTTTCTATATGTGATTCTATGATTTGATTTATGATCTTGATGGTTTACGGTTTTGCACGGTTTTCGAGATATTTACGAAATTGCGTGTTTTACGGGATTTCGATCGAGCTTGTGATTTGATCATGGTTTTAATGATTTTATTTCGGGATTTGAAATATGATTGTATTTCAAAGTTTTGAAATGGATTTCAGAAAAATGACTATGGGCTTAGAGGCCCAGTTCATAAAAGTGGTTTTAAAGAATGTGATTTCAAGTTTTTGAATCGGATTTCAGAATGACGATTTTGGATTCGATTTTGGAACTTGAAAGTGGATTTCTACGTTTGGGTTTGGAATGGTTATTCCGGATGCCGGCTTACGGAATGATGGTTTCGGACTCGGATTTGGAAATGGATATGGAAATGAGTTCTGGGTTTGGATTCGGGATCCTAATGAGATTGCGGATCCGGATTCGGAAACGGATAATGGTTTTCAAACAGTTTTGGATTGGATTTGCTGGATCTGGTTATTGGGTTTAAAGACCCGGATATGATACATGACGGGGACGGGACCGGATTGGGTTAAAGACCCGGATTGAGTTTAAAGACTCGGATTATATTGAGGCCTGGATTGAGTTTAAAGACTCGGATAGATCCAGCAGGTTTGATGGATGGAAATGTGGTTTCAAATGTGTTTTGGATTTCACTGGGATTTGATGTTGATGGTTTTCGATCATGGTTTTCCGATGTTTTGGGCTTTGCCCGGAGGATACAGTTTCGATGGTTTGGGGCTGAGGCCCGGAATTGAGAAAAAGAAAATGTGTTCGGTTTTTCTTACATGGTTTAAATAACTTGAGTAAAGAATGGTTTATAACTTAGCTTTGATATGCATACATTGTTTTTACATGGAGGGCTTAAATGTACTTGTTTTATGAACTATTTTTAAACTTATACGTTATTTTTGTCCACTCACAGTCTCTTCATATTTTTAAGACCCTCTAGGTTGTTGCGGAGTGGGCTGTTGGTCGAGAGAAACGAAGACATCACACCTGTGATCCACAGTAGATGCGGCGCATTCTGGGAAGTTCAGACACTTCTAGGATGGTCGGATCGAGAATCCCTTGTCTGACTTACGTGTCACATGGAGGTTGGACGTCGGTTTAGCCTTCGTGTCATGCGTAAGTTAGACGGGAGCGGGATTTAGCCCTTAATCTCAGGAGATTAGAGATGGGTCCTGTCAATTTGGTATCAGAGCAAGGTATCGGGCGCTTTGCACGAGGTTTGGTTCCCAGAGTCGTTGATTCATCGACTAGGGTGTTGTGATGCTACTGTGGATGTGATGTCTCGACGCGAAATAGCCCGTCAGCAACCTGGACGCGATAGTGATAGTACGTTTGTTTAGGGTAGTTAGCGGTGGTTATTAGTGCCAGGTTGATAGTCCCTCAATACGCGGTGCAGGGTATGATGTTTGACGGCTTAGGGCCAGAATAATTAACGTGTTTGGCGCTAGAGATGCTTGGTGGTTGGACCACAGGGTCAGAGGTATACCAGCAGGACTAAGTTGGATGGTAGCTGGTGAGCTACGATTGAGTAGGCTGGTCGGTCTGTGGGGTTGATAGTAGTTGGTTGTGAGCTGATGGTATACTTGGGCCGAGGAGGCCGGTTGACAGTGGCCTGTTAGGCCGAACTGGCGGCTGGATGGCGCTAGTATTTCTTGGTGACCCTTTGGTCCGTTTGGTGGAGATTGGATTTGTGTCTCGATTGACGGGGTATGGGAAACTACTTTGTGGGTTTAACGGAATTCCTCTAGTATTGGATATTGGTTGCTGTTGGCGATACGGGATAGATTTAGTCAGGCATGAAGACCCGAGTGGTAAGATGGTTGTACACTAATGATTGTTGCGGGTTCAGATAACCCGTAGGACGAGGATGATTTGAGAAACTCTGTTGGGCTGACTGGTTTGGGAGGACTAGTCGGGATTGTAAGTACCTTTGTAAGAAACCCTAGAGTAAATGTTTAATTTGGCACTTATGAGTTGAGGGTTGTGGTTAGGAAATTGTTATGGTTGGGCCGATTTACGGACGGATTGGAGATGGCGCTGCTAGGTGCAGCCGAGGGAATGAATGCTTAGTAGATGACTCTGGACGAGTCCAGTGAGATGGTGGTGTGGTTGAGCATTTGGTTACCTTAAGTTGTGGATTATGAGGGGTGTTAGTTCCTCCGACCCGAGCATAGATTGAGGGTCTCAGCTCGGTTTTTGTAGAGATTTAAGACTGGTATGTTGTGAGCCAAGGTAGGAGAGGATGTGCCACGGGTTGGGAGGCTTGACTTGGTACGATGGGCACAGCGTGAATTGAGTGTCGGCAGGGGCCGAGGTTGGCACTTGGTGAGTGTAATGACCCGTCCCGAGTATCGGGATTGATTATTAATTAATTATGGTTTAGAATGACTAATCGGGGATTAGTTGAGTGAAATCAGACGAATCGTGCAAAATGACCCTTTTGCCCCTAGCGTGGGTAAAATGTTGACTTTTAGTTCTGGCGGTCAAACGGACTTTGACCGATGACTGTGACGTAGTTCGGGACGTCACGAGTTCATATACAGGTGGCACATTCGATTCCGACATTCGAGGTGAAAGTTATGGCGTTCGGAAATTGAGGGGTATTTTGGTAATTTGGCTAATAGGGGGCCAAATGTTGAATTTTGACCCGGGAAGTCCAATGGACAAGGGCCAAGGACCGTTACGTAGGTCTCGTCGATACGAATCCAACGACAGGCGGCATGCCGAAATCGGAGATTCGACGACGAAGTTATGGTCACAGGAACGGACTCGATTAACCGAACGAACCGGGATTAAAATATTATTTTATTATGAACAGTACCCGGTGACTGAGCACACTTGGATGAGTGACAAGTGTCACTCATCCCTTAAAATCAGGCCTAAACACGGATCCTTGTTTTGGGGAAAACATAATTATTATGTTTTATTAATTAATTAAACTAAATTATTCTTAATTCCTCCATTAATCCTCTTTGTTTTTCAAACCGTGCACAATTTGGGGGAATCAGAATTGAGAGAATTGGGCTCTCTTCCACAGCCGATTTTGAGTGAGAATTGTGAGATTTGTGGGACTGATTGAACTGGGAAAACACGAGGGATTGATTGAGAGCTGAGGAACTGGAATTCGGATTTTAGAAAATTTGGGGGGAAATTCGAATTGGAAGATTTGAGCCTTGGGGAGTGGAATTGAAGCTCGAGTTAGCTTCCTGAGGTCAGTACGAGTCGATCCACATCAAGAACGGAAGAAATTGAGGCCCAATTGGCTCTGAACTGGGTCTGGTAACAGGAGCAAGGTTCGAGCTTGAGTCGTGGAGTTTGAGGCTTGGATTGATGCAATTGAGTTGGGGAAAGTGTTTAACGGAGTCCATTGAAGCTTCTGGTTGCATCAATTGAAGGAATCGATTGACATGGAAGGATTTCTGATGATGAACAGTGTTCGGGATGTTCTTCGAACGATCATCTTTGATCTTGAGGTTTAAGGTAGGTTTTGGTGAAATTATCATTACAGAACTCTAATTGGACTTAAATAGAAACTAACTGAATGTTCAATTGTTGAAATTGGTATCGAATTGATAGAAAACAAACCGGGTCTGTTCGCGGGTTAAAGGACCCGTTTTACAGACAAACGGGTGAGGAAAACAGTGATTGTAGCAGGCTCGTGGGTTTCACGCGCAGCCACTCACGGCGGCGCATGAGGGCGCGTACGGCCTAGTTTCAATGTGAGGTCAACATGACTTTTGATCCTTTCATTGTAATGAACATTTTGACGCTAGTTTCGAGGAAATCGGATATCGTTTCGTTAATGTTTCGCGTATCCGAAGTTTTGTTTTACGTTAAAAAATACGTATTTAAATTCTGGAAAAATTGGGGAAAATTATATGAAGTATTTTGAGATATTAGTAACCCTCTATAATGATTTTGGACAGGAGTTGTGATTTCCAGAATTTACGGAAAAACATGCAGCTCGGAAACAGACCGTTTTGGACGGTGTGTGTGTGAGTGGACTTTGTTTTCTAACCGTGATGCATGCATATATACTTTTAAATGCCTTATTATATGATTTTATATGTTTGGGCATGATTGATATTTCAATCCGGTGATTTCTCGATTTTATGGATTATTATATTTTGGCACGATTTTCGAGAAATTATGAAATTGGTTAAAAATGATGTTTGGACTTGGTTTATGAGTCCGGTATTGAATTTGATTGAAAATAATGTTTGGACTCGGACTATGAGTCATGGATTGAAAAATGATGTTGTGACTCGGGAATGAGTTAAGGGTTAATTTCGTGGATTTACGTGAAAATGGCAACGGAGGTTGCAGACTCATGGATTTGCGTGAAAATGATATTTTTGGCGTGAGAACCCAAGTGAATAGTGATTTTGACTCGAATTTGGAGTCACTTGTGAATTTGATGAAATTAATGATTTCTTATTATTTCATGATTATTTTAATCAGTCTTTTGGGCACGTTTTACGAGGAACGTGCAAATGATGTTTTGGGCTAGGCCCGGAGTTTACATGATTTCTAAAATGATATTTTGACTTTGTTGGTGAGTCAACGATGATTTCTGGGTTATTTTATTGTTTCAAAAGGTGATTTTAAAGAATTATGTGTAAATGGTATTTTGGTCTTGAGACCCAGTCGGGAAGGATCTTGACTTTGTATGAAGACAAGATTTGATTGAAATATTTTGGGATGTAATTCCCGAGATGGTTTTCATTGTGATTGTGAAATGCCGGGACGGTCGGAGCTTGGGGGGGATTACCCAAACGACCGGAGCTTGGGGGATGTGATTGTAGGATCGGGAGTTGATCATATGGTAGTCAGCTTCTCGGATGTGACTGAGCCTGGATGTACCACTCGGATGGGTCTGAGCCTGGGGATGTGTTTGCCCGAATGTGACTGAGCCCGAGGGTTGAGCCCAGAGGTGTCTGTTCCCGAGAGTGTGGCTGGATATTGGCCTACGCGTAGTGCCGCACTTGTGAGTAATGCAGTTGATGGTTTGTTTGTGCACTTGTGAGTAGTGCGGATTGATTGGATTGATATATTTATTGTGCACTTGTGATTAGTGCTGATTGCTGTTGTTTGATGACGTACTGGTATTGAGTACGGGTTTTTGGTCTTTGTGGCCAGGTGATTATGTTTTCACATGTTTTGGCCTGAGAGCCGGGATTTGACGTTTTATAATATGAACTGATCTGGTAAACATGAGTTTTACGGACCATGGGAAAATATGTTTGATTTTATCGGTCCACTGTTCATACTTGAATGATTTCATACTATTACTCATGTTTTACGATATGCATGCAAGTTTGTGAAAACTGGAGGGTAAGAAAATGTTTTGGCAAATGTTTTTATCAGAGGTCATTTTTGTCCACTCACACCTTTTCTGTTTTGTGACCCTCCAGGCCGTCGTACGACGTTCGGGACTGATCGTGAGGCAGTGGCAACAGCAGAAATCAGCACAAACATCCCTTGTCTAGCAAGCACTAAAGGGTAGTTTTGGGCCTTTGGTTGACTTGTCAGACGGGAGCAGGACCGGGCACAGTTTTTGACGTCTAGTTGGGACGGGTCTTGTCAGTGAGTGGCGATTTCGAGGGTGGTATTTGGGGAGTCTGAGGTCAGTGATTGAATCACCAAGGATTTCAAAAGTTGGTGATTTGTGTTTTAGCAAGTGCCCGGAGTTAAACCTCAGAAAGGTTGGAATGTGATCATCAGAGAGAGTGATGATTGATACCCGTTTGGACGTGCATAAACGAGGATAACCGACAGGTGAGTGGTCGATGAGTTGATTTGATACGTGGGTACGATCTGTAGGAGTTGTGGACTGCCTCAGTGTAGTAAGTGAGATGACGTTTGGACAGGTAGTGCGGAGGTGGTATAGTTGAGGATGAAGAATCGTGGTTGGATTAGATGCTGAGTTTGAGACGATGGAATACTGTGTTTGGTTCCGAGGTGGCAAATAGGTTGTGTGGTAGATACTCTGGAGTTGATTTGGGAAACTCACTATTAGGATGTCAGGATTTGTGACCCCCCTTAAACATGGACACTTTTGGTTATAATTATGAGTGGGAAGAGTATTGGGTAACGCCGAGTGCGAGTGTTAAGAATGGCATTAGATGGATTTTGGTTGTTGTGATGACATGGTTGAGGACCATTGTCAGTTCCGTTGTAGGAGGACGGAAGGAAGCTGATATGAGTGAGCGATATGAGGTTATGGAAGAGAACCCATAATCTAGATGTGTGGTATTGATGGATTGATGTGAGGGTTTGATGCTAAGAGTCGTATAGGTAAGAAGTAGGATTCTCTTAGGAGTAAGTGGATCGGAACTGAAGAGCTTCTGACTCGGGATTAAAGTGGATTAGGCGGATAAGATGACAAGACAGAGGTTGGATATGTTAGATATGAAGATGAGGAAATTGCCTTGTCTTGTAGTCTCTTGACCATCTTGGAGTTATACAGGACGCGTGTGGTCCGTCTCGCATACATGGGTTTTGGTTTTGGATCTAGTGCTGGGTCTGCCCTATATACATAATGGAAATATGATTGGATTTCATATTGGTCGGGAGACCCAGGAGACCGGGAGACGTGGACGGGACTCGAGTTGGATTTCCCCGGAAGATGTATAGTTCAGCTTAGAAGTCGGATAGGACCGACGGACTGTAAGGTGAAACGTGTTTGGCTCGTTGTCTAGTGGTATTCCGTAAGGTCACGAGGAGATTTTGTGTACCCTGGAGCTACACTGTGAGGGTGACGGGTACATGAGGGTACTAATTGGTTGGAGTTTAAGTGTAAAAGAGCGTAGCTGATACCGTTGTGGTTGATTAGTGGGCGTACCATAGAATGACGTTAGAAGTACGTGAGGATATACTTTATGAGCTGTGGTTGAAGTAGTTTACAATATCTTTGTTATTTTAAGTTCATAAGGTTGTCCTTATGCGTATATGGTGGTATGCACCATGGTTCTGTTTGTTGGTAAGTGGTGCATGTCCTTGCATTGTCTACTGGCTATTCAGTAGTTGGAACTATTCCGATGTCTTGGACATGCATCGTGATGTTCTGGTAGAGGTGTTTATGATCAGTGTAATGCCAAGGGACATTGTGGATAGATGATGATCGGCGTAATTTTGATATCTTGGTTTTGACAGAGCATGTGGACTGGATCTGGTGATCCAGAGTAAGCTGTTGATGATTACTAATTTGAGCTGGATGCTTAGAGCCATGAGTGGCTAGTGAAACCCTGATATTGAGGTGTGTGATCCCGGTTTGACAGGTATTTGATAGGGTCCGGTGCTAAATAGATAGTGTAGTACGTGAATGGTATTTCCCCAAGTCGATTGTGTTGATGGTTAATGGAACCACTGGTGAAAAGATTGGTTAAATTAAGGGAGTAGACGAGTATGTTGTGACTTCGGTGGGGTCGGCGCGGATCGCTGACGAAAGCGGTATGGATCGTGGTACGACTCTAGCTTCATAGAAGTACCAAGACCGGAATATGTCATTTTGAATTGGTTTGCAAGGTGAGATTTGTGCCTGTTGACAGCAGATTCGCCTGATGGACTGAGATGTTGGTACGAGGTACGCTCGACTCGAGGAAGGGTCGAAAAATGTTGGAATTGATAGTAGTGGTGATATGGTGTACCTAGAGTTAGTTGCGCTGTGAGCCAGCGAGACATTAGTGGTACCTTGGGTATGGATTGGAAATGTGTTGCCCCGATAAGGAAGGGAGGATTTGCTAGATAGACTGAACTTTGACGGATGGTTCGCTTCGCCGAGTTAGGATGACAGTTTGGGAACTGCCCGACCATTTTGGAGTGGTAGATGATGGACACTGGGTAAGAGACCCAGGTGTGAGATCAGTTGGATTCCCCCAGATGATTACGGAAATAGGAGATTGGGAATTTCGAGGACGAAATTCTTTAAGGGGGGTAGATTATAACAGCCCGCCTCGGGAATCGAGATTAAATTAGTGGTTAATGAAGGATTAGTGAAGTTAATCAGTGATTAGTTGGGTAATTACTGTCGGACGGTGCAAAAGATGATTTTGCCCCTAGAATTGGGTAAAATGTTGACTTTTCGATCGGGTGGTCAAAAGGACTTTGACCGGTGACCGTGACGTAGTTCGGAACATCACGAGTTCATAGACAAGTGGCACGTCCTATTCCGACAACCGAGGAGGAAGTTATGACGTTCGGAAGTTTGAGGGTATTTGGTAATTTTGATGGAATAGGGGCAAAGGGTTGAATTTTTGGACAACAAGTCAATTTCACGTATTTCGACGACCATTAGGAAGGTCTCGATGCCTTGAGTACAACGACAGACGTCACACTGTCATAGGAGTTTGGACGATAAAGTTACAGGTCAGGGAAAACGAGGGGCAAAATGGTAATTATACCTACTAAAGGTATTTTGGTCCTTTTTCTGTGCATGGGGATTTATGCCAGTGAAAGTGTGACATGTGGCTGCCTAGAGATAATGACCCACCAGATTTGGGACATTTGTCCCTTGCTGGAAAGTCGTAGAACTTTCAGCCACCGCCCTAAATTCAAGTTAAACCATGTGTGTGTGTTCGTTGCAAAACAGAGAAACAGAGACTAAGTATGGTGAGAATTAAAAACCCCCTCAGTTAGCCTTAATTGGCTGAGTCATGGGAATAGGAATGAGAGAATTCACGTGATAGATTGCAGTGGTGCTGCCATGGATGGCCGTCGCACACGGTGGTGGTTGAACCGGAGGAAAAACCGTGAGCCCTACTAAGGCATATGAAACGGGAGGATTAGTTTAGGCCACAATTGACGATGCCAGTTGATCAGGAAGTGAACATGAGGGTGAAACAGGTTCGAAGTGCAGGGAATTGAGGCTTTCCATGGCCGGTGGCCGGAAAACTCAACGTGGTAAGTTTTAAATTCAAAAATGTCAAGTCATTTATTAGTGATTGTCGATCAGTTTGATTAATTGGGAGATGATCTGGAAGTTCAAGGGAGCTCATAGAACTTAAAAGAACGGCTTGAGGTGGCCGGAATGACGAGGACACAAAGGAGGCATTTTGGGTTTTCTTATTCGACTTGGGCAGGTAAAAACAGGTTTGACTTCCACGATTTAATTAGTTAAAACGATTGTATACGCTTGGACGAACTTAATGGAATCAAAAGGACAAAAAATGAACCAGAAAATGGATGGAAACCGAGTACGCCGGTCTAGTTGAACCGGCTGGTCTGACTGGTCTGGACCGGGTCTGTCTCAAGGAAAGAGACGACACTGTAGTAGCGTGAGGCCCACGCGCAGCCCCTTTGGGTGGCGAATGTAGGCGCGTGGCACACAATTTTAGGGAGTGTCCAACATATGAAATGATGTAATCGATGTAAAGAACATTTTGGCACTGGTTTCGAGTCGATCAGACATCGTCTCGATGTATTTCGGGATGTCCGAAGGTTTTAGGGCTCGGTTAAAAATAGTTAAAAATTCGGGAAACTTACGGGGCTTAGGTATGATCATTATGAAGTAGTTAGTGACCTTATTATGGGATTTGGATAGGTTCGAGAAAGCCGATGATAACAGATTAGCCGGAAATAGCAAAAGTGTGCGTGTACCGGGGCGACGACGCTATGGTCTGTGAGTGGACTTTGCTTTCTAACTTATGATGCATGCATATAGGTTTTTATATTTTTTCTATACGTGATTCTATGATTTGATTTATGATCTTGATGGTTGATAGGTCTTCAATTAAACATTATTTTATATTATTTTATACCCTTTATACTTGACTTTTATTATTAAATTAATAAATGATTGGAGAAAATAATATATTTTGTGGGATTTTGCAGAAATAAATCAAGCATGAAATTCAGAGCATTTCGGCGAAAGAATCATCCCAATTGGAGTTTTAACGAAAAATATATGACTAAAAGAATGGAAGCCACCAAATTTGCTTAGAATTTCGGTGGGAAGCTGCTGAAATCTAGAAGCCCAAGCCAAAAATCAGCATATTTCCCCAAAATCAGCATCTTTTCCCACAAAATCCACCCAATCTCATCATTTCCATCACTTCTTCATGTATTATTTTATTGTTATTTTTATATTTTAATTTTGTACTTTTATTTAAACAATTGTGGCACTCCCTCTATAAATAGGGAGGCCATTTCATGTATTTGGGGTGTCCCCATTAGTCCCCATTTTTCCCATTTTGTTTCTCCTTTAGTTTAGGTTCTTATAAATTTTCTCTGGTTCTTCTCTTCTTTTAGTTCTTGTTCTACATTTTTGGGGACCATTTTAACTTCTTGTAGATTTTCTTATTCATTAGCTTTCTTTTAATTCTTGTTCTTAATTTATGTTACTTTTATTTTTCTTAATTTCATTTCTTCTTTACTTTGTTCTTGTGACACTTCTTAGAGGCACACATTTGAGCCTTCCTTAAGAGAAACTTTGGCAAAATATTTTCAATACAAAGTTTAGAGTTTGAGTCCATATTTCCCGAGTTTATTTCCTCCATCTTCATAAGGTTCCGTCCGCTATCGGAGAACCGTGTGAATAACAATCCATTGTTTTCATCCACCTTGAAAGTGTAACAATTGCTCTCCATTTACTTAAACTCTTATTTTTGTTATTGGTTTTGATTATAGTTCAATATATGTGTGGTATTTTCTTGCTAATACTTGTAAGTGTTAAATACAATCTCCATGTGTCTTACTTTATGAATTTTAGTTATTTTATACATTTTAGTGCTTCATACTTCAATTTGATGTTAAGTGTTTTATCCGTTGTCGGTGCACTTAGAGTGGAATTTAAGAGACTTAATATTAATCGCTGTCGGCGCATTCAGTCAAAACAAAAGGTAAATCATATTGTAAATGTCGGCCGCTGTCGGTGCATTTATAACATTGAAACATGTATGAAGGTAATTGAGACAATTAAGGTAAAATTTCGTGATTGTTTTAATATTTGCAATTATTAAAGTGTTGGTAAGATATGTGTACATAAGTTAGAGTAAAAGTAGGATTAGTTTATTTATGTTTTTACTTGTTTGTATGAGCACAACCCTTTCAAATCCCCCATATAATTCTCTATTCTTTATTCTTTATTCTTTATTATTTATTATTTATTCTTTTATTCCTTTATTCTTTAATTTATTGATTCTTTAATTATTTAATTATTTAATTATTTTATTATTTTATTCTTTAATTCATTAATTTATTCACTATTCTTTTATTCATTATTCTTTTCCACTAACACATTATTAATGTTCCCTAATTTCCCCGGTTAAGAACGATCTCTATTTACCAATACTACATCTACACAAAAAGGGTTTAAATTGCATAACACTTAAATTACGTGTTTAATTTAATGCGTAGTTTGTGTGTTGTCAATAGTTTGCGGTTTTGCACGATTTTCGAGATATTTACAGAATTGCGTGTTTTACGGGATTTCGATCGATCTTGTGATTTGATCATGATTTTAATGATTTTAATGATTTGATTTCGGGATTTGAAATACGATTTGATTTCAGAGTTTTGAAATGGATTTCAGAAAAATGACTTCGGGCTTAGAGGCCCAGTTCATAAAAGTGGTTTTAAAGAATATGATTTCGAATTTTTGAATCAGATTTCAGAATTACGATTTTGGATTCGATTTTGGAACTTGAAAGTGGATTTCCGGATTGGTTCGGAATGGTTATTCCAGATGCCGACTTACAGAATGATGGTTTCGGACTCGAATTTGGAAATGGATATGAATATGAGTTCTGGGTTTGGATTCGAGATCCTGATGAGATTGCGGATCCGGATTCGGAAATGGATAATGATTTTCAAATGGTTTTGGATTGGATTTGCTGGATCTGGTTATTGGGTTTAAAGACCCAGATATGATACTGACGGGGGCGGGCCCCGATTGGGTTTAAAGACCCGGATTGAGTTTTAAGACTCAGGA
This sequence comes from Prinsepia uniflora, assembly GCA_032719365.1. NCBI lineage: Eukaryota > Viridiplantae > Streptophyta > Magnoliopsida > Rosales > Rosaceae > Prinsepia > Prinsepia uniflora. Next base: position 22,554,041 of record CM064865.1, on the reverse strand, counting down.
GTTTAAAGACTCGGATATTGATATTTCCCCCGTAAGCCTATTGAGTTTAAAGACTCGGGAGTTTAAAGACTCGGGAGTTTAAAGACTCGGATTATATTGAGGCCTAGATTGAGTTTAAAGACTCGGGAATTTAAAGACTCGGATAGATCCAGTGTCAGGACCCACCCCGGTTTCACCCCGAAACCCGAGGTCAATCCCGCTCCCGTCTGACTCCCCGACACAACACCCAAGTAAAACTCACTCAAACTCAGTCAGACGCAGTAGTAATTAAACAACATATCCCAAAGTTATCGTTTACAGAGCATAGTACGAAAATACAAGGAACTAAAAACCGATAAATTACACGCACACGGAAGACTTTAAACTACTCCGGGACCCCTCGCGTGACTTCTATGCCTCGGTCACTGCCTCGACGTCAAGACCCCGCGCTCGCTCCACAACCTGGAGGGCAATTTAAAACCGAAATGTGAATGGACCATAATAAAAGAGAAGTTTTAAAACCATTATCAGAAAACCGAGTTTTAACCCTCCGTTTTGAGAACCACATGCATAACCCAGTTATTAAAACGGTTAGAAACCAAAGTACCAACCACATCATAAGAAACAGAAACACTATAAAACATTTATAGAAATCACAGCATATATATCGTATTTTCCGATCAAACCTGCTGGATCTATCCGAGTCTTTAAACTCCCGAGTCTTTAAACTCAATCTAGGCCTTAATCATATCCGAGTCTTTAAACTCAAGGCCTATGGGGGAAATCAATATATCCGAGTCTTTAAACTCCCGAGTCTTTAAACTCAATCCGGGTCTTTAAACCCAATCCGGCCGGTCCCCCGTCACATATATCCGGGTCTTTAAACCCAATATCCAGATCCAGCAAATCCAATCTAAAACTATTTGAAAACCATATACCAATCCACATCCAAATCCGAATCCGAAATCACTGGTCTGATACCCTTCTGGCATCCAGAACCGTCATTCCGAACTCAAATCCGGAATCCACTTTCCAACTTGGAAACCATCCCTTTTTCTGAAATTCGTTTCTAAAACCGAAAACCTTTAATTATCGAAATCATGTTACTCATTAGAACTCCTTTATCATTTAAAATCCCAAAACCATAGCATTGTATTCAGAAACTAAACATTTCTCGTAAAACGTGCTAAAAACCGTTTTTTCTCGGAAAACGTGCAAACACATAAAATCATCATTTCATCTTCAATAAACATAGATTCATAAGTAAAACCATGAAATACGTATATAAAAACAGTTATGCATGCTCGAGTTTAAGGAAAGGGTCCACTCACAGTACTGAGCCCTACTCGCGTCCCGAACGTCCAGCACGTTCCTCGGCTTCCTCGGGAAATCCCGATCCAGTCAATCACCGTCAAAATACGTCACTAACACGTCTACAAACACTCACCTAAATTCCCTCAAAAATCCCCGAATCGAAAACCTAGAATCCGGGACCCTAAACATTCACCCTCGCGGAACTACACTCAAACGACTTCCGATTGACTCGAAGCCAACTCCATTGAACTCACCACAACTCCTGGTCCAAAACCCATGTTGACCACTTTCCCATCCGCCGCCGTACGCGCCCCCACGCGCCGCCCAAAGTGGCTGCGCGTGGCCCTCACGCGCCAGCTACAGTACATCCCCTACCTCGAGATGACTGTGCTGAACCGGCAGCCGTGGCTTGGACCGGCGAGAAGCATTCTCCACCGTCCGGCCACCAATTCACTCCCTCTCTTCTCCTGCAGCTTCGTCCAGACACCACGAATCCATTCCCCACACTCTCTTGGTTCGATTCGACTCCCAGCTTCACAACTGAAGCTTGAACCAGACGGCCCCTTTTTCCCTGTTTCACGATTCACCTGTTCCGGTCACCTCCCGTCACGGTGGCGACACCAGACGATCCCTAAGGCTTTACTGAACCTAGAACCAATCTCCGTTACCCTCGACTCACCCCCAAACTCGTCGACTCACCGTTTGAATTTCACGGCCAAACAGAGCACCAGAGTGCTCATCTTTGCCTGAGCCCCGCCGTGTACGGCCCCGTCACGGCAACCATCCTAGTCGACACCTAGGACCCTCCTGAACATCACCCTGACCTTCTAACCTCTCGACTCTCAACCAAACCTCACGACTTTCCAAATGAACTTTCACGGGAAAACAGAGCAAGGAAGCTTAGCTTTCGATTGCAGCTCCGCCGTGCGCACCGCCGCCTACCACGGTGCTCGTTGAACTCCTTGCAACCTCCTCAGCCTCCCCTCGCCTTGGTTTGCCTCACCTCACGGCGTAGCCACCACCTCGAACTCTCAGGCTCCCTGTTTCCCCCAAAACTTCTCCGCACCTCCGCCGTGCCGCCGTGCACGATTGCACCACCAATTCACGACCACCAGCCTCCCTTCCGTCTCTTGTTCCTCCCTCACTCACCAGAACTCATCACCAGCCACGATCACTCCTCAATTTCTCCTCACAAGCTCACTCTGTTTCTCTGTGTATCCAAGAACTGCACGGGTTGCACGAGTGCACCCCAATTATTTGGGTGGTGCGTGCACACGAGAACGTCCCAGAAACCACTCCACATTGGCCACATGTCACCATCCACTCAATCCTTATCCCACTGGGTTAAACCCCAGCCGTCCATCTCCTTTCTCTCTGCACAAATCCCCAGAAACCAAAAAGACCAAACTACCCTCCTGTTTTACACATTTTTACGGTTTTACCAAAACTTCCTAGACCCGTAACTCTCGCCTCGTACGTCCGATGAATACGTGCCGCCTGTCATCGAACTCAGGACGACGAAAGCTACCTAACCACCCTAGGTCAACCTACCAAAACTCGATTATCCAAAAAGTCAACTATCCCCCCCTAATTTACTCAAATTACGGTTATGCCCTCAACCGTCCGAACATCACAACTTCCTCCTCGGATGTCGGAATCGGATGTGCCACCTGCCTACGGATTCGTGACGTCCTAAACTACGTCCTGGTCACTGGTCAAAGTTCATTGAACCATCCGAATTAAAAGTCAACTTTTTGCCTAGCTAGGGGCAAAATCGTCATTCTATGCTAATGACCTTATCGGAACCACCTAACCACCGCTTAACCTCACTAATCACACCTTAATTAGTCTACTAATCCCAGTTCTCGGGACGGGTTGTTACAATCTACCCCCCTAAAAAGAATTTCGTCCCCGAAATTCCACCGTTAGTTCCCGACACCTAGGGTCTCCTAACCGGTAATCAACACTAGGTCAACAACAACCTCTCCTGGGTTTCCTGTCTATCATCTCCACCTTGGGTATTTCACTCCATCCCCAACTACTGTTACCACGGCAAGCCCTAGCTATGTAACAGCTGCATGGTGTACGCAAGGGAAACTCTATGAACAGCAAACAAAGGTATTTTCCAATACCTCATGTGGAGTACCCGATAGAATTCACAGAGCCCATCCTCGTGTACAACCACAGATACTTTCCTACTGGCTGGCTCCTCCCTCGGTTGTTACTTCGGCCACTATCGGAATAAATCTACAAAGTCCTAAAGGCAAACTCTAGCGTGTGGGTTCTCTCCTTCAATAACCTCATATCGATCAGTTATAGTCACTCCTAGACTCTGCCCTGGATAACAATCAAACCTAAGTACAGCACAACCAAAAGTAAAACCAGTACCTGTCCCCGTATCTGGTGTCAACTGATCCTCCTGCTGAGTCATCGAAAACACTCGGGCCTGAGATCCCGACGCTCTACCACGTCCCCTCGAACTACTCGTGGCAGTGCCACCCCCTCCTCTCGAGCCTGCTGTCCCTGACGATGTACTCTGTCCGGGCTCCGCTGCTCCTCGACCTACACCACCATCCTGTGGCAACAGTGGACACTCACGTCGAAAATGACCTCGCTCCCCGCAGTAGAAACACACATTCCAACCTGGTCCACTGCTCGGTCTCCCTGTGGACGCTACTGACGTCGCACTAGCTTGCGGAGTCGGCGATGCTCGGTAACCCCAAAATCCTGAACCCTGGACACTGCCGGGCCTACCAAAACGATCATCACCCGACGATGACGCTCCACCGAAATTCCCTCTTTTCGGTGTCCGCTGGCTCGAAGCTCCAGGAATAGAGGGTTCCCGGCGTCGCACCGGCAAACTAGCCTCCACCCGCACTGCAGCGTCTGACAAGTCTCGGAGGGTAGCAAAAGATCAGGCCGTCACTATGGCTCGAATCTCACCTCGCAGGCCCAACTCAAACCTACGGCACTTCTCGGCCTCAGTGGCCACAAACGCAGGAGCAAACCGAGACAACATCTGGAACTTCCGTTCATACTCGGCCACTGCCATAGTCCCCTGCTGGAGCTGCAGGAACTCCGCTTCCTTGGCATCCCGGAAAGAACGAGGATAGTACTGCTCAAGGAACCGTTCCCTGAACGTCTCCCAAGTCACACTATGGGCATCCCAACCGGACAACTCGAGAGTATACCACCACTCATACGTCGTACCATCTAGTAAAAAGGTAGCCAACAATACTCGCTCCTCCGGCGGATAATGCATCACCGCAAAAATCCGCTCAAGTCTGGTAATCCACCTCTGGGCTTCCTCAGAATCAGCCCCACCACTAAACGTAGTCGCCCCGAGTCGCTGGGCTCGCTCAATCGTGGCACTCTTCGTCTCTCTTGCTACTTCTTCAGGTTGTGGAGAGGGTCTACGTCTCGGAGGCATCGTCAACCGCACGCTGAAAGAGGCATAGAAGTAGTTAAGCAACTGAAACACAACCTCACAAACCAACAAACCCAACAAACTCGACAAACCTATGCTCTGATACCAATTGTCAGGACCCACCCCGGTTTCACCCCGAAACCCGAGGTCAATCCCGCTCCCGTCTGACTCCCCGACACAACACCCAAGTAAAACTCACTCAAACCCAGTCAGACGCAGGAGTAATTAAACAACATATCCCAAAGTTATCGTTTACAGAGCATAGTACGAAAATACAAGGAACTAAAAACCGATAAATTACACGCACACGGAAGACTTTAAACTACTCTGGGACCCCTCGCGTGACTTCTATGCCTCGGTCACTGCCTCGACGTCAAGACCCCGCGCTCGCTCCACAACCAGGAGGGCAATTTAAAACCGAAATGTGAATGGACCATAATAAAAGAGAAGTTTTAAAACCATTATCAGAAAACCGAGTTTTAACCCTCCGTTTTGAGAACCACATGCATAACCCAGTTATTAAAACGGTTAGAAACCAAAGTACCAACCACATCATAAGAAACAGAAACACTATAAAACATTTATAGAAATCACAGCATATATATCGTATTTTCCGATCAAACCTGCTGGATCTATCCGAGTCTTTAAACTCCCGAGTCTTTAAACTCAATCTAGGCCTTAATCATATCCGAGTCTTTAAACTCAAGGCCTATGGGGGAAATCAATATATCCGAGTCTTTAAACTCCCGAGTCTTTAAACTCAATCCGAGTCTTTAAACCCAATCCGGCCGGTCCCCCGTCACATATATCCGGGTCTTTAAACCCAATATCCAGATCCAGCAAATCCAATCTAAAACTATTTGAAAACCATATACCAATCTACATCCAAATCCGAATCCGAAATCACTGGTCTGATACCCTTCTGGCATCCAGAACCGTCATTCCGAACTCAAATCCGGAATCCACTTTCCAACTTGGAAACCATCCCTTTTTCTGAAATCCATTTCTAAAACCGAAAACCTTTAATTATCGAAATCATGTTACTCATTAGAACTCCTTTATCATTTAAAATCCCAAAACCATAGCATTGTATTCAGAAACTAAACATTTCTCGTAAAACGTGCTAAAAACCGTTTTTTCTCGGAAAACGTGCAAACACATAAAATCATCATTTCATCTTCAATAAACATAGATTCATAAGTAAAACCATGAAATACGTATATAAAAACAGTTATGCATGCTCGAGTTTAAGGAAAGGGTCCACTCACAGTACTGAGCCCTACTCGCGTCCCGAACGTCCAGCACGTTCCTCGGCTTCCTCGGGAAATCCCGATCCTGTCAATCACCGTCAAAATACGTCACTAACACGTCTACAAACACTCACCTAAATTCCCTCAAAAATCCCCGAACCGAAAACCTAGAATCCGGGACCCTAAACATTCACCCTCGCGGAACTACACTCAAACGACTTCCGATTGACTCGAAGCCAACTCCATTGAACTCACCACAACTCCTGGTCCAAAACCCATGTTGACCACTTTCCCATCCGCCTCCCCTCGCCTTGGTTTGCCTCACCTCACGGCGTAGCCACCACCTCGAACTCTCAAGCTCCCTGTTTCCCCCAAAACTTCTCCGCACCTCCGCCGTGCCGCCGTGCACGATTGCACCACCAATTCACGACCACCAGCCTCCCTTCCGTCTCTTGTTCCTCCCTCACTCACCAGAACTCATCACCAGCCACGATCACTCCTCAATTTCTCCTCACAAGCTCACTCTGTTTCTCTGTGTATCCAAGAACTGCACGGGTTGCACGAGTGCACCCCAATTATTTGGGTGGTGCGCGCACACGAGAACGTCCCAGAAACCACTCCACATTGGCCACATGTCACCATCCACTCAATCCTTATCCCACTGGGTTAAACCCCAACCGTCCATCTCCTTTCTCTCTGCACAAATCCCCAGAAACCAAAAAGACCAAACTACCCTCCTGTTTTACACATTTTTACGGTTTTACCAAAACTTCCTAGACCCGTAACTCTCGCCTCGTACGTCCGATGAATACGTGCCGCCTGTCATCGAACTCAGGACGACGAAAGCTACCTAACCACCCTAGGTCAACCTACCAAAACTCGATTATCCAAAAAGTCAACTATCCCCCCTAATTTACTCAAATTACGGTTATGCCCTCAACCGTCCGAACATCACAACTTCCTCCTCGGATGTCGGAATCGGATGTGCCACCTGCCTACGGATTCGTGACGTCCTAAACTACGTCCTGGTCACTGGTCAAAGTTCATTGAACCATCCGAATTAAAAGTCAACTTTTTGCCTAGCTAGCGGCAAAATCGTCATTCTACGCTAATGACCTTATCGGAACCACCTAACCACCGCTTAACCTCACTAATCACACCTTAATTAGTCTACTAATCCCAGTTCTCGGGACGGGTTGTTACATCCAGCAGGTTCGATGAATGGAAATGTGGTTTCAAAAATGTTTTGAGATTTCACTGAAACTTGATAATAACGGGTTTTCCGATGTTTTGGGCTATGCCTAGATGATATGGATTTTTTTATGGGGGGAGGGGAGATTGCAACATCCCGGAAATTTAAAAAAAAAACTAAAAATGACAATTTTGACCCTAAAAGTTAACATGTTGACTTTTGATTTCAATAAAGTTAAAATGTTAACTTTTTAATCGGGAGACACTTTGGACATTCTAAAAGAAATGTTATGAGGGTCTCGAGCTCCTGAATATATAGACAGGTGGTATGTTGAAAATGGAATTCAAATAAAATTGTTTTGGGTCAAGATATTATAAGGGTATATTGGTAATTCAAGCTTTAAGGGTAAATTGGTAATTTCATAATTCTCACATGTGAATCACATGAGAAGCACTAGAAGCTTCTTGAGATTTCCCTCCCTTTTACATCTGCCGCCTTAGTACAATTATAAAAAGGCTTGGGTATGAACATGTTAGGGGGTTCGGTGAGGTTGCACCGAAGAGAGGAAAAACATGAAAATGGGGATGAGACAAAAAGATGGAAGATAACCTTTGGAGGAACGAAGAGTAAACAAGAAGATAAGAGGGGGAAGAGAGGATTCGAAGTAAGAGGAAAGGGTTGAGGATCTCAGCCATGGACAACCCGAGAAGCCAAGAATTGGTCGTGAGTTACCACCATGTTAACAACTATAAAGTGGCCATCTAAGGATGCTAAGACATTCAGTGAGGTCCTAGGGTCGTTGTAACAATCCGTCCCGAATCTACGGATTAATTAAGGACTAACTGAGGATTATCAAGACTAATCGGGAATTGGTCGAGGATTTTCGAACGGTCGGCGAAAAATGACAATTTTGCCCCTAAAATGGGCAAAATGTTGATTTTTAATTTGAGAGGTCAAATGCTTGAGGATCGATAATCGTTACGTAGATCGAGATGATATGAGTCCGTAAACAGGTGGCATGTCGAAATCAGACATCAGACAAAAAGTTATGGTTCACCGAAGAAAAATGGGACTATTCATGCTTACCAAGAAAAGTGTACAATTGTAATATTTGGATTGGGTAAAAAACTGGGTGAACTAATCGATGAGTAACAAGTGTTACTCATTTGATTGGCCCATATATGCATGTTTTGGGATCCAATATTTTTATCCTCTTCGTTTGTGTTTACCCGAAAACCCAACCCAAACACACACACAACTTCACCATTCTTCATCCTTTGCTGCTGGTGTGAACGGGAGAGTGAGAGAGTGGACTGAGACGAGTTGAACGGTGGCAACGACGTGGACAGTCGTGGATGGTGGCCGGAAGCCGAAAAATCAAAAAGGTGAGTTTTAAGGTTCAAATTTTGAAAGTTGAGATTTAGGGATTTTTGAACGTTTATAATGATCAAACCTGGTTCATAGGCCGTCACTGTTCAAGCTTGGGACGGGTTACGGCCGAGTCGGGTCGCGAGTCTAAGTGACCAGTTACAATAAACAGAGTCGACCCGGCGAGACATAGACAATGATGACGTTAGCAAGTGACATCATCATGTGTCAGGGTTGTCAAGCCACGTGGCCAATGGGGTGCTACCACGTGGCAGTTGTCAGGTCCAATCAGCACTGACATGCCAGACCATGTGGACCAATCGGGTGATGCCACGTGGTAGGCTGTCAGAGGTGTTAGTGGACACGTGGCAAGACACGTGAACCAATCAGAGGTTAACACGTGGCACACGTCAGACTTGACATGTGTTAGATCTGTCAGGCTGACATCAGCATGACGTCAGCCATTGACTTTGACCGTGACGTCAGCGTTGACTTTTGACCAGTGTTGACTAGGAAGTTTGACCAGCGCGTGAGGGTGCATGAGCATGAATTTTGAGGTGAAACTGGTCTTATTCAAAAGGTTTTGACGATTTGAATCCAATGGTGATGGGTTCAGGTCGATCGAAGATCGTTAGGTTGGTCAACTTGAGGTTTTTAGCCTAGGGAAACGTGTTCGGGACACGTTGACTTTTTCAGGAGTTTTGAGGGTTTTTGATTAGGACTTATCTAGGTTGGTAGTGACCATTGAGTGTGTTTTGGATAGGTCCTGACGACCTAGAGAGTTCAGTTTAGCCCTGAAGTGGCTTACAACGCAGTTTGTAGGTGCGCAGCATGAACGGTCTGTGAGTGGAGACTTGATTTCTAAATATGATGCTTGCATAACTAGTTTATATGTTTTATGAACATGATTTGAGATGCCTTGAGTGCATATGGAATATATATTTGATTGCGATGTTTTGGCATTCTTGTGGAAATGTGGTGTTGCATGTATTTCGAGATTTATACTTTATGTTGTATCTTAGGCTTAGGCCAGTTTTTCATAAGTGCTTGTATTTTCAAATGATTTGAAAAATGAAACAATTTTGGATTTGAAAATGGGATGTCGAGCTTGAGGCCCACTTGGTTTATGATATCGAGCATGAGTCCCAATGCTGGTTTATGAAATGAGATTTCGAGTTGAGACCTAAATGAGATAATGAAGCTGAGTCCCTACGAGATTTGGATTGGATCGAATTCGGGGAATCCTGATTTTGTGAAAACTATACCTCGGGCTGAGACCATGTTGAAATTCTTTAGACTGGATTTGAGGTATAAATGGTTTTACAATGATTTTCCACTGGATTGATTTTTGTTTTACACACTATCCTTATGAGTAGATTGTCTCCTCCAGACATCTCGTAGTATCCTGGAGTAGTCACGGTGCATTGCCTGGGAGGGGCCACTCTTAGGAGAGGCTCAGGACCAGAAGTGCAAGCATTTCCTGAGGGGGGCCGCTCTACGGAGAGGCTCAGGATTAGGATTGCTATATATGGATATCACCCAGGACAGTGTCCGGTGATATCACCCAGGACAGTGTCCGGTGATATCACCCAGGACAGTGTCCAGTGATATCACCCGGGACACTGGTGGATCTTGGGGACTACTCGGACTTGAGACCCCGAGTGGCACATGTAGCCTTAGATACTATGACATTATTAATTAGACATCAGGGATGTCAGAGATCTGGGATGTCAAGGAATTGGTATACTGTTTTTGACTGATTTGGGTAGAGACCCCACATGTTTTGATTTTGGGCTGAGACCCTACTGAGGAAATGACTTTGATTGATAAACGTTTTCAGTGAGTTTTATTTGAAAATCCATATGATCTGATTTAAAGAAAGTGGTTATTATAACTAGTTTTCTGATGCATGCATGCTTTTTGGTGAAGGGTACAATTGTTTTTTGGTGAAATGGTTTTATAAACTGTTTATTTTCGTCAACTCGCAGTTTTTTTTTTACCCTTCAAGTTGATTGTGGATGCGGACTGTAACAGAGACCAAGACATCACATGCCGCCACAGATCCTGGCGTACTCTGGTTACCCAAAAGGGTTTAGGTCTAATCTAGGTCTGGCACGGGGTATTAAATGGGAGCATGGCACATCCCCCGTTAATCCCGGGCGGATTGGGATGGGTCGTGTCAGTCGTTCTAAAGTAGAAACGAAAGTTGATGGACATAAGAAATGGCCCGGCACGAAGCCGAAAATTTGACTGAAACTTTAAGGTATGAGTTCTCGATTTTTAATTCTAGTTACGATGTTTTATGATTGTAGATCTTCCATTGGACTAGATTAGATCAGTTTGAATGTAACAGGGAAGAAAAATGTTGAATTGTAAGGTAAATACCCGGATCTGGTCGTTGGATCGGGCGACCCGAGTTGCGGACCCAGCTTAAGGTTGTTGGTGACAGGCTAGCGTGTGAGGCCCACGTTCAAAGGCCTACCAGCGGCGCGTGAGAGCGTGTGTGACGGCAGTTCGCCATCCGGCCAACACGAAAGTTCAAGGTTTTGTTCTTATGAGTCTAATGGTATAAATTGTAGGTATATCAGACGTCTTTTAGGGACAGTTTTGAATATTTCAATTTTTATGCACATTTTAATTTGAATATTAAAATTTGAAAGTTTGGGTACAATTATGAGCTACTAAAATATGCACATTTTAATTTGAATATTAAAATTTGAAAGTTTGGGTACAATTATGAGCTACTAAAATATAACTAGGGAACATATAATAACATTAAGATGATTCAATTAATGATTATGTTCGAGAAAATGAGTTTTAGTATGATTAGTTATTTAAAGAGTACATGTGTTATGGATTGGTGAATATATTTGTATGTGAAAGGGTTAGCAATATTGATAAGAATGGGAGTTCATGAAAGAAGAAAGGTTGATCATGAATTGTGTTTGCGCAAAGAAATATTGTTATGGTATTCAAAAGGCTTGTAATGAACACAACTTCAATTAAAAAAGGAATATGGAAATATGAGATGAATAAGATAAGTTCATAGGCCACCTATAAGTGGAAAATCTCGTATGAAAAAAGGGATTAAGAAAATTTAATTGTGTTGTTACGTGAGTAATAATGTTAAATAGCAAATAGATTTACTTGATGATTTATGTTATTGAACTTCTTGTTATTTTCATAATTTTACTATGTTTTAATTGTGTGAGATGACTATAGTTTAAATTCCTAAATACTAAAAGGAGACTTGAGTAGGAAAAGTAAGGGTTAATTGTGAAAGGAATTTATGGGAACCTAGAGTTTGATTGTTATGAAATTCTACTATCATTGAAATATGGATAGAATAAAATGAAAAAGTACTAAGTTCGATCAATATGTAATGTTATTGGACATTGTGGAAAATCATGAGGATAATAAATAATAAATGGTAACAAAGTTAATTGTATGGGTGTTGTGGTCATAATGGTGATAACCCTTACAAAATTTAGATTCCAAGGCAGACACATTAATGGGTTCCACAATTTAACAGGGAAGTGGGTTGGATGTGGGCGGTGCCCCGTAGGAGGTGGAATTTGTTTGGTTAACATATTAAAGGAAATTAAGAATAAAAATCTATAGTCTGTCAAGTTGTCAGACGGAAGCAGGATCAGTTCGGTTTCCACAAAATTTAGGGGTGGGTCCTGTCAGTTGACTTGGCCAAAACTCATCCATTTCTTATCCATTTTTCATGTTTCTAGTGTCCAATTTTATCTATTCAATACTAGGGAGAGATCCATGAATTCAAAATAGGGAAAAACTTACCCACGTATCTAATCCTCCCATGTTTCAGCGAAAGTTTAAGCTTGGGTTCCAAGCTTTTCCCTTGTCCAAAGCTTCGAGTTTCTAGCTCAACTCAATCCCAGGAAGTCAACTAGGATGTTTGTAAGTGTAGTTACGAGTTAGGAAGCTTCAAACAACTCACACATTCAATTCTCGATTTTTTACAATTTATCGAGTTCTCGGGGTTTTGGTTCATGTTCCTTCTTCCTTTTCCCTTTTCCTGGTTTTTCTCTTATCCCTTCTCTCCTTTTCTAGTTTCCTCTCCTTCCTCTCTCACGGTTTGAGTTTCTCCGGTTTTGGGTTTGCAAAACACACCCAAAACACAACACACACATAAATTTTCATGCTAAGTCGGTGCTCAAATAGAGAGGGAAAGTGATAAGGTGGACACCTGTCACCATCTCATAAAATCCACAAAATATCTCCTCATGTGAAATTTCCAAATGGCCCTTAGTGTCAAATATTATCAAAATACCCTTGGTAATTTTAGACCTGTAATAGATCGGTTCAATCTCTAATTCCAACATACTGTCTATCTACAGACTTAGGATTCTGAGGTCTACGTGACAGTCTTCACGAAAAATCCAAAAAGTACCCGGAGTAAAAAATCAACATTTGACTCTCAAGGGAAAAATCGTCAATCCCCTTTTTAAATTTTCAAACTTACCTTTTTCAAATTTTTGGGTTGTTACATGGAATATAGAGATACAACTCAGGAAGAGTCGAGTTATCAATTGAATTATCGGGTTCTAATATTCGTCGAGGTCTATGGGTTGGTGTGGGCGATGACCCCAAGAGGCCGAATATATTTGGTCCATAGAACGAGACGGTGATTCCGAGCTGGTTGATGGTCGTCCTTTATCTGACAGGTCTCTTGTTTTATGTTTTAAAGTCGTAAAGGTATTTCAGGCACATTACTTGAGTTATTAGACGGTAGTAGAATTTTGCGCGGTTATCAAAGTGATTCTGAGATGGGTCCTATCAATAAGCCTTCAATAATCCTATCAAGAAAACCCAACTTAAACTTGACTCGTTCATTAATCAGATAACTCATATAAGTCATTTAATTATTCTGTCGTATTTGACAACTAATTACTTGCTATGATATGTGTAATATATTTAAACTATTTGATTGTATATGATAGGACTCCTCCCGGTACAACTAGAAAAACTTGAGGGATCCTAATCCTATCTGACAGTTACTATTCAGAAAGATGAAACATCTGTAAAAAGGTTTTATAACAATCACAAAACAATCAACTCTCAGACCATGGATACATATTTATAACTCATATAGCGAGCATAAGTTCATAGTACGAAACATATATACAAAACTTTTTACACTAAACACACCAAAACACGTTTATGCCTTCTCTCCTAAATGGTCACTGTCATCGTGTCGGGACTTGAAGGGTAAGTAAAACCATAGAAAATGTGAGTGGATGAAAATTAAACTTTAGAAAACACATTTTGGAAAACATACAAAATTTACCCTCCTTTTTAGAAACTCATGCATGCATAAGATATAAAACAGTAGAACACAAAATAATCACAACCTCGAAACACGTGAAACATTCGTAAAGTATTCACCAGTAAACAACTATTATTCACCATACCAACTCAACTTGATATAACAACATATCACAGACATAATCATCCATCACATCAATACCACATATCAATCATCAAACCGAACCATCCCCAAAGCACAAGCACAATCTCAAACATCATATCACAAATGCACTACCGGTAGGCTATCACATACACAGTTGCTCGAGAATCGGAGCCCTAGGTTCGACATCCGAGTCATCACAACAAAGTCTTAGGAACCGGAGTCCCGGGCTTGACGTCTGAGACTCACATTCAAACAATCAACACGATCATCACACCACTACAAGTCACATCATATAGCACACTCCAAATCCACAAACCAAATCTCAGGCCTAAGCCCCAAGCACAGTTTAAACACAAATCATCGCCAAGCGTGTCATTAAATACAGTTTCCGTAAAACTAATCTGAATTTATAGAAAATCACTGAAAAACCAACACCATAGTCTTTCAAATCACATTTCATGCCAAATCTCCAAAGTCACATTCGTATCAGAAATCAAAATGGAGTTTACGAAAACCCTTGAAAAATGCGTAAATAAATCTTAATAAAATATTCAATAAATCACATAAAGTGCTCAATCACTCAATTACCATCAAGACACACAATAAAACATTTAAACTCGTAAATATGCATGGACAACATTTTGATAAAATAAAACGTCCACTCATAGTGCAATTTCGTCATTTAATCGCGTTCCCGACATTCCTCGTACAAACCTTAGCTCTCGGAAATTTTATATTAATTTTTTAAATATTAAATACGCGCTTCGGACACCCAAAACTACCTCGGAGCAGTGTCTAAACCTGTGCCAAAATGTATGTAACATCAAAAGGATGAAAACACATTTTGACCATGAACTTAAATTCTCAGCCATGCACCCCTTCCCTTTCGCGCCTACTACAGTGAATTTCTTAAAAACACTGTTCATCGTCTCCCTTACCAGGATTCCTAGTTTTCGGGTCGCTCGACCCGGCGACCCGAACTAGGGATATCTTCATCATTTTCAATTCGTTTCCACATCCAATTCAACTAGTCTACTCGTTATAAGCAAATGAAAATATCTAAATGATAAATACAAGGAAAATCTTACCCAGCAAACTCGACCCGGGGAAGAACTCACATCCAAACCTGCACTCGAGCTGCTTCAACGATCCCTGCATCCAAACTCACGGCTGAACTGTGTCTCACGATTGTAGAACCTCCAGGAATGTGGTTCTAACCATGTTTCCTGGGTTCACGACCTTAAAATCGATAAGCCATATTCAAACCCGAAAATAGTCTTCACGGTTCACCGTCCTGCTCGTCCTTCCCAAACCACGACTAGCTCCCCTTCTTCCCTGACCTTCTCTCTCTCTGAACCCCCTCTATTCTCCTATCTGGTATCTCTTCTTTCTCCCTTTCTTTCTTTCCTGGTTTGACTTTTTTTCCCTCTCGGCATATATCTCACACACACATACATAGGCGGTGGCACACTCTTATAATAGATAAGGGACACTTTTCCCAATCCAATTGGATCACAACAACATCACACAAAGAAAAATGACTAAAATGCCTTTTTCTTACAAAATTACCAAATTGCCCCTACATAATTTAGACCCAAATCATAACGTTTGAACTCCGTTTTTGGCGTACCGCCTGTCAACGTACTCGGGAGGCCGTGACCTTTCTAACGGCGTTTCTAGAATCGCCAAAAACTATCCCGATCACAAAGTTAGCATTTTGACTTTGACCTAGAAAACTCAACCTTTTGACCAGGGACAAAATTGTCAATTTTCGACCCTTGGACATCCGGGCTGTTACAGTATAACTTTCTAAATATGTAATACCTTTTTAAATTCAATATCTACACCATCAATAAATTATGAATTCATAAGTTCAAAACCCAAATAATATTAAAATTATGAAGATTTAATATGTATATAAGTAGGTAAATATGTAAATATATGAGTTAGTGATATATACATTTATTAAATAGGTTCATAAGTTATTAAACTGATTAGTAGGCTAACTAGATAACTAACAGTGGGAATTCCGAGTCACGTCATAAATTTCCACCCTTAATTAAGATGATCTCCAATGGTACCCAAAAAAAAAATATTCACATTAGTGTTTGTTGCTTTATTAATTTTAAGCGAATTTAACGATTAACACTTGGTTCTTACTAGTAAAGATAATAGTGAATCATAAGTGAAGTTAACGAATAATACTTTAAATTTCATATAAAGAAGTGTCATTTTCCAAAATTACATTTTTATAACTATAATTTGTGTGTAAACATTAAACTAATTTATGTGTGACTTCTATGTTAAAATATGGATTTAATTTTTATATTATCCAAATAAGAAACTTAAAAAATTTAAATTTCGTACTTTTATAAATTTTTATATGGATTTTTTTCTTTTCCTTTATTTTTCTTTTCCTTTTCCTTTATATATATTTTTCTTTTCCTTTTCCTTTATATATATTTTTCTTTTCCTTTATACATATCAATTTTTTTTTCCTTTTCCTTTTTTTTTTCTTTTCCTTTATACATATTAAAAAATCATAAAAGAGATATAAAAAAAACACTGTTCCCCTACAGTGTTTTACCAGTTCTACCTTTTTTGTTTCCCTTTCCTTTATAGATATCAAAAGATCATTGTTTATTTATGAAAAATTAGTAATACTCAATTCATACTCAATTCAATAATTTCGCAGTAATGCGCGGGCCTAATTGCTAGTATAATTTTAAGTGGATGTTCTAATAAGGTCTAATCAAGGTTTGAAATATCGATATCGACGGATATATCGCTAGTCGAATTTACGGATATCTCGCCTCAAATATCGATATCGTTTACGGTAAACAAAAATGACAGAAATTGGAAATTTAGAATGAAACTTTGGGAAAAACTTAAGTACCCAATAATGGTTATATAGGACTAATAAAAACTATAAAATGACTTGATATAATAAATATATGATGAATCATATGATAGAATATAGGTCTGCCGATAACTAACAATATAAAATCTTAAAGATAAACTTAAATTAAAACATAATTGTATTGATAATGTTGCACTAAGAATACTTTACACATTGAACTTCATTAAAAACAAGTAGAGTGTCTACCAGATTGAAAATTAGATTGGTCTTTATCTACCAAGACACAAAAACTTTGCCAAGTGATGCTACTTGACCAAACGGAAATGTATTGTTGGACATACTATTCGTATACCTCCTTTGAATGACCTACTTTTCCTCCATAGATGGGGTAGTAAGGATTTACCCAACTAACTTCTCCATAATCTTCATTGAGATGAGGATCTTCATAACCTCCATAACCATGTGGCATTTGAGGGGGATGGCTGTCTAACTGGTGGTAACCATATGGACCATAAGCATATGGATCATTTGAGTTGTTACTAGGATCGGTGCCCAAACTCATTGACTCAAAACTAATTGCCATGGAATCCTCAGAAGATGGGTTTCCATAACCTTCATATATGTTGCGTGTCCCAGTGTAAACTTTCCCAACACCACCGATTTCTACTCCTCTTTCTCTACAGCCATGATCATAATCTTGAGTGGCATGAGTGAAATCCGCATCTCTAGTAAATGGGCTCAAAGGTGTATATGTTTCGGATACATGTTCATTTCCCACATCATCATCCCCTCCGTCATCATTGTCTTCATCGTTTGTCTCAACATCATCTCCTCTATCATCATCATCATCATCTGTAGAGTTATTGTGATGTAGTCCCTTACTAGTAGAATCAGCTCTCAAGTCACGTCCAGCCGTAGAACCAGGCATTGATCTATCCCATGAAGACATCTCCTGCTCACTTCCTACTTCCTCACTCCCCACTTCTTCAGATAGTACTCTAGTGACATTAACACTATGTTCACTAGCAAGATGGGCTACTCGAGGGTCAAGCTTTCCTCTATCATCATCCAAGTGAGCTGGCATAATCCATGCTTGAAGTGGATCAACTTCATTACCTTCCACGTGTTGACCAACAATTTCTAAAAGGTCAACGTAGTCTTCTTCCACAACTTTACTATATTCAGCTTCTTCATCTCTTAACTTGAGTTTCATGTTATAATAACAGAAAACAAGCTGTTTTAACTTTGAATATGCGAGACGATTTCTTTGCTTTGTATGAATTAAAGAAAATGTACTCCAATTTCTTTCACATGCTGAAGATGAAGTCGTTTGTGATAATATACGAACTGCAATTTTTTGTAAGACTGGAGAAGCTTGGCCATATAGTTCCCACCACTCCGCTGTCAATATCAAGTTTAATGTAAGAGGCATTATAAAGTGCTAATTCATACAATATCGGGTTCAATGCAAGCATATACCTGGGGGCATTTCCGTTCGTGATTATACAGCCATAGGTGAACGAAATGTTTTCCAACCATCTCTAAAATTGATCAACTACATTAAGAATGGTGTTAATATCATGTCATAGATGTACAGATTTCAAAATATCAAGGTTCATATATGGTAGTGAACTTACGTCTATTCCAAAATTTTGTAAACCCAATTGCCCATTTGGATTCAGTTTGAGGAATATTTGTTGAACAGATTGGACGAGGTAGGGGTCATGCCCAACACCCGCTTGATATTGATATCGGGGATTCAAGTAATAATCTGCAAATCATGAATGAAATTTGCTTAGTAAACAATAATAAAATAAAATATTAACAAGTTCAATAAGATAGAAATATATCAGCTGACAGGACCCGTCCCAACTGGACGTCAAAAACCGTGCCCGGTCCTGCTCCCGTCTGACAAGTCAACCAAAGGTCCGAAACTCCCCTTCAGTGCTTGCCAGACAAGGGATGTTCGCGCGGATTTCTGCTGCTGTCACTGCCTCACGATCAGTCCCGAGCGTCGTACCACGGCCTGGAGGGTCACAAAACAGAAAAGGTGTGAGTGGACAAAAATGACCTCTTATAAAAACATTTATCGAAATACAATCTTACCCTCCAGTTTTCTCAAACGTGCATGCATATCGTAAAACATGAGTGACCGATAAAATCAAAACATATTTTCCCATGGTCCATAAAACTCATGTTCACCAAATTAGTTCATGTTATAAAACATCAAATCCCGGCTCTCAGGCCAAACCATGTGAAGACATAATCACTGGCCATAAAGACCAAAAACCGGTACTCAATACCAGTACGTTATCACAATCAATACCAATCAGCACTAATCACCAGTGCACAAGAAATAGATCAATCCAATCAATCCGCACTACTCACAAGTGCATAAAATATCACAAATCACATCTGCACTACTCACAAGTGCAAAATCAATCAAACTGCACTACTCACAAGTGTTGCACTACGCGTAGGCCAATATCCAGTCACTCTCTCGGGAACATACACCTCTGGGCTCAACCCCCTCGGGCTCAGTCACCTCTAGGCGAACACATCCCCAGGATCAGACACCTCCGAGTGGTACCTCCAGGTTCAGTCTCATCCGAGAAGCTGACTACCATAGGATCAACTCCGGATCCTACAATCACATCCCCCAAGCTCTGGTCGTCTGGGTAATCCCCCCAAGCACCGACCGTCTGGGAATATCACAATCACAATAAAAACCATCCCGGGAATTACATCCCAAAACCTTTCAATCAAATCTCGACTTCATACCAAGTCAAGATCATTCTCAACTGGGTCTCAAGCCCAAAATACCTTTTACACAAAAACCGTTTAAATCACATTTAAATCAATAGAATAATCCGGAAATCATCATTGACTCACTAACCAAGTCAAAATATCATTTTAGAAATCATTTAGACTCCGGGCCTAGCCCAAAACATCATTTGCACGTACCTCGTAAAACGTGCCCAAAAGACTGATTAAAATAATCATAAAATCCCAATAAATCATTAATTTCACAATTTCACAAATGACTCCAAATCCGAGTCAAAATCACTATTCACTGGGGTTCTCATGCCCAAAATAACATTATCACGCAAACCCATGCGTTGCAACCTCCGTTGCCATTTTCACGTAAATCCACGAAATTGACCCTCGACTCATTCCCGAGTCACCACATCATTTTTCAATCCATGACTCAATAACCCGAGTCCAAACATTATTCTCAATCAATTTCAATCCCGGACTCATAAACCAAGTCCAAACATCATTTTTACCAAATTTCGTAATTTCTCGAAAATCGCCCAAAATAATAATATAATATTCATAAAACCGAGAAATTACCGGATTGAAACAAAAATCATGCCCAAGCATATAAAATCATATAATAAGGCATTTAAATCATATATGCATGCATCACGGTTAGAAAACAAAGTCCACTCACACACACCGTCCTAAACGGTCCGTTTCTGAGCTGCACGTTTTTCCGTAAAATCTGGAAATCACAACTCCTGTCCAAAATCATTATAGAGGGTTACTAACATCTCAAAATACAACATATAAGTTTCCCCAATTTTTCCGGGATTTAAATACGTATTTTTAACGTAATACAAAACTTCGGATACGCGGAACATTATCGAAACAATATCCGATTTCACCAAAATCAACGTCAAAATGTTCGTTACACTGAGAGGATCAAAAGTCATGTTGACCTCACCTTGAGACTAGGCTGGACGCGCCCCCACGCGCCGCCGTGAGTGGCTGCGCGTGAAACCCACGCGCCAGCTACAGTGCTGTCTCCCTCACCCGTTTGTCTGGTAAACGGGTCGTTTAACCCGCGATCAGACCCGTTTGGTTTTCTGTCAATTCCACACTGAATTCATCAATTGAACATTCATACAGCTTCGAATTAAGTTCAATTAAAGATCTGTGGACTCAATTTCAAACAACCTTACCTATAACCCCACGATCACAGTTGATCGTTCGAAGGTCCTCCGGCCATAGTTCATCCTTCGAAAACCATCAAACCTTCTTGATTTCGTTCAATTGATTCACCAGTAAGCTTCAATGGACTCAGGTAAGTATTTTCCCCAACTCAATTGCATCAATTCGTGGCTCAAACGCCACGACTCAAACTCGATTCTTTGTCACTGTGCAACCATGGAGTTCAGTCAATCTCCAACGTTTTCCTTCAATTGATGGATCCAGAAGCATCGTGGGATCCTCAGGAACACAATCCCCACATCAATTTCGTCAATCAAAGCCTCAATTCCCTCGACTCAACCTCGAGATTTCTGAAAGTTTCCTTCCTCAGTTCTACCTCAATTCGACCTCAATTCCACTTAGTTCCTTCTACAAAATTGATCGTAGTAATCCCAGAAGACAGAAACTGAACCCAATTTCGATCAACAAGGCTCAATTCATCCAATTTGATTTTTCCTCCCAAAAACCCAATTTCGAATTCCTAGATTTCAGCCACTCTCAACCTCCCGTGTTTACCCAGTTGAGTTAGTCTCAACAAGCACTCGATTTTGCCCTCAAAACCAGTTAGAAATGGCAGCAAACACTCTCCAATTCTGCTGCTCAATGCTCACGGGTAAGAAGGACAAAGAAGGAGAAAATTAAGGAGAAAATGGAGGAAATGATGAAGGATAAATGATGATGTTGTAATGATGGTGTTGGGAGGGAAACATGGAGCTGGAATCAAGGGATGGGTGACACTTGTCACTCATCCGGATGTGCACAGTCACCAGGTACTGTTCATATTAAAATATTATTTTATTCCCGGTTCGTTCGGTTAATCGAGCCCGATTCCGTGACCATAACTTCGTCGTCGAATCTCCGATTTCGGCATGCCGCCTGTCGTTGGATTCGTATCGACGAGACCTACGTAACGGTTCTTGGCCCTCGTCCGTTGGACTTCCCGGCCAAAAAGTCAACATTTGGCCCCTACTATGCCAAATTACCAAAATACCCCTCAACTTCCGAACATCATAACTTTCTCTACGAATGTCGGAATCGAACGTGCCACCTGTCTATGAACTCGTGACGTCCCGAACTACGTCACAGTCACCGGCCAAAGTCCATTTGACCGCCCGAACTAAAAGTCAACATTTTGCCCACGCTAGGGGCAAAACGGTCATTTTGCACGTTTCGTCCGATTTCACTCAACTAATCCCCGATTAGTCATTCTAAACCATAATTAATTAATATTCAATCCCGATACTCGGGACGGGTCATTACAACCTTCCCTCCTTAAAGAATTTCGTCCCCGAAATTCCAACTATCCGTATTCCACAACTACCTCGTGGAAAACAAATGGGCCTCACAACACGTGTACACCTGTACACCCACTAGCCAATGCAGAACTCGTCTGCACTCAGACGTCACATCACAGATGCACATCGTACTGACTACACTCGACCACCCCGAGTGAAAATTAATCACCAGAAATTGGCAATGTCATCATTAAGCTGACTCTTTCAGCTTGACGGCCCCACGTATTCACTGATGTGCTCTGACATCCGCTCTCATAGAGAGTCACCAAAACTCACTAGTCAGTCCATGCCGACACTACAAGTCAAACTGTCACCACCAAGCTTTACCACGCTAGTAAAGCGCCAATCAGTAACAAATCAGTGACATCACATCAAACTACAACGTCCGTCAATGTAGCACAAGGTCAACAACATGATCTCCCGTCGCAGGGCAAACTCAATCCTGCGACAAATACCAACAGCAGTATCCACAACTGTCACCCCCTCAGCGATCCCAGATGCTGGTAAGGTTACGACAAGGTAACATCTCGCCGCAAAGCAACTTGCGGTCACACTAACCACCAACTCACTCATCCTGAGTATACGCATACCGTCATCACACTCAAACAGACGGTGTAACTGGAACACATTGAACACCAGCCTAGCAGTGATCACACGACTCAACACTAGAGTTATACTAGCCAACCATGGCTAAGAGCACCTGCTCAAACAATCACTGAAATCATCAGAATCACTCTGCCCAGTGCATCGTGTTCAATGTCCAATTCACGTTCATAACCCATCCAATGGTATCAGGATTAAGCCGACTACTAACACGTTCACCAACGTACTACTGGTCTAACCCGTATACCGTCACCCGACACCACAAGTCTGCAAAGTATCGTACCCCAAACCATGTAAAAAGTACATACATATATCCATTGACAAGACTACAACCACCTAGGTCATAGCCAAACACGTTCCAATAATGGAGTCCATTTGCCCAAACCAGCATGAGTCAAATCGATACTCCACGAATCAGCTAGTTCCAATTCCAAATCCGAATCCGCAATTTCGTAAGAAATCCCGAATCCAAACCCATACATCACGTTTTTAATTCATGTCCAAATCCGAATCCGAAATCATTATTCCGTAAGCTAGCATTTGGAATAATCACTCCGCACCCAAATCCAGTATTCCACTTTCAAGTTCCAAAATCGAATCCTGAATCGTCACCCAGAAATTCGATTCCAAAACCCGAAATCTCGTTCACGTCCACTCGGACACACCAAAACCGAACCTATCAGTTACCCATTTATTATACTCGGTTGACTTCATAAGGAAGCCAACCCGACAACCACACGGTTAAGGTTGAAAAAATCCGACCATTTCGGAAACCTACTCACTCGTGTAATATACCATAAAGGGCTCCACTTCGAAAAGAAGTTCAGTCCCGTCATTTACGACTCACATACCGGAGTAAGAGTGACAAACTCTCTACCCAACTGGATCATCAGGATTACGGTCCAGATCCATCACGACGTCAGCTGCCCCTGAACATCACGATCCTAGATCGTCACAATGCCCAATGTCCACGACATCATAAACTCGATCCACCTAGGGAAAACCAAGGATGATCCGAAACGATAACACCAATATTCATCCCCGGGTCAAGTTTATTCTGGGCCCAACACGCCCATCTACAAACCAAACTGTTAACAAAAACAACCATCCGGACCCACACTAGTCCGACTCACCCAAAACACATGATACAATATTCCAACACAAATGGACAATACAAACCATTTACAAGGTATCACGAAAACATGTATCAATACAATTATTCTGACCTACGGTCAAGTCGATCGGGGCAGTTCCTTCGCAAATGTCCAAGTTTCCTACAAAAGTGACAAGTGGCAGTGCTGAGGCGACTTGCCCCACCACGCCGCTTACTTGTCGACTGGGTTGAAGTTCCACCCGAATGAACGCCTACCGAGGATTGCGACACAAGAGTATGAAGGCTAACTCGCTTCGATGTTTCCTGACTTATCTGTTCAGTATCCTGACGCTCTCGGCGTCGTCCAGAGCCCAAAGATTGTTCTGGCATAGGTAAAATAGTAGCCTCCACTCGGATAGCAGCATCCGATAATTCCCTCAGGGTAGAATACGAGCCAACAGTTACAGCACCTCGTAACTCATTCCTCAATCCCTACGCAAACCTTCGACACTTATCCTCCTCAGTAGCCACATACAGAGGAGCGAAACTAGATAAGTGCAAAAATTGCTGTTCATAATCGACCACTGACCAATTCCCTTGCTGCAATTGGAGAAACTCAACCTCCTTAGCGTTCCGAAATGAGCGAGGATAAAACTGATCCAAAAATCGCTCTCGGAATGCATCCCATGCCAAGGTACGGGCATCCCAGCTAGTCAACTGTAAACTATGCCACCACCTGTAAGCATAGCCATCCAAAAGAAAAGTGGCTAAGGGTACCATGTCCTCCAGGGGACATATCATAACCTCAAAAATCCTTTCCAATCGAGTAAGCCAATCTTCGGCACCATCCGGTCCCGAATCACCACGAAACACAGTGGCTCCTAACCGTCGAGCTCGCTCAATATCTGGGCCTTTACTAATACTACTCTCGCCCCTCCCATCTTCAGACCGTGTACGGGACGCACGACTCGGAGGCATGACGTATCAACAGAAATCAAGAACCAAATGCTCTGATACCAATTTGACAGGACCCGTCCCAACTGGACGTCAAAAACCGTGCCTGGTCCTGCTCCCGTCTGACAAGTCAACCAAAGGTCCGAAACTCCCCTTCAGTGCTTGCCAGACAAGGGATGTTCGCGCGGATTTATGCTGCTGTCACTGCCTCACGATCAGTCCCGAGCGTCGTACCACGGCCTGGAGGGTCACAAAACAGAAAAGGTGTGAGTGGACAAAAATGACCTCTTATAAAAACATTTATCGAAATACAATCTTACCCTCCAGTTTTCTCAAACGTGCATGCATATCGTAAAACATGAGTGACCGATAAAATCAAAACATATTTTCCCATGGTCCATAAAACTCATGTTCACCAAATTAGTTCATGTTATAAAACATCAAATCCCGGCTCTCAGGCCAAACCATGTGAAGACATAATCACTGGCCATAAAGACCAAAAACCGGTACTCAATACCAGTACGTTATCACAATCAATACCAATCAGCACTAATCACCAGTGCACAAGAAATAGATCAATCCAATCAATCCGCACTACTCACAAGTCCATAAAATATCACAAATCACATCTGCACTACTCACAAGTGCAAAATCAATCAAACTGCACTACTCACAAGTGCTGCACTACGCGTAGGCCAATATCCAGTCACTCTCTCGGGAACAGACACCTCTGGGCTCAACCCCCTCGGGCTCAGTCACCTCTGGGCGAACACATCCCCAGGATCAGACACCTCCGAGTGGTACCTCCAGGTTCAGTCTCATCCGAGAAGCTGACTACCATAGGATCAACTCCGGATCCTACAATCACATCCCCCAAGCTCTGGTCGTCTGGGTAATCCCCCCAAGCACCGACCGTCTGGGAATATCACAATCACAATAAAAACCATCCCGGGAATTACATCCCAAAACCTTTCAATCAAATCTCGACTTCATACCAAGTCAAGATCATTCTCAACTAGGTCTCAAGCCCAAAATACCTTTTACACATAAACCGTTTAAATCACATTTAAATCAATAGAATAATCCGGAAATCATCATTGACTCACTAACCAAGTCAAAATATCATTTTAGAAATCATTTAGACTCCGGGCCTAGCCCAAAACATCATTTGCACGTACCTCGTAAAACGTGCCCAAAAGACTGATTAAAATAATCATAAAATCCCAATAAATCATTAATTTCACAATTTCACAAATGACTCCAAATCCGAGTCAAAATCACTATTCACTGGGGTTCTCATGCCCAAAATAACATTATCACGCAAACTCATGCGTTGCAACCTCCGTTGCCATTTTCACGTAAATCCACGAAATTGACCCTCGACTCATTCCCGAGTCACCACATCATTTTTCAATCCATGACTCAATAACCCGAGTCCAAACATTATTCTCAATCAATTTCAATCCCGGACTCATAAACCAAGTCCAAACATCATTTTTACCAAATTTCGTAATTTCTCGAAAATCGCCCAAAATAATAATATAATATTCATAAAACCGAGAAATTACCGGATTGAAACAAAAATCATGCCCAAGCATATAAAATCATATAATAAGGCATTTAAATCATATATGCATGCATCACGGTTAGAAAACAAAGTCCACTCACACACACCGTCCTAAACGGTCCGTTTCTGAGCTGCACGTTTTTCCGTAAAATCTGGAAATCACAACTCCTGTCCAAAATCATTATAGAGGGTTACTAACATCTCAAAATACAACATATAAGTTGCCCCAATTTTTCCGGGATTTAAATACGTATTTTTAACGTAATACAAAACTTCGGATACGCGGAACATTATCGAAACAATATCCGATTTCACCAAAATCAACGTCGAAATGTTCGTTACACTGAGAGGATCAAAAGTCATGTTGACCTCACCTTGAGACTAGGCTGGACGCGCCCCCACGCGCCGCCGTGAGTGGCTGCGCGTGAAACCCACGCGCCAGCTACAGTGTTGTCTCCCTCACCCGTTTGTCTGGTAAACGGGTCGTTTAACCCGCGATCCGACCCGTTTGGTTTTCTGTCAATTCCACACTGAATTCATCAATTGAACATTCATACAGCTTCGAATTAAGTTCAATTAAAGATCTGTGGACTCAATTTCAAACAACCTTACCTATAACCCCACGATCACAGTTGATCGTTCGAAGGTCCTCCGGCCATAGTTCATCCTTCGAAAACCATCAAACCTTCTTGATTTCGTTCAATTGATTCACCAGTAAGCTTCAATGGACTCAGGTAAGTATTTTCCCCAACTCAATTGCATCAATTCGTGGCTCAAACGCCACGACTCAAACTCGATTCTTCGTCACTGTGCAACCATGGAGTTCAGTCAATCTCCAACGTTTTCCTTCAATTGATGGATCCAGAAGCATCGTGGGATCCTCAGGAACACAATCCCCACATCAATTTCGTCAATCAAAGCCTCAATTCCCTCGACTCAACCTCGAGATTTCTGAAAGTTTCCTTCCTCAGTTCTACCTCAATTCGACCTCAATTCCACTTAGTTCCTTCTACAAAATTGATCGTAGTAATCCCAGAAGACAGAAACTGAACCCAATTTCGATCAACAAGGCTCAATTCATCCAATTTGATTTTTCCTCCCAAAAACCCAATTTCGAATTCCTAGATTTCAGCCACTCTCAACCTCCCGTGTTTACCCAGTTGAGTTAGTCTCAACAAGCACTCGATTTTGCCCTCAAAACCAGTTAGAAATGGCAGCAAACACTCTCCAATTCTGCTGCTCAATGCTCACGGGTAAGAAGGACAAAGAAGGAGAAAATTAAGGAGAAAATGGAGGAAATGATGAAGGATAAATGATGATGTTGTAATGATGGTGTTGGGAGGGAAACATGGAGCTGGAATCAAGGGATGGGTGACACTTGTCACTCATCCGGATGTGCACAGTCACCGGGTACTGTTCATATTAAAATATTATTTTATTCCCGGTTCGTTCGGTTAATCGAGCCCGAATCCGTGACCATAACTTCGTCGTCGAATCTCCGATTTCGGCATGCCGCCTGTCGTTGGATTCGTATCGACGAGACCTACGTAACGGTCCTTGGCCCTCGTCCGTTGGACTTCCCGGCCAAAAAGTCAACATTTGGCCCCTACTATGCCAAATTACCAAAATGCCCCTCAACTTCCGAACATCATAACTTTCTCTACGAATGTCGGAATCGAACGTGTCACCTGTCTATGAACTCGTGACGTCCCGAACTACGTCACAGTCACCGGCCAAAGTCCATTTGACCGCCCGAACTAAAAGTCAACATTTTGCCCACGCTAGGGGCAAAACGGTCATTTTGCACGTTTCGTCCGATTTCACTCAACTAATCCCCGATTAGTCATTCTAAACCATAATTAATTAATATTCAATCCCGATACTCGGGACGGGTCATTACATCAGCAGCATGTAAGTGATGCACTAATGTTTTTTCTCATCGCTCCTCTATGATTTTGAGGACCTACTTCTTTCCTTTAAGACGGATTATCCTTTCTTTCATTCGATTGAACATATCATATAGGAAGAATCAACTGACCTGAGAAATACAGTTGAACCCTTACTATATACCATGAAGTTAATTATGGATAACTTCGTTGGACCGATCCAACCATCACACATTATGGTACATCCATAAGTTTCCCATTGTCGCTTTTGTTGCTCCACATACGCTGTCATATCTTCATACTCCATAGGAAGATATTTATTTTTCACTTCATATGGAGAAGGAGTGGACACGCCTTTACTTGCAAACCAAAACATAAGTTAGCATTTAATGCTATTTCATAAGCTAAATAAAACTCTCATCATAAATAAATTTATTAAATACCTGCTCGTTGGGTTTCAATAATCATATTCTTAAAATGATGAGAGTTGACTTTATTTGGAGCCACACCTTCATATATAAAAAAAATCGCTTATGTATCGACCCAACTTCTCTTTCGTCCCTTTCCACATCGATTTTACAGTTTTCTGTTGATTTCGTGCGGTTTTGTAGAGTTTTGGTTCTAGAGGAATTGAAAATAGATCATGAAAACTTTGTGACCGACACATATGTTGAGGTTTTGACGACTACTACTGCCTCCTTAAGCACCACACATGGTACCAACTCCATAAGTGTCAACACTTCACCGTGCCTCATCCCTTGATGCATTTACAGCAAAGCGATATGCTGCTCTCTCAGATCTATGCAAATTTGGTGGATAAGCGAATCCATCATCATCCTTTTCATCATCGCTATCATTAATCTAAATGCTCTGTTGAGTGTCCAGTGGATCTCCTCTCAAACCAACTCGTATGTTTTCACCAACCATATTCTTATTCTGTTTAGCAGTATCTTTACTTTTGATCCACGCTCCGACCTCATCCCTAATAGCTTTAGGTACATCTTTACATTTTTGAACATTTTGTTTTCGGATAAAAACCTGCGAGATGAAATTTTAATCGCGTTATGCTTCCACTCTGGAACTGATGTTGACAAAACGAACATATGACATCGTTTTTATTTCCAGGAATCACAATGACATATTTCCATGCTGGGTCAATTCGTCCAGGTCTTGGGTGGCTTGCACTTGCACTGGCAATTTTATGAAATCTAAGTTACATGAAAAATAATTAGAATTTGATAATGACAAATAATAATAATAAAAATACAAATAATAATAAAATTATTTCAATTAGAACAAATATTCTAGGTTAGACTTTGATGATGATAAAAAATTAAGGAGCAAAAACACATATATTCATAATTTTAATATATATTCTAAAATAAAACATATATTCTAAATTACAACAAATATTACCAAATATATGAATTACTTCATATTTCATATTGAAACATACAATACTACAACATATTTTAGTAATAAATGTTAAATTTATTAATAATAAATGATTACCAAATATATTACCAAATATTACCAAATATATGAATTAAGCCATATTATTTACATTAAAAATAATTAGAATTTGATAATGACAAATAATAATAATAAAAATACAAATAATAATAAAATTATTTCTATTAGAACATATATTCTAAGTTAGACTTTGATGATGATAAAAAATTAAGAAGCGAAAACATATATATTCATAATTTTAATATATATTCTAAAATAAAACATATATTCTAAATTACAACAAATATTACCAAATATATGAATTAAGCCTTATTTTATATTAAAACATACATTACTACAACATATTTTAGTAACAAATGATAAATTTATTAATAATATATGATTACCAAATATATTACCAAATATTACCAAATATATGAATTAAGCCATATTATTTACATGAAAAATAATTAAAATTTGATAATGAAAAATAATAATAATAAAAATACAATAATAATAAAATTATTTCAATTAGAACATATATTTTAAGTTAGACTTTGATGATGATAAAAAATTAAGGAGCAAAAACACATATATTCATAATTTTAATAAATATTCTAAAATAAAACATATATTCTAAATTACAAAAAATATTACCAAATTTATGAATTAAGCCATATTTTATATTAAAACATACATTACTACAACGTATTTTAGTAACAAATGATAAATTTATTAATAATAAATGATTACCAAATATATTACCAAATATTACCAAATATATGAATTAAGCCATATTATTTACATGAAAAATAATTAGAATTTGATAATGACAAATAATAATAATAATAAAAATACAAATAATAATAAAATTATTTCAATTAGAACATATATTCTAAGTTAGACTTTGATGATGATAAAAAATTAAGGAGCAAAAACACATATATTCATAATTTTAATATATATTCTAAAATAAAACATATATTATAAATTACAACAAATATTACCAAATATATGAATTAAGCCATATTTTATATTAAAACATACATTACTACAACATATTTTAGTAACAAATGATAAATTTATTAATAATAAATGATTACCAAATATATTACCAAATATATGAATTAAGCCATATTATTTACATGAAAAATAATTAGAATTTGATAATGACAAATAATAATAATAAAAATACAAATAATAATAAAATTATTTCAATTAGAACATATATTTTAAGTTAGACTTTGATGATAATAAAAAATTAAGGAGCAAAAACACATATATTCATAATTTTAATATATATTCTAAAATAAAACATATATTCTAAATTACAACAAATATTACCAAATATATGAATTAAGCCTTATTTTATATTAAAACATACATTACTACAACATATTTTAGTAACAAATGATAAATTTATTAATAATAAATGATTACCAAATATATTACCAAATATATGAATTAAGCCATATTATTTACATGAAAAATAAATTTTGAATTTTGAAAAAAAAAGTTTTAAGACTTAATGGGGTTAAAAAAAGTTAATAATAAATGATATAATTTATTATGACAAATAATTAAATAATATATGTAAATAATTAAAAAAAAAGTTAAGAAATGAAATTAAAACAAAACGCAGTGTTTCGTCTCAATTTCTTTTTTACTCAACAGATCGATCGAAATTGAAATTGGGGAGGAAAATACGAAAATGTGAGGGGCGTGAAGGGCGACTGGCGAGGCGGCTGAGAGATTTCTCTCATCGTCCCTGGTGAGTCAGGTAAGGCAACTGTGACGGTGAGGGTTGGAGCTGAGAGGGTCGAGTCCGCCGTCGAGGAGGAGTGGAGCGAAGCGAAGATGCAGCATTGCTTCGTCGTCGATGTCGACAGATCAGGAGTGGGCTGGTGGGTTCGAGACTTCGAGGTTTGCTTCAGTTGCCCAACGCCCCCTCCGCCTCCCCAATTTATGCTTGAGATTTACGAAGGTGACTGGTGAGTCCGTGACATAATTTTTTTTGTTTTTTCCCAAATTCTGTTGTCCGTGGCAATTGAATGATTTCCTTTTTGAATTTGTGAATCCTTGTGTGTATGATTGATTGAAATTGAATTGAGTTTACCAAATTTTGTTCAGTTCGTGAATCAATTTGTGAATCCTTCATTCCTTTTGTTTAGTTCGTGGGTTCGATGGATGGGTTGGGGTCCAAATGTAAGGATATTCGGGCAATGGTTCGACATTGGACGATTTCGCCGATATTAGGGGAAGATAAACCTTCACCCCGCCGTTATCTGTCGGTGGCCGAAAATCCCGATATATGGAGCAATATACTGGTGATATTTCAAACACTGGGTCTAATAGGGTAGCTTTTGATTAAAAAAAAAAAAAGGTGAGCTGAGCCGAGAGACACGGTGGTCCATTGGCGAAAACCGTATTTCAAAAGTTATGAAATTACGAATCGCTGGACTTGTCTGTCAGAGTGTCCCCACAGCGTATAAAAATCCTTCATTACAAAGGAAACCAGACCCCCAAAAACCTCAGCACCCTTGCGCTACAACAAAAAGCATAGCCTCCATTCCCCTCGCTGGAAGGCTCCCCCGCCGCCCGAAACGGTGTCGCTTTACCGGTACTGAAAACCCTAGATACACAGAGGGAGCCAGAGAGACCGCCAAAAAAAAAAGGTCAAACGTCATGTCGCAGTCACTGGAGCTATTGCTGATACAATTCTTGATGCCGGACAATGACGCTCGGCGGCAAGCGGAGGACCAGATTAAGCGGTTGGCTAAGGACCCTCAGGTGGTGCCTGCGCTCGTCCAACACCTCCGCACCGCCAAAACTCCGAACGTGAGACAATTGGCGGCTGTGCTTCTGAGGAAGAAGATCACAGGACACTGGGCCAAACTCTCTCCTCAGATTAAGCACCTTGTTAAACAGTCCCTCATTGAATGCATTACCATGGAGCACAGGTATCTCAATTCCATTGTTTCAATTGTGCTCCGTATTTGAATTGGTTTGTTGATTGAAGAGTGTGACAAGAGAGATTTTTCTTTCCTTGGGGTTTATGCAGTCCGCCAGTGAGGCGAGCGAGTGCCAATGTCGTTAGTGTCGTTGCCAAATATGCGGTTCCAGCTGGAGAATGGCCGGATTTGTTGCCTTTCCTGTTTCAATGTAGTCAAAGTGCACAGGAAGAACATAGAGAGGTAATTTCCATTAAATTCAGAAACAAATCCTTTTGTTGTTATACTCTCTTTATGATCAGAATCACAATGAACAATGGATGCTTGAATGTGTTATATATGATATAGGGTGTGTAGAAGTGTTTTCTGAAAAGCATTCATTTTTATTAGTATTTCAATGTATATAATTTTCTTTTTTATTATGTTTCCTTTGATTTTGACTTACTCGTGTTTTTTACCTGCTTTAGTTTTGTAGCCATGAAATCCATTGCTTTAAACCATTCCACGAATTCAACTTTTCATTTGATCAAACGTGCCTATTTTTGTTCTTATCCTTACGACACCTACATACCACATACTCTTCCTTGGGGCTTCCTACTTCGCAGTTCCATATCCTCGCTGGTTCAACTCAATGGTTGTGCATGTTTTGCGTACTTCGTTAATATCAATTATTAGTAGGCCACAAAAGTTTATTTTAACAAATTGGGCAAAGGACAAGATAGACAAGTTTCCAGCAATGTATGTTCTACAAAACTGAAAATTAGAAGAAAATTTAAAATCAATCTCATAGCTCAAAAGATTAAAAATCTGAAAATTCTACATCATTCAATAATCCATGAACACTTGTATTTATAATGGTCCTCAGTTACTAGATACAATACACTGACTTATACGTTTTTTTTTTCCTTTGGTTGAAATAAGGTGGCATTGATCCTTTTCAGCTCACTGACTGAAACAATAGGGAATACCTTTCGACCACATTTTGCAGATTTGCAAGCTCTGCTTCTGAAATGCCTGCAGGATGAGACGAGTAACCGTGTCAGAGTTGCTGCGCTCAAGTAAGGATTGTCATAATATTTATCTTTTATAATTTATTTATTTTTATTCTTTTGCTAACAAGTGATTAGCTTGTTTTTGCTAATTAGAATCTTTTAATTAATATGCCAGGGCAGTGGGGTCTTTTCTAGAATTCACTCATGATGGGGCCGAAGTGGTGAGTTTGTATTCATGTTATCACTTTTGATTATAATGAAAAGTAGAGCATCATAATAAATATGATTTTGGTGCATATCGTCTTTTAGTGATATATTCTTCAGTATCTGATCATTTTCTTCTATTCTGTATACTTGAGTAAGTTTTTCTATTGGACATGTTTGAGAACAAAGCGAGTTTTGCTTTTTATTTTTCTCAAGCAAATGGCAAGGAAACAATTTCAAGCGTGAAAATGAAACTTTGCAAGAACTCAACTGATAAAGCTTTTGATATAAACTAAAGCAACGTTTATATGATTTATATCCTTCTCATCGCCATACAGGAGTTTTTTTTTTCTTGTTTTAAAGAAAAAAATATTAATTCAGTCTACTGTTGCTAGGATAGAACTCATTCTTGATTAGTTTTGGCCAGAGTAATAGTATTTAGCTCTTATAAAAATTTATCATACATTACACTCTAGTATTTTGTATTTGAAGTTAAACCGGAGTTCACAGTATCAATTTGAACTAAACAATGATCACAATGTGATCAGATTTCTTATATATAAAATAAGATCCCAAGTTTAGTAAAACAGGATAATATTATTCCATTTGGCATTTTATTCCTAGTAATCTGATTATTTCCACTGTCACATCAAGCTTTCCAAACATGTTTTTTTTGTTACTCCCTTATCTCTTACAATACATTTTCTGGTGCAGCTCATAATTTCTTTGTTTTTTCGCCTTGATCTTATCCATACTAATGCAGATGAGGTTTCGAGATTTCATTCCTAGCATCTTAAATGTATCAAGACAATGCCTTGCAGCTGGTGAGGAGGACGTTGCCGTAATCGCTTTTGAAATTTTTGATGAGTTGATTGAATCTCCTGCACCTCTTCTTGGGAATCTGTTAAATCTATTGTGCAATTCTCTCTTGAGGTTTGCTCAACTCAAAGTTTGGAATCTAATACACGTCATCAGGTCAGTAAAAAGGGTCAATACTTTTCTTATATGTTCTTTATGCTCTCAATCCTTGGTGGGGATACAAATATGTTGGGCTGATAGTTAACCTATCTCTCAGAAATAAATAGAGACTTCCTCTCACCCCTCCCCCCTCTGTTTTTCTTTCAATGTTTACCATCTTTCTTTGTGCTGCTGCTTTTATCTTTCAGGGAATTCAGATAATTTCATGGCTTGCAAAGTATAAATCCAGTTCCCTCAAAAAACATAAGCTGGTCATCCCTATTCTGCAAGTTATGTGCCCATTGCTTGCAGAATCAAATGACGAAGATAAAGATGACGATCTTGCTCCAGATCGAGCTGCTGCAGAAGTGATTGACACAACGGCTTTGAACATACCTAAACATGTTTTCCACCCTGTTTTTGAATTTGCTTCTATAAGCAGTCAGAATGAAAATCCAAAATACCGGGAAGCTTCTGTTACTGCTTTAGGTGTCATTTCAGAGGGTTGTTTGGAGTTGATAAAAGATAAGTTGGATCCAGTTCTCCATATCGTTTTAGGCGCTTTGAGAGATCCTGAGGAAATGGTCAGAGGGGCTGCGTCATTTGCATTGGGTCAGTTTGCCGAGCATTTGCAGCCTGAAATTGTCTCTCACTATCAAAGTGTACTTCCATGCATCTTGAATGCCCTTGAGGATGCATCTGATGAAGTGAAGGTATGTTTGGTAGCTGGAAGGAATATAGAAGATTGTTGTGATCATGTAGGTGTAGTATAACTAAAACAATCTGTATGTGCAGGAAAAGTCATATTATGCTTTGGCAGCATTTTGTGAGAACATGGGTGAAGAAATTCTTCCCTTCCTTGATCCATTGATGGCGAAATTACTGGGGGCCCTCCAGTATAGCCCTCGTAATTTGCAGGAGACATGCATGGTTTGTGGTCTTCTTGGCCTAGATAGTTCATATGATTTTTCCAAACATTTTCTAGTTTAGATTTAATGGATGGTTTAGTTATGTTATTTCTTTTGCATCATATTGCAGTCTGCTATTGGTTCAGTTGCTTCTGCTGCAGAACAGGCTTTCGTCCCATATGCTGAAAGAGTTTTGGAGTTGATGAAAAATTTCTTGGTGCTGATTAATGATGTGGATCTTCGTTCACGAGCAAGAGCTACTGAATTAGTTGGAATAGTTGCTATGTCTGTGGGGAGAACTAGGATGGAGCCAATTATAACCCCTTACATAGAAGCTGCAATTTCTGTAAATACATTTTTCTTGCCTTTGATTTGGATTATTTTGTCTCAGTGATGTGGGCTTACATGGCTTGTATGTTGACAGGGTTTTGGATTAGAGTTCAGTGAGCTTCGGGAGTATACACACGGATTCTTCAGCAATGTGGCAGAAATTTTGGATGATGGTTTTATACAGGTTTGGAAGGCTTTAGTTGGGTTTAGGGTAAAATTATTCACTTGATGCCCATGCTCATGGAAATTTTTTTCTTTCTTTGGAAACAGTATCTTCCTCATGTTGTACCCCTGGCATTTTCTTCGTGCAATCTTGATGATGGATCTGCAGTTGACATTGATGAGTCTGATGATGAGAATGCTAATGGATTTGGTGGAGTTTCATCAGATGATGAAGCTCATGATGAGCCAAGAGTCCGAAATATCAGCATAAGAACAGGAGTTTTAGATGAAAAGGCAGCTGCAACTCAAGCACTCGGGTTATTTGCACTACATACGAAGGCCTCATATGGACCGTATCCTGTTAACTTTTAAATTGATTTGAATATTTGGTTAGTTTTTCTTTTATGAAAATAAAATGTTAGTGGATAAAACTTTTATTTGTGATCTTGACTTATATTAAGATACTTGGAGGAATCATTCAAGATTCTAGTACGGCACGCAGGGTACTTTCATGAAGATGTTCGACTTCAGGCAATCATTTCTCTGAAACGTGAGTTTCATGTGTGTGTGGGTTATTTAATGAAAAAAAATGCACATATTTATATATTGTTAACTGGATTATTTGCAGGATAACCTAGATATGTATGCACATTTTACATTTGTGTATATCAAACTATAATGGCCTTAACTCTTTTCTTCATGTACAGAAAAAAAAAAATTACCTTCTAACTTCATAAATAGGTCTGCCTTATTATTCTTTGTAGTATTAGCTGACAACAGATTTATCTGTCATGGCTCACTTCTTTTACAAGATACTTGAAATTCGGATGGTCTTGGATGCTATCAGGGTTAATTACAAGAAAATATTTTATACCTTTTATGGTTTCAGAGTGGGTTTTCCCACGTGTTAGGCTTAACCGCCACACGTGCCACATGTTACCCATTCCCTCACTACATGTTATGCTGGAAAATCCGCCACTCGGGAGGGGATGTGTTAGAGTGTGAGGCAATGTCTCACATCGGAAAAACACAACTTCAATTTGTGCCTTAAATATGCTTGGGCTTCTCTCCCCATTGCCAATTGGTTTTGGGGTGGAGCCTCAATTTCTACATTGTGGAGTTTTGTCTTGCTTTTCTATAAATTGGGTGATACTCAATTACTTTTCCCCAATTACCTACCTATGTTTTGTTGATTTGAAATGCAGATATTTTAGCAGCTGCACAAGCAGTATACCAGAATCATAATGTTAGTGCCCATCATCTCTCTCTCTCTCTCTCTCTCTCTCTCTCTCTCTCTCTCTCGCTCGTTTTATTTTTAATCATGACACATGATTACTTTTTTCGCAACATTGTTTCATTTCATATATTCTACTATAGTTTGGAGATCTCCACATGCAAGTGCATAGTGCATGCCATATTTCTGTGAGAGTCAATATGTAATAGTTTTGTGCGTAGTGCATGCCGTATTAGAAATGTCTTAAATATTGAAGTGCTCCAATCTTCTCTTCTTTTCTGTATCACTCTTATATCTAGGTTCCTTTTAACTGCTTGTTTTGCAGGAAGGACAAGCAAGGGCTAACAAAGTTCTAGGTAAGATCATAATTTGAAAATGGAAAATATTTATACCTCTTATCATCCTGGTTTTCCTGCTGTAATACAATCAGAATCTTCTTAATCTGCAGAGACTGTGATGAATACGTATATCAAGACGATGACTGATGATGATGACAAGGAAGTTGTTGCTCAAGCTTGTATGAGCCTTGCTGAGATAATCAAGGATTATGGATATTCGGCTGTTGAAGCTTGTAAGCATGAATATTTGGTCTTCATTTTATTGGTTAAAGTAACTTCTTAATGCTGATGATTACTATCATCTGATGTCATCCAAATTAAAAACTACGATCAGATGTGCCTCTGATCGTTGATGCTACACTCGTACTACTACGGGAGGAATCAGCATGTCAGCGGACAGAATCCGATGATGAAATTGATGATGATGATGTCATTCCCGATGAAGAACTTATGGATGCAGTTTCTGACCTTCTACCTGCTTTTGCAAAGTCCATGGGTCCTCACTTTGCACCTATTTTTGCTACTCTGTTTGATCCTCTAATGAAGTTTGCGGTGGGTTGCGAATATTATACAAGTGTCGTTGCAAGGTCTTGCTAGCATTTTCTGTCATAGGTACTTTACTAATTTGGCTATTGGTATATACAGAGAGCTTCACGCCCACTGCAAGATCGGACAATGGTTGTTGCCTGCCTTGCTGAAGTTGCTCAGGACATGGGTTGCTCCAATTGCAGGATATATTGATGTAATTTTAGGAGAACTTTATATGCATTTATTGCTTTTAAAGAAGATTATGAATGTAGAGTGAGTTCTAGAATGCATTAAGCTAGTTTCTGAAATTTGTTTCCGGTTTCAGAGGGTGATGCCCTTGGTACTCAAGGAACTAGGATCATCAGACGCAACCAATAGAAGGAATGCTGCATTTTGTGTTGGAGAGTTGTGCAAAAATGGGGGTGAGGGCACATTGAAGTATCCTTCTTTATACTCAGACTTCTTAATTTATTTCCTTGTTCTTTATTTTGGTTTTGGAATTATATTGCCCTCTGATTGGTTTTTGTGGCTTTTTGGGAGTTCAGATATTTCACTGCGATCAATTTTTTCTAAAATTATGTCATGTTTGGAAGTTACTTTGGCATCAAAACCTATACTCTTAAACCCTAGAATTTTCCTTCCACTAGCATTTTCTTTAATC
The DNA here is from genome assembly GCA_032719365.1 of Prinsepia uniflora. Taxonomy (NCBI): domain Eukaryota; kingdom Viridiplantae; phylum Streptophyta; class Magnoliopsida; order Rosales; family Rosaceae; genus Prinsepia; species Prinsepia uniflora. Next base: position 22,515,106 of record CM064865.1, on the reverse strand, counting down.
AAATTCCAGATTCTATGGTGATATATTGTGTGGCCTTTTCCCTCTATTTGGGGAATCTGAGCCAGATGATGCTGTTAGGGATAATGCTGCTGGTGCAGTGGCAAGAATGATAATGGTGCACCCTGAATCTATTCCATTGAATCAGGTATTCTCCTGTTGGAATCTCCTGACTTAATATTATCATGTTTCCATCCTTTGTGTGTTTTTTTTTTTTTTTTTTGCTTTTCCTTTGCATTTCTGTCTTGGTTTTCAAACGACAATATGTTAGTGAACATGATCTCGATTATGGCTAATTATCTCCTTATTTCTTTTTCAGGTGCTTCCTGTTTTCTTGAAGGTTCTTCCATTAAAAGAAGATCATGAAGAGTCTGTTGCAGTGTATAGTTGCGTCTCTACTCTGGTTTTATCATCTAATGCCCAGGTCAGTTCATTGTTCCCTGATTTCAATCTGAGACTGGTTTAGACTAAATGACAAGTAAAATATATAATATAAATATATAACATATATATATACACATATATTCCTTGAAGCTCCCTATGCTTGATATCCCTTGAAATTGTTGAATTCTTTTGGTCTTTTTAGTTTTCTTGTTTTCATATTCTCTATTTTAATTGAGGTTACGTGCAGTTCCTTACCCAGTCCTATGATCTCTGCAGATTCTTTCTCTAGTCCCTGATTTGGTTAATGTATTTGCCCAAGTTGTGGCATCACCAATTGAAACTCCTGAAGTTAAAGCACAAATAGGCAGAGCTTTTTCTCACCTGATTTCACTCTATGGACATCAAATGCAGCCCCTTTTGAGCAACCTTTCCCCTGCCCATGCAAATGCCCTAGCTGCATTTGCCCGAAAAGCTGATTCAGAGTGAGCCAGTGACTTCCCTTGTATTGAATTTGTTCCATGGTGCTGCCTGGTTGAGCTGGTGAATTGTGGTTTTCTTCAACATTTTGTTGCGTGTTATTGTTGCTGAGATTCTTTTCCAAGTCAAGACTATGGTTCCCATGTTTTATATATGGGATGGCTGAACCCTGAGAGGAGGACATCGTCCCCTAAGGTATGTATATGGTCAATTTCGGGAAAATAGTAATGTGTGTTGTATAAAGAAACATAGAGCATAATATGACCCGCCTCCCGAAGACTAAATAGTTAGGGTTTTTGGGTTATGGAACGCAATAGATTCTGTTTAGACATCCATTGTGGGAAAAGCATTTGAATGTTGATCTCTGAGTGCTTGTACATGTTGAGTTATTTTACATATATAGATATATATACACACACATACATATATAGATAAATATATTTTTTAGATTTACATTATGGTTAATGCTTCTTCTATATATCAGTAGTGTTAGGTTCCTGAATTGCATTAATCTTCCTACCCGTTGATTCTTTCAGGTGATCATCCTCCCAGTGCCACCTCCATTTTTCAAGGCTGGAGATATTTTTCTCTTCTATTCCTGTGTCCTATGATATTCCTTCTCCCCAGAACTTCTGTTCCTCGTGTCTGCTTTCAGCAATCATCTATCTGCATTCTTTAATTTTTTTTTTTCCCAAGAGTATATTATATGTTGCAGCGATCGTGTGCTTTTATATTTTTGAGTTTAGGGTTGTGCTCTGTGGGTTTCTTTAGGTTTGAAAAATTCTCATAGAATCAATGCTGATGATGTATTCCCCATATTATGTAACTTCGTAGGTTTCTTTATCTAATATCTTTGTCCACAAGTTTTGTTTCGAGAATTAAATTGCCAATTTGGTAATAGCTG